>CM053788.1:392781648-393981648 GCA_028749045.1 Cupressus sempervirens | reverse complement strand
ACATGTCTCCCATGGGCACTACATCTATATAGCTAAAGAGGGAGATTATGATTCAAAAAAAGAGGTAGCTAGATATAACTATCAAGGAGAGTATGGATGAGCTGGTAAAAGCAATAAAGAAGTTTGAACCACCTATGGGTGATGTGTAACAATTGGAATTTATAATGAAGAATAAAGGCTAGGACTTTCCCATATAGCCATCCCTCCTCCACATGAAGATAGTAAAGATTTGAATCCTAAGGACTATTAGATTAAAGAGGTCCTATTAGGAAAGCCCATGATAGATACAGCTAAAGTAATGATCACTACAGTCATCAAGGAGGTGTTCATGAAATTATTTGGAAATGAGTTTGAATTGGTGTTGCTACACAAATAGAATGAGATTCTAATAGTCTATCTACATGAAATTGTAGGCCCTTTGGACCAAGATCACCTAGAACTTACTTTGTATGTGGCCTTGGAGAAGAAAGTGAAAGGGATTGTATAGATTGATTCATTTTTGGGAGCATGTTAGCAATGGTATGATAGTTTTGAGAAGAAAAGTGTATAGATAATACACTGTAATGTGATCTTGTTACACTGCATCCAGACTAGTGTAGAGAAGATGGTATCTATACTGAACCAAGACTTTGGTTTGATCAATGAAGTAAACTTGGGCCAAGGACCTTAAAGTTTTGATAGCAATAAAGGCTCAAAGATATCACACTCTCATGGATGTATATACAACAAAAGAGTTGGATAAACTAGAAGATTGGATTGAGAAGATAGATGCAAGAAATAAGGTCATGGAAGGACTCATGAAGATATTTAGAAGTTAAAATAATAGACTCAATAGACAATTTTGGAAGTAGAGAAGTATTATGATGCTATTGCCCTTGATATTTTTAAAGATGGGTCAAAAACAAAGCTTAATTCAGTGTAATCAATGGTCAGAAAATTCTGAAGAACTTTCAAAGATGCTTTGTCTAATGAAGATATTAGTCAAGCATTTAAGACTGGAGAGGTATTGGTAGAATTGGACACTAGACTTGATGATTTTGTGGAGACTCAAATGGATGTAAGTAATTATCTACAAATGGTCAAGAATAGATATGAGGCTCTATATTTTTTGGATGTTATCCAAGTGATGAATATTATAGAGAAATTTAAGAGCAAACATCCAGACATAGCTTTGACATAAAGGGGAAGAAAACCCAAAAGATAGAATTTTAGTTTTAAGACTTGGGGAAAATTTTGGATTTTAAACCTGCCACTAAGGTGTACAAGGTGTGATATTCCAAAGGTGTGCTGACAATTTTGAAGAAGTGACAGTTCACTGATAGTTAATTTCCAATTTCTAATTTAGAGCTTTCCATGCATAAAAAATGCATTCTAATGATAATTTAACTCCTACAAATGCTTAAAGAAGGGTCGAGCTTCCATTTTTAGAGCTTCTTGTGACTCTCAAATCCTCTTATAGCTTCTTTCTTTTTATCTACTTCTTATTTCATTTTTTTAAAGTCATGTAAAGGCTCATGTGCCCATTAATTGATATAAACAAGGGTAGAGTCCTTCTTAGCACCATTTAGAGAGTCAGTTTGTATATAATTAGACTTGTTTTTTTAGTTTAGAAGCATATACTTGCATTAAGGGATCTCTCACTCTCAACACAAGTTAAGGAGCTGATTTCTTATAAATTTAGGATTGTAACATGTATTCCAAGCTATTATTTTGATGCAATAATATATGTTATTGGTGCTCTCATTCTAACTATATTTATTCTTTTCAGAATGTGTTATTTTTGTGGATTTTTGTTCATAATAATAATGGAGCCAATGGTTTTGTTGTGTTGATTTAATTGTGCAATCTATTAGTTCTAGTGTTTTTCATGTATTGATGAATTTTGCTAATGTATTGAGTTAGAGAAGAGATCACCCTATTGCTCCTACATAGCTTCTCGTCTTGCATGAGTGCACTTTTTGCAGCCTTGCGATTTGATAAGAAGTGAAACATCTTTAAGTTTTTACTAAATTCCTATTGATGATTGCATTAGTGGATTTGAGGAAGCACTGCTCCTATTTTCATTAGTTTCCTATTATAATTCTTTAGAATAACTGAGAGGGGGGGTGAATTAGTTATTTAAGGTCCAAATGCCCTATTAATACCTTTTTACTACTTTTAATGAATCCATATCCTTTTCATCTGATCAAACTTAAAACAATCATATAAGCAAGTTATAGTAAATCAACATGCAAAGATAAAACACTCAAGATCAACACATGACACAATGATTTACGTGGAAACTCAATTTGGGAAAAACCACCAGTAACATGCTACTTGATTCTCACTCTTCTGAAGTGATGCCCTATTAAAAGCCTACCCTATTAAAGGTTTACAACACACTGTTAAATGTGACCTTGTTAGAGGATTTCACCAAACTGTTAGGAATGGGCCTGATTAAAGGTCTTTAGAAAATTCACTTGGAATGTCACCCTATTAAAGGATTTTCCTAATGGCTATTAAACCAACCTAAGTCCATAGGATTTAGACTTACAGATACAATTTCTAGAAAGTAACAATAATGGTCTTTTGATCTAATATAACTTACAACATGCTTTGTAAATTTTAGATCACGCTTTCGGTTCAATCCTTATGCTTGGCTTTAATCTCTTTAGCTCTGACGGCTTGTCTTCCTCTCAAGCTTCATCTTCTTGAGTCTTCTCACTCATTCTACCAATGCAATCATCTTTGTCGTCATCTATACAAATAGAATTTTTGTGCTATCTTCTCCTAGTCACATTCTTCAGCATTTCATGCTTTTATGCTTGACCACTATCTCCTTTCCTTCTGTCCCCTCTCGCTCTCTCTCACTTTTATTTTATTAACTTATGTCTTCTTATATAGAAGTCTGATTTTCCTTTACTGCTCAATTTTCCCTCTTCAATTTTAGGGTTTCAAAATTGATTAGGTAGGATACAATGTATCTACCCCATATCTTGTTTTCTTGAAACTTTGCCAGTTTTATCTTAAAAATGTTCTACATGGTGTTTTGTGCCACCAACTCATCATTCTTATCTTTCTTTTAATTCACAGATTTCTAGATAACAACCTTGTCGGCTTAGATCTGGCAAATCTTCAATTTCCTAAATAATGCAGCAACTCGACATTATTGAGTTACTAGTGCTCGGCACCTCTGTGTTACTCGGCACCTATACCAGCTTGACACTTGAACTTGCTCAGCACTTGAACTTGCTCGGCACTTGAACTTACTCGGCACTTGGACTTACTCGGCACTTGATTCTACTCGAAACTTGAACTTACTCGGTACTTGATTCTACTCGGTACCACTCGGCATCTGAAGTTTACTCAGCATTAACTAGAACTTGCTTGGCTCTTAATAGCTTGCCCGACTCCTTCTCTCTAATGAACTTAGTTTGAGCTTCACAAAAGACTTAGTTAAAACCTTAAATCTTTGATATGTTTCAGTGTGCCCATTCTTTGTAGTATGTCATCAAATACATTCTTTCATCAATGGCTTAGCTGATCCTTGTACTTCATTCCAACATCATAACTTCAACCTTTCTCTAGGTATTTTAGTTACATATTATTAATTGCCTCCACCTTGACAATCAACTAATTGATAGTATTTGGATCACTAAAGCAATTGTCATCCCTGCAAGTAGCAAGTTTGACATCAATGACAAAACAATGATTGAGGACATTCTTTACTAGTTCCATATTTTATTCCAGCAATCTCCCTCAACTTTTCTTATAATTATTTCAATCATTTCCAACATTTCTTACCTAACTTTTTCAATGATTTAACTCATAGACATTTTGTTACTATGGTTTATGTATGTTAGGAATTTTTCTTTCATGTTATTTTCTTTCATCTCTTGTTACCTTATCTTCATTATTTTTTTTGTTAACACTTGGTTAAATTAGGAATTCATATAGTTGCATTGTTAGATTATATTCATTGTATAAATAGAAAATACCAAAAAAAAAAAATCTCTTTTGTGGTTACTTTTGAAATAGCAAGTGGATTGAACATCTTATCCAAAATTGGTCAGAACTAGCAAAGAGCTCCCTATGAACAAACACATTTATCTTGAATTGAGAAAATTTTAGTAGGTCACAAGATCACTCAGAACCTTGGAGTTGATCCTAGATTAGCCTTTTAAGAGAGGAATTTGAAAGGATTCTTTCCATTTAGCATTGTGCAAAATAATAGCTCAACACAACCCATTCAAATAAATGAAATAAATCCTTAGGAGTCCTAGAACCTATCTTGACATGCATTAAAAGGGATCATAGGTTATCCTATTACCCCTTTCAACCCATTCACATAAATAAAATAGGTCCATAGGGGTCTTTGGACCCTTAAGGACATATTTTTTCATGAAATATGTTGAAATGAGTCATATGTTATTTTATGGCCCCTTTCAACCCATTTGAATAAGTGAATTAGGTCCTTAGGAATCCTAGGGACATATGTTATAGTGAAATGTAGAAAAATGAGTCATAGGTTATCCTATGACCACTTTCAACTCATTCAAACAAATGAAATAGGTTCCTAAGGGTCTTAGGACCTGTAGGGGCATATATGTCATGAAAAGCATCAAAAGGAGTAATAAGATAGCCTATGACCTATTTTGACCCATTCAAACAAATGAAATATGCCCTATGCTGTCATTAAATGCATCAAAAGGGATCATAGGTTATGTCCCTAGGGGTTCTAGGCCCTCTAAGGACATATGTTAACATGAACTGCTTCAAAAAGGGTCATAGATTATCCTATGACCCCTTTCAACCCATTAAAATAAATAAAATAGGTCAATAGGGGTCCTATCACCCTAGGGTCATATATTATCATAAAATGCATCAAAAGGGGTAATAAGTTATCCTATAAACACTTTCAATCCATTCAAATAAATGAAATTGGTCTCTAGGGGTCCTAGTACCCCTACAGACATATGCTTTCATGAAATGCATTTGAAATGGTTCATAGATTATCTTATGACCCCTTTGACCCATATGGATAATTATAATATGTGCCCACGGGTGTTAGGACCCCTAGGGACATATGTTATCATGAAATGTGTTAAAAGGGGTCATAGGTTAACCTATGATCCCTTTCAACTCATTCAAATAAATAACATAGATCCCTAGATCTCCTAGGACCCCTAAGGACATATTTCATCATGAAATGTGTCGAAAGGGGTCATAGGTTATTCTATGACCCCTTTCAACCCATTAGAACAAATGAATTAGGTTCCTAGGGATATATGTTGTCAAGAAAATGCATTGAAAGGGGTCATAGGTTATCTTATAACCCCTTTCAATCCATATGAATTATTATAATATGTCCCTAAGGGTCCTAGAACCCCTAAAGACATATATTTTTTATGAAATTTGTCAAAAGGGGTTATAGGTTATCCTATGACCCCTTTTGACCCATTCAAACAATTGAAATAGGTCCCTAGGGATGCTAGGACCACTAGGGACATATGTTTTCATGAAATATGTTGAAAGGGATCATAGGTTATCATATGACCCCTTTTGACCCATTTAAACAATAGAAATAGGTCCCTAGGGGTCCTGGGACACCTGGCAAGATATGTTGTCATATAATGGGTTGTGAGTGGTCATAGCATACCCTATGACCCCTTTCAACCCATTCAAACAAATGAAATATTTATTTAAGGGTCTTAGGATCCCTAGGGATATATGTTGTCATGAAATTCATTAGAAGGGGTCATAGGTTATCCTATGGCCCTTTTGACCCATTTAGAAAAATCAAATAGTTCTCTAAGGGTTCTAGGGCTGCTAGGGACATATGTTGTCATGAAATGTGTCAACTTTTAACCCATACAAATAACTATTTTTGTTCATATGGGTTGAAAGGGGTCGTAAGATAACACATGATGACTTTCAACATACTTCATGACAACATATGTCCCTACAAACCTAATTCATTTGTTTGAATGGGTCGAAAGGGGTGATAGGACAACCTTGTTGGAAACTTTAATTGGAAACAAGATATTGAGAGGGGTGGTGTGGTTGAATCACGATCTATTATAGTTTTCTTTGATAAAACACCTAGTCTATATCATAGCTCAAATATTATACCATAGAAACATAAACATGTAATGTTAAAATGAAATCTATCTAAGCATGAAATCCATGAAAATCATCAACACATAAATAAATAAAATTGTTACACAGAAACACTTCAATATGAAGGTGAAATTGGGGTGTGGATGAAACCCACAAATCTCCACTATTAAAACAATAGAGTTAACCTACTAGGGTTACAATTTTGATCATATTAGATGATCTAGCTTGTAAGGGGTCTTCTCTATTAAAAGTGTTTAAGACTGTTAGGTCTTACCCTATTAAAGGATTTTACACTTACAATAAAGTAAGGACTCTGTTAGGAGATTTAAGGTCCATTAAAACCACTCTGTTAAGAGATTTTCCTTGACTCAATCTATCAAAATTGATTCAGTACCTAACCCTTTAATTTTATTTGAAATCTTATTATGGATATCATCTCTTTAAAATATCAATTTTATCTCCTTGTTAGATATCTTTGTTCTTTCCTTCACTTATCTGGTCACACTATCTAAACTCCTTTTAGAGTTGGCCTTCCCTTACTCTATACTTAGCTTGTTCTGTCTTTCACTTCACTTTATTCACATACATGCTCATCATCCCGATCCTTAGGTAAGAACCCTTCTTAAATAGATAATCCTAAAAAGTTATAGATTAGGATCAATGATCCATATTTCATCCTTTTTCCTTTTTCCATTTTGATTTTTTGATTGGTTAATCTGCTTGTCTAGGGATTAATGTCAACTTTAAATATGTGTAATCCAATCCTTAATTGTGTTTATGATATGTAAATGTCATGTAGAGGTCACCTAAAATGATTTACATAAGTTTTTATGTAATTAAAAACTCATATTCCAACATTGGTTTACTCAAAAGTTGAATGTTTTGATGCTTGGTCATAACTAACATTCATGATGTCACTTGGTTTCTACTTGCTCAACATATTATTTTTACTGGGAAATAAATGAATTTCTACTTGCTTGGTCTCAACTGTGTTACTCATCTTATATTCTTTCTTAGTCTCAATTGGGGTGCTCGACAACCTTTGACTTTCTCGACATGTGATGAGAAATAAACACATCCATTATAGCTCAACCTTGTCTCAATGGCTCACTTACAGTGATGACTATCTAACACTACCTTGGAAATGACTACGTATTAGATACTAATAGAAAGCTTAGGCTTAGAGATCAACAAAATACCCCTTTCACTTTAGTGGAAAAAGAACTTTTTCATGACTTAGCTTTCCATGCAAATAATAATAATACCCCCATGAGACTGCAACTCAGTCTGCAAAAAGAAAATCTCTTCTATACAACATATATATTTATGAAATGTTTGATGTTGTTCCATCTAATATTCTTGTCTCTTTTTTTTTTCATCTTCTATATTTTCCCATCTCTTATGTGTCATGTAAATATTTCCCCCATGTTTTTGTCACTTAAGGGTTGGGGTTATCTTGTACTGATCAAGAAATATTTGATGAGTAGCCAAAATTTCTTCAAGTCCTTTATTCCATCTATCTCTTGCAAATTCTATGACTTGAATATGAATCTCTAGCTTTGTAACTAGACTAATTAACCTCTCAAAACTTAAAAAATATGTGTCTTTAATCAATCACCTCTAAGATATAGATAATTCCTTTTGAATGATCTCTAAATGTGGTAGTGGCATGAATTTAATAGATATCAATTTGTTCCTTATGCCACTATCTCTAGCTAATAACTCAAGTAACATTTGTTGACCAAATGTCATCTTATTATATGAAGGTGAGCTTGAACTTGCATTCTTGCCCAATGAATGTGAACATGCCTTCATATCTTCCTAAATAATATAAATTGGTTTTTGATTCTCCAATTTGAAGAACTCAACATCACAAAACTTCATCTATAAAGAATGAATAGGTTGTAAAATTTTTGATAGCTATTTGACTAGATTAGAAAGCTCTACTTGCCTATTTGCAAGTTCCCTAGAGACTCTCTACAAAAATTTGTGTTCCAACTTCTTCTCTGACCATTGCCTCAATTTATCATCTATTTGAACTTTGTCAATTATGTACACTAACTAATCCCAAATTGGATACTGACTATTAATGTCAGTGATTCCAAATGCATCAACAAAAATGTATTTAATGTTATGCAATGTCTTCTTCTTTTTGTGCTCTCTTCTTAGTTGTTCTTTCTTTTCTTATGGATCAAAAATTTTTGCAACTCTTGCATTTGTTCAAATCACAAATTATTTAAGTCATACATGGGTGGAGTGATTACCTCATCTAGACTTATTAACTCTTCTATCATCTCATCTAATTGTGCCACTATTTGAGATTGAGGGGTTGTATCACTCGATAGTGATATCCATAATTGTTTAGCATTTTCAATTAATCTAGATACTCATTTATGCTCTGATTGAGTAGACATAACCTAATGTTTAGGTCTAGCAATTAATATCTTAGCTAACTTAGAACTTGAAAGTTGTATAAGAGCTTGTGTAGCCTCTTATTCTTTGGGTTGATTGCCTTCTTCTACCATTTCTTTTTCTTTCTCTTCTTCAACCTTCTCAATTGTATGGCCTATTGGGATACAATTAAATTGTGGAAACATAATTATAGCCTTTCTTTTTTTCTCGACACTTGTATTGACAATAATTGATGTAACATGAAAACTATCAGTTTTGACACTTTCAATCCTTGGATAATCCTTGATTTGTAGTAATACTAGATTGGTGCTTGGTAGAGATGTATCCAATTAAACATGTTTTAGGTCTTCTTCAGTCTACACATTTGATCATGTGGGGATGAATTAGAAATTTCCTCAATTGTGACAACATCTTGTTGTTCACACCCTTCTAACAATTATTTGATTTCCTCTACAAGTTTTTCAACTTCTGCTACATCATCTACTTCTTCCTAAACTTCTCCACCTCTCTCTTTGCCTTCCTCATCTTCTTTATCAACCAACAAAATAAGAAACTCAAATCATTACTTCCATATATTTATGCTTTATTACTCAACTTCACCAGCTTTATTAATGAAATTTTTATGAACCCTCTCCTTAGGCTTAAATTTATTCACAAAATATTTCAAGGCTATAGACATATGTGTCTTCCCTAAGTCTGGCATTGTTTGTGCTAACATGGTCTTCTTGATTTGTCTTTTAGTAGATAATGTTCACTTCCACTTAGCATCAACTTTATTATACAAATTTTTAGGAATGCCTTGTCCTAATTCTATAGGTGTATATTTGAATTGTATCATCATATCTTTTCAAGCTTCTCTTGACCTTCTTTACTTAAAGAATCAAACTTAATGTCTTTGATTCTTGTCAAACATGCTAATTCATTAATATGTAGACATACCTTATGCATACTCATGGAGGGGGTCTTGACATAATCTAAATTTTTCTCATATCATCAGACTCTATCTCTGTATCATCTTCTTCCTTCTGTGTTCCAACTAGTTTTATATTTGGCCTCTTAGGTACGTTATGCTTTGGTGAATTGGTCAATATTCTCTTTGCTAGACTATTTTTGGTTTAATAGTTGGGGTTGATCTATCTTGGACCTTGTTAGTATTCTACTTTTTGGCACTTGGTGTATGAAAACCTCTCCCACACACCTTTCTCAAGATCTTCTTTAACCTTTGTATCAACAATTATTATTTTCTTGTGCATTTTTTCCTTAAGCTTGAAAATAACTAGCTCTTTGCCTTTAGATTCCTTAGCTTTAGCTACATGTTCAGATCCTTCCCCTTCATCATACTTTCTCTCAAGACCTTTGATTCTCTTTACTATTTTCTTATCTTTCTTGGAGTCACTTGTCCCTATATTCATTTTATCCTTTATTGTGTTATATATGCCAAATGGCTTGGTATTCACATAAATATCCTCTAAAAAAAGTATAGCCACTACTATTGTGACTTCATTAACATTTACCTCATAAGGAATCAACCTTAACCACACAACTCTAGGTAGTATAACCTATGCATAAACAAAATTTATGTCTACCATATATAATCAAAATACTTATCTGCAATAGATTTAGGAATCCTCATATGATTTCTCATTCCTCAAGATAGTTATCCATAATCACCTCAAAATTTTCTCCTAGTTGACTTATCAAGTCATTTTTTTCTCCATAGCTGGCCTACTCCTATCCCATGCTACTATTCCAATAGTAGGAAATTAATTTTTTACATAGAAAAATAAACAAACTAAAAGGGAGCCAAACTTACATGATGTATTTTTCACTTTCCTTATAGCTCCAAGATTCTTTGTCAATTGTTGTAGTTGTAGCTTGGCAAGATCATAACTTGATCCTTTTTAATAATTTTGTCACCTAGGTCCATTGCAATACATGGAACACTATTCATTCGACCTAAATGATAAAACTTATGTGCAATCACATGTACTAGAAATTTGATAAAAGGGTCATCAATCCCATTGATTGACCTAAATGATAAAACTTATGTGCAATCACATGTACTAGAAATTTGATAAAAGGGTCATCAATCCCATTGATTGACATACCTCAACCATTCCATTTAGTTTTTATCGAGTTCACAGCTTTATTTCTTGGTGTGTATCTCATTTTCTTTGGTCTATTTAGGGTAGGGTATCCTATTACTTAGTGTATGATGACCTTGTTGATATTAATTGGTGTGCCTTCTAACCATACCTTCATATCATGGATATGACCCAACACAATATTTATCCAAGACTTTTAGAAAACCTAGGGCATAGGTAATCCCTTTCTTGGTATCAATCATATAAGCAACCTTTAATACTCGATTATCAAATAGCTGCTCATAAGTTGTTCTTAGCTCAAAATATTCAACTTCTTTAATTTTTCTCATATAACAAGTTTGTACATCCTAAATGTTTTGAACATTTTTTGTAATGGATGAAAGATAACGAATTTCATCTTCTATTGCTTCAAATTTTGAATAATCCTAGAAATTAGGTGGGGGACACTAACCATTCTACACAATTGGTTTATTTCTCTACTTCAACATTTCATTCACAATTACAAATGTAATGATGCCATTTCAAACTAGGGTTTCAAAAAAAACTTTTCTTTGAAAACCTCAAAAAAGATTAGGTTTATAGAAAAAGTTTATAATTACTAAAATATCAAATTTCCAATGGCACACTGTGATTCACTCACTTTTTCACTAAAATTTCCTTAATCACCTTTGAATCTCTTATGCACTTGAATTTTCTTGGTAAAGTAAAAATGAGTACCAAAATTTGATATATACCTTCAATTTTGCCAATTAGGTTTGTAATGAATGCATTTGTACTATAGTAGGTGCACAAAAACTATCTCAACCTTCCACACCTCTTTTCAAATATTCAGTCACTATCACCTTACTTAGTTAATACCAATTTTATTGTCCAATACATCAACTTGGTCGATGTAAGTTATCGGTCTATATTGCAATGGTTAGTTAATATAGATTAGATTACTGATGCTTGACACTTGATAGTAAAACATATTTCATTGCCAAATACTTCTCTTAGATTTGTCCTAATGCTTCTTGATTCATGTTGATATGAACTTTTAACCATTTACTTGTTAGGAACTAATGTATGATATTTCATTAAGTATACAATCCCTTACATACCTTCTTTTGCTTAGTTAGATGAGTTTTGATCACCTAAACTATTGTATTTGGTGATGTCATGTTTTCTTTCTCCACCATTTCTAGCTTCCACTATTTCTTTCCATGTTTTATTTACCTTGACTTTCACTTTCACTTTATTGCTTTCATTTTTGGTGCTAGCTCTTAGGTCTTACAGTTCTTACCAATGTGTCTAGCTTTAACACAATTGAAACAAACTAGGTTTCCATTCAACCATTTGTTATAGTTACCTCTAAAATGTGTCTTTATGTAATTCTCTGCAATGTGCCAATACTTTCCACAATAATGGCAATTATACCATGTGTTGTAATCCCAATTATTAGAGTTACCTTGCTTAGATGCATGTGTTTTCTTTTTATATATCCAGTTAGATTTTTACTTGGATCTACATTCATGAGCTCTATGTCCATATTTATGATAGTTATAATAATGTCCTTCAAATCTAGTTGTAGTGGGTGCATCACTTTTATTTGATTTGCATTCATGTTCTTGGTTTCCTTGCTTCTTGCACTTAAAATAGTTACCAATAAACTTAGGTTTAGGGTTTTGCATACCATTTTTGCTCTTGCATATGTTAGTAGTGTGTCCAAGTTGACCATAATGATGACAAGTAGGATTTCCTTTGGATTTTTT
Organism: Cupressus sempervirens; assembly: GCA_028749045.1. Classification (NCBI taxonomy): domain Eukaryota; kingdom Viridiplantae; phylum Streptophyta; class Pinopsida; order Cupressales; family Cupressaceae; genus Cupressus; species Cupressus sempervirens. The sequence goes on along the minus strand of CM053788.1, from coordinate 393,969,281 downwards.
CTTTTCTTTTCTCTCCATTATTTAATGACTCTCCTTCCTTAGTAGATGAAGAGCTTTTCTCATGTCCTAGATGAGAAGTATAACTAGATGACCTTGGTGATCTCATCAGTTCTTCATATTTGATAGATTCACTTGGTTTTTTCATTCTTTCCAATAGTTCTTTCTCAGATCTTAACTCATTTCTTAGTTGGTCACTTTGTAATCTAATATTTGTGATCTCCATGTCCTTTATGTTCAATTCCTTATTTGAAATTAACAGTTGGTTCATCATGTCCAACTAATTTTTTATGATCTTTTTCACCTCAAATGATATTTCTTTAAGTCTAGCAACCATTTTTATTTTATGTTCTTCAACCATGAGTCTTTATTTTTCTACTTTCTTCTTTTATTTCAGTCACTTCACATAATCTTACTAATTGAATTTCTTGTTCTCTCTTGATTTCTTTGATTTCTTTATTTAGAATGGTGTTCTTCTCTAGTAGATATGCTATTGTTGCATCTCTCTCATCAACATTCCCACTATTAAGAAATCCTTGTGTATCAACTACCCCGTATAGTGTATCATTTTTTTGAATGTCCATTTCTTTCCTTTTCTTTAAAGATTTCCTCAACTCTTCTTTTTCTCCTTCAAATTGTTATAGTATGATCTTGATTTCAATAATCTAATTCTCAATGTTTTTTACTATCTTGTATTCCTCCATCTTCAAGATCTAATCCTCTCAAGCTATTAGATTCTTCAAGAGAACTATGCTTTGATACCAATTATTGAAAATCTTAATGGAAAAAATATACTAAGAGGGGTGGGGTGAATCAAGAACTATAATACTTTTCTCTGATAAAGAAATTTACACCTAATTCGTCTCATATCTTAAATCTTATACCATATAAACATAAACATGTAATGCTAAAATGAAATCTATCTAAGAATGATATCCATGAAAATCATCAACACATAAAAAATGATAAAAACACTTCAATATGAAGGTAAAATTGGGATGGGGATAAAACCTACAAATATTCATTTTTGCAACAACAAAGTTAACTTGTTAGGGTTACAATTTTGATCATATCAGATGATCTAACCTATTAGAGGTCTTCTCTATTAAAAGAATTTAAGAATATTAGGTCTTACCATATTAAATGATTTTACACTTAAAATAAAGTAATGACTCTATTAGGATGTTTATAAAGGTCTGCTAGAAAAAAATATTTTAAGATATTTTCCCTAACTCAATCTATTAAAATTGATTTAGTACCTAAACCTTCCTTTTTTCTCAAAAAGCTTATTATGATCACCTATCTTCAAAATATAAAATTGATCTCCTTATCTGATATCTCTATTTTGTCCTTCACTACTTTGGTTGCATTACCTGAACTCTTTTTAGACTTAGCCTTCCTTTTTTCTATACTTATCTTGTTCACTCCTTCACTTCACTTCTATTCACATATGTGCTCATCATCTTGATCCTTGGGTAGGAACCCTTCTTAAATATATAATCCTAGAAAGTTCTAGATTATAATAAACAATCTATATTTCATCCTTTTTCCATTTTCCATTCTAATTTTATGAATAGATAATCTACTTTTCTAGGTATTAATATCATTTGACAAAACATGTAATATCATCCTTAATTTTCTCTATGCTCTTCAAATTCCATGTAGAGGTCAGCTAAAATGATTTACATAAGTGTTTGTGCAACTAAAAAATCATATCTTAATATTTGTTTACTTGGTACCTAAAATGTTTTAGTGCTCGGTCATAACTAACTTTCATGTTGTTACTCAATTTTTAATCACTCAACACATTCTATTCACTCATAAATAACTTTCTACTTGCTTGGTCTCAACTATGTTGCTCAGCTTATATGACTTCTCTATCTCAACTGGGGTGCTTGACAACCTTTTACTTGCTTAACATGTGATGACAAATAAACATGTCCTTTGTAGTTTGGTCTTGTTTAGATGGCTTGGTCCCAATGACGACCATCCAATGTTGCCTTTGAAAAGTGTTAGACACTATAAGAAAACTTAGGCTTAGAGATCAACAAACCTATGACCCCTTTCAATAGTAGTCATGACAACATATTTCCCTAGGGATCTTAGGACCTATGGGGACCTACTTCATTTGTTCAAATGTTTTGAAAGGGTTCATAGGATAACCTATGACCACTTTTGATGTATTTCATGATAAAATGTGTCTTTAGGGGTCTTAAGACCCCTAGGGACCTATTTTATTTGTTGGAATGGTTTGAATGGGGTCAAAGAGTTCCCTATGACCCCTTTTGACCCATTAAATAAGAGAATATGTTCCTACAATCCTAGGATCCCTAGGAACATATATCATGTGTTTGAATGAGTTGAAAGAGGTCATAGAGCACCCTATGACCCTCTTTTAACCCATTATATGACAACATATGTTCCTAGGGGTACTAGGACCCCTAGGGACATTTATCAAGTGTTTTAATGGATCGAAAGGGTCATAGGGTACCTTATGACCCCTTTCAACCCATGGTCTGACAATATATGTTTCAAGGGGTACTAGGATCCCTAGGGACATACATAATGTGTTTGAATAGATTCAAAGGGGTCATAAGGTGCATAAGGTACTTTATAACCCCTTTCGAACCATTATATGACAATGTATGTTCCTAAGGGTACTAGGATGCCTAGGGACATACATCATGTAGTTTAGTTTATCGAAATGGGTCATAGAGTATGCTATGACCCTTATTTATCCATTATATGATAATATATATTCCAATGGGGACCTCTAGGGACATAGATGATGTGTTTGAATGGGTTGAATGTGGTCATAGTGTTCCCTATGACCCCTTCTGACCCATTTAATAATAACATATGCTCCTATGGGTCCTATAACCCCTATAAACATATATCATGTGTTTTAGTGAGTTAAAAGGGGTCATAGAGTACCTTATGACCCATTTCAATGCATTATATGTCAACATATGTTCCTAGGGGTACTAGGACCCCTAGTGACATATATCATGTGTTTGGATGGGTTGAATGGGGTCATCGGGTGGCCTCTGACCCCTTTTGACCTACTAAATGAGAATATATGTTCCTAGTGGTCCTAGGACACCTAGGAACATATATTATATGTTAAAATGAGTCAAAAGGGGTCATAAAGTACCTTATGACCCCTTTTAGCCCATTACATGACAACATATTTTCCTAGGGGTCTTAGGATCTCTTAAGAAATACATCATGTGTTTGAATGGGTTTATTGAGTGCCCTATGACCCAGTTTGACCCATTCAATGAGAACATGCATTCCTAGGAACATATATGATGTGTTCAAATGAGTTAAAAGGAGGCATAGAGTACCCTATGATCCCTAAATACACTTAATACTATCAAATGGGTCTAATGGGGTCATAGGGTATTTTGGGATGCCTTTTGAGATATTAGATAACATGATTTATGTGATCAGGGGTCCTAGGACCCATTAACACACATATTGCAATTGAATGGGTCAAAGAGTGTCAAAGGGTATCCTATTATCCCTTTTTATCCTTTGGAACCATTATATTCATAGTTAATGTCCTAAAGCCTTTAGAAAAACATACTAAGGATCCTAAAAGATGTCATTGTATGATTAAATTTTTAAAAAAATCAAAAATTATAAATTTAAAAAATAAACATTTAAGAAAAAAAATCGGGAAAATTGGGTATCTGATTTGGGAACAAGTACTCAATTATGCTTGGTTTTTCTTTTGATACCAACCCTCCATGGTCAAGGCCAAAAATATGGTTTTTAACCTATTATTATGTGTTTCTAAATTTGACCATGTAGCTGAGAGTAATAAGATATTGCCTTATTAATTAAATCATTTTGATTTAATTATTAAGTCACTTATTATCTCTAGTTTACTTAAGCTAAACTTTAGGCACATAATAATTAATTATTTTATTAATTATTATCATGTAACCTAGGTTTTACTCTATTGGGGTTTTGATCTCCTTTTATAAGGATTGATCTCTTTGTAATTTATTCATTCACTTTTGATAATAACAATCTCCTTTTTTGCTCATCAAGAATGTCTCATCTATGGATTTGACATTTCTAACCTCCATAGCCTTTTGCTTCTCTCCTCTATGATAGGTTCTTGCATGTAGGTGATTCTTGGGATCTGTGGGGTTGATATTTCATCAACTTCAACATGGAATTAGAGCTCGATATCTTCATGCCCTTGTTCTATTTATGATAAGTTTGTCTTGGCTTTCAAATCTATGCTTTTTGTTCAGAGGGTTTCATTTTTTAGAGTTTTTTTGTATTGAATTTGGGGGGTCACCATTTTTTGGTGTACTTTGAGCCCAAATAGACATCATTGTTGAGCTCAAAGCACCCAAAAAACTCTATTTTCATATAAAATTTGTCCAATTTGGACACAATTGGAATTTGAGGCTAAAAATGTTACTCTCAAATTGGACACCTTTCCTGAGGCAATGATTTTCTAATTTTTGAAATGTTTCTCGAGGTAGAGATTTTTAGATTTTTTGGCATGCAAATTGAGATTTTTTTGCACATTTCCCAAGATAATAATTTTCTAAATTTTATATGAAAATCAAGATTTTGGGCATGTTTCCCAAAGTGGTGATTTTGTGATTTTTGTCACAAAAATCAAGATTTTTTTTAAATTAAGATTTTGGGAAAAAATTTGACGTGGCAATTTTGTGATTTTTGGTACAAAAATTGAGATTCTTTTGCATGAAAATGAAGATTTTAGAATGCACAAATTGAGATAGTTTTGGTACATACTGACACGCTTCCTGAGGCAATTTTTGGTACTGGTTGACACACTTTTTGAAACATTTTGGCATGGATCCCAAGGTGGTAATTTTTTTCTTTTCCAGTGATTTTTTGACCTACATGTGGTTTTTTGGCCATAACTTGCTCATCCATACATTTTTTATCCAAAAGAAATGCCAAAAAGTTGATTCTAAGCCCATCATGATTATGAAGTTTATTTGGATTTTTTATTCTATTTGGTGACCTATTTTGGCTTTCAACATCAGAAGTTATATTTTGCACTCTGAGAGACATATTTTGAGACATTCTGTTTTCTAGATTTTGCTCCAAGCATATCCCATTGATTTTGCTTTTCTACATTCTAATGTATACCGAGGTTGTTTTAGGTCCAGGGATTGATTTTGTTGTTTATAATAAATTTTCATTGGTTATACTATCTATTATATCAGCCTTATGTCTCTTTTAATCTTTGTTGACATCCTTTTGTAGTATTTTTGCAAATGCATTGAGATAAAGTGCCACTCTATTGCATTTCAAGATCTTGGACATCTTTGTGTTTTTCTGTGCATACACTACATTATAAAGTGCCTTGGGGAGTTTTATGTTGGCCATATTTTCTATCATCCTTTTTCAAGTGAGTGTTCCTTCCACAACATTATCCTCATGACATGTCAGTGACACGTCCTAGTATAGGTGTTTGTACTTCTTTTGCACTCTCGATGTTCATAGTTCTTCTTTCTGCATGATATATTGCATTTAGTTTTAGTGTTCATGTCTTACCTCTCAACATTAGAGGGGGATTATGTTGTTTCTATTGCTTTCTTGGTTTTATGGAGTGAGCTATGTATTCAATATTTGATCCTATGTATGAGGCGATTATACTGGCTGGATACCTATGCATTTTGGTGAGATGGATCATTTACTATATAGACATTCTTTCATTCCTATTTTTTGAGGCCATGAAGATACCTTCCATCTTTGATTGATCAGCTCTTTAGACTTAGTCTTCTCTAATTGGTCATGTTCTATATAGTGGAGGTTCTTCAAATCAGTAGTTTGGCAACATTTGCAACTTCATGCTTCAATGGTGTTCTCCATGTTCATCTTTTGTTCCTATCTTATGGAACATTCTTTCCATCACTTTTTGGAGTAGGGTTTTTAACATATTTTTGATAGTAGTTTCTAGGTTTTTAGCTACTCCTTAAGTTTATCTTAAGTGGGAATGTTATGATAATAAGATATTTCCTTACTAATTAAATCATTTTGATTTAATTATTAAGTCACTTATTACCTCTAGTTTACTCAAGCTAAATTTTAAGCATATAATATTCAATTATTTTATTAATTATTATCATGTAACCAAGGCTTACCTTGTTAGGGTTTTGATCTCCTTTTATAAGGATTGATCTCTTTGCAATTTATTCATTCACTTTTGATAATAGAAATCTCTTTTTTTGGTCATCAAGAATATCTCATCAATGGATATGGGATTTCCAGCCTCCATAGCCTTTTGCTTCTCTCTTCTATGATAGGTGTTTGCATGCAAGTGATTCTTGGGAGCTGTGGGGTTGATCTTTCATAAAATTCAACACTAATAACTTTTTTCATCCAAATTTGATGAAATGAAAAGGGTTTCTTGAGAATGTTCTCAGATTTCCATTGATATAATGTCTATCAAATTATGAGTTTAGTAAGTAATTATTACTTATTTTCTAATGGAGTTACCTACAAAGTGTTGATTAACATACTAATTGAAACATAGCTAATTTTAAAATGGTATAAGATCTTTGGAATCGAAAAGATGTGTCATAGTCTATGCTTCACCTACTATAAGGATAAAAAAGAATTTATTTTTTGAAAAGTTTTGAACTATTCAAGGTGGTTAGACACAAGAGTTTTTTATTCCAAAAATCTTATAGTATAATATTCATATTTAATTATTTATTTGAAATTAAAAATATCGAAAAATATGTCATATGTAAAGATTTTACTAATTCTTTGCACTTTGTATCAAACTTTGAGTTCAGTTTGAATGGCTAAGAAAGGTCTTCTTCTTTCTATAAATATTTAGATTGTTTGATGAAGTTATAATGATCTTGAATGCAGATCCAATCCTCTATTATCAATATGATAATATAATATATTTTAGATTTCTTGTTTTTTGGAACTAGGATGCTTATAGGATTAGATTGTTGTTTATTGTGTGTCCCATAAATTGCAGTCCACAACCAAATATATATCCTTTGTAGAGGGTATGTCCCTCAAGGGACATAATCCTTAACTTGTCAATAGTTATGACCTTTCCTAAGTTGGTGATTTAAGGAGACTTAGATTAGTAATTACTAAGTGTTAGATTAGTAAACCAACAAACAAAGACATCTCTTGAAATTGTTGGCACCTATAAGAGAAACATATACAAGTTATTAAATGCCAATCATAGGATATATTATCCATAAGAGAGGGTATGGTCTATATTGTCAGACCTATAGGATTAACATGGTTAGGAATTTAACACTCTCTCTTAACTTGATAATCCTACAGAGAGATATTATATCTAGAAATCATCAATATAGATGAGTAAGCAAGAATTAATACTCTTTATATGTCTGTCTCTTATGTGGTATCATCGAACACATGATACAAAGTCATATTATTTAAACCTATGATATGAAAAATCAATGACAGTAGTGGTATTATACAGGATAAATCTGAAGGGTAATCTCTTCATTTATCCAAGTTATGATTTCATAGAAATTGGTATTTCCATATCATAACATGATCCTGACTTTTAAGATCTACTAGAATAAAGGATAAACTAGGAGAATACCAAGATTCTTCCTTTATCCAATTTGTGACCCATGAACATAGCAATGTTAACATCACAATATGATCTTGAACTCATCTAGATCTTACAGTAGATCTCTACTATTTAGCACATTGTTTAAGAGATTGTCACCTCTCATAATGTTTTATATGAGTATTCATTATTTTTAGAGATTGTCACCTCTTAAAATAATGAATACAAATGGTGGAGCCCATAACAATCAATAGCCTAGCAAAATAAAACTATTTTATTAATAATCAAAAGAGTACAAATGGATTACAACTCAACCATACCAAGTTCCCTCCTGAAATGTTCAATCTTTACTCTAGATAGAGGTTTGGTGAGTATGTCTATTGTCTGATCTACAGTGTAAATGTATTCCAATTTTATAGAATTCCTATCTACCATATCTCTTACATAATGGTAAGGAATTTTAATATGCTTGGACCTATCAATGAAAACTAGATTCACTAAGAGCTTGATGGAACTTTGATTATCATAATGAATAATCATAGGATTCATGGCTTGCCCAAATAATCCCACTAGTAACTTCCTCAGCCATACTGCTTCTCGGGAGGCCATGGTTGTTGCAATTTATTCAGCTTCTATGGAGCTCTGAGCTATTGAGACTACTTTCTGCATATCCATGAAATCATAGCTGATCCTAGACTGAAACAACATCTTGAAGTGCTTTTCCTATCTTTAACACTTCCATTCCAATCTAAATTGGTGAATCCATGCAAATCTAAAGCAAATTTCTCATATTTGAGTCCATAATTAAGAGTACCTTGTAAGTATATCATAATGTGTTTAACAACAACTAAGTGAATCTCCTTAGGTTCACACATAAACTAACTTAAGGCATTAACAACATAGAAAATATCAGGTCCTATATTTACTAGGTACATAATGGACCCAATCATCTGTTTATAGAGGGTAGAATCTATTGGAGATGATTCTATAGATGTTTCTTTAAGTTTATTTAAACTAGTCTCCATTGGAGAAGACATAGACTTGTAATTCCACATTCCAAATCTCTTCAAGATACCAGACGTGTACTTTCCTTGATTAAGTATGATACTATTAGGATTCTGTTGTACTTCCAATCCTAGGAAGTAATGGAGAAGCCCCAAGTATTCTATCTTGAATTCTCTAGTTATATATATTTTGCACTAATCTATAAGATGATCATCACCTATGATTAATAAATCATCAACATACAATATTAGAATTACCATATCATTTTTATCTCTTTTATAATATAAGTTTGGATCAGCTTCATTCTTGGAAAAATTTAAACTAGTGAGATATTTATCAATCCTTTCATACCAAGCCCTAGGAGCCTATTTAAGCCCATAGAGAGCTTTCTTGAACTTGCAAAAAAATGCATTAGGATCATGGGTTTCAAATTCTTCTAGTTGCTCTAAATAGACTTCTTCTAAAATCTTTCCATTTAGGAATGCTATTTTTACATCCATCTAATGTACCTTCCATCACTTTGATGTGGAAATTGCTAAGACTGCTCGTACAAAGGTATATCTAGCAATAGGAGCAAAGGTTTTTTCATAATCAATCCCTTCTTTCTAAGAAAATCCTCTGACTACAAATCTGGCTTTATATTTATCAATACTATCATCAGTAGCATGCTTTATTTTAAATATCCACTTGGAAGAAACAACAAATTTTCCTTTAGGTTTTGAAATAATTTCTCAAACATCATTTTTCATAATTGATTGGTATTCTTCTATCATAGCTTATTTCTAGGCTGAATGTTTAATATCATCAGAAGGATTGGTTGGCTCTGTTTTGGATAAATCAATCATGTTTTTTGTATAACCAAAGAATCTTTTAGGCCTTTTACTTTCTCTAGTCTTGAGCTGCTTCAACTATTTTAATGGCCCAAAGTGGTCTTTTCTTTGAATTTTCCTCAAAGTTCATATTTTGAATTTCATCTTTGATCTCTTCTAAGTTCTTCCTTTGGGATCTAGATTCACTATTTCTTTCAAAACTTGATAAAGGAGAAGGTTCATTAGAACTTATGGCTCTTTTAAATGCAAGATCTTCCTCAAAGATTACATCTCTACTAAGTTCAATAGTTTTTTGTCTAGGTATGAAAATTCTATATGCTTTAGAAGTTTCACTATACCCTACAAAGATACCTTTCCTCCTAGAGGGTTCTAACTTGGTTCTCTTTTCTTTTTTAAGATGAATATATACAAGACATCCAAAAATTTAGAGATGACTTATATTGGGTTTTACTTTACTAAATACTTCTTTAAGAGTTTTATCTTTAAGATAGGACTGAGGGCTTCTATTTTCAATATATATAGTAGTAGAAGAGGCCTTTGCCCAAATATAGTATTCTAGATTTTGGTCAAAAATCATAGCCTTACAAGCTTCTATAATTGTCATATTCTTTCTTTCAGCTACCCTATTTTGTTCTAGGTTATAAGGAATAGTGTACTCCCTCTTGATCCCTCATTCTTTACAAAACCTTTTAAACAAGTTTGAGGTATATTCTCCTTTGTTATCTATTCTAAGGGTTTTAATTTTATGTCCTAAAAAAAATTTAGTTAATGCTTTGAATTCTTTACATCTTTGTAGCATTTCTTTTGATTCCTTGCATTTTAAGAAATAAATCCATGTCTTCCTAGAGAAGTCATCTATGAACAAGATATAATACCAAAATCCTCCAAGAGAAGAAATGAACATAGGCCCATATAAATATGAATGAATTAACTCTAGTACATTATTTGTTTTCCTAGTACTATCATGAAAGGGACTTCTACTGCTTTTACCTAGAGTACATCCCTTGCAAATATTAGGGCGATCTTTATTTAAGTTGGGTAATTCAGTAACCATATTTTCCATAGTTGATAAAGTTTTAAAATTTAGATTCCCTAATCTTCTATGCCATATTTCATTTGAATCTTTAGCTTTGTAAACTAGGGCTTGAATGGGTTGACTAGATTCTATATTCAACTCATACAAATATCCCTTTCTTTGACCAATTAACTTTTCTTTCTTGATGGAAGAGTTCTTAGCCCAAGTTAATACTTTTCCATCCATGAATGCAACATTGTGTCCATCATCTTCAAGTACTATAATTGAGATTAGGTTTCTTTTAATCCTTGGTACATAGAGTGCACCTTTGAAAAGAAGAGTATTTCCTATTTTTAGTTTCAAAGTATAGCTTCCAATTCCTTCAAATGAGTGTCCAGAGTTATCACCAATGGTAACTTCACCGTTAAGTTTCTCAGATAAAGAATCTAGAGTTTCTTTGTATCCTGTTATATGTCTAGAAGATCCACTATCAATTACCCATGCCTTATTTGAGATTTCATTTGATAGAGAGGAATACAAAACACAATTCTTAGGATCATAAGTATCTTCTTCTCTAATGTTATTAGTACAATTTTCTTGTTTGGAATTTTCAGGACAATTAGATCTACAGTATCCAAATTTTTCACATTTGAAGCACTTTATTTTAGATAGATCTTTCTTGGGCTTTCCATTCTTTTGATTTCCCCTTTTCTTCTTGAAATGCTTCTTCTTTCCCTTATAGGAGTTTTCACTAAGAATGTGAAGTTCTTCATCTTTTACTTTTGGTTTCCCTCCTTTCTTTAGTTTTCTAGACTCTTCTTGAAGATAATCATACTTGAGTCTATTAAAGTTTGGAAGCTAATATCTAGCACTTATTCATTGTGTGAATATTTCCCATGAATCTAGTAATCCATCTATAGCCATGAATGTTAGTTCAGTTTCATTAATGATCCTTCCTATGCTTGATAATTCATTTCTAATGCCAAAAACTCTTAGGAAATAAGAGTTTATTGATTCTCCTTTCTTTATTTGGATGTGATTTAGTTGTCTTTTTAGTGCAAGAACCCTAGTTGCTTGTTTATTTCATATGCATTTCATAATGCATTCATGATATCATAGGTAGTTTGATGTTTTTTAAGCATAGGTACGATATCATTTTTAATTCCATCCAAGATGATTTGAATAGCATTTATATTTCCATTGCTCCATATGGATTTGTGAGGTTCAATTGGGGGTTGTTTGGATGCTCCATCAATGAATTGTTTTACATTGTTCTCTTGAAGAATCAATAAGATTCTGAATTTTCAGGCTTTAAAGTGTTCTTTCCCATCAAACCTATCCTCGAGTCTAATTGTATATGCCATTGAAAATAGGAGAAAATTACTAAGAATATATATAAAGTCTGATGACTAAATTTGCAGAGCCCTAGATTTAATAACTTTTATCTAATACCATTTCAAGATTCTGCTAATTCTTTGCACTTTGTATCAAACTTTGAGTTCAGTTTGAATGGCTAAGAATGATCTTCTTCTTTCTATAAATATTCAAATTGTTTGATGAAGTTATAATTATCTTGAATGTAGATCCAATGCTCTATTATTAATCTAATAATATAGAATATTTTAGACTTATGATTCACTGGAAGTAGGATGTTTATAGGATTAGACTATTATGTATTGTGTATCCCATAAACTATAGTCCACAACCAAATATATATCCTTTGTAGAGGGTACGTCCATCAAGGGATATAACCCTTAACTTGTCAATAGTTATGACCTTTCCTAAGTTGGCGATTTAAGTAGACTTAGATTAGTAATTACTAAGTGTTAGATTAGTAAACCAACAAACAAAGACATCTCTTGAAATCACCGAGACCTATAGGAGAAGTATATACAAGTTATCAATTACCAATCATAGGATATATTATCCATAAGAGAGGGTACGATCTGTATTGTCAGACCCATAGGATTAACATGGTTAGAAATTTAACATCATATATGAGCATATGTGTACTTATATCTAGAATATTATTAAAAGAAATTATTATTTGATTTACTAGATATTCCTTTGTTACAACTTTCTGATATAAAGTCCATAACTACTTCAAAATTATGCACCAAGTTAACATTACATTGATTTGCTAGTTTTTCCTTACCACTTAAGGGCATAGTTTGGTTGACTTTGATCTTTCATAGACCTATATCATGCATATTATGTGGATGGGTTATCCTATGTTCAAGAAAAAGATAAAAACATGAAAAAGGTGGCATATGTGCCCTTTTTACAAATCTTGATACTAGCCTCATCCTAGAGGAAACCACCCCTCAATTTCCTATTCATTGGTATGCTCATAGGGTGGTCAAATTAGCTTTTTGGGATAGGTCCTATATGGTGTTTAACAAACCACCCTATAATAATAATGAGGTATCCTTATATTTTTTGAGAAAATTATATTATGTGTTTATCATCAGTAAGAAGTCAAATTAGTTTTGACTTTTGTGTAAGACCCCTCCTTGTATGTACTTATTTAAATATGGATTTTTTATTAAGTCCTTTATAGGAGATTTAAATGGATATATGTACACAACAAGGAAATGGTAGGGAAAATTGATGTTGTTCTTACTAGAAACAATCTAGAGAAGATTATGGTAAAATTTGGCTATCTTACATATAATGATTTGATGATTGTTGTAATTACATAATTTAATACTTACCCTTTTATGAATCATTAGAAATTCAAAGAAAAAAGATTATCAACTCACTAGAAGTTCCCTTAAGTAGCTTAATTTTAAATATTATAAGTACATTATGATGTGATAAGGTTGTTATGGTATCATGTACAAGAGGTTATATTTTTCTATTGGGACAAGTTATTCGGTTACTCAAAATTATGGTTTAAATCATAAACATTCTGTGTGTTTTATAGGATACATATACATAACTAGGTAATAGAAATTTACGGATATGAATTCAAGTTTTATTGTTTAGGTGTTCTAATGGAAATTGATATTAGTTGACATGTTCATGTTTTGATACCCTGTGATTCGATACTTGCTACATTTTTTGACTATTTAAACATTGATTTGTACTAACAATGTGATGGGGTGTTTTACTTTATGATGATGATGTTATTTATGCTACCTAGATGAGTATATTATATGTATTTAGATAGTTCATTTTGATAATATTAGATTGATCGAAATTAGATTTAGAATAACTCGTGAATTATGTTTAAAATTTTGAATAGTGAAACTGATGGACTACATCATGGTGTTGAATTACATAAGTACTTTATACACATACTATTAGAAATAATAAGTTTATTGAAATAAAATTATAGATGTTAAACAGTTAATTCAATTATGCAAATTAGTTATATTTAATCAATGTCCAAAGATGGGAAAATTTTATTAAAATGATAATGTAGATTGTTCATTCAATTTATTAAACAATTTTCTTTATTTATATATACATGTGATTTCATCAAACTACTATTATTTGAATTGAGTGTGCAAGAAAGCTACCATGGAAAATTATTAAAGAAACAATAACCAACCCTGTGTGTAAACTGTAAAGACAAGGTTGAATCTAATAAAGAGATTTGAAACTCATTGTTAAGTGATTTAATTCATGATCATAATTTATATGCATATATTAGGTGTTTTCATATGCAATTAGTGACATGTCAAATGTTGTGTAATGTGATTTATAGTGCCACTTGACACTTGTCATGTGTAAGTGTAACGACATGTCTACAAAGGTTGGATATGTAACCCTAAACCTAACTGACTTATTAGGGACCTAATTAAACCACTTTCATTAAAGATACTTGTAAAGTCCCATTAATCAGGTTAATTGGATTCAAATTTTTCTAGTCACTTTTAATAGAGGCCAAAAAGTGGCTCTAAGGTCTAATTTTAGTGAAATCTAAGTACCTAAGTGTTAGGGGTATGGATTAGGGATATTTCTAACACTATTAGAACCCTCTAGTGGCCTTGGTGACCCTTTTAATATCCCATTTCCTACATGTTTCTAAAATTGAGTGAACCCTTGACCTTTCCCCAAACCCACACTCCTTTCCAATCTTGCATTTATGATAGGGGAAATGGTGATGGCCAAGGGACTTAGGGTCAATTATAAGTTTATTGCTAGTTAGTGGGTGGATTTTGGAGACCTTTTTAGAGGCCCTTAGAGGAGTTAGAGGATGTTCATCCACTCTCTACTTTTAGAGACATTAGGGAATTGGATTGAAGGAAGCAAAAGGGATTGGGCTCTTCTCAAATATCATTCTACCATAACACCTATGAAGGTTTTTCTCCACCATTTCCATGGATATATTATTCTTTTTTTCCAATTATATTAGTATGTTATTTCATTCTCTTACATATGTGCTTCATGTATTTTGTGTTTATGTAATGTAAGGGGATGAGATTTTGGTTTTTATCTCATTATTATATTGTGTTCATCTTTTAATTTTGAATGAGGGAATTTTTGAAGGGTGTAATTACATTTATCACCCTTGGATAGGGAAGAAGTGGCCAAGTATGGGGGAAGGGGTTAGTTGGACTACTAGCAAAATACCAACAACCAAAACTACTCACTACCACTTAGAAAACAAAAACATATAGTTTGAAAACATAACTAAAAGAGTATCAACAGGCTTGACATACAAAATTCCTATATTAGAACTAGAAATGCTTCTTAAAAACATAGAAAAAGGCATAATAGCCTTAACCCCAACCAAGTTCAACAACCAGTAGATAAAAAACATAAAAAAATGGAAGGAGAAAGCCACTAAGGCTTCTTAGCCTCTTTCCTCCCCAGGAGGATGTTTGCCCAATCTTCTACAAGGAAGTCAAAAATTAATTTGGAGTCCTCCTTCAAAAAATATCCCTCCATGTCTTTGAGTAGGTGAAGTGTGGTGGCAGTTGCATGTGTTACTTTGAGAGTGAACTTTGTCAAAAGTTACATCCTTTCTTCCAGCACATGAATTATTTGCCACACCTCATTGCTAACTATCTTTTTAATATCCATGGTAACCTCTTGCATGGTGCTAGGAACATTGTTCTCCTACACCAAAGTGACAGCTTGCACATTTAGGGGTTAGCATTATCCTCGGGAGGAACCTTAATAGGGGAGGAAGTCATTATGGGGGAGGGTACACCATCCACTATATCATGGAATTGGTCTTGTGTTAAATCCACACACCTAACCCAATGGTGTCCCAAACATGTGACACCTCTTTCTTCTCCTTCATCCCTCCTCCCAAGCCAAACTATGAGGAATCTAAAACCTCCTCTTCCTCCTCTACCATTCTCCCCTCCCTAAAATTTGATGTCTTTTCGTTCATCCTTCATTTGGAACATCTCGTGTCCTTCAAATCTAAATCCTCCTCTTGCGAGGCCCCAACTTTCAGCTTCCTCTTAGCATTGGACTTGGCTAACCTCCCCAACCTCCTCCTACCCCTCTCCCCTCATCCTCTAACTCCTTTGTTTCCTTCTCTTTCCCTTTATCTTGTCTCCATTTCTTTCCCAAGGGGGTGGGCTTCAATTCAACAAGGGACCCACTACGTGAAGGTTGTGGGATAGGGGCACTGGGACCCATGATCCTAAGGGGAACCAATTAGGGCTGGGGGTTTGGATGGCTAGGAAAATAAATCTCCACAATACTAGGGGGGACTAGAGCTAGGTGAAATTGATATTGCCATAACATTAACCCTTGGTGTAAAATGGTAAAATTGACACCCTTCCTCAATTTTTTCTTAAAATTAGTTACAAAATCCACTCAATCAAGCAACAAAAAAATGAAATGGAAATAACATCATAATGGTAAAAATGGTTAAGGTTAGGAAAGTGGTAGTAATAATAGACACCATGCCTTCCTTCTAGAGTTAAGTACTTAATCAACATCAAACAAACCTCATTCCATGGCACTAGGAACTTCTCCCGCATAAAACCACCTCTATGTCAAATTAGTTCCTCCCCCTCCAAAAAGAAGCATTGCAGACTCACTTTGTTATCCATCCTAGTTACCTTTTTCCATTTCCTTCCATTCATTACCAAACCTGTCACTAAGGAGATGACTTCCTTAGAGATTTGGAATGAAATACCACTTATTGTAACCTTACGGTCCTCAAAGGAATTGACAAACTAAAAAGAATAGTTTTCATCATGCCCATTTAGCACCTCCATAAATGGAATGAAGCCACCTTCCTTCAGCATATACCACACCAATGGCTTTCTAGAATTCTCCTCAATCATGGATGGATTAATTCACATAAGGTCACCACCCATATCTACAATTTACCCTAAGCCTCTCATCTCCTTCCAATCCCAAAAACACTTGCTAAGAGTGACTTCACACTTAGGTAGAAAAATAATATCCCCTAAGTGGACATAATGATCGTTATTATTAGTAATTATAATAGAATTCCTTGTAGAAATTAATTTCACATGTCGACCACCTCTATCTTTCTCCCAATATTTTCCATCATTCCCAATACACACAAACCCTTTAAAAGTTGAATGTTTTCTCATCCCAACATATAAGAACATGCATAAGAAAATCATTAAAAAGCCTTTCATCTCAAACTTCAAAATTATTTCTTTTTTAGGCTATGCAAATTTATTATTACTAGTATAATTTCCATAACTCCTAGCCATGTATCCTTCATAATATTTTCCTATTCGCCACCTTAGTAGTACGTCATAAAGATTTAAAATAATTATCCAGCTAGGATTCATCTTGCTTAATTTCTTGAGTCACAAGATCACTTACCCAATTCAGCAAGGCATTTAATTCCCTCCAACATCTTAGTCCCTTCACCTTTAGGCCTAATGCTACCATCCAATCTACCATACTATTTCCCTCTTGAAATATATGATTCAAATCAAACCTATTTAAAACAACTAATAGATGTCTAATGGCTTCTATAACATGTTTAATGGCCCCTCCTTCCCTCATGTTACCTTTAATAGTTTCAATAATAATTTTTGAATCACCTTCAATCTCCACATTTCTCCGTCCCACACTTATCACCAATTTTAAACCCCAAAAAAAAGCCATTACTTCCATTGCATAATTAGACACTCTCCATAGCTATCTGGAATACACCAACTACATCCTTCCCTTACTATCCCTAACCATACCTCCTCTAGCTGAACCCTCATTTTTGGTAACACCATCAAAATTGAGTTTAACCGAATTTGCAAGTGGGGGTTTCCATCATGTCCTCCTAGCCAACAAATTGGAATTATCTATTTCTATTATCCCTTCCTCCAAATTCCAGCCCTTGGCCACTATGACATCTAGCACAGTAGGGGAGAATGCTAGTTTTCTCCACTTACTACAACTCATATTCTCAGCAATAAGTTTTTAAATGTTGTCCACAAAAACCTCCTCATTTTTTTCTTCATTCTAGAGCACTCTTTTATTTCTCTCCTTCTAGATAACCCAATAGGTATGGGGGGATAACCTTCCACAAATTGATAAGGAGGTGGTGGCAAAGGGGGCCTTGCCAATTCTTCACAAATTGTGCTAGATCCTTTTTAAACACCCACTTCACCTCTAGCTTCTGTAGAAGCCTCCCCCAAACACTAGAAGCAGAACTACAATGAAGGAACAAGTGAGTAATATTCTCCTCCACTTTCTTACACAAATAGCATCTATTGGATAATTGGAAAACCCATTTCACTAGATTATCAATAGTGAGAATTTTCCCATCATATATTAATCTTTGGGATTAGATGATTGAACTATATATTCCCCCAATCATTAGGTTCCAAAGTCTTATCAAACATTAGTTTGTGGGTAGATTTAACAGAGAACTCCCCCATCAAAGTGACCTTCCAAATGAACTTGTCATTTATAATTGTCCTCGAGATTCTATACCCTTCTAGCAAAACATTTAGCTCTTCTATTAGGTCCCCTCCAATTGGAGAATTATGTTTCAACTCCACCATTTTCCACCTCCTTCTGAGGCCAATAAAATCAACAACCATACCCCCATACTCTTGGAGGTGACTTTGAAGGGACCCATACTTTGTTCTTGCCAATGGTTTATCAGTAAGCCATAGATCCTCCTAGAAGTTTTTCTAATTCCCATTACCCACCAACTACCTTACACCATCCTTCAACAAGGTTCTATTTTTCACAATATTTCCCCATATTTTAGATTCCACAAGGAAATCATTTCTCTAGGGACAATGAGAGAATTTTTAGATTCCCCAAGTACTTGGCTTTTAGAATATTGCACTAGTTGGCTTCCTCCTTCATCAAGTTTTACCCTACCTTGGTTAGTACCACATTATTCAAATCAGATATCTTCCTTACTCCTAAGCCTCCTCTTCTTTTAGGTTTACAAACCATATCCCAATTAACCAAAATCAACCTATTCTTCTCACTTCCTCTCAACCAAAGGAAGTTACGTTATATTTTCTCCAATTTCTCTGTTTTACTCTGGGTAATTTTAAACAACAAAAGGAAATACACAAGTAATCCATGGAGGGAGGAAACAAGAAGTTGAAGCTTACCTGCACTACTCAATGTTTTTCCTTTCCACCCAATCAACTTATTTTCCAATCTCTCCAAAATTCTATTCCAAAAGTTGTAACTTACTTCTTTCATTGTTAGGGGGAGGCCAAGATATGTATCTGGCAATGATGTAGTATTACACCCCAAAATATTAACAATCCTTCCTTGTATATCCAGGGGGTGTTGAAAAAGAACACTTTACTTTTGTCCAAATTGATTTTTTGTCCCACATTGGCTTCATATATCTCCAACACAGACTTCCAATCTGGCTTCACTCACCAAGGATTCCCCACTTAGGAAGATGTTGTCCACAAACTACAAAATCACCTTGGGTGGAAGCATGGATGTCAACTTAACACCTTTAATCAGCCCCCCCTTCCATTTTTCTCAAGAATGTAATTCCCAAAACTTTAGAAACCATGATAAAAAAAAGGGGGAGATAGGGTCACCCTGTCTTAGTCCCCTCTCCCCACCAAAATTCTTCCAAGACAAACAATTCACCATCATCAAGTAATTAATAGTTTCAACCATTGATTTAACCATCTTTATAACCTCTTGACTAAAACCAATTATACCCATAAATTTGTACAAGAAAATCTAAATAGTCCTATCATAGGCTTTAGAAATGTCAAGTTTCAAAGCCATACTTGGATTACCACTCTTCTCCATAGAGTGAAGAACTTCATGAGTTGTTATGGCAACATCAAGAATTTTGTGACCCAGGACAAACCCATTCTAGGTTTTCCCAATGAATTTATGCAGCATTGGTTTTAACCTATTCACCAAGATTTTAGAGGAAATCTTATAAGTAGTGTTGCATAGACCAATTAACCTAAAATTAGAGAGGACCCTTGGGTCTTTAACCTTCAGGATCAAAGCAATAAACATTTTATTAAGTTGCTTGAGAAGCTTCCTAGCTCTAAAGAAATCATGAGCCGCCCAGAGGAGATCCACTTTAATAACATCCCAAAAGTGTTGGAAGAATGTTGGGGGGAAACCATTAGGTACTAGAAATATGTAGGCTTTCATAGAGAATATAGATCTATGAACTTCATCCTCGATCATCAACTATGCAAGCTCCTCATTCTCTTTTGCCGAGATCATAGTAGGCATGGAATTTATCAACCATCATCTATCCTCTTATATTTCTCTACTCTTCTAAATAAGAGTTCTTGAAATAATATGTCACCCTATTTTCTATATCTTCAGTTTTAGTAAGCTTCACACTATTAGCATTTTTTATATTATCAATTGTATTCCTCCTTTTATGAATCAAGGCCAATCTATGAAAAAACATCATATTCCTATCACCCACCTTGAGCCATAACACCCCAGATCTCTTCTTTGAGAAGGTCTCCTCTCTAATCATTATTTCCTTCCAAATTTTTCTATATTTATACTACTCCTGAATCATATTCTTTGAGGTGAGGCCCTCCCCCATTTCTTTTTGAAGCTCTTCTAACTTTTCTTCTACCTTCGCCTTAGTCTTAAAGATATCACCAAAATATCTTTTCTTCCAAGGCTACACATTTCTTAGTAACAAGTCTATATATAGTAGTTCCTTCCACATGAATCCACCTTTTAGATATGAAGCATGTTTTGAAGCATGTTTTGAGACCATCTTGGGTAATCTCATGAGAGAGGAGGAAGTTATGCCCTCCTAGCCCACTAACACCAAAAGTCTATCTAGTTTGACTTGGATTAGCTCAACTGCCTTCCTATTGTTTGACTAGGTGAACTTCATTCCATGCATCTCCATATCCATTAAGTCATTTTTGTTAATGAATTCAGACAAATCCTTCATACTGTCATTGAAATCTACTATTCCTCCAACCTTCTCTGATGGATATAGAGGTGGTTTAAAATCTCCCATAGAAAAGATATTTTTATTATAGGAGAGGAGGACAAATAGCTCCTCCCAAAGAAAATTTCTTCCTTGCCTAGTGTTAGGTGCATACACATTGACAATATTCCATATCTTATCCCACTTCTTATGCTCAGTAATAAGATAGTATCTAGAATAGTGGATTAAACATCCATTACCAGTACTTGGGTTTCAAAAGGTAGCCACTCCTCTTGACAACCCCTCTGCTTCACTATAACAAAAATTAGCCCCTACCCAAACATAACTAGAAATATTTTTCAAATTAGACATAGTCATTTTAACTTCCTAGATTAGAAGGATACCATTATTTAGGTTAGATAGCTACTGTTTGAGAGAAAACTACTTTTGAGGGCTATTAAACCCCCTCATATTCCATGATAGAATAATCATTTTCTACCCTTTTCCAAAGACTCCAAGGTAAGCTACCTACCACTAGCCACCTCCCTTCTCATCTACTTCATTCTTCTAATCTCTTTCCCAGACTTCCCTACATCCTTCCCTATATCCATCTTTAACTCTAATACCACCTTAGATTTCTTTCATACTCTTGTCTATATTCTTTGTGTTTTCCACTTCCCTTCCTCTTTTTCCAATGAGGCCAGTAATTCCTCCTTCTTAGGAATTGGGGGCACCTCATTACTCTAGCATAGTATTCTCATTACCTTCCCCTCAGATTCTTTCACTTTTCTCTCTCCAAAGCTTTATCCATGTCTTTCTCGAGTACCTCCTCAATCACCATGTTTTTTGAAGGAGTAATGAGTAGTTATTTAATACCTTGAAGAAAGGGTAGAGTCTTTTCTTCATAGAATATTTTTCCTTCCTCTAACCCTCCCCACTCCCTTTCTAGTTTAGTGGTCTTCTTAGAAGATTTTACCCTACAAGACTCTCCCTCATCTTTGTGGGGTGCCTTCTCTTCTATCTAACACTCTCCATCTCTCCTTGATGGGTAACTTTCTTAACTTCTAGCTCCTTCCTTGGTGAAGAAATATTCTCCTTCCCTACCGACTCACTTACCCCATTATCTAGAGTCATGACTCCCCCATCCCTTAAGTCTAAAGGAATAGAAACTCCTTCCTTTTCCCCTACTATCTCCTACTCAACTTACTTATTTACCTTTTTGAAATCAACTATCACATGCTTGAATGATGAGTACTTTTGGAAAAATAGCTCTACATTTTCATAAATGATGGGCTGTACTTTTTTACCCCACTTCAAGCTCAGAGTAATAGACTCTAGTAGGGAAGTACCCACAACCACATTCATAGTGAGTCTTGCAAACACCAACCTAGACCTCTCTATGGTTACCATATTTGCAACAACAAAGTGTCCAAAAGAGTTTCCAATAGATTTTAGGATCCTTTCATCCCAAAACTCAAGTGGCAGTCCTAGAGCCTTACCCAAACTGGTGCCATCTTGTTTGGTTCTTTCACTGAATCCAATGCTAGGTGCCACTTAGCCACCACTAGACTATGTTTTTCATATGACCAAGACCTGACCATTTCCATTATCATGTATTCAGTAGCCACCCCCCCCCCCCCCCCCCCACCCATTGACATGGCCAAAACCATCACACTCCCCTTTAATTTCCATCTCTAGCTTACCCACTTCCTAATCATCTCAATCAATGGGCAAAAAGAAAAAACCTGCCAATCAGGAAGAGTTTTAGGTTGGTAGAGACACTATCAACCAGGTTCTCTAGAACAACAATTTCCACTCCCTCATCACCACTAATCACCATAGGGGCTTCTGGCTAGGCACGATTCATCTTCACTCTAAGAACCACATCCTTCCATCCAAGAGCCATAGTGTGACTCGTATTACCCTCCTGGACCACTATTGGTGTCACCGTTGACTCCATCAATACCCCACCATTAGAAAAATCATGTCAAAACTTCCCTAGGTTACCCTCAAGAAGGTCAATACAAGTTGCAGGTCTAGATAAGAAACTGGGACCAAGCCCGACCCTTGGAGGCCAATCTCACACATCCAAATTCAATTTCCGAGAGGAGTGGGAAATAAATGAAAAGTTGTAGACCACAATTTTGAGAATATGTTGTTTGTAGAATTCATTTTATGTTAATATTATAGTAGTTAGCATGATTTTCTATTATAAGATGATTTATGTCAGTTAATAAGTGTAAGTTGGTATTGTTGAGTTAGATTTGAAAAAAGGTGTTTTCAAGTTTTTAGTTAGTTTGTAACATTCCAATGAATTTAGTATTTTTTTCAGTTTTTGTAATGAATAGATTTGGTATTAATAAATGAGTTTTAAGTAATAAAGTTTTCTTCATTGGTTTTTGGCTATACTGCCTTGAGGGCTAATGTTAGAAATAAATAGTATTAGGGAATGTAAATGAATGTATGGTTTCCAAGTTGTATAATGTAAAATTATTATTGATGACTTGATATTTTAATAAAAATTATATAAGACATTTATAAAAAATAATTATAATTAATTTTATAAGACTTAAGATAGTAACTTTATCTTTAGAGATTGTTAATGTTCGAAGGTGTTACAGGTTAGATTGTCAGGACAAATTGATAGTTGTATAGGATTATGCTAGATGATCAATTGTATGTTTTAATTAGTCCTAATAGGTTATTTTAATAACTAGGTTCAAGTATTAAGGTATGGTTAGGTTAACTTGCAAGTGCAAATTTGTACGCATAGGAGACTTTAACTAGTAGAATGCATTAATTGTAAAGGTATCTAATCAAACCTAACCAAACCTATGTTGTAATAAAATTTTATTCAACCATGATGCTACACTTTATCAAACATGAAATATTAGTTTAATCAATTGACTTAGCCAACCCAAACTAAGTCTTCCTATAGCACTATAACTTAGGGTTTTGACCTCGTGTAGTATGTTTCAATGCCAACCATGCATCTTATGAAATATAATTGGAGTTCAATTGTGTGCTTAAACCTAGAAACAATAATGATATCTTTAATGAACACCTTACCCATACTTATTTACCTTTACCCAATTCAGTATTTTAATTAGAAATTGAAAAACTCTAGAACTCTAGTAAATTGATTATGCAATCTCGAGACTTGGAATCAACTTTTCTATGTCTTCATCTCTCCACAAAATTATGATGTTAGTGTGTATTTAAAATTAGTTTTAATTTCCCTAAAAAAATATTGTTGGTGTATATTTGCCCTAATTTTTGGGCATGACTTTCCACCAATTCTAGGGTAAAGGGAGAGGATTTGCATAGGATAGACCTAGTACCTCCAGAGTCACCCAACAAAACAAAATGAAGAATCTAGAAAGAAAAATTTTTGATTCATGTTGTGCTCCCCAAAGTCATGAAGGAGTATATGGACTTACAAACTCTTCATGTAGTTGCATCATTATGTTTTGTCATCATTGAGCATGGCACATAACTAGCCTTAGGAGGGGGTACATTAGCTTCATCATCATCAAATGCTCCACCAAAGTTATCATAGACCATGCCAAGTCCTCCATCATTAGATATTCAATTTGGATCTGCCCCCAACCAATTTTGTGTGTGTGTGATTGTGTGTGATTGTGTGTGTGTGTGTGTGTGTGTGTGTGTGTGTGTGTGTGTGTGTGTGTGTGTGAGTTACCTTAATCTCTGTGATGGGCTAGATACTAATGTGAATGAGGATGGATCGACATCCTATTCATGTATACATTGTAGGATAAGATGCTAGACATCAACTATTGAGGATGCAGTCCTTACTAATGATGATGGTATTTTCAGAGGGGCAATAAAGGTTTGTTTATTTTTGTTTTGACATGTTCTTAATTAATTTCACCTAAAAATAATAAAATTAAATAGATTTGTATTTATGAAACAATATATATTGATTTATGATATTGAAATATTCAACATGTTTTAATTGATGAATATTGTAGAGTGCATTGGGTGATAGGAGAACACCCCACAATATTCATTTGAGTAGATGTACACAAGTAGTTTAAACACCCGAGGTGAGAAAAAAATATACATTAGAATAGAACAATACTTATTAGTTTGAAAAATATTAATTCATTATAAATATGTATATTTAATTGGTGTTTTATAGGGCTTATCTATGAGTCAAGCATACCAAATTGATGGTGTGATGCTTTCGACCATTGAATTTGGCTTACTGAGTTTTGTGATATCATATAGTATCATAT
Source organism: Cupressus sempervirens (assembly GCA_028749045.1). NCBI lineage: Eukaryota > Viridiplantae > Streptophyta > Pinopsida > Cupressales > Cupressaceae > Cupressus > Cupressus sempervirens. Next base: position 393,944,290 of record CM053788.1, on the reverse strand, counting down.
TTATTTGTTATGTTACTTATATTTTTGTTAGTATACTCCACTTAACCCAAGGTCATTAGGAAAGAGAAATAAATCACCGAGGACATCCAAACAAAGAAAGGTAGATAGGTTTAATTCTAATATATTTGTTAAAATAGATAATGATTGAAGATGATGAAATTTCTCGTCTATATTGATGAATGCACCTAATTTGTTTATTGTAAATGCATGTAGTAATAAATGGGTTTCACAAAACTAATGAATGCACTAGATTTTATTGATGTTTAGGATAGGGAAGAAGTGACATTCTCATAATTTATTTAAGTAGCATTCTTGTTTATACAAAAATTCTAGAAATCAAGCTCATTTATTCAAGTGGATGTCATATGTTATGACTTTCCACACAAGAAACGGTCATTGCTACATCATCATCAGTGGTTCCTCCTAATACTACTGGACCACCATCAATGGTATGCATTAGTTCTATCTACATACTTTAAACATATGAATTTAAATATGATTGCATGCATTGATAGTTTCAGATCAATTGTTGTTCACTTGAAAGTGATTTATTGTGTTTTACTATTTTGTACAAGTATTTAATATATATGATATTTTATCATATAAGTAAACATCACAATCATTTCATTAGTTGATGTACCTCCTACTAGCATAGTAGTCCCATCTCCATCTTTGTTACATGTTTTTTTTTTATGCCATGCCTTGTGTGTCTTTTAGTATGTCTTAATTATAACTTAACATGCATTAACTTTATTATTCTATGAGTCCTCCCCTAGGAAAGACCCCTTTACGATTGGTGGATTCTCTACCTATTCACTTTTCTAGGAGCCCCACTAACTTAGTTTGGAGCCCATTACCTTCATCATTCAGCCCTAGTATAGAAGAAAAAGATGAAGAAATCAACAATTTAATAATTAATGCAAATTACAGTTCTCTTTTTAGTTGATTTGATATTTTTGGATAAGATATCTAAGTTAGCATTTGAATTGTTCTTATGCAAACATAGAGTGAGCCATAGAGTGATCCAAAGAATCTTCATTTTGATGGTCCTACTTCATAATAGATTTTCATAGATGCATATTATGTAGATACATCATTATGATCATTTAATGACCAATTTTTGTACATAATCAACATTTTTAGTTTTCTTATTGACCTTGATATAGGTAATGCCATATTTTGTAACTCTAATTTAATCTTCCATAAATGCTATATTTTGACATGTACTCACCACATATAATCACATTTTATTAAACATGAAAATTGATATTTGATCCTATTTATTCATTGTGAAAATATGTGTTTTGACAATTAGTTTTCACAACAATGTGTTTTGATATTTGATGCCATGTATTGTTTTCACTTTTTGATTTTCAATATGTTTCTAATAATAATATATATTAAGATTTTAGATGCATAATAGAGAAGGAAAACTTAAAAAATGAACAAGATGAGCTTGATAATGTTGAATTAAAGAACCGATGTTATGATATACTAGATGCATTTAGCCTTACAACTAATCTCAAGATGATTCAAATCAAAATCAAACACAAAATTTTATGAGGGTTTTTCCTTTTTCATTGATTTCATGGATATTGATTGTTAGGCTTAGTGTTGAAGACATATGGTTATAAATTTGGTTGTTGAAGGCATAAACCTTGATATGTAGGAAAGCTTTACTATCACAAATGAGCTTGAAAATGTTGAATTGATGAACCAATGCTAGGATATACTAGATGCATTTAGTCTTATAAATAATCTTGATGAAACAAATCAAAATCAAAGACAAAATGTTGCAAGAGTTTTTCCCTCTTCATCAATTTCATGGTTATTTATTGTTGTGCTCAATATTGAAGATATATAGTTATAAATTTGGTTGTTGAAGACATAGACCCACTATCCAAATAGCTTTAGAGGAAAACCAATGAACCTGCTACACAAATGATCTCTATATTATTCCTTGTAGAATAATAGAATGAACTGCACTTTTTTTTCTTCCTTTTTCCTTTCAATTAGACTTCTGCTCCTTTTGATCTCGATGTTAGATCACCAAATTCACATCCAATAACCCCTTCGATCACTTACTCACATTTACCAAATACTCTTCTCATTGTTTGCACACTTCACAATTGATTCACATCCATAACATCATTGTCAATGAAGGAAAATACTTTCCTTTATACCAAGTCCTCAAAATAATTCCTTGATTTATCCTTGAGGTTTTCCCAATTAATTATAATAGGACCACAATAAGATAGTTAATTATTTCACAATTGTGTAATACTGTTGGCTCATAGTTTTAACAACTTCTCACACGTGCAACTCCAAGACTTGCACACTCCCTGTCATCATCATCAGACTATCCTCTTCCATTGTATAACTTCACATACCCTAATTATATCCCTATTAAGAGACATAATCCAATCATCAGAAATTGTTTATCAAGTACTCTATCTCTACACTAATCTCTATAAATCACGTATATCTTCCATATTTCTTCAAATTATGTTACACATATAACCTCATCATTAGGACACAATGTGGAGCATGTGCTTAACCATGTGTCACATGACCTTCAAACCTCTATTCATACAACCTTATTCTTTATCTACTACTCTTTTAGTCTTCACATAAACCATACTATGTTGTCATTAATGACAAAAAAAGTCATAAATTTAACATATTAGTTATGCCACATGATTACCAATTTTTAGGATAATCCCCCAAAGGAATACCATCAGAATTCATGCTAACAATATCCCATTTTGGCATTGATGGAAACATAGATGAAAAACATCTAGGTTTTGAGAATACCAAATTAAGTTATGATGTTGCTACTGCTGTTATTCTCATCTTTTGAAATCCTCTTCATCAATCAAATCTGAAATCCTTTAGAACACTATCCTATTTTGCATCTTCTTAGGACTAGCATCAATTGTTCACAAGCTAAACAACTCTCAACTTCTCCCCCATACATCATAACTCTTAATTCTATATATCTCCCTCATAGAGATATTATTATTATTATTATTTTAAAGAAAAAGTGGCAAGCCACTATAATATTTATTAATCTAATTCAACGAGGTCAACTGGGAAAGAATTAGTGAAGAAAACCCAGCATCATCCCTAAAGTTTACATGTCTGTATATATTAATAGCAAAAAAATTGCAAAGGGTTATCACCCATCTGAAGATAACCCACTCTAAAATTCTACATAATATAGATACAATAAGTTTGGCAGAAAATAGAATTAGAGAAGAAACATAAGAGATACCCCCAATTGAGAAAAAGGGGTAATTTTCGAGATGAACCCTTAAAAAAATGCTTTGCAATTCTACCCGATCTATAAGAACACAAATAGAGGAGCCAAAGAGCAACATTTGTAGTCAAATCATGAAACTGAACTATGTACTAGCCAATCTAAATTAGAGTTTGGCACACCGATAGAGTCCCAAAGGTTTTGTTCTAATAGTTGTGGTGTTACTACCATTGCATTTAGCTGAGTGGGGGATGAAGCATTAGGATCCGATAGCAAGTAAATCATGGCCATTCCCTTCTCTTTAAAATAATTGATATTGTCGTTATCTATGGTTTTCTTCATTGCCTCAAAAACAATATAATACTCATGCTTTTGTAGAATTTGAAAATGTGAAAATAGATCACCAACTAAAGCCATTCCATTCCATAAATCATATTTCTACATGGGCATATCCAGCTTATAATCTAGTAAGAAATGTGGCAGAATTACCTTACAAGCCAATCCTTGAAGTAACTCCGGAGATTGTAGAAGATCCATGGCATTGGAAAGGAAAATAGATATGACCTAGGAAGGATATAAAAACACAAGTGTCGAAGGACAGAGAAGCTCCTCACCAATGATGCACTGAATGGTTGAATTGACCGAGTGTGAGTTCAAAGTGAACATTTGATATAACACCTCATCTGTTATATGCCTAGGAAGCACAACTTCATCTAAGGTCAACTAAAGTCAAATATAAATTTTTTTTGGCATAACTAAATGATGTATATGACATGTTGCACAAACCAAATAAATATCCCACCCAGAATTCATTTTTCAACACAATCTCAGCTTACAGACTATATTTGCCTAATTAAGCCTTTGCAAATATTTTTCAAGATGATGCAAAGAGTCTTACTAAATAATCAAATTGCAACTTGTCATTTAATCTCTCCAGCGATGTCCTAATCCTGCTTGTAAATAGTACTACAAACATTACTCCTTAAATATTTGGATTTGTTCACATGAAGCAATCAACCACCATGACTTCAAAATTGAATATCATTAGATAATAAAAGATTTGGATCCTGCAAAAAGTACTTTGAAAATCATATTGGTGTAAATGCTCTAAATAAAAGCATGCGACATTAAATTCATAAGCATATGATACCAACTTATAAATAGGGTAACTCGGCATCTGATAAACATAACTCAGCATTAGAGACACTCGAAGACTCAACATCTGAATAAATACTTAGTAACTCGGCACTAATTAATTTTATGCCAACTTGGCCCCTGAAAGGATCCTATATAATCAGCACTACTAAAAGGCTTGGCACCAGTTATCAGAATGCCAACTCAGCACCTAAAAGATCCTATACTCTTGGAACTGCAAAATAACTTGACACCTGATGTGTGAAGAACTCAGCATCTAAAAATTTGACCGAGCTCAGCTCACAATGAAAATTACTAAGGAGCTTAGCACTTGAAGGATGATGCATAGCTCGGCACATGAAAAAAAATTACTCAGCTTCTTAAGATAACTTGCTCATCGCAAACATAACTCGTCACTAGGTATCAAAATGCTAACTTGGCACTTGAACAGATCCTGTACTCTCAGTACTACAACATAACTCGACACTTGTAGTATGGAGAGCTCAGCAACTGAAAAATTGACTGAGCTCAGCTCACAATGAAAATTACTAAGGAGCTCAGCTCCTGAAGGATGATGCATAGCTCAACACATGAAACAAAATTGCTCGACATCTTAATATAACTTGCTCATCTCAAACAATACTACTATCAGTTGCTGCCATGTCATCATGAATAAGATTTTTTAAGACCTTATGTTGCTCAATAAAAGGTAGAGAATGAAAAGTAGAGATATTAACCCCATCACATCCCAAATTTGATAAAAAAAAATTGCAACTTTATTCCCTTCACGATAAGTATGTGAGAGGAAAACTTCCAAACATTCATCAAGGAGTCTCCAGAATTGATTGAGAACATACTTTAGTTTCTAGGAAATAATACGTTTATGAATACAAGCATCAATGATAACTGAAGAATCCCTTTCAATATGTAGCTTATTAAAATAGCCTTATTTAGCTAATAAGATCCCAACCAACAAAGCATGGGCCTTAGCAATATTGTTTGTGTCAATAGGAGGAGAAGATACACTGATTGCTACAACCTTACCAAAGGAATTTTGAATACAAACCCCAAAACCTAAAGGACCAGGGTTACCTCTAGAAGCACCATCAAAATTCAGCTTCCAAAAACCAGAAGATGGAGGTCTCCAACTGTTCTTCCTAAGTAAGATCTGACCTAGTGATGGACTGATCTTCCACCCATTATGGATAAATAAAAGTTTTCATTCCTAGACAAGCTGTGAATCCCAATGAGTCACAATTCGATTAAATTTAGTCCTTTTCAAACTAGAATTAGTCACTTCCGAGATAGATCTTTCAATACCATTTAAGACAATTTCTAATGGAAGGGATTCCTTTCTAAAAATACATTTATTTCTTTCCCACCAAATAGCCCAAACTACCAAGGCTGGAACACATTTTCATAGGTTTGCAAACAATGATTTTTGATAAAGAATTGGCCAGGCTTGAAATAGATCCCAGAGATTGTTAGGCAAGGGAGTAGAATACTTAAGCTTGCTCAAAATAAAACACCAACATTGATAAGAAAATGAACAAGAAACAAACAAATGATCCACAATTTCATCATGTTCCTTACAAAGAACACATTTAAATGGTTTAGCAATTTGTAGTCTATTCAGTCTGTCACTAGTTAAAATCCTTTGGTTTAATGCCAGCCATGCAAAACAACCTGCTTTAGGTAGAACTTCCAAATTCCAACAAAATGAAAAATCTCTAGATGTAGGTTTATTCAAATCATTATGTTGTAGAATTTTGTATCCCTCTTGCACTGAATATTTACCATCCTTAGTTGGAGCCCAAAAAATTTGATCTTGGACATTAGAAAAGTAGACTGGTCTTGAATTCAGAACATTTTGAAATTGATTAATTTCTTGAAATGAAAGAGGCAACTTATTTGGGTCTTTCCAAACTATTTTATTAGAAAATTCAGAAACATATTCCACATATTGATTCAACTGGGTCTCCCAATGGATTTCCGCAACATGAATAATATTCAAAGAAATCCCACTTTTAGATAAGGGAATGTGACCATTCCAAGAATCATTCCAAAAGTTAATACTAAGTCCATTGTTAACTTCCTAGGAAATATAGTCAATTATGATTTTGTGTGAAGCTATCATAAAGTCCCAAACAACCGAACCTTTTGGAGGATTAGAAATCATTAAGACTCTAGAAGGACCATTTTTATCTAGATATTTTTGCTGCATGATTTTACACTATGTGGACTAAGACTTAGAATACATGTGCCAAATAAATTTCCCACCAAATGCTTCATTTCTGAATGAAAGATCATGGACTCCAGCTCCTTCGACATTAGGAGTGTGTGACATATCTTGCAAAGAGACAAGTGGAATCTTTTGAGAATCATCCAAGTTACCCAACTAGAGGAAACCTTTGATCAATTTTTGAATTGTAGCTAGTACTTTGGATGGAATCTTAAGGACAGAAATAAAATAGTTAGGGATAGTAGCTAAAACTAATTTAATCAACAAAATTCTTCCTACCAGTGATAACCATCTAATTTTCCAAGATGCAATTTGACTTTGGATACGCTAAATAAATGAAGACCAATACAAAGACTTATTTGAACTCATGAAAAAAGGAATGCCCAAATAGACTGAAGGTAAGAAATCTTCTAAAAAACCCAAGATGTGTTTAACTTTGTCAAAAACCAATTTGACAGTATTGAAAAAGTAAATCTTGGATTTCTGAGCATTAACCATCTGACCAGACACTGCTGAGTAAAGGTCAAGTGTATACAAAATCTGGCGAGCCTCCTATACATTTGACAAGCCAAACAAAAGAGTATCATCCAAAAAAAGAAATGTGTAGTGGATATGTTTGTACCTGAAATGAGAACTCCTTTCCATTTATTAAGAAAATGTTGATGTGAGATGGTCCTATTGAAAGCTTCAACCATAATAATAAACAAAACTAGAGATAAAGGGTCCCCTTGTCGAATCCCTTGAGTAGAAGGAAAAAAACCCTCAGGCTTCCCATTAATGATCAATGAAAACCAAGCTCCTAAAATAAAAGCCTTAATCCATTTGCACCAATTTTTTGAAAAGCCCATTTTGGCAAGAACTTGCAGTAAGAATTTCCAACAAACTCTATCATATGCTTTCATCATATCCAGTTTGATGACAAAACTTGAAGTCTTGTTTGAATTAATAGAATGAAGAATTTCATGAGCCACAGGAGCCCCTTCCATTGTTTCCCTGCCAAGCACAAATCCACCTTGCTCTGGGGAAATAATACGTGGAATAAGATGTTGAATCCTGAGATATATGGCTTTGGTAATAATCTTATAGGATAAGTTGCATAAGGAGATTGGTCTAAAATCCACAAAAGTTTGGGGGACCCTCAATTTTGGAATGATAGAAATATTTGTAGTATTAAAATATTTTAGCATAGATTTAGACTTTCTAGATTCTTCCATAGCTGCCCATAAATCCCAACCAATAATTTGCCAACAACTTTGATAAAAAAGTGCAGAGAAACCATCTAGCCCAGGAGCTTTGTCAGGCAAAAAAGAAAAGACAACTTTACAAATTTCTTGAATAGTAAAAGGAGCCATCAGAATATCATTATCTTGATCAGAAACCACTATAGGAATGGAATCAAGGAGTTCATCAACCTATGAAGTAGTAAGGGAAGGGAAAATAGCAGGAGCAAGAAGATGCTTGAAAATTTTAACGCCTTCATTCCTAATAAGATGTTCATTAGTCAGGAGGGTACCAAAGGCATCTTTGATATGAAAAATTGTATTGTTAGTTCTTTTTTTCTTGGCTGAGTTGTTAAAGAACTGAGTATTTCTATCCCCATCCTGAAGCCATAATTCTTGATATTTTTGTCTCTAGTACATCTCTTCTCTAGAACACAATTCCTCCCATTGTTCTTGCAAATTCTTTTGAAGAGAATGTGTTTCTTCATTCATGCCCTCTTGGATAATTTGGTTATAAACTTCTTTAAGCTGATCTTTGACTATGACCTTTTGATGAAACACATTTTTGAAAACTTTTTGGTTCCAAATACGAATTCAAGACCTGATATGTTTTAATTTCATTGTAAACTGATGCATTTTCCGTCCTTCTAAAGGAACTTCATTCCACCATTGTTGAATATTGTGTAAAAAACTTGGATGTCTGAGCCACATGCTTTCAAATTTGAAAGAAGAATGAAAGCATTGGTCAGAACAATTGTTATTACAATTGAGATTTAAAAAAATAGGAAAATGATCAGATCCTGGAAAAGTAAGGATGTCTAATGAAATATCTGAACAACTCAGCTGCCAATCTTTAGATAAAAGAAATCTATCTAGACGAGCAGTAGTATTTGCAAAACTATATCTCTTGTTAGTCCAGGTAAAAACTCCATTATTTGGATTAACATCCATCAGATTGTTATTATCCATGAAAGCATTAAAATCTTGAAGAGTTTTTAATGGGGGGATAATTCCACTAGTTTTTTCTAATTGATCTAATAAGGCATTGAAATCACCAACAATAACTACTTGTTGTGATCTAGAAGTTGAAGGGAATGTGTGATAGACTCCCACAAACAAGCTTTCTCCAAGGTTGATGTAGGCCCATATACATTAATTAGGATAAAAGAAATATCAAATGCAGTTATTTGGATCAACTGCCAATTACTTTCTTGTCGAAGAAGCTGAGTGTCAACTATGAGAGGATTCCAAAAGACTGCTAAGCCTCCAGAAGCACCCAAACCTTTCATATGAAATGCTTTCCATTTTTTCCAAGATGCAATGATTTTATCAAAATTATTTTGAGTCAACTTGGTTTCTTGTAATAAAACATAAAGATATTATTTGTCCTGACTTACATGAATCTTTCTAAATCTCCCTAATAAAGTAGATTTTTTTTTATGCACACCTATTCTCCCCTATTCATACTTAGGAGATGTTGTCACACTTCTCTCCCCCATATTTGGAAGATTTTTAAATTGTATTATCTCCCCCATTGACATCAATGTCAATGGCCTCATTATGTCAAATATCTTCTTCAAGTCTTCAACTAGCTCAAGTGTCCAAAGATAGTATTCAAGACTAATTACCAAGAGTCCTTAGTGACTCTTCTTTAATACTAATTGTTAGAATATATAGTCAACCAATATAAATAAGAGGGGGGGAGAGTTGAATTAGTTATCCAATTATTATCAAAATTATCAACCGTATTAAATCTTAACCATATATACAATCACACTAGATATGTTAACAAGGGAAAACCTATTAGAAATAGGGATTACTAAGGCAGGCGGGGGAGGGGGGGGGAATCAGTAATCTACAAACTTTAGTCACCAACTAGATATTATTTCTTAATTTAAACCATGTATAACAAAGAAATAAAGTAATACTAAATAGTAACTGTTGTAATGCACAAAGATAACTCATAACACCATATTTTGTTAACTAGAAAAACCTTGGCCAAGGGAAAACCCTGATGGGGATGACACCCACTAGATAATATACTCATATATAAGTTCCTTGTTAGAGGATGGACCTTGTTAGGAGTCAATGAGAAAATTCAGTATAAGGAGTTCCTATTAGGAGACTTTGAATCCCTATTAGGAGATTCCAACCTTGTTAGGAGTTGTAGTACAATAAATACAAGATGAGCCCACTGCCCAAACATGCACTTCCAATTACAAGAAGAGCTCATTGCCTAAATAAGTAATCATTCTTCTGGAATATAAGTATTGTATCTTCTTCCTTGAATGATCTCTAATCTTTAGCTCAATCTCAAATCACAAAATAGCTCATATAAAACTTTTCATGTGGGTGAAAGCACAAATTTATGTCAGCATTTATGATATTTGGAAAGGTTATGGCCGAAATAGTTTTGGTCGTAATTGTTATGGCTGAACACATTTTAGTTGTATATACATGGCAAGTTTCCCTATCTCCATGGCATGTAGGGTTATGACCGAAACACTTCCAGTCGAAAGGGTTCCAACCGTAACCCCCATGTATCAAATTTCTCAAAATATCATAAAAAATAGCCAAAAAGTGGTTGACAACAATTTTATAAGCCTGGGGGTTTCGACCGTAACCCTTTCGACCGAAATAGTTACAGCCAAAATAGTTTTGGTCAAAACTACCTATGTGGCATCCTATGTGGCAGCCACACAAGAAAAAATAAGAACTTCTACAAACTTCTCACTTTGAAGTCCAATTTGACTTACTAAATTGAAATTTTTTTAAAAACTAAAAATATAGTTTTGTAGGTCTTAGAGTCAAGATTATGATCATATAAAAAAAATTTAATTTTGATTATGGATAGTATGTTATAATTTGAAAATATTACAAGTAGGTATTTTAAGATTCAAGAAGATGTCTATTCAAAAATAAGAAAAAAATAGTAAATCATGTTAAAAATTTATTATTTTTTAATGCTGCACTAGAGGAGAGAGTCTTCTTCAAGAATATGTAATTTTTTTAAAAAAAAATGTAGATTTGATGGAAAAAGTTTGACAGGAGAAAAAAATTGTCAATTTGATAACTTTGACTTTGACTAGTTATAACTTGAAAAATATTAGCCGAATTTCAATTTTTCTTTTTTGGTGCACTAGGTATATATGTTGACTCTAACATATTCCAAAATCAAACCAAAATATGAAAATTTGCATATATTTGTTTGATAGGAAAAAAACTCCATATTTTCAGCATTTAAAAAAATTAAAAATAGACTTTAAAAATTTAAAAATAGACTTTAAAAATTTAAAAATAGATAAAATTTTCACTCAATTTTTTTTTTAAAATTACAAACATAAAATTTATCTAATTTTACACATTTCATTAGTTTACACCATCTTCAAATTCTAAGCACAAATGCCACTTTTATGTCAGTAAAGTTGAAGACTTTAAATTCTGATATCACTTTTCCTTTATAAAAGGTGACATAGGTTTGTGCTTTTACTCATATATTGCTTTCACAAAAGTTCACATATAGTCACAATTACAAGATAGCACTTGCAGTCATAATCACAATTGCACCTCTCATCGCAAAATGTCATTTGCATAAATATCACGCCTTTACAAAAATTGCTACTAGGTGGCTAAGACCACAATCCACTTTTCCAACTTAGAGTAAACATCTAGGATGTTGGCCCTAATTGGACAAATAATTATCTTGTAAACAAAATAATTCTTTCCTTCAATTTTGATATCTTGTTTTAGTTCAAACATGATTATCTTTGTTCTATATAGTTTGTACTGACTTCTGAGGTTATACACATCATCACCAACATGTATAAAATCTCCATCTAACTTTGCTAGTCATAATATGATGTCAGAAACAAGTTATAAACAAAATAATATGTTGCTACAAACCAAATTCTATACTTAAACAATTTTTTGATTACCAAACACTAAGTATCTTTATTTCCAAGGTTTCCCGTGAGCATGTACAATATGTGTTGCCATAAATAACAATAATTACGTATCTTTATTATCCAATTGTCAACAGTCTCCCCCTTTGGCATTGATGGCAACAAAATAGGGAAAATTGGCTAAGTGACAAAAGCTTAACACAACAAAAATAAACATATTACATCTATTACAATCGTCCGACTTTACGTATGCTTCCCCTTACAATATACTTTACAATATTCTCCCCATTTGACAATTCAAGTGCTTTCTAATTTTTTCTGCAAACTTTCCAATTTTCTGCAATTACTCCCTCTTTGACATCAATGACAAAGGTCAAAGTATCAGAATCTATTCAAAAACTATCAAAAATGTTGTCCTTTCTTATGCTAACAAGATCTTCATGAAATCATCAAATTTTTCCTTTATACTATCCATACGCTTAGTTTAGGTTTCCCTAGTCACTAGTAAATTTAGAGCTAATTTTTTATGAGTATTCATTGCAATTTTGACACCACTATGTTGATAGAACAATGAACACTGTTGTCAATATTTTTTTTTTGGTCTTACAACACCCAAAATGTGTGTCAAAATTTCAACATTACTATTATAGATATATCTACAAATTTATTGTTGGGATATTTGCCTCAGCCTGCAAGCATTGTAAGCATCCTTGTCAAAATGCTATGCTCCTTGATGTCAAAATTGTGACAAATATGCATTGAAACTCATATCATACATATAGCATCCTAGTCAAATTTTCTCTTGAAATTGCAAAGAATATGCATCAAAACTCACATTGCACATAGCATCCTCATTGACTTTGCCCTCAAAATTGCAACGAATACATATTGAAACTAATGTCACATGTATAGCATCCTCATCAAAATAAGATTCTCTTTTCCATCAAAATTGCAATGACTATGTGTCGAAACTCATATCACATGCATAGCATGCTCGTCGAACTGTTATGCACTTTTCCATCAAAATGGTGATGACTACGTGTCAAAACACATGTCGTATAGATAGAATCATTTTCAAAATACTATGGTTCCTTTCATCAAAATTGTGATGTCCAATTCTATTTAAAAATATATATTTTATTATTGATTAAACTATGTAATGCTATCACGCATGAATATTGTAGAGTCATTCAAGCTTTGCAATGGCAACCTTCATAGGAAAGTCTAGAGTGTTTGTGCAAGAAGGACAAGCTCCTTTTGCTATTGTGCATGAATATTATAGAGTCCTTCAAGGTAGGAAAGTGTAGAGGCACTACCAATGTTTTTAATAAAAACCCCTCGTTAGGACAGATCATCTCTCCAATTTTTTGGTTGCAAGACTTGTAGTTTACAAAGATAAGGAAGACAATATCATAGATGATGGGAATCAGTTGTAAGTGCCTACAGGAGGAAGAGCTAAGGGAATCACTGGGAGAGTAGTTGCAATGCATCTTTAGCAAAGCCAATGAAAGGGAGAAGGTTACCATGATTGCACTTCTAGGGGTAGATTAATAGTCTAGCCATCATGTTCATGATGGAAATCTTAGTCATGACCTTTTCCTATCCATCATTCAAGTTATAGGCCACCTAACACTTGTCAATGATATGGTTAGAATAATGCTCACGGATGAACTCATTCATGAAGTGACTGTGGCCTTATGCCTAATGGATGTCAATCTCTCAGGTGGGTTGCTAAAGACATTTTTTGCTCCAAAAGATAGGGAAAAGAAAAAGATTATGAAAAAATCCTGGATGATCTTCAAGAACTCTATTACTCAAGATAATGATCTGAAAAAGTTTTTGTCATTCTATTAAGTTAATGAAAATCCTTTTTTGAAGGATGTTGTATCTAGGTTGGCCTCAAATTGGTGAGGGTATTTGATACCTTTATCATTGAGGATGTATTTTTAGTTTAGTATTGGAGGATCTTCTCTATAACATACTTATCTATTTTTCGGTGATCAATATAATTGGTACTACCCCCAGGTAGAGCAAAGAAAGAATGAAATGCATTAATGCCCACATATGACTGAGTAGATTGATACTAGTGAAAATATAAGACATTCTTAGCATGATATTAGATGATCTAAAAGGAAAACAATTTAAGATCATTTGTATGCTTTTCTGAATCAATGAGAATTTAAAAGAACAAAATGAAAATAACATAGACTTTAAATCCATCAAATGACATCTTATTTAGCTACAACACTCAACTATACTAGCTAATTGGTCAGTAAGTAATATAACTTTTCTTAGAAGACTCCTTGAAGCATGCAAGAATTTGCACTAAATCCTCAATAGTCAAGTGCCTAGCATAGATCTTCTAAAAATAAGAATTTGACTCTTCATTAATATCAGCAACAAATGCTTCAGATGGTAACTAATCTGTAGCACCAACACTTAATAATTGGGGGTTCACATGGACCATTGCAGAATATAACCATTTCATTTCTTCCATAAGATCTTGGGACTCGAATTGGCCAACATTAGACTAAAGCATCTAAAATAGTCCTATAGAAAAGCAAGATATATTCATTCATTCTAAATATATCAGGGAGAGAAAAATAAAATTGATGTCACTAAAAAATGCATATAACATTGCTCATTGTAACCAATTTGAAAGGGATAAGCATCATTCAAAACCTTTACCTGAAATAAGGTATCCCTATGAGTTCTCAAATTATCATTTAGCCATGTTTCCAAATTCAAATGCTCCCTTCTGGATGTAAAAGCCACAAGTTCAATTGCAAAAGAAAAGGGTGTCATGTCCAACACAAGAGATGATGCTTGAAAATTGTAGGTTGTGTGTTTAATAATGATGACAATAACCTAAATATTAAACCAAAAGCAACTCTAAGATAATAAAATGTAAATTATAGGGGTCCTCTCTAGTTGTTTCTTTGAAATTTATTGGAGGGTAAGGAAAACATGGGGTTCCCCAGCTGTCCCTAGTACACAATCCCTAAGCAATGACATGGCTAATATTTCTAATACTGACTTTTACCCAAAATTACCAGCAATTGTGGCACTTAGATATTTCTTTATGGCACATTAGTGAGACATGATATGCATAAATATTCCATGTTAAAATGTGGGAAAACAATATAACTTCATTCCTACATACACGACAATAAATATATGCACACATAATTGTGTTGTAATGAATTCATTGTCTTACCTTTATCTCTTGACATGCATCTGCAATTTTTCAAATACTATTAGGATTTTTTGGATGGATTTCTATCATACTCCAAAGGAAAATTTTAGGATTAATATGCCAAAGTTGGTTAAGTAAAATGCTACTGCTAAGATTTCCCCCAAGGCAAAAGGAAAAAAGAGTAGAAAATATATCATGTTGAAGCATGTTGAAGTTGGTCTGCACAAGTGGTGTTGCATTTTGATTAGTCAACATAAATTAAGTGTCACAAACATAGAAAAGAAATTAAAAAAAAGTGCCATAGGAAACTAACTTTGACTTGGGCAAAAATGAAAAGAAAAGTCTCTAGACAGTGATTAATAGGATACTCAAACATCAAGCACACAATAACCCTATGCCCCATCTCTGCCAAATGACACAGTACCTCTACCAGATCAATAGACAACCATGCATGATTCATATTACCAAATGGAAGTTTATTTCCATGTGGATCTTCCAAGGGTTCCTATCAAAGTGGGATTTTTTTAATTAATCAAAAATCAAAAAATGCATAACAGCTAAGAAGGCTATGTCAAATGTGATGGGATAAAATGTTAAATCATTGAAGATTTTCACAGTGGAGAGCTATGTTCAAATCCAAAAAAAACCACAAATATGTTTATTTAGAATAAAAGATGAAAGTTAAACCAGGTAAACCACTGCATCCAATTTCGAGTATGGTGTACTCCAATGGGCAATGCTTCATGCAAGTCATGAAGAAATTGATTGAAGAGATGACTCCACTCTTAACATTGAAAGGTAAATGGAACTCCACCATTAGAATATCAATCAAAAAAATAGATGAACTTGTAAGCTAAGTTATCACCTATAGCCTTCTTGAATTTTTAAATTTCATAATTTCAACTAATGCAGATACAACAAATCTCAAGAAGAATGATAGCTAACCTTCATCATTCTTCCATACACTTCCAAAAAAATTTGAACAGGAAGTGGATCCTGCAAGCAATTAAAATCCAAAACAAATTATATTTAGTTTGTCATTTACAGTTAGAAAACCCTTTTTTTCCCTACTTAGGGAGCATTATAGAAATGCACAAAATATATAAGCATTCACATAGGATCTGGTGATATAGAACTCTGTCATGTTTACTTGGCAAATTTTTGCATAGGTCAACATCAGCATTGAGAATGACTATTGATCTGGTATATAAAACCCTTTATGATCTAAAACCTTCATTACTTTAACCCAACCAATGTATGGGGCCTAAAGTAACAACCAATATCAACTTCATCCAAAGCTCCTTAAAGCATGACATAAATAAAATATATAGCTTTACAACAAGTTAAGTAAATTGTAGAAGACTCAATAATTCCTTAATAGATTATAAAAGAATGTCTATATTCCAAGAGGTTAATCATGAATAGTCAGTTGTGTAACTACTAAAAAGTGAAGAATAAAATGTTCCATGCATGCCATGAGCATCAACAAGGCCTATGTCAGTGCGAACAACAATACTGATTATCTTGGAAATAGTCTGCTCTGTAAGTGGGAAAAATAATGACAAAAAATCTTTGCAATGTGCAACATGGATTGTACAACCATATCCAAGCTCCTTCATTATTCTTGCAACATTAGTAGCCTCTTCCGACTGTGTCAAAATAGCATCTGACACTTGCAAATTTCATGCACAAGATTGAAAACTCCTACAATGGCCAAATAGTATAGAATTGAAGTAGTCTGCATATAAAACTATCATATAACTCTAATGATTTACAAATTTCAACCTTTATCATTACACTCTATAAACAAATATTCAGAAGATGAAAAGGAATATAAGGTTAACAGTGGAACTTTAGACCTCATGCCATGGGACCTTTGGGTACCAAAATAACATTTGTTGCTAGTGTAGTTGCACAACTCAATAAAGCATGTGCCTATTATCCTATACTTCCTTTGCAACCCTGCAAAGTTTCTTACACCCAGGTGAAGTAGATCTAGTTATTGAACCAAAAAAAGGAAGTACAATCAAAATTGAGAAAAATCAAGCAGGATTTCTCTAGAAAAATTTAACTAAATAGCTTCAAAAATATAAGAGGAATCTTGAAGGTAGTTACTATATGCACCCTAAAATGGTCACCTTGACTATGTGCCCTAGTTTCATAATTTATCTCAAGCTTGAATCAATATTTACATCACCAATTCCTTTGATCAAATTAAATTATTTGAATAATTCAATTTATTTGAAATATTTAATTAATGATTATTATTTTACATCAATTTCCTTGATTAAATCAGAGTTAATTTATTTAATTAATTTTAAATAAGTGGTTAGATCATATTGATTATTGTATTATTTAATTAAAGAAATTTGCTCCCTTTTAATTAAATAAAACCCCTCCTCACTTAATTTTATGTGCAATAATTATAATTTTCAAAGAAATAATTAAAAAAATGTCACACACTTTATTTTATAAGAAAAGGGATTATTTTATATTTAAATTAAATAAAAGCACCTCTCATCTTATTATTTTTATGGAGTTTTACACTCCACATCTCTTAATTAAATGCGAATTACACATTCTCTTATGTGGGTCACACCTTTTAATTTAATTTTAATTTTCTCTCCAATTTGAGAATGCCTCTTGGCTTAGGTATATAAAGAGAGCCCCTTCCTTCATTTTAAATGAGACAATTTTATTATCACCATTATTTGGAGCTTTCATATGATTTCCTTGAAGACTTCGAGCATTCTTATGAGAAGATCATGACTTCTTATACTACTGTTATGATAGACCTTTTTGAAGCTTCCTTGGAGACTTGGAGATATCTTGCATGTTCATGATCATTTGAATCTTATCTTCACTAGATATAGTTTTGAAGGCCAAGGCTAATGTTCATATGAGAGCCACCACTTCAAACCTTTGAAGGTCTTTGCACATTGATGATAGGAAGCTATGAGTCAATTCTTGAGGTCTTGCACTTTCATGGTGTTATTTTGAAGGATTTCAAGTATAAGGATTTTAGAAGTGTGTTTGCATATTTTTCCACATTTTTCACACACATTTTTGGTGCCTAAAATGGGGCAACCCAGCTCTTTCATGCTGGTTTTGGATATTTTTGGAGCTAACCCCTTGTGTAGAGTTGCTTGGAGAAGAAAACCCTAGATTTTCAAATATTCAATCATATCTCCCAAATGTCTTTGTATTTTGGTTTGAATTTTTTCTGCAAGTTGGTGACATATTAGAGAAGCTTTGCTGAAATTTTTAGATTTTTACAAGGAATTTTCAATTTTTTATAATTTTTTCTTGATTTTTCTTGAAAAAATATTTTAGGATGTAAATTAGCAAACTTTTTAGATAAAGATGCATTTTTGGAAAGGTCTCTAAATTCTAAATAGGGTTGGTTCTTTGTGTTTTGATTTTAGAGATAATATTAAGGCTCAATAATTCGATTTGCAAAAAATGGTCTATTTTGACAAAATGGCTCCCTAGTGCACAAATGAAAAGATTTTTTTAAAATTTTGGATTTTTTGGAAAGCTCTTTGATTTTTGATAAGGGTCTCTTTTCTTCATTTATAGTGTTGAATCCAAATTCATATCATATAGTCCAATCTTGTTGACTAGGTCAAAAATCAATATTAAAAAAAGGGCATTTAATGAATAAGTTGCATTTATTTTTCACATGGATTAATGCATGATGTGAGATTTTATTTGGGTTATTTTCTGGTTATTATCACTCTTAAAAATTATATTTTCAGATCCAACCTTAGTTTTACATAAGTTGGATATATATTGCATATCTTGTGCTTGCTTGTTTTGTTTGTTGCTTTGTTCATTATGAGCGAGCATTCAAGCATAAATGAAAGGTACAATAGAGAAAAGACACATTGCAAGGATTACTAGGTATTTTTCTGGATCTCTACAATATTTGGATTTGGAACTAAAATGAACATCTCATGTGTTTGGCTTGAGTGCTTTTACATGCTTTCGTAGATTCACACCTCATTTGGTGCTCTAAAATTGGATATAGATTTTCTTTCACACACACACACACACACACACACACACACACACACATATATATATGTTTCACCTAGTAATTAGGCCCTATGAACACTATTTGGTGATCTTGAGGGATTGAGCTTCATTTTCTTGCTTTACATGTGAAGCTCCTCTTAATGACAAATCCCCTTGTAGGTAGGGAAGGATATTTGTCATTATCTCACTATTCTACTTGGATTTGTCCTCAACATCCATTGGTACTTTCTCTTTAGATATTGGTGGTGTTTGTTGTTGACTTTTCCAAAAAGTTGGTAAGGTGATTTCAAATTAGCATGTCAAATAATCTAGTTTGCTATATTTGGGTGAGGTGAAGAGGCTAGAGGAGTATGCTCTATTCCCTTTTGGGCACATCAGAAACTTGGAACCCTTGAATCCAAACCAAGTCCTCTTGTGGTACAACTTTGTGAGTCTTTCTTGATTAGAGAGGGTTAACTGTAGTGGACACTCCCTTTATTGAGTCAACCACATGGATGGAACCTCAAGTGGTAATAGTCATTTTTGATGTGGTAGTAGCAACCACTATATAATTATCCTTGGGGGGGAAATCCCCATGGGTGTAGTCTTTTGTAGGGTTATTTGATCTCCTTAGTGTCTTTGATTGATTAAATTCTCAGAATATGTCAAAACCCTGGTGCATCAAGATTGGATTTCACCCACTCTAGATTGCAAAAGCTATAGAGTTGACCATTATTAAGAACCTTAGTGCTACCAAATTTTATTTTCTAGGACTATATGCATGATTGAAAAACATTTTGAGAACATACACAGTAGTGGTTCTAGGGATTAGACTCATACTATGACACTATTCTTGTTCATATGCAAGGTTTCTTTGTCCCTTGCCCATTGCTTGCAGACATTTTTTTGAAAATACTAATTGTTGTTATATGTGCCTGATTATAATTAATAAATCTAAAATTGATCTTAGTTGGCTAAAAAAGGATAATTCATCATTCATCATTTGGACTCTAGGGTAACCATGTTTTTGTCATTCCTTGAGTGTCTAAACTTGTTGTCACTTTCAATCCTTGTATCATCGCTATCTTTGAGTTAGTAAGTCTTGTCTTATCTTGTCACCAACATCAAAAAATGAAAAATTAGAGATTTCCCTAGTGGAGAAATTTTTCTTTGTTATTATTTTATTTCATCCTTGGATTGTGGGTATTCACTTGTCTAAACATATCAATTTATCTCATATTATTACATTTTATTACAAAACATTATAACTCTTGGATAATTCCAAAATTGTGAGACCAACAGTGGCATATTGTGTTAACCAATTGTGAGACCTCTATTGGTTGATTAAGTTAATGAGAGTGACAAACAATTACATTACTACACCTTATTAATTAGACAAGTGATTACTTTACCACCCAAGAGTGATGGCAATGCTTCTTGGAGTCTTCCTATTTACTAGTGTTTTCCCTCTCATGCCAGTTATGACTAGGTTTCAAGTGAGTCACTTTAAACAACCTCAAGTTAACTTTGGTCAATTACCCTTACTTCCAACTCGTCAAAAATGTAAAGGAAAATAACCTATCTTTGATCAAACACCTAAGGGAAAAATGGAAATTGAGTTTACTACTCCAAGAAATCTTAGTAAATTGAACATACCTAGGCCCTCTTCACTTTTTAAGCAAGACATGTTATTCACTGGAAGAAAAGATAAAAGCATGGATGACATGATAAATGATAGATTATTGAGGAAACATGGGGTTGAACCTTTGGGATCTCACATAACTCATGAAGATATTGATGGAACTACATCAGAAAATATTTTTTAGAGGAAATAAGCACTACTCTCCATTTCTTGCTCCTCCAAGATTATCACCTATATCTTCTCACCGAATGGATGATAAAATGAGACAAGATGAATTGGAAAAGATAGCATACTTGGAGAAGCAAGAGAAACAAGTATCACAAAAAATCAATGAAAGTTTGGCTAGGTCTCAAGAATTTCTCAATAAAACTCCAAGAACCCCTAATGGTTAGTTTAGTAAAGTGAGTATGTATACAAAATCCTAAGCTAGAAAAATGGCTAAAGATATGGATCAACAAATGGTTAATGATATTCTTTCTCATAGAGGTAATGTTTCTCCACCTCCTATATCTACTATATGTGATAAGGAGAGATGTCTTCTACAAGAAAAACAAGCTTACATGGATGCATTTATACAACTAAGGAAGAAAAGAGAGCTCATGAAATAGCATGTCAGAAAATTTTTCTTGGTGGTGGTAATGGTTCTCCACCTCCTTCTCCTCCTTTATGAGTTACTAGACATATGTCACCTTCACAATCTTCTAAGGGAAATAGGATGCAACCATCTCCTCCTCCTCCTAGATATCAGTAAAGGAAAATGTCTCCTCCAAGGAATTCACAACACTGCCCTCAATTTAGTATACGTGGTTTTGGTGTGGATTATGATTTATTAGAGCAAGAACTAGAATTCCACAAGTGCATGGATTAATACATTCAGATTAATAAGGATAAATACTTCATGGATTTAATAAAAAATGGTGTCCAAGTACCTTATGATTTTGATGTGAATAAGAATATAAAGAGACAAAATGCTTCATTTCAAGAACAAATTGAGAAAAATATGAAGATGTTAATGAATAAAATTACACCTATGAATCCATTTTCTCTACAGAGTTTTTGTCCTCTACCTTTTGAGAGGAGTATTCAAGAGGTTGAATTCCCTAAGGAAACAAAATTTCCTCATTATGATAAGTATGATAGGAATGGAGACCCTAGTGATCATGTGAGACAATTTAATGTTTTGAGCTTGGAATTTGCACATAAAGAGGCTTATCTTATGAGATTGTTCAATAGGAGTTTAAAGGGTCAAGCTATGGAATGGTTCACTAAGATTACTCCCCAACTTAAGAATTTTGAGGACATTGTTCAATAATTTATTCAACACTTCTCTTACAATGTTCAAAAACTAGTTTCTATGTTGGATTTATGCAACCTTAAACAAGATCAAGGAGAACCCTTTGTTACCTTTTTGCAAACATGGAGAATGTTATGTTCTTGTTACTCTAGAGAAATTCAAGAAAAAGGAGAAAATTAATATACTTGTGATTAATTTGGTTCCTGTATTAAGAAATAAAATTGATAAATGGGCATTTGAGACTTTTCATAATATGGTAGAAACAACTTTCCATATTGAAGATGTTTTGAAAAATTAAGGAATTATCAAGCATAATAGCAACAAAAATAATTACAACAATGGAAATAAGAATAGGATTACTTCTTATAAAGGGAATCAATGTGTAGTTAATGATGGTATAGTTGATGCACCTAAGTTTGATGACCAAACAATTTACATGTTATCAAATAGTGTTCATGCTATGAAACTTCAAGCATGTTCTCAGCAAAATAATAGGCAAAATTCTAGAGATAATTCTAGATACAATTATAGAATCCTCAAGAGAGAAGAAATTTTAAAAATATTCGTAGACCTTATAGGGATTTTTTGGAAGAGTTGGTTGATGGCAAGCTATTAACTTTGATTGAGAATTGGAAACCACCTCCTATGAAGAGTCCAAGTTGGGATGATAATGCCTATTGTAAATATCATTAGAGCAAAATTGGTCATACTATGGAGAATTGTCAAAGGTTAAAACATGATATTCAAAATTTGATTGATAATGGGAAGTTAGTAATTGATGGTGCTAGTCATGCTACTAATAATGATCATCAAACGTATAAGGATCCATTGCCTAAGCATGAAAATGGTGAATCATCTAAGAATGGGAAAGTTGTCCATTACACTTATTCTAATCAAAATTATGGATATTCTAATGCAAAAAATGTTATCAACTTGGTTACAATTAAGAAAAATGATAAGGATTTGAATCATCCACATAATATTTCCTTACATATTGAAGTCATGATTCACTGAACTCTTGTTAGATGTGTGTTGATAGATGGGGGTGCCAAGTTGAATATTTGTCCTTTCAACATACTTGAAAAGTTGGGTATTTAGAAAAAGATATTGATACTAGATAGAAGGTTACTCTTAGAGCTTATGATGGTAGTGAAAGACAATCTAAAGGATTGGTTGTTTTAGCTATTTGGATTGAGTTAGTTGAGAGAGATATTTTATTTCATGTGGTTGATACTAGTACCATTTCTTATAACATTTTATTGGGTAGACCTTGGATACATGAAATCAAATTCATTCCTCCCACATATCATCGGTGTGTTACATGTGCACATAATGAAATTGAGATGTGCATTTGAGGAGTTAATACTTTGGTTATCAATAATATTTCAGCAGAATCACATATGCCTTTGGATAGAGTTTTAGATGAGACGGTTGAAGAATTTGTAGAATGTGTGATAGAATCTAAGACACTTAATAGTGCAATGGAGGGATGTGAGGTTGTTTCTTTGGTTGAACCTTTACTACCTATGGAAGAAGTGGAAGAAGGAAGTGTTGTTAGAGATTGGATTTACAAAGAAGAAAATGATGATGGAACCATTTTTGATGTTTATGATGATTGTAAGACTTTTTCTAAGGGAAAAATTCACCTAGGAACTAAGAAATCAAACACAAGCACACAGTAGATCAAAAATGGATATGATCAATTAATTAGAGTATGTTTGAATACATTGCTCTATTCAGAATGTGATGTTCAACACACTAGGAGTGCCTATATATAAAGGCCTCTTAAGAAGCACCTAGAATGTCTCTAGAAGCAACCAGAAGATAAGACAACTAAGAACCTTATCCAACATTCTAGATGAATAGATAAGAATGACTAAGTGTCATATATGTGTAGAAGATTCCTGTGTTGTAGACAATATATGCTTAAAAGAGGTGTGGACCCCTATTATGTCATCATGACAACTCAGAATAGTGCACAAACTCCTAAGTGTCTCACAAATAAAAATAATAAAATAATGCAAAATAATTAAATAATGCATTAACCTAAGTAAACTTAAGTAAGTGTAATAAGTAAATACTTATTTACACCAACAATGATGATGATGAGGAAGTGTATATACTTGATCAACAAGATATATGTGATATTTTGATCCCTTTTACTAATCTTCTTTGGGGAGATGTAAATGGTTCAGTTAATGAAACTTCTTCTTCAAAAATTCAAAATGATTCAGATATACAAAAAAATGATGAAATAGCATATTCAAATAAGTATGAATTGGATTTATCTTTAGAGCCTTCTACATTTGATTTTAGTATTTATGTGATTCATGCTTATGATTTTCAACCTAGTACAATTAATGAGATTTCAAACTCGCGTATTTCTCATAAGCTAGATTCTCTAGTTATTAGACAATTTATAAATCAAGAGAAATTGAGAGGAACTTGATAGACTCTGATTCTATAGTTGCCAGCAAGGATGTTGTTCATATTTACAATATTGTGCCTTTAGGTGATGAGATTCCATTATTAAGAGTTACTCTTAATGGATTAGTGACAAATGAAGATTATAGAGTTATGAGATTACAAGAACTTGAGTTACTTGATGAGAAGAGAAAAAATTCTTTTGATCACATGAGATTTTATCAGAAAGTATTGTCTAATACTTATGACAAGAAAGTTTTCCCTAGAGATTTTTCAGTGGGGGATTTTGTTTTGCATGAGAATCCTAAGAATCAAAAAATAGAGCTCAAAGAGGAAAATTTGAGCCTAACTAGTTGGGTCCTTTTATTATTACAACTTCTTTTGGATTGGGTGCCTATTTGTTGTCTACACCTGAGGGAGATCAAATCCTTGATCCTATCAATGTGCTTCATTTGAAAAAGTTCTATCCATGATGTCCATTCTTACTGGGGGCATCTGTACATATTTATTGTCCTAAAAAAATACAAAAAATGTGATATATTCCAGAAATACAAAAAAAAAAATTATAAAAGAAAAAAGAAAAGAAATGGTATTTTTCAATATCAACAATGATGTTCCTTAAATATCTTAAACACCAAAACAATGTTTCTTAACACTACCTTAAAATTCTTGTCTTGATTATCATGCTTTAGTTTATACTTAATGTTGAGATAATCTTTGATCTTTCTTTGTATGATGATTTTTCATTGCTATATATACATGTTTACTACACTATATTTGTATGTTTTTTATATTCCCTCCCTAGTCATTTTTGCACTAGGGGCATGTGGTTTTTTTTTTAATGAGTGATTTGATTAGTATTGATGAGTGTCTCTATGGTTTTCTTCAAGATGTATAGCTAGAGAACTATGGACCATGAGACACATTTTTGGTTGATTTCTTGCTTGTGTGGTTTTGATCTCAAGACTTGTACTGTTTCTCAACACTACCAGATCCCATTCATATCATCATAGTTTCCTTGGTGACTAGTGATGATTGTGGGAATCTTTTGATCACATCCATATCTTTAGATTACTTTGGTGATTAGTGATGATTTTGTGATATTTCCAATAGAGTTACATTCATATCGTCATGGCTTTGACCAGTGAAAGTTGTATAGCTTAGCTTGATGATTAAAACTAGGATCTTAATCTTGGCCAAAATGAGTAAGTACATAGAATGGATAGAAGCATCATATGGACATTAACATACATTTACCCCCTTGTCTTTTTGGAGGTTTTAATTTGTTTTTTTACCTTTTGGAGGTCTCCTTCATCATTTCTTTGCTATCATCTTTGATCATGATTGTGCTTTTTAGTACACATCACTTGTTCATGATCTTAATTGAAATGCGATATCTTGCATAGTTGATGGCTTTTGAGGCATTTTCCCTCTTCTTCTTTCCATCTTCTTATCTTTAATTCACCCCCCTTCTTTCTTTTGATTTGGGACATGCTTTTCATGCCTAATGATTTAACCTTGGTTTCTCGATCTATATCTTGTTTATCTTTCATCATGAACCTTTGTCTGGTTTGATCATATCTATCTTACATTCTTTCTTAATCTTTCCTTCATTTTCATTTTAATCCCGAGGGGGCAAGAACACTCTATTGAGCTTCATTGTTTGCAAAGTTGATTCAAAATCTACTCATTTTTTTCTACCTAGCTTGGAGTAGATGATTATTGTACTTGGAGCAAATCAATGCATGATTTTTCATTTTCTACGTGTTGATATTTATCCTTTTCCTTTATATAAATTTCATGAAATTTATAGTTGCTAAAAACTCTTTGGGTAGACCTACAATTATAAGACTTGCAATGACATATTGTGTTCTAGACACTGTAAGACCCTAGATGGCATGTTGAGGGAACAAGAGTTGGATGCTTAATCTTTATATATTTTTGACATAAGTCAAACTTTATACACACTTTATTTTATAGTTCTTTGACTTAATGTTCTTGTCATTTATGTGGACACACATTAGTCAAAGAGAGGAAAATGCATGCACCCTAAAATGGTCACCTTAACTATGTGCCCCAGTTTCATAATTTATGATGTGAATATCAGGATTTAACTGTGTGATTTTTGAGTCAAACTCGATGACCCATGTTTCATGAGTAGTGATTCAACATGAATCCATCTCTCATGAGAATAAATGGAACACTTAGCACTCATTGGATCTAGGTGATGCTCACAGGGGTGAAGCACCGGGACTTCCCGGGAGGTCACCCATCCCAGTACTACTCCAGCCTGAGCGCGCTTAACTACGGAGTTTCCTCCACAGTTAAACCCAAAGCTTGCTAGATCCATCAACATCACCTAGATCCAATGAGTGCTAAGTGTTCCATTTATTCTCATGAGAGATGGATTCATGTTGAATCACTACTCATGAAACATGGGTCATTGAGTTTGACTCAAAAATCACACAGTTAAATCCTGATATTCACATCACAATTTGACTAGCTGTGGAAATCATCTCCTACTTATCAATTCATAATTTATCTCAAGCTTGAATCGATATTTACATCACCATTTCCTTTGATCAAATTAAATTATTTGAATTATTTAATTAATTATTATTATTTTACATCAATTTCCTTTATTAAATTAGACTTAATTTATTTAATTAATTTTAAATAAATGGCTGTATCATCTTGATTTTTGTATTATTTAATTAAAAGATTTTGCTCCTTTTTAATTAAATAAAACCCCTCCTCACTTAATTTTTATGTGCAACAATTATTATTATAAAATAAATAATTAAATAAACGTCACACACTTTATTTTATAAGAAAAGGGATTATTTTACGTTTAAATTAAATAAAAGCACCCCTCATCTTATAATTTTTTATGGAGTTTTACACTCCACATCTCTTAATTAAATGCTAATTGCACATTCTCTTATGTGGGTCACACCTTTTCATTTAATTTTCATTTTCCCTCCAATTTGGGAATGCCTCTTGTCTTAGGTATATAAGGAGACCTCCTTCCTTCATTTTAAAGGAGACAATTTCATTATCACCATTATTTGGAGCTTTCATGTGATTTCCTTGAGGACTTGGAGCATTCTTATGAGAAGATCAAGACTTCTTATGCTACCGTTATTATAGAAATTTTTTGAAGCTTCCTTGGAGACTTGGAGATATCTTTCATGCTCATGATCATTTGAATCTTTCGTTCATTAGATGTACTTGTGAAGACTAAGGCTAATGTTCATATGAGAGCCACCACTTCAAACCTTTGAAGGTCTTTGCACATTGATGATAGGAAGTTATGAGTTGATTCTTGAGATCTTGGGCTTTCATGGTGTTATTTTGAAGTATTTCAAGTATAAGGATTCATAGAAGTGTGTTTGCATATTTGTCCACATTTTTCACACATAGTTACCACTAAACTGCACCCTTAGAAATTTAATTTCTATCTAGTTTAGTTTCTATTTGAGCTTCACTTGGTTTCAAGAATAGTTTAATATTCTCTACTTAACAAGGCCAACCACATGAAGGTGGAAGCTCATTTGGCCCCTCCTACACCCCCCCACCCCAACAACATCACTCTAAATTTCCCATTAACATCTAATAACATTCATTCATTCAACCTTTTTTGAAATATAACATTCAATCATTATAATCACATGATAACATTCATTACCACATAAAATTCATTAACATCTAATAACATTCATTCATTCAACCATTTTTTAAATATAACATTCAATCATTATAATCATAAGATAGCATTCATTAACATCCAATAACATTCATTAACGCACAACATTCATGAGTATTTCATTAACATAATTTCCTTTTGGGTTTCTTAATGTTCTTTTTTTAAAGTATCTTGTAAGAGGAATATCAATGTCCTCATCATTCCCCTCACCATTCCCCTCATCTACTGGTTCTAATGCCAACACATGTCTCCTCCTCATCTATTTAGGAATAGGTGGCCATTGTGGCAAAGGGGACTCTACTGCAAAAACAACTACATCATGAGTTAAATTCAAACCATTTATAGTAGTGAATTACATGTATTTAATTAATTAAAAGAATTATAAATCCAAAATAAAAATTAAATGAATAAAACATAGATTTTCTTTACTTGAATGTGCCACATGATCCACATGGTGATCAGTCTGAACATCCTCCAACACTCATTCAGCATGACATTCTGTATCATCTAAAATATACAAAAAAAAAGGTTATACCAAGTTCAATTTAAGATGTTAAATTATATTAATAATTACATAATTATTTTTAAATAGAAAATGAACACCTCCATCAACACTATGATGCACATCAGGGGCTTCATCATGTGACATATAATAAGGATCTATGTTCCAATTAGGAGGCTGCATTGCAATGTCATGAACACATTATTATCACATAGATTGTTGCTCAAGTATTCAATTTCTAATATTTTTCTTTTTTCATATTTACCTATTCACATTTTGTAGGGGGCTCTTAGGTTGGGCTAGTGGAAGCTTAGCATAGGTGTTCAACCACGACCTGATAGCCTTCCTTGAAGGCAATTTTTTGATGTTCTCTTCTAGACTCTAAATTAAATTCAGAGCCCTACATTTTTTGATTAAAAAAGTTATTTCCATTTTATATATAATTTTTTTCAGGAATTTATTTACTCCTACTTACAATTCATGCTTTAATTTTTGAATATCCACTAGAGCCAGGTTTGTGCTACCCAATCTTTTCTAGCTTGGCCTTTGTTGCTTTTGATGCATCTTACAACCTATGAAAAGTTTGAAATATGTTAGTTGATATAGATATAAAGATGCCTAATCAGTGCATTATTATATTGTGTTAGTAGTTAATACTATTGCATACCTTCTTCTCTCATTTGTAGGTGTAACTCCTCTTTTAACATCCATTTTCTCCTTTGCATCCAAAATGAAGTCATTCCAATCCCTCAGTGAAATAAAGGGAGGATTCTCATACTTTGGATTGTGGATGAAACTCCTTCTATAGAAGTCCCTTATAGTGCTCCAATTTTTTACAACTTTTTCTAAAATTTTCTTCTCCTTAAATTTTTTACCAAGCTCATGCTCTAAATTTGCAATGAATTGATATTTTAATTTTTTTATGTTGCAAGTTCCACCTTTTAAGAGAAAAATAAAAAAATTTTAGATAAAAAAATTAACTAAAATTGTTTACCTTGAATATAATAAAAGAAAAGTTGTGTACCTTATACATATGGTGGGCCCGAATATCTTCAGTGCATGGTCATAAAGCATCTCATAAAATCAATTATTTCCTACAAAAAATTTCATGTGATCATCAATCCAAAACTTGTTATGAATAGGTAAATGCATATTACAATACAAAAAATATTAATTTAAAATTACCAAGAAGCTTAGGACATTTCAAAGGCATCAATTCATTGTTGTCAATCAACAATGATGTCTTCATAGCTCCCGTGCTAGAAATATGGGTAGATGTAAGAAATGATGGCGAATTATTAGCAATACATTTACTATGATTTGTATATGGTGTCTTAGACCTCAACAATGAATGTACTACTTGATGGACCCATGATTAAAGTGAAAATTATCAAATCATAATTAACACAAAACTAAATATAGCAAAAAAAGGATTTACTAGGCATAGACTATGAAGGTGTCGAAGCTTGCATGGCCCTAGTTGCAGACATTGCAATCAAAAATCTCTGATGGACCTCTATTAACCTCCTAGGAGTCTCTTGCACTTGATGACCTAGTGAATAATACATTATTAGCAAATACATTATGATATAATAAAAGTAAGAGTTAACTTAAGAAGTTTTGAATGTTCAATGAAAGAAAAGATTCCTTGTAATTTGTCAACTTAAGGATTATTTTACCTAAGGTAGTCAAAGCTCTACTAGTATCAGGCTCACTGCGATGTCTTGGACTAGGCACTTGCATTTGCAAAAAATCCTATAACAAGAACACATACATATTTTAGTTCACAACATAAAATTAACCTTTATTGAACTTTTTTTATAATTAAATATTCATTACTACTTACTTCAAAATGATGTGCTATGGCCATTAATTCCTATTGTCTCTTCAACACCTCCTTTATTGTATTTGGATATTTGAAAGTGCTCACAATTTCTAAATTGATTTTTTTTTTAGTTTTTTCCTCATCATATATGTTAAATTTGGCACCTCTGTGATATCATCGTTAGAAGGGGTAGGTGCCTTTGTTGTTGCAGGTGCTTTTCCCCTATCATGAACATCAAATTGTGATAGAAATATTAGTAAAACTTAAATAAAAACTCCAAAACCCTAAATATAATAACATAATAATATAACATTTTTCAACTATCTAATTTGTACAATTTCGATAAGGCTTACCGCCACTAAGTAATGGGTGGAAGCTAGAGCATCCTTATGGCCTCTACCATGTAGGGGGTCCATATTGTCTTGTGATAAAGATAAAATATAAAAAATTTAGTGATCATCAAAAATGCTCATTATTTCTATATTGATATTTTTCAGGTTTTTTTCATCTTGTATGTTAAATTAGGGACATCTACTATATCCTCATCAAAAGGGTTAGTAGTGGCCTTTGTTCTTGCAAGTGCTCTTCCCCAATCCTGAACATCAAATTGTGACAGAAATATCAATAAAATTGTCATAAAAACTCCAAAATTATAGCTAAGGATGTTGATTAAGATTTCTAATTTTTTTCTGGTTTTTGTTTGCATATCAACTTCTTGTTTATCAAGCTTAATTCAATACCTAATTAGTTTGAAACGTTGATACAATATTGATTAAGAATAAAATTTATCACTGTTCAAGTCAGAAGTTTATCATTTGTAATATGTCATTATCATATGATTTATGATAGCCTTGTTCATGTTGAAAGTTTTCCTTCTCTATTATGCATCTAAATAGTTATCATATATTATTATTACAAACATACAACAATCTGAAACTAAAAAGAATACATTACATTAGCAAACTTTATCACTGTTCTTGTTTTAAAAAAAAAAATTCATGACTCCTAATTTCAGATTTTCTATATAATAGTTAACATTTTGAGGCTATCAGTTGTCCTCTATCAATCAAATGCATAATTGACTAAAATTACATGTTCTATTTTCTCACATTGTGAAAGGTTCAAAGAATGAAATGATTTGTTCGCGTAATAATTTAGTTTTGCAATTCTATGTTATATCACAAGAAATTTCTATTTGCATTACTATGGTGTTCATTTAACAAGAGAGTTCTAGGAAAGGGTTGTTATTACAACAAATTATTAACTAGGGGGATGGAATTATTATTTATATAAAAAAAGTCTAAAAGCATTTATGGGTGATTCAAACACCAATGATTTCTTGTCCTACTAGGCTTCAACATTTCAAGTTTAAACCGATTCTCTACTAATTATGATGTTCTTGTTCATATTTAAACTCTTACTTCTCTACTATGCATCTAAATAGTTATCATATATTATTATTATAAATATAAAACAATTTGAAACTAAAAATAATACATTACATTTGCAAACTTTAACACTATTCTTGTTTTAAAAAAAAAATCCATAACTCATAATTTCATATTTTCTATGAATATAAAATTATAATTAAAAATTTAGTTTGATAACCAAGTAGCCCTATCCCCTATTATGAAAAATAGCTATAGTGTTACTGATACTGGTACCCTAAGTACCCAAAGTACCCCCATCCCTATGTAACCTTGATGATAATATAACATTCTTCAACTATCTAATTTGTACAATTTCAATAAAGTTTACCATGGCCAAAGAATGGGTAGGAGGAGCATCCTCATGGCCTCTATCTTGTGTTTGATCCATATCATCCTGTGACAAAGATTAAATATAAAAACTTCAACCAACTGATCTTAGCAAACTAACTTATTAATAAAATGGTATATAGTACTTACCACCCTCATGATAGTAACTTTGTTTGTATCTATCTAATTTCAATGGTAATCTATGAGCAATTCTTCCTCTACACTTATTTATTTTATTGCACATACAAAAGCTTAATTCCCCTCATGCACCTTAAAAACGCAATTGGGTTGCTTATTAGTTGAAGAAGGCTGTGTACTATTTATAAAACCCACAATATTACCTATTGCTTTTGGTCTCCCATCAATGTACATAGAAAACATTTTTCTTTGATAATTTTATTTCCATTGTATATAATTTGTGGATAGTGCATACCTATGCATACTTTTATTATTATTGAACAATCCACATCCAATCATTGTAATTGTAACAAGGAATGACATACTTCATCAATTCAACAACTTTCTTTTAACATAACTTTATCCCATCCATGGAAAATAGGCTCAAACCATGTAATGAGGGTGGAGCTATGTGATATATCCTCTCATTAACACAAAAATTAGTGTTAATTAGAGGTAGCTCATTAGGTAACCATTCTTTCTCAATATATGTGTATCAAAAGGGCACCTTGATGTTGTCTTTGCTCTCATTATCATAAGAACATGACCCCACTTTAGCAAGGAAAAATTGCATGCATTTATTGAATTTTTTTTCTAATCTTTTGACCTCTAGTTGATCTCCCTAGTTTAGCCATAGTACATGTAGAACTTTCATCTACCATTCCCTCATTTCCCTCATTCAATGTAGATAGATCTGACAAGTACCTATTTGGTGGTCCCTACAATCCATCAAATGAGATATTGTCACATCCCCACTTCAACTACTACAGAATTTTGATAATAATTAAATAATATACATAGAATAATCAAGTCGTGACCCATGCTTACGGTTCTTCTTTGTCTATACGTGAGAGATATAAAACGTACTAAGTTGAAAGTGATTATATAATTACATGTCTATATGGTTCTTCTTTGTCTAATTAAAAAAAAAAAAGAATATAAGAAAATTATGTCTATTAATTGACTTATACCTACTAATCCATCTCACTGTGCATGATCCTTACCAAAGGGGTTAAATTTCTTACATATATTAATCATTTATCTTAATTTAGCTACAAATAACTTAGAAGACAACATGAATATTTCACTCAATTTATTTCAAGACATGTGCATGTGAAATGATTAGAGCTTACTAGGAGTCATGTATATCTTTAAAAATTTTGACATGTTATACTTAATGTTTATATCTGCACATATGGTTTTGAAAGAAAAATTTGGTGCATGTTGTACTTAACAATCAGAGCTTATTAGGAGTCATGTATATCTTTAAAAATTTGGACATATTATACTTAATGTCTATATCTACACATATGGTTTTGAAAAAAAAAATTGGTGTACATTGTACTTAGCGATCAAAGCTTAGTAGGAGTCATTGATCACATACCTTTTACATTTCAATCATGTCATTGATCATATTCTTCATCTATCTCATCATCATTGCCATCATCATCATCATCATCATCACCACTATCATCATTGTCATTATCACAATCATCATTGACACCATCATCATCATTACCATCATCATCATCATCATCACCAACACTATGGGCATCATCACCATCATCTTGATCTTCATCATCTTCAACATCTTCTTCCTTTATAACATTATACTTTATCAACCTTCCTCTTGGTTCATGTCTAACAACAAATGACCAACCATGTTTATGTGGAACTTCTGAGTAAAACACCTGTTCACATTAGCTTGGAAAAACATGGGGCTCATTGCCAACTGGCTCAAATGACCTTGTAATAATCATTGTAAATCTATTATCATGTTGAATAATAGTTCTATTTGGACCATTTTGATTCAATCATGGCCTATACCATTTAACAATGAATATAACTACTTTTAAAGAGTTAAAGTCACACTCAATTATATCATCCAAGATGCAATATTATTGATTTTGAGATTTTTGAGGATGTGTGTCATTTCTAGATGATATATTAATGACTTTGAAAATAGCAGTTATCCTAGAATCACAAATTTTCTTAGTGTCATCTAGCTTTTTTATGTAAAATTTGTGCCCATGATAGTACATAGATTTATGGTGCTTGACCTACAATTTTTGAAGTGTGTGACAATTATTTTAATGGTGAGTTGATATGAAACATATGAGTGATGATCTTTAATAAATTTGTATGTGCCTGTTCACCTCTTAAACCCTTTACTAGATCAACTACCATTGACATAACATTGGAATCTCCATTATGATGAGCTTCTATAACCAATGAAGCAACACCTTTTCATGTTAATGAGAAACCATTTTGTCAACATCATTCAATCCATACCATCATCCAATTAAGATTGTTCGCAATATACAAATATATTGCATTCCACTCTCAACCAATTGTATTAAAAAAATACACCAATTATAAATAACTTATATTGAAGATTTATAAGAATCTATTAACTACAATAACATCTTATATTTACCTTTCGCTTTTTGCAATCTACCTTTGCCCATCAAGTACTCCCCTTCAAATTTTTTAATGGAGTTTAGATCCCAAATATGATCTACATGGATCTTTGTTGCAAACTTAGGAGGATATTCACTAATGTACACCATGGTCTGGTATACCATATATCCCTCCACCATAAAACCCTTAGGATGTTCTCTCTATCAACCCAAGCCTTTCAAAAATTTCAAGTGCCTCTTAACCATCCACATTGACCTAGTTGGTGAAGGTCCACACAATTCAATCTCCTCAACTTGATGTGTGAGGTAGTGTTCTTGTGCATTGAAAAAATTTAGAGGTAGACACTTTTTCATTTCACACATAAGATGAGGATTTTTTTCTTCCAATATTTTATATCTTCTTTATTGATTTCTTTTGATAACAACCATCTCATGTATTTTCCAAGATCATATATAACTTGTTTGACACTATTCATGAAGTGGTGTAGAAAAGATAGAGCTAGAATGTATTGCAATATTTGTAAAATGAGATTATCAATATTTTATAAAAGAATGCAACGAAAACTACATGCAATATACAAATATATAGTGAATACAAAATAACATGAATTACCTTAATAAATGTATGCCAATTGTGCATTTTAATCCTTGGCCCAAATTCACTTTTCTTTGATATAAGATCATTTATGTTCATAGCAAATCCTATGGGAAATCATATTTTTTTATGAATTCTTTTATAGAATTGCTCTGCTACTCTGACAATAACTAGCTAAGGGCACTTGTATCAATCTAGTCTTGATTGTTATTTGATCGAATGACATTTTTCATTACATGGTTGGATTCTTCAATGTTACTACAAATTTTGACAATTTTGTCTTTGTCATGCCTTCTATCTAAGATTTTCCACAATGTCTTTGTTACATTCTTTCCAATATGCATAGGATCAAACAAATTCATGATTGGGAGTTACTCATAGTATGACAACCTACTAAATTGCATAGGATAACTTTTTACTCCTTTTGTAAGTTGTTCATTAATGCTTTGACGACCTTCAAGAGCATCAATTACATCATTAGTAAAAAAAATAAAAATATGAATTTCAAACAAATTAAAACCATTAGATGGAATGACATTACCTCTACGATTTATTTTATTGTATTCCAACTTCCATAGGTGAGGTGTCATTCTTTGTGGCTTTGATGTAGTCTCATCTTTCTCATTGAAAAGATGTTTTTTGGTAATTTAGTACTTATGATTTTTACAGAGAAAGTGTCTATTCTTATTGAACACCTACTTTCCTAAACTCTTTGAACAAGGTATTTTTTAGTGGCTTATTTTCAAATTGGCTAATTTTTAGAATTTTTTGGTTAGTAATTTGGCTAATAATTTAAGATATAATATAACTGAAATCGCCATAGTTTTATAAAATTTAGTTCTAGGATATTTAAAATCACTCAATAATTTATTTTATTAAAAAAATTAAACTCAAATATTCATCACAATATTCGTTACATGATTAGTTTTGAGTCACCTAGATATAATATTGTATTGGAGAAATTAAATTGAAATGACCAATAATTATTATAATTATTAGTTTTTAGGGATATATCACCAATATTTATTTTTCTCTATTGATTTAAAGTATATGTAATGATCCTCATAATATTCCATGAGGTAAAAAAATGTAAAATTTTGATTTGTAATATTCCATGGTTATTAGTTTACTTCCTATTATTATTGATATTTGTCAACATTGCCAATATAAATCATATTTAGAATAAAAAATTGAGAGATTCGCTAATAGAAATTTTTTTTTTTTACAAAATAATGAAAGATTTGACTGTATTATATATATATATATATATATATATATATTTGTTTGGTTTTTTTTTGGAGGCAACTTTCTTATAGTTTACCCTTTCTTTGAATGATGAGATTTCATCTTTGGACCATAAACTGGATATGCAAATTTTCCCTTTGTCTGAAGATGTACAAGATTTTACATAATTGGATTAAATATGTTAACTTTGTGTGATCTCTATAACATACCAAAAAAGTGGTGTCAAGAACATACCACAAAAATGTGTTAGCCTAGGGGCATCATGTATTGTCCATACAAGCATTGCATGGAATTGAAATTGTCTCTATCCTATTGGCCATAGATGTCATACATAGTAATCCCATTCCATAACACCATCAACTCATTGACAAGGGGCTCAATATATACATTGATATCTTTAACTTGGTACTTACCTAGTTGAATGAACAAAAAAATTATATAATTATTATGACCATTTTGATGGATTATTCATAATAATGTAATTTAGATGACTATTAAATAAAAATAATCCTAGAGTAATTAATTCCAATATTATGTGATCCCTCTTTATGGTCATCCAAGGAGGAATGTTATTGTTGATAACAAAAATAGGCCACACCAAGTAAGTAGATCTCATCTCTCCAAATAGATTGGCATCGTTCGTTGCCAATGAAAGTTTGAGATTACAAGGTTCTTCCTTAAAGTGTGGCCATTTTTCTTCTATTTTCTTAAATTTTGAACCATCCATAGGCATTTTCATAATGTCATCTTGACTTCTATTGCATGCATGGTAATCCATAAAATGTGCCAAGTTATTGCACTTGAATAATTTTTGTAGACGTGGAATAATGGGAATAACTTAAAGAACCTTGCAAGGCACGTATTTTGTTATTTGATTTGATTGATATCTACTAATATGAAAAATAGGGCATTTTTTTGCAAATTTGTGTTGTTTATGATATATAATATGATCTTTCAAACATGCATGCATTGTTTGATACTACATTCCAATATCTTTCATAGTGGCAGTTAATTCTCTGTACAAGTGAGGTAGAATGTTTGATGGTGGTAAGAAACATTCACCTATAAAATGACAAAAGATATAATTTGTTAATATAAAGAATATTAATTGCTACAGAATTCATCCAATGTTAATTGTAAGGGAATTATGACTGAAAAACAAAAAAATATAACATACCTTAACATATGTGTCATTGCAACATTAGATAAACCATTCATAACCTTCAAGTTCACCAATGACAATACAAAGGTAAGAAGAGTTCTTTGAGAACCTTTGTATAAGAGTTCATGTGCCTTCTCAAGTATAGGTACATCAAGGTCTGTGTTAATATCATCATCATCATCATCTTGATCATCGTGATCTTCTTCATCATCATGATATTCTTCAATTGGATCATTACCTTCTACTTCTATATTCACACCTCCATGTTCCCTCATTTCAAAATCCACATTCTCTGAATTGTCATGGTCCATAACATGAAACTCAAGGTGGTTGGCCTATATTAAAATGATGACCTTATATTAACTATGACCATGATGTCACCATCAAATCATGTCTTATGTATTTTATAAAATTATTAACATACATACCAATGAACAAAATTCATTTCCCCCTTCAATGTGACCATGTTACCTACAATGTTGCTTGATCATTTTCATTAGATATCTTTGAGTCTTTAAGCCCTTACAATTTTTGCAAGGATAATAAAATTTTCCATCACTTTTTATTTTTAAGTTAGGCCACAATCTAGCAATTGTCTCCCTACTTTTTTGTGCATTGATATCGTTAGACATGGTCTTTCTTAAGTGGAATGACTTGTTGGTGGAAGAAGGATGATTTGTTTGCAACCTGCTAATTCTATATCAAGTGTATTAAAAGAACATCCAACATTAATAATCAAGATTTATTTTGGTATGGTGATAGTTGGATTGAAAATAGTATATAAATATATTAATATTTAACACTCATTAATATTCACATTATAAACTAATAATATATTATCTAACCTTGAATTATTTCTCCTTAGTTATTTTACAAGACCAACTAGGAATATCTTTACATCACTAGTAATAATATAATCATTGATTATGGTAGGGACTAGTATCAATCAACAATACATGGAACAAATAGATGAACACACCCTTAGATGAACACACCCACCACCTTTAAGAGGAAATAGTTCTTCCAAGGAGCCCTAAATTTTGAAAAAGAGTCTGGTCTTTATTAAGTGTAGCCTAAAGCTCAAAGTCTCAGCCTTATAGTTATAGAGATTTTACTAAGCATGTAGGTGTACTAATTTTATGAATGTATATGGTGCATGAAATGCTAATTGAATTTCATTTGGATTTTTAGGCATGTGGGTTTATAATTAATTCTATTGACAAAGGAAGTGCAAAGTGAAGGAATCTTGCTTTTGCAAAATGTTGAAGAATAATCTCATTAGTCTTTTGGTTGTGGCTGCCAAGCTGGTGTATGAATAATCTCAATTGGAACAATTTTATAGAAGTCTTGAAGAGAAATCAATTTCCCTACCAAACAAAAAATTACAATTAATAGCATTAAAGAAAAAGGCATCCCCTTTCCACCTACATGACTTGTTTATTAAAATCTACAGACAATTGTAAAGAGTAGCTTCTTAAATCCATTAGACAATAGGATTCATAATTGTTTCAATTTTTTTTCCTTTGCCTATGACCATTCCTTGTACATAAATGGGTAGCTCTAATCTTTTTTTTTTTTTAACATAGTGATCTCTACCCGCAACTTGGGCTATATCACTAATAGTTTGAAAGAGCAAGAAATTCATTCATTTTATTTGGATAACATTCTATGGGATAAATTATACATAGAGAGATATCAAATTAGTTTCTAATTACATTATAACTTAAACAAAAGCAGGGGCAATTAAGACGGAAACAATCCAATGCCAAGAAGTATCCAAGTATTAGGTGTCTTTCCTAAACACATCTCAACTAAATTTGAATTTATGGTGGATTAAGCATATGTAATTTATTTTTAGTTATTTTTTAGTTTATGTGTTTAACAAGAAACCAACTTAAATGATTTTTATTCTACCATCCATACATGAGCAAGACTCTAGATAAATATTAAGTGGTGGAACTAAATTATATATTTGAATAGCATGCTATCATATGGACTAAATCTTTTACTATTTCTTTGTTTATGTAGTTCTTGAGTCAGTGATTTGTCTCTAGAAGCCATAGGTGAGAAATAAAAAATACTTCAATCAACCTTTATTTTGGGTAAATTTATTTTGGAATTTTTTTTATTTAATCAACATTTCCATTCTAAGTTAAAACGACTAGTTTGTTGTCAAATTATGTGTGACCAATGTGCCTTGTATAATCCACTCTAATGACTTTTGAATATTAAACATTCTACCCATTAACAAGCTTTAATTTGTCAAATACTAAGGCTAATAAATTTCTTATAGATAAGAAAACCTAATTCTATCCTTTGAATCTTCCTTGGTTATTCTAGTTTGTAATTTGGGGGGAACATGGTGCAATAATGAATTATCAGGACTATCTAGCAAGGTTTTGATAGCACTTTGTTTGATATTGAACATGAGGAAAATACATGTGAATTGAAGGTATGTTTTTTTAAGGTGTGTTAAAATGAATCATGGATGTAAAGTGTAAAGCAATGATACCAGTTTTCCTTTTGTATTCAGTTAGTATTGGAAAAAGAGAATCCCAGACAAGTTCTTCTAAAGTAAATGGAAGAAAAAAAATAGTGTGGAATTCAAATTTTTCTCTGTAAGTGACTATTTCTGTAACTATAATTTTTACTCTCTTATTTCTACTAATGATCTCAATTTGGTGCAACCCTATACTAAATCTTTAAGACAATCTAATGGTGCTAGTTCTTGATAGTAAGGGTGATACCATATCTCAAACAAGTTTGTTTTTAAAGAACTTTGTGAGTTTTGTATTGATATATAGGCTTGAGAATATGTTCAAAATATTTGGCTCATCAAGTTAAAATATGAACTCATTTGGAGAGATTGTAACCCCAATTATTGTTGAGATGAGCTCCTTGGAAGAACTATTTCCTTTTAAAGGTGTTGGGTGTGTTCACCTAAGGTTGAGCTCTAGGAAGATGTTCAATACTTTCTCACTTTCTTTGTAAGTAAGGGAACTCTTCAACAAAAACTTACATAGTTTCTCACAACATACTTTTATCCCATTGTACTATTTTCAATATGTATAGGCAACATTTCAAGGTCTCAACCTACTTTTTCAAAGTTATATTTTCAATAAGAAGAGGTCCTATGGAGGAATGCTAACTCAGTGGAGGAATGTACTTCCTTTGTGATATTTTTCATGGATCAGCTAGGGCTTAAATATAAGTACAAAATTTTTAGACAATCTTAAAAGTTAAATGATGTTTCTTGCATGTAGGAGAAATCAAGAGGGTGCATTGGTATAACTCTCAACACCAAGTGGTTTGAACCAATGTCAAATTTAGTTGAAGATCAAGATGATGCTCAAAGAGGATGAGATTTTGAACTTGGATGGTAAATACATTCAAAGAAAGAGGACTAATGATTTATTTTTAAATGGTTCTTCATATTAGTTTTACACAATCTATAAACAAGAATATGATTGTTTTTAGTTTTAAATGTTTGTATTTTTCAATCAAACACATTTAATGAACCATTAAAAAAATGGAAAATAGAATTATCCTAATATCAATTGAAAAACTTTGACATAAATTGAAACCCTTGATAAAAATATGGATAATAATCTTACATAAGCAATTTTAAACATTATCTTCTTAAGTTATCATCCATAATTCCTGCAATCAAGACCATATGATTACCAAACCTTAACATTGTATCCACCAACCAACAACTTGCATGAGAACATTATTCTCACTTGGTTGAAGGATTTTGTGTTCATACATATTCCCTATCACAAGATTAGTTCTCAATCTTCACCTGTATACACATAAAACATCATTAGCGTATCATTTGAAAACTTTTTCATAGTTCATTATCTCTCTCCCTATTTAATTCTTTGCATCCATCATGATTGTATTTGTCTAACCTACCACAACACTATCCTATTTCAGGCCAATCATCCTTCACAAAAAACATGACAAATCTAATAAAGGTTTGCATGACTTAATGAGGATACTAAACCCTTCCACAAGTTCATTCTAATGAAAAGCTACACCTTTGGAATAATTTACAAGGAATCATGATGTAATCAACATTTACATTGCCCATAACCCAAACTAAACAAGTTTGCACTTTCCTATTAGCATATAGGCTAAAGAAACCATCTAGTAACCTTAACATATAGTATATTCCTTACCCCTACCATTAAAGACACTTTTATCATGATGTGATTAGCATTTTCATTTCCCATAACCTAAACTTGACAAGTTTGCACTTTCCTATTAGCATATAGGTTAACACAACCATCTAGTAACCTTAACATATATTATCTTCCTTAATCATACCATTCAAGATAGTTTCAAACATCTCTATTGATTTTCCAAAACTCCAACCATCTTGCAGACATGCTAAATATCTTTAATCAAATGAAATAAAAACAAGTTTTTATACCTTGCTATCATGTCATGATAGTCTACTCCAAATCTACAATTTCTTGTATCCAATCCAAAAATCTTTTTTTCAGACTTAATATAGATCTTTCACACATCGATATACTCTTATTATACTATTTTCACAATATTATATCCAAATTCTACACACCCATCTAATGGACAATATCCCATTTCAAATTCACACATTCAAAAACCTTACACTATGACAATTTACTAGTCACATTCTAGTAATCAAATACACATTCTTTCCTTGAATGGGTTCCTAAAAATTACTTGGAAATCTTTTATCTACACCTCTCCATGTTAAATTGAAATTATGTAAAATATTACCATGGAAAGTTCTTAGGTTACCCTAGATTAAAGGTTTGCTAGTCAATTCTCAAAGGAATGCTCTTAGGTTACCCTTGTCAAATTTGAGAAGAACAATTTTGTGGGGATTTTACTTTGGTGAGGGTAACCCATTCTTTCTCAATATTCATTTGGGTTTATCTTCAGGGAATCCCCTACCAAACAATACACTTGTGGCCCTGTAAAAAACTAGAGGGCTTTGCTCAATGAGAAAAGATATTCCATGTGTATAAAATAAGCATAATTCAAAAAATAAATCATCTAAATTAGTTGTCTATGGGATTTCTGTGTAAGGATTTTAAATAATGTTTGATTCTAAGTATATACAAAATGGGTCTCTCAACATTTTTCATGCATTACAATGCATTACCTCAAAAAATACTTATTACCTTTGTATGTGAACCTGCCTCCTCCTACAAACAATGAAAAATGTGTTTCAAATTTATTTTTTTTCAAATATAATCCCATGTTTTTGGCTATTTTGATATCCCATGTTCATGACTATTTTTACATACATGGGAGTATTAAAAAAAAAGTAGTTCACAAGCCAATTTGGCCTCTCATCAAAAACTTTCGTTAAAAATAGAGGCCAAATGTACTAGTGAGTGGATTCAGATGAGGTGAGAATTTCACATAGAGCATATGATGCAATCTCAATTGCATTAAGATCTGAATACAAAAATTTACAATATGTGTCCTTGGCCTTGACAAATTCCTCCAATTTTTTCTCAACAAAAGATATTTTCAAAGCAATATAGTCTCCGAAATCTAATATCCTCTTCAAAATTTGTTCCTTTTGAAGTTCTAGTTTGCTAATATCATTCTAGATACTGGCCACTTGTCCTTCAAAATCATCAACTTTGCAAGATGGATGCTAGATTTGGCTCAATAAAGCCTCTAGCTCACTCATCTTTCCTTCTATCTAACTATTGATTTCCTTGGTTAGCTTGTTTGATAAGGTACACATGATATAAAAAGTTTTCCCATCCTATTGGCATTTCCAAAGTTCCTTGATACAAGTATCAAGATTAACCAAATCATTCTTGATGTTCTAATAGATGGTGCTAAGGAAGTTAGCATCATGGGAAATTGGTGCCTTTACTTCTGTAACATTTAACAAATTAGAAATCTCTTCATCAAATGATTTCAGTATTGCTTGTGTGCTCTACTCAAGAACTTATTAAGTGTGTTGTATTGCCAAAGTACTATGCACTCTATTATTAACTTCCATTAAGGTTCTTTGTAGGCTCTTCACTTTCCTATTCTTCTCAATAAGCTTTATTAGGGATGAGATCAAATATGTTTGATCATCATCATCAGTAGCCAAACTAGCAAGAGAAAGTAGAGTGGATGAACTGGGGGCCCATTTGGGGAGTGGAATAGGAATACATATTATGAAAGACATATTCCAAAAATTTTGAATTCCTTGTTTGGATGCACCGAAATGGAATTGGAATACGAAGTAAAATAGGAATACGTATTCCAATTTTGGCCCAAAAATGGGGTTTTGCAATTCCACCCAAATAGGTGTTATTGGAATACGTATTCCTATTCCACTTTTTTTAATTTTAGAAACATAAATTTTGGAGTCGACGAAT
Organism: Cupressus sempervirens; assembly: GCA_028749045.1. Classification (NCBI taxonomy): domain Eukaryota; kingdom Viridiplantae; phylum Streptophyta; class Pinopsida; order Cupressales; family Cupressaceae; genus Cupressus; species Cupressus sempervirens. The sequence continues at coordinate 393,900,188 of CM053788.1, read as the reverse complement.
TCCCATCAAATATTGGCTGAACCAAACAAAGAATAGGAATACGTAGCCCCATTTTCTATTCCAAAATATGTATAATACATATTCCTATTCCGCTCGCCAAATAGACCCTAGATGGTTTAGTATCATCCTCTCTTTGTTTTTTAGCTACTTCTTTCACTCTTCTCTCTTATTCTTCTTTCTTTTCTCTTTCCTCTCTTTCTTTTTCTCTCTTCTCTTCCAATCTCTTCTTCTCATCTTCCTCTATTTTCTTTTTCATTTGTTCTTCTGTTATTATCCTCTTTTCCTCCTCTTCCTTTCTTTTCTTTTCTTCCTCAAGCAATTTCTACTTGGATTCTTCTATCTTCCTTTTCTCTTCTTCAAGTAACCTCTTCTCCTATTAAATTTGTCTCAGTTTATCCTCAATGTTCAGTTCATTAGGTTCAAAACCTTCAAATGGATTGGTATCATCAATGTTAATGGTAACATTGGTTTGATCAATTTTCATAATGTCACCACTCACTGATACTTCTGAGGTTCTAAGTGTTAGAAGAGATGTTGCCTTTGGTTATGTCAACATTTGACTGATTACTACCATAATCTCACTTCTTAGTTTACCCTTTTCACCAACCATAAACAAAAATGGTCCCAATTTATTTCTCAAATATGGTGTGAGGTTATTCAACACTCTTTTAATCTCTACTTTATCATCAGTCTTGCAAATTGTTCTAAGCATAGAATTTTGATGTGCTAGATCTTTTTCTCTTACAAGAGCCTTCTTTTGAATGAGTCTTTCATAGACTTTTTGGTTAATTAAGCTCTCAAGATCCTTCAATTTCAAATTGTTTTCTATGATATATCTCATAGTAGAGATATCAATCTATTCCTTCTCAAAACTATTATGCAAATTGTAAAATTTGTTAATCTAAACAAATTTACCTTCATTAGCAATAGCTATGTTGATCTTCTCTATCTTCAACTTCTAAGGTTGTTGAGCTTTCTCTACTAATTTCATTGATGGAGTCACTTATTCTGCTTGCTTGATATCTTCTTCTTCTTCCTCTACATCACTAAACTCAATAATTGTTAACAATGTTTTCTATCTTTTTCCTAGTCTAGTGGCTTTTTGTTTTACCCTCTTTGTCTTAGCAGTTATTGCTTCCACAAATCTTTTAGATTTTCTTTTCTTTTCACTAGGCTGAACATCTAACACTACTACATACAAAATGTTTTGTTCAAAAGATGTTTTTGCAAAAAATACTGACAAAGGTTGTATATTCAATATTCCTTGCTTCATAGTTTTCCTTATAGCCTTAGACTCACTCTCTATCATTCTGACCTCTAATAGTGCTTTCTTCATTATAGATTCTATCTTTTTGTGTGATGCCTTCTCCAAAGATGCCTGACGAGCTAACTGAGTAATCTCATTATATGTACCAAATATATATATTTCTTTGTCCTTATCTAAATTCAATAATAAGTCAATCTGACCAACTACAATATCATCATTTAATTCATAACCCAAGGGAAATGTTTCCCAAGGTTCCACTACTCAAATATAGGTGAAATCTATATCAACCACAATAAAATGTCTTCATTAAATGTCTCAACAATTGCCAGTGCAATTCTAAATCTCTATTTCATTTCATTCTGAAATGTTCTCATTATTAGGTTGCCAATGTCTAATATCTTATATGCAGGATGCCTTCTACATAATTCTATGATCTTTTCCATTGTAAATCTATTACTTCTCATTATCTCAGTGACTGATAAATAAGGAAATATTTTAAGTTCTTGAAATAATATGTGATTGATTAATGACTGGAATCTAAACACACCATTCTTTGTCCTCTTGATCTTTTCTAGGTTTTCTAAGAGTTGCATTCTTAGAATTTCACAAAGATTCACTTGTTCCTTTTCTAGACATAGCTTATAAGGTACATAGATGAATATGACTAATGATTTATCAATCTTTGAGCTTGCACACACAAAATAAGCAATGATCCTACTCAAAAATCTTACATCATCTTGCTTGATGGTACTAATCACCATAGCCTTTCCATTATACATTGCTTTAGCATAAATCTAAACTTTCTCCTTGACCATTTTCTCACCTATAGGTACACTTCCTTTTTTACTAAGACTAGTTACCTCATGAATAAGGTTGGCAGAAATGTCAATTACATTATCTTACATCCATATTTTACCATCATGTATCCTACTCAATATGATTTGTGTCCACTCATGTGTGTCTAACTCACCATAGAAGTGATATTTAAATAGGTCTAGTTCCTTTAGATGTTCAAATTTGTGCTTCATAGTCATGTCATGATTGAAAACTAATTCCATATCTTTGTTCATGAATTCACTACTAATCAACTCAAACTTATTATGCAGATAACTTCCTACATCTTCAAGATATACTATGTTGATAGACAATGATGAGTTAGGATTTCCTTCAGTAGGTTTTACAGAGACAACCTTCAACTTAGGCCTATCCTCGTTCTCAACATTGTACACTACTGACATAGCCATGATTCTACCAATTATGAACTTTTACCAAATAAATTTGTGGAAAAATGATAAAATAGCCCTTTTTGAAAATAGGTTTTCTTTAAAATCTCCTTAACAAGTCACTTTTGAGTGCTCTTCACTTTAGATAAATTCAAAATAAAGTGAAAATCAATTTTGTACTCCATTTATTCCATCAACTTAAACTTGCATTAATTTCATACTTTGCAAACATAAAAAAGTTGTCAATACATTCTGTAATCAAATAATTGTTCAAGATCCTCTATTCGATCTTCAAATGCCACCCAAGGTTTGCTATAGCTATTTTCCACGATGGAAAAATTCTACTAAACTTCACATCACAAAATTCATTGCAAAAACATATTTTTCATCTTCTATTATAGATTTAACTTTTTCTGTAATACTACAACTCTAAATTCCTTTATAACTTGTTTAAATAAGCTCCAAATTAAAAGCAAGCTTAGGTACCATCTAAACATAATTGGATACACTATTTCCCAACTTCGCTACCTCTAGTTCCATCTCTAGATGAAGTTCTCAAATTTTGATGTTGTGACAAAGCTTAATTCAACTTAGTTGAATCAAACTCAACAACTGACTTTGATCTTCTTGTCTCATCATCATCTTGCTTTTCCTTTGAGACATCTACTCCTTTCATAAATGCCACATTAAGTTCTTCTCGGAGTTCACTAACAATGTTTTTGCATTCCTCATTGTCTCTATTAGTTCTGTAGTTCCTTTCATGGTTCCTTCTATCATTTTCAATGTTCTTTCCATCAGTCCTTCTATTCCCAAAGTTTCTTCCACTGTTCCTTCTATCTCTAAAGTTTCTATGCATTCTATTGTAGTACTTTGTTGTGTGTCTAAATTTGTTGCATAACTAACATACTGGTGCTCTGCTTCTAGGATTCTATCAATCATTAGGTGCATGAAAATTATAAGAAATGTGTCCTAAGTTATTACACTTATAACACATGATCTATATTTTTTCTTCATAAGATCTTTCTTTGCTCAATGACCTTTCATTAGATCTTCTTCTATATCTAGGGTTAGTATTTCTAGACATTCTACTATTTCTTCTATCATTATCATACTTAGGTTTCCTACAATCAATTGCATTATGACCCATACCATGACAATTATGACAATAAAAGTCTTTAACATGATTAAATGACTTATTTGTACAATCTCTTTTCATTTGACCTATTTCATTAAATAAAAAACACTTACCCCTAAATTCATACGTAGTTTACTTAGGAGATTCCACTTGGTTTGGTTCATCCAAAATTTCAACTTCCTTGTCTTGTCTAACTTCTTTGAATTTATCAAAAGATTGATTGGATACAATCTTATCATCATATTTGTCTTTTTCTTTTAGATCTAATCTAATTTGAGGTTTCTTTGTAAACATGTTAATTAGATAACCAAGACTAGTCTTATCATAGGTAGGTCTTTGTATTGGCATTGAATCATCAAGAGTTTCTTCACTAGAATAAACCTTCTCAAGCTGTTGCTTGCACTAAGTTAATTCACCTTTCACAATAATATTGCAGTTATGAAGTTCTTTAGGATCTTCTTTCAATGTTTCAAACTCAGATGTTTTCATTTTCAAACTTGTTCTTATCTACATTCTCAGTTTTCAAATCAGATTCAATTTTTCTAGGATCATTTCTCAAAGTCAACTTCAAATTCATAATCTTAAATTCATGCTTCAAGATTTTTTATTCTATCTTTAGTTTAGAATAATAATCATCACTAGTTCCAGATTTAGTAGATTTAGGCTTGGATCTGAGATGTTCAATCTTTTCTTTCAATTGACCAATGTATACTTTAGTGTCTTCATATATGTCATTTAGCTTATCTCTTTCTTCAGTAAGGAGATCAATTTTTTCAAGAGCTTCTTCAAGGCTCTTCATCAACTATTCCATATCCATAGGGATCTTACCTAAGCTATTAAGCCTCTTCAAAGTAACCACACTTTGATACCAATTACTAGAAATAGGGATTACTAAGAGGGGGGATGAATTAGTAATCTACAAACTTTAGTCACCAACTAGATAATATTAATTACTTTAAACCATGTATAACAAAGAAATAAAGTAATTTTGAATAATAACAATAATAGTGCACAAAGATAACTCATAACACCATATTTTGTTAAGTAGGGAAACCCTGGCCAAGGGAAAACCTTGGTGGGGATGATACCCACTAGATAATATACTAATATATAAGATCCTTGCTAGAGGATGGACCTTATTAAGAATCAATGTAAAAATTTGGTATAAGGAGTCCTTGTTAGGAGACTTTGAATCCTTGTTAGGAGATTCCAACCATATTAGGAGTTGTAGTATGGTAAATGCAAGATGAGCCCACTACCCAAAGATGCACTTCCAACTACAAGAAGAGCTCACTACCCAAACAAGTAATCAAACTTCTAGAATATAAATATTGTATCTTCTTCCTTGATTGATCTTCAGCTTGATCTTGGATCACAAAATAGCTCATATAAAACTTTTTATATAGCTCTTTCACAAAAGTTTGCATATAGTCACAATTACAAGATAGCACTTGTAGTCATAATAACAATTACACTTCTCATTGAAAAATGGCCTTTGCATAAATACTATGCCTTTACAAAAATTATTTTTGGGTTGGCTAAGACCACAATCCACTTTTCCAAACATCTAGGATGTCAACTCTAATTGGACAAGTCATTATCTTGTAAACAAAATAATTATTTCCTTCAATTCCACTATCCTATATTGCTTCAAACATGATTATCTCTATTTTATACAGTTTGTACTAACTTCTAAGGTTATACACATTATCACCAACATGTATACTATCTCCATCTAATTGTTCTAGTCATAATATGATGTCAACAACAAGTTATAAACAAAACAATACACTCTTGTAAACCAAGTTCTATACTTAGACAATTTTTTGATTACCAAACACTAAGTATCTTTATTTATAAGGTTTCCTATGAGCATGAACACCATGTGTTTCCATAAATGACAAAAATTACATATCTTTATTAGCCAATTATCAAAAAAACCTTGGTGTATGGTACCCACAAGATGATGTACTAATGTAAATATTCCTTGTTAGAGGATGGACACTGTTAGGAGTCTATTAAAATATTCAATACTGATTAGTCACTATTAGGATACTTTGAATCCATCTTAGGAGATTCCAACCCTATTATGAATTGTAGAAGGTAGATGGACCCACTATCCAAATAACTTTAGGAGAAAAACCAATGATCCCACTATCCAAATGATCTTTGTATTATTCTGTGTATAGTAATAGAATGAATTATACTTTGTTTCCTCTTCTTATGTCTTGTCAACCAAACTTCTAATCCTTCTAATCTTGATATTAGATCACCAAATTTTTATACAATAACCCCTTGGATCTCTTACTTGCATTTACCAAATATTGTTCTCCTTGTTTGCACAGTTCATACTTGATTCACATCCACAACATCATTTTCAATCAAGGAAAATAATTTCCTTTATACCAAGTCCTTAAAAAATTTCCTTGACTTGTATTTGAGGCTTTCCCAATTAACTATAATGGGACCATAATAAGATAATTAATTATTTTGCAATCGCATAACATTGTTGGTTCATAGTTTTAACAATTTTTCACACATGTGACTCTAGGACTTGCACTCTCACTAACATCATCACCAAACTATCCTCTTCCACTTTATAAATTTTTGTACCATGGTTATATCTCTTTTAAGAGATACAATCCAATCATCAAAAATTTCTTAATAGGTACTCTATCTCTACACTACTCTCTAGAAATCACATATATCTTCAATATTTCTTTGACTTATGTTATGCATACATAACCTCATCATCAAGACATAGTATGGAACATTTCCTTAAATGTGCATCACCTTAACTTAAAACCTATGTTTGTATGACATCATCCTTTGTCTTCTACTCTACCAATCTTGACATAAACCATATGATGTTTTCATCAATGAAAAACATAGTCATGAATGCAACATGTTAGTTATGCCACATGCTTACCAATGCTTAGGATAATCCCCCAAAGGAATACCATCAACATTCATGCTAACAATCTCTTTCTTTGGAATTGATGGAAACATAGATGAAAAACATCTAGGTTCCAAGAATACTAAACAAAACTTTTCAGCTAATGCTATTGTTATTCTCATCTTTCCAAATCCTCTTCATCAATCAAATCTGAAATCCTTTGGAACACTACTATATTATGCATCTTCTTAGGATTGGCATCAGCTTTTCACATCCTAAAAAACTCTCATCTTCTCCCCCATACATCATAACTCATCATGTTGTATATCTCCCTCATAGAGATATTCCTCCTCCTAGCTTACATGAATCTTTCTAAATCTCCTTAATAAAGTAGAGATTTTTTTTTAATGCACACTTCTATTCTCCCCCATTTATACTTAGGAGATATTGTCACAATTATCTCCTCCACATGTGGGAGATTTTTTGCATGCATTCTCTCCCCCATTGACATCAATGCCAAAGGCCTCATTATGTCAAATATCTACCTCAAGTCTTCAACCAACTCAAGTGTCCAAAGACATTGTTCAAGACTAATTACCAAGAGTCCTTAGTGACTCTACTCTAATATCGGTTGTTAGAATATATAGTCCACCAATATAACTAAGAGGGGGGGGGAGTGAATTAGTTATCCAATTATTATCACAATTATCAATCATATTTAATCTTAACCATATGCACAATAACACTAGATATGTTAACTAGGGAAACCTTTGATCAAAGGGAAAACCCTGGTGTGGATGGTAACCACAAGATGATTTACTAATATAAATATTCCTTGTTATAGGATGGAACCTATTAGGATTCTATTAAAACATTTAGTACATATCAGTCTATGTTATGAGACATTGAATCCCTCTTGGGAGATTCAAACCTTGTTAGGAGTTGTGCTAACCTTGTTAGGATTGTGCCAGCCCTGTTAGGAGTTATGCCAACCCTATTAGGAGTTGTAGAAGGAAGATGGACCCACTCTCAAAATAGCTTCAGGGGGAAAATCAATGAACCTAGTGTCCAAATGATCTCTGTATTATTCCTTGTAGAATAATATAACAAACTATAATTTGTTTCCTCTTCCTTTGTCCTATTTACTGGACTTAAATTCCTTCTAATCTTGATATTAGATTACCAACTTCACATATAGTAATCCCTTGAATCACTTACTCACACTTACCAAACACTCTTCTCCTTTTTTGCACACTTCACACTTGATTTACATTCACAACATCAGTTTCAATGAAGGAAAATAATTTCCTTTATACCAAGTCCTTAAAAAAATTCCTTAAGTTAGCCTTGAGACTTTCCCAATTAATTATAATAGGACCATAATAAGATAATTAATTATTTTGCAATCCTAGAACACTATTGGCTCACATTTTTAAAAACTTCTCACATGTGTGACTCTAGAACTTGCACACTCATTGACATCATCATGAAGCTATTTTATGCCATTATATAAATTCATGTACCCTGATTATATCTTTTTTAGGGAATACAATCCAATCATCAGAAACTGCTTGGAAGGTATTTTGTCTCTGCACCACTCTCTATAAATCATGTATATCTTCCATATTTCTTTGACTAATGTTATGAACACTTAACCTTGTCATCAAGACACAATGTGGAATATGTCCTTAAACATATGTCACCTAACCATAAAAACTCTATCTATATGACCTTGTTCTCTATTCCCTACTTTGCCAGTCTTTACATAAACTATACTATATTGTCATCAATGACAACATGGTCATGAATGCAAAATGTCAGTTATTCCACATGCTTACCAATGCTTAGGATACTCCCCCAAATGAATTGCATCAAAATTCATGCTAATACAGGGATTTAAAATTTTTTTAAATGGTAGAGGACCATGTTGATGAAACCTATAGTAATCTATCTCAATTCTAAGAGGTTCCAAATGGATATAATTTGGAACAAAATTTTTGCTTGATGTAAAAAATTAAACTATTACTTAGTGAACTAGGGAATCATTACATATCTTTCCAACCATTCACTATGGCATCAATTTGGCCATTCTATTAGCTCTATATAGGTAGGTGATCATGTGACACCCTTGTTTTAAACACAATGCTTGTAGAACAATCATGACCATTATGCACCAAATTTTTCCCAAGGTGCACTAAGTACATTTTAGCTACCATCTTGTAAGGATCATAACTCAAAGCTGATGAGGCATATTGAGAAATGGCCAAATGGTATAGTACCATGTTAATCAACCCTGTAGTAACCTGTCTTAGTTTTAAGAGATCCAAAATGGATGTGATTTGGAAAGATATTCTTTCTTGATGTCAAAACTTGAAGTGATCCTTAGTGAATTGGTGCAACATTTCATATCATTCCAACCATTCATCATAGTATCAATTAAACTATTCCGTTAGCTCCAGATGGTTAAGTGAACCCTAGTGACACCCTTGTTTTAGCCATGAAGCCTCTAGGAAAATTAAAACCATCATGCACCAAAGTGTCCCCAAGGTACACTAAGTATATCTGGACTACCATCTTCTAAGGGTCATAACATAGAGCTCATGAGGGCTATCAATAAATAGTCAAATGGTAGAGAATCACATTGATAATCCCTAAAGTAACTTATCTTTATTCTAAGAGATTACAAATAGATGTTATTTGGTACAAAATTCTTGTTTGATATGAAAACTTGCAGTGTTTCTTAGTGAGTTGGTGCAACTTTACATATATTTCCTATCATTCATCATGACAATTTGACTATTGTGTTAGCTCTAGATGGGTGGGTGAACCCTAGTGACACCTTTGTTTTGAATAGAAAGCCTCTAGGAAAATCATCAACACCATGCACCAAAGTGTCCCAAAGGTACACTAAGCCCATTTTAGCTACCATATTCTAAGGGTCATAACTCAGAGCTTGTGAGGGCTATAAAAAATTGTGAGATGGTAGATGACCATGTTAACAAACCCTATAACAACCTATCTCAATTATGAGAGATCCCAATAATTTGGCACAAAATTCTTTCTTGATGCCAAAACTTGTAGTGTTACTTATTCAATTGGTGAAACATTGTATATATTTTCAAGCATTCATTGTAGCATAGATTTGACTATTTTGTTAGCTCGTAGTCTCTAAAACAATCATTAACACTATGCACCAAAGTGTCCCCAATGTGTACTAAGCACATTTCAGCTACCATCTTCTAAGTTTCATAATAGAAGCTTGTGAGTGCTATTTGAAAACTTTCATATGGTAGAGGACTATGTTGGTGAACCCTACAGTAATTAGTCTCAATTCTAAGAGATTACAAATGGATGTGATTTGGCACAACATTCTCGCTTGACACAAAAACTTGTAGTGTTACTTAGTGAATTTGTGCATTATTACATATCTTCCAACCATTCATCATGTCATTGATTTGACTATTCCATTAGCTTTTAATGGAAAAGTAAACCTTAATGACACCCTTGTTTTGACCATAGAGCCTTTGGAATAATCATGACCACCATACACTAAAGTGTCCCCAGTGTGTACTAACCCTATTTCAGCTACCATTTTCTAAGTGTCATAACTCAAAGCTCATGAGGGATATCAAAAAACTATTAGATGGTAGGGAACCATGTTAACAAACACTATAGTAAGCAATCTTAATTCCAAGAGACTCCAAATATATGTGATATGGCTTAACATTCTTGCTTGATGCTAACTTGTAGTGTTACTTAGTGAATTGGTGTGACATTGTATATATTTCCAACCATTCATTGTGGTATTGATTTGACTATTCCATTAGCTCTGGATGGGTGGGTGAACCCTAGTGACATCCTTATTTTAGAAATGGAGCCTCTAAAATAATAATGACCACCACACATCGGTGTCCCTAAGGTGTACTAAGAATGTTTCAACTAACATCTCCTAAGGGTTGTCACTTAGATCTTATGAGGGATATTGACAAATAGTTAGATGGTAGAGGATCATATTTACAAAGCCTACAAAACCTATCTCAATTCTAAGATATTTTAAATGGATGTGATTTGGCACAACATTCATGCTTGATGCCAAAACTTGTAGTTTTATTTAGTGAATTGGTGCAACATTGTATATCTTTTCAACTGTTCATTATGACATTGATTTGACTAATCTATTATCTCTAGATGGGTGGGTAAACCCTAGTGACACCCTTGTCTTGGTCACATAGCCTCTAGAATAATTGTGACCACCATGCATCAAAGTGTCCCCCAGGTGCACTAAGAACGTTTCAACTACCATCTTCTAAGGGTCATAACTCAAAGATTGTGAGGGCTATCAATAAAATATTAGATGGTAGAGGACCATGTTTACAAACCCTACAATAACTAGCCTCAGTTGTAAGAGATTCCAAATGGATTTGATTTGGCACAGTATTCTTTCTTAATTCCAAAACTTGTAGTGTTACTTAGTGAATGGTATATCATATAGTGATAGACCATACTTGGATTTGAGACATCAAGAAAAGAATGGTAGACTAGACAATGGTATTTACAAAAAACTAACACTAATGAAAAAATTACATACCCCATCAACATGCACAATCATAACTACATGCTTAAACCAAAATACTTATACATACATTTGTTAAAATGGAAATAAGCTCATATTCAAGTGACAAATTTATCTACAAATTTGGCATATGAATATGAACATGTTAGATTATTACAACTTTTCTATAAAAAATTTGGCATCTGAATACGCACATGTTACATTTTTACAACTTTTATATGAAAAATTTGGCATATGAATATGCACATGTTACATTTTTCCAGCTTTTCTATACAAAATTTGGCATATGAATATGTGAAAGTTACATTTTTATAAATTTTGTATACAAAATTTGGAATTTGAATATGCTAATGTAGTGAAAGGTAGGAGAATCATCAAAGGAGATGTCCTAGCCCCTAGCAAATAACCACATAGTGGAAACAAAACAACAATGCAAGATCTGATACCAAATCATAACACTTTATTCATAAATATAACTATTTACATACAATATGCCTAGCTATAAGGCCTTCCAGGTTATGACCTAATACAAAAAGAATTAAAAAATAGTTCTACAAGATCCCACAAGATTCAACTCACAATCCTAATCCCAACTAGTCTAGATCTACGCTCTAGAAGAAAACCCCAAGGAAATCTCAACTTGTGCTCACAAGCCCACAAAGAAATTTCCCAGTTTACCAACCTCAGCTACCAACCCTTCAAATTTTTCCCCTAAACTTCATCCCCTTGTCCAAGATGGGTGAAAATAAATAATTTAAAGAGTCCACAAGGCCCCCTACTTATAGCCAACTAAGTCAAAAGTTGGCCCAATTCATTACAAATTAAATTAAAAGCCTTACATTAAATATATGCGAAGCCACAAGTTGGCCACAACATAAATTAAATACCCAAATTTTTCTATAACACAAATTAAATAGAAAAAGTCCACTCACAGATAACTTAGAACCTAAAAGAACTAAAACTAGACCAAGCATCAAAGAAACCAAGTTGAGCATCAGCAAAATCATAAGCATTTTTGACCTCCCAATGCATGCCAAGTAACCAACACATGCCAAGAACTATAGTAAATATTGAGCAATCCATACAAGCTGAGAAACATTGAAGGTGTCGAGCTCCAACAATGGCTAAGACCCTCAACCACAACTAGACCCTTCATCAACTGAGCACCACTATTTGGTGACTGAGTCCACAACATACATAAAATTATAAGGCCAAGGCTAGGTTCTACTATTCTATTATTCAGGGGGTTTTATGATACTACATCGATTGTTATTACATACATAATATGATGGGAACAAAGAAATGTCCTTTCCCATGAACACCCACTACTAATCTTAAATGACTAATTTGACTAGTAGAAAAATCCAACTGTCTCTACTCACATAGTGAAGTTACAAAATTTCACATAAGATATATACAAAAATTTCAAAAAATATTATATTGGATAGTGTAGAATCATTCTTCTAGATGGCACACAATAAATCAAGACAACCTTCTAGATCATCTCTAATCCTTATTGTATCAAGTATTTCCTAGTTATTAGATTTGTAAATTTTCCACAAATTCTTCTTAAGATGTCTACCATAGAATTTCATGAACTAAATATTTGTTACAACAACAAGGTTAGAGAAATGAAGAATATGGCTACCTATCTCAAAATCCTCAAATAACTAGGAATTAGAATTATTGATAGGGTACTTGCATTTGATTAAACTTTATATGTTAATGTCATAATATTCATAAAATCACCTTTAGCCCAATGTTGATGAAACTCTTCACGATAATAGTACCTCCTAAACCAAGTGCCTATGACAAAAATGGATCTTATTGGGCACTCGATACCATCACCATTAGTAACTATAGTTGTGAATTTGTTTGACCTCAATACAACCAAAAAAAAAAAATTGTCCCTTCTTCATTATTCTCATCTATAATAACTCTATGCATGACTAGCACTCAAATTACAAGGATGTATTAAAACCAAAAATAATGAAGAGTGCAATTTTAAAGAAGTATTAAATTGACAAATTGTGAGAGATTTTCATTCATACTTCAATTTGGCTCAATTATAGTGCTTTAATAATTTCATATGAATGAAGAGGATGCAAAGGTCTATAAGACCAATTATCAACCCACTATCTTGATTCATGTGCATCCCATACAAAATGCATAAACACAAAGAAAAAGCATGTGAGTTGTCTTGTATAAATTACTAATGATATTGAATTTGAACTTCTACAAGAATTCATTTCACTTTATCCTTTAAGGGTACAACAATCCTACAAGTTTTCAATGCCATCTTCACATATAAACCAAAAAAGTCTAGAAACCAAAGACTTATTTTTGTGGTTTCACAACACACACCTCATTTCTCCTAATAAATGGCGACCCCCTAGTATATTTTTCTACTTTCTAGACCCCTAGTCTCAGGTATAAGTTTTTTTAGGGTTCTACTTGGTGTCTAAATCTAGTTTGGGCCTCTATTAGAAAAACCCAATTCTCAATAACAGGAGATTTTGAGAGAAAAATGAACTTTGGATGTGAAGGTGCACACTAGCACACCTAGTGCACCTTTCAAGGTGCACTAGTGTGCTAAGTACACTAGTGTGGGAGCACTTCCCTTTGGATTTGTGCACCTATGCACATGCATAGGTGTGCACCTCCAAAGGTGTGCTCCATCCTGGGCCTATAAAATCCCAAGACCCCACCACTTCCTTACTTCATTTTTCTTCCTTTATCTTTTGACAAGCACACCTCTACACTTTGTGAGGTACACTTCATCTCCTAGACCTATATGCACATAAACACATTAAAAACACTAAGGAAAAGGTGCACACCTTGCACACCTATCCAAGGTGTGCAAGTTGCACACCTTTTTTTTTGCAAAAAAACTTAATAAAACTTTTTAAAAAAAAAACTTCACCTAAGTGAAAGGTGTGCATGTGTACACCTATCTAGGGTACACACATGTGAACCTTTCAAAGGCAAAGCATCCCTCACATGTAAAGTAAGGGTGCACACATAGTGCACCCCTCAAGGTGTGCTATGTGCACACCATTTTATTTCAAAAATGGCTAAATTTTACATTGTAAGGGCACACACATAGCACACACCACAAGGTGCACTACATGCACACCCTTGTGTTTGAGGGTTTTTTTTTTTGGAAAGGTGCACCTAGCACACCCTCAAGGTGCACAAGGTTGGCCAAGTTTGTCTATTAGAGGCAAATGATAGGGTTTTAGGTGTTTTGTGATGATTTTCAACTTTTGGGTTTCTTTTTATCATCACTAGGGTTGGTTTAGGGTTTTGTTTTCAACTGTCCAGATTAATGGATGTTTGTTTTGGGAAGATAAAATTGCTTCCTCCTCATCCTCCCTCAGTGTAAAGATGGCTCCAAAACTATGGTCTTCAAATTTCAAGGTGTTCCATCGAAATCATGCTTCTAGGATGCTCATTTGAAGATCCAAGACACTGAGCTAGGCCATACTGACTGGAACACATTCTTGGTCCTATGTAACAAACCAAATGAGAGCCCCCTTATGGTGTCTACACTTATAAGATCAGCATTAGTACATGCAGCTTCACACCCAATTTCAATACAATCTTCTAAGTTGTTTATGGCATTGGTAAAGAATTATGTTTTAGAGGAAAGGGTGGTAAAAAGCATAACTAGAGAGATCATTCTAGATTTGAGGCCTAGAAATATAGAGAAAATTTTCCTTCTTTCAATGGAAAAATAGTACATTAGGTTGACATAACATCAAGTAGAAAGGTGGTATAAAGAGCATGAACAAGAAGCTATAGAAATTATTCAATCCTCATATCACATTGATAGGACTACTCTTTGGAAAAATGTAGGGAAAGTAGATATGACAAGTGGTTATATTAAAGATGATATCGGTTATTCCATTGTTCTCCTAGGGTTACTAGTAGAAGGACACTTAAACATATGGATGTTACATTTCATTAAAACTAACAGAACTACAAAGATGCCAAATGACTAGGCCTCAATTCTTAGTAAGAATTTAGATGAGCAACTGGTGGTAGTAAAAAATTACCTAAGGTTCTATATGACATCTTATTTGGTGTATATGTTAGTAGCAAGAACTATAGATTACCCAGGGTTATATAAAAAGGGCAACTTGCAAGATGCTAACACATGACCTTATGTGGTATACGCAAAGCTAGTGAGGAAAAATATTTTAGATCATAACAAAGAATATAAAATAGTAAATGATGTTTTCATTTTTGCAATCATCTAGTTCATTGAGGGAGACTATGTAAAAAGGATGTGAGAAGAGGCAGCAATAAAGATTAAAGAAATAGGTGCCTACTACATCTAATTTAGGACATTTATCTATTTAAGGGTAGTGGGTACAACTATAAATCCAAAGAGGCTCCTAGGTATCTATTTGATAGACTCATATTGCTAGAGATTGCATGAAAACTCTCATCTACATATGATAGAGTAAGGAAACAACATAAGAAGACTTGGGTATGGCCCATAAGTATAGGTCTATTTGGTGTAAAACAAAAGCATGATATCACAAATTTTAAGTTAGAATGGGATTAGTATCCCTTCGAGTATCACAACTCCCCTCATCGATGTTTTGATAACATTAACAAAGTTCGATACTTGGAAGGAAAATAGTTTAGGCATGAAGATGCCATAGAGAATCATTGGATGAGTGTAGTAGATGACTACAAGATAAAATTAAGGGATTATTGTAGGATGACTCTCTATTTGGCAGAAGTGCCTTGAAAATGAAGGACCTATTCAAGATTGTGTAGCAAGATACTAAAGAGGTCTTAGATCCCTTATATAACTAAGATAAGATATATGATTGACCTATCATGAATGTAGAGATTGATAGAGAAGAAAATAAAGATATCAATTATAATGTGAGGTATATCATCCAGTTAACCAAGCAATGGATTAAGAGATCATTCAAGCTAGATCTAATTCCAAAAATAGTAGTTTTCCAAGCTTAAAACTTGCCAAGTGATAGGTAGAGGAGTGAAAGTAATAGCGCCAACATTCATAGCTCGGTCTCCAATAAGTTTGGAAACAATACATCAGCTTGATAGAGAAGTTGGATACTTTAGGGAATAGAAGGGTAAGACTAAAAGTAAAATAGCTTCCCCTTAGCAAGTTGAGCCTAAAGAAGAGGCAACTCAAGAACTTGAGAACTAAAGGGTAGAAAACTTAAAAGGGGCAAAAAATGTAGAAGTCATCCAGACTTAGGATAATCTACCAAAGTCATTGCCAAAATAAGGGAAAGAAGCTTAAGAAAAAGCACAGGATGTGCCTCCACCTACCCAAGAGGAAGAATCCTCTCCATCTACTCCCAAGAAAAAGAAGATGAAAACTCTAGTTAAAAGGACAAGGAGACAAATGGAGATAAGAAAGGTTATTCCTTTTCCATTAGTGCTAGAAGTTATTCCAAAGGAAACATTTGGTTATTCCTTTTCCTTGATTTTGATTTTGATTTCCTCCATATAGGGTCTTGATACGTACTAGATTGCTAGTTTCTCTCAGGTCTGGAGGAGTTGGTTGTAATGTAGGAGAAATACCATCAGCCATAAGTTCCTTTTGACTTGGAAAGTTATAGGTACTTTTATTATCATTATGGAAGGCAATCATTTCTTTAGGTTGAATATATGGTTCCTAACTGAATGGAAAAGAGAATTTTTCATTGGTTAGTTATTCCATTTGTGTGTTCTATGAAGAATCATAGGATTCTAGCATCATTGTATTGAATTACATGGAAGACCCATTGTTAAATCCCATTGGATTTTGATTTACTTTCTAATTCCCATTGTAATATGTGCTATCATTGTTTGGTGCACTCTAATTATTTTCATACTAATTGATGTCCACATATTGGGCATTGTTGTTGTTATTATCTGTAGGAATACTTCCATTGATTGGGTAGGTATTCCATTGTCCATTCTATCTTTGGAACCTATTGTTGTGATTAGGAGGATTAGAATTGTTTCTGCATTATTGTGTCCACTGAAATTCCTATTGTAGTTCTAATGGTAGTTGTTGTTGTAGGGACTAGGATTTGTACTCTGAAAGTTTTTATTCTTCCCTTGTGACAACCTCAACTGGGTCAACTCATTAGTGATTTGAGACATAGTCTTCTTCATTTGGCCAAGCTTAGATGCAACATTATTCTTTGTTTCAATAGATGTTGTTTCCTTTTGCTCAAAGAAGGTAGTTTTTGGAGGTTCATATCTTGGGGATGTTAAAGATGATACTTGTGGAGTGGGTACCTGTTGTAATGGAGTTGGATTCATTGGTATGAATTGGCTAGGAATCAGTGGTGTTCCAACACAATATGTTGATATTGTAGTAATAGCTTGTGCTAGGGGTGTCAATCCTCCTCCATTGAGATTGGACTACTTTGTGAAAGTAATCACTTCTAAGAAGACTTTTTCCAATGTGTCAATATTTGTCAAAGGAAGTCTTCTTAGAAAATGTTCATGAGATGGTCCATAGAATTTAGATAAATCTAAATAGTGGCTTTAATTGGTATAGTGTATGGTGTTTCCAACTTGTGATAGGCCATATGAAAGTGATGATTGAAGTGTTAAACCATCTTGGCTAGGTCCCTTTTGATTGATATGAATTGATGATGTATCACAGTTGGGTTGGTGAAAGTTTTGAATTTCTCTAAGAACAATTTTTTGAAAGTTTCCAAGTCTTTGACACATCCTAGTGGTAAATTGACATATCGATTAAAAGAAACTTCTCCCAATGAGTAATAAGAAAAGAACCACATTCTCATTAGCAATATTCTTTTGGTTGAAAATCTTCTTGAATACCTTGGTGTGATCTTCGGTTGTTCTTGTCTCCCCATAAATAAACCTTGGGAAAAATTTCATTAGGATATTTAGCAAGGTTGTTGAGTAACCCCTATCAAGTTGATTGGTGAATATACAACATTTGCAAAAAAGGCCATTGAAGGATTTGGTGGAATAATGGGTGGTTGTTTTTGAGGTGAAACTAAAGAAGATGATGAAATGTTGAATGGAAGTGGTAGAATTCAAGGGAATCTACATTTTAGTGAGCTAAGTTTGAGGAACTCATGTATACTAGGTGAAGATCTTAAAGCTCACTAAAATGTAGATGACAGATCAGGATCTTCCAGTTTGCATCAATTATGGAAAAAGAACACCTCTGCAAAAGAAAACTTTCTCAAAGATATGGTGCACCTTGGAATAGTGACAGTTCATAAAATTTTCTAAACTTGTGAAAAATGTAAAATTTTGAAATAGAAAGTTATTTTCTTCTATTTTGAATGATTGGGGCCCCCTTCTTGCACCACTTCTATTGAGTTGTCATTTTGTACGATTATTAATGAAAAGAATCCTTTTGAACTCCTCTCTTAGAAAGCTAATCTAGGATCAACTCCAAGGTTTTGGGTGATCTTGTGACCTACTGGAATCCACTCAATAGAAGATAAATGTGAGTGTTCACAAGGAGGCCTTTGCTGCGTTTGAACAATTTCAGATAAGATGTTGAATTTTCTTACTATCTCAAAAGAATAACCACAGAAAAAGAAATATATTTTTGTATTTTTCTATTTTATAATAAATGTAGTTTTAACTATGCAGCTATATGAATTCCTAAATTAACCAAGTGTTCTTAAAAGAAAATAACAAAGATAGGGTAACAAGAAGTTTAAGAAAATGACTTGAAAAATAAATCGCTTATGGACATAAGCCAAGAAAACAACACATCTGTGAGTTAAGACTTTGAAAAGATCGATAGGTAACCAATGAAAATAGGAGCAGTGCTTCCTTCATTCCACTAATGCAATCATCGATGGGAATTCAACAGCTATAAGATGGTTCACTTTTCATCAGATCACAAGGCCATGGAAAGAGTCCTCATACAAGACAAAAGGCTATGCAAAAATAATAGGGTAATCTCTTCTCCAACTCAGTACATCAGTGAAATTTGTAAACAGATGGTAAACACTAGAACTAAAAGATCACTCAACCAAAATGACACAAAAAAACTATTGGCTCCATTACACTCCATGAACAAGCATTCACAAAATATAACACACTTAGGCAAGAATAACTACACTTCAAATGAGAGCATGAATACCATATATTATTACATAAAAATAAAAACTTGGAATATATATTTAATTCCTCAATTTATAGGAAATATTATCCTCAATTTTTATTGAGAGTGAGAGATCTCTTCATGCAAATATATGCTTAAAACTAATAAAATAAATCTAGTTATATACAAACTGACTCTCTAACTAGTGTTAAGTAGGACTTCACCCTTGTTTATATCATTTAATGGGTGTATGAGCCTTTACATGTCTTAAAACAAATAAAGTGTGAGAACAAGAAGAATAAAGTCATTAGATGGTGTAGGAGTCTTCGAAGATGCCAAAAGTAGAAGCTCAACCTTCTTTGGATGTTTGTAGGAGTTAAATTATCATTAGAATGTGTTTTCTAATGAATAGAAAACACTAAATTTGGAACTAGCAATTAACTATTGGTGTACCTTTGAATTCTTCAAAAAATTCTTATGCACCTTCATAGAAGTGCACCTTGGGAGAATTGCACCTTGGGAGATAGGTTCAAAAAATACAAAATTTTACCAAGTGTCAAAACTGAAATTCTAGCTTTTGGGTTTTGTTCCTCTTTATACTAAAGCTATGTCTAGGTATTTTCTCTTGAATATTTATATGATATCCATCACTTGAGTTGCATCTAGAAAATCTAAAGCATCATTTTTATCCTTTTCTTTTTGTTGATAGTTACCCACCTCTATGCAAGTCTCTGCAAAATCTCCCAATTCTAGCAACGCCTCCTTCGTCTTAAATTCTTGTCTAATATCCTCATCAATGGAAGATTATTCAAAAGTCCTTTGAAATTGTTCAACAACTTCTTGCACAATCATGAGTCTATCCCTTGACTCATATTCAAAAATTTCAAGGCGAGCATTGCTGTAATATCTCTCTACTTCCAAAATCTACTCTTGGGCTTGATCCTTGAGCTTATGAATACCTAAAAGTAATGTTTCCATTACATTTTTACAATCTATAATCTTCTCAATCTAATAATCTATCTTATCTAACTAATTTTTATATATACATCCATCAACATCCAATACCTCTGACCCTTTATTGATTGTAATGCTTGTAGGACTTTACCACATGATGATAATATTTCCTATAAATTGAGGAATTAAATATATATTCCAGGTTTTTATTTTGATGTAATAATATATGGTATTCATGCTCTCATTTGAAGTGTATTTATTCTTGCCTAAGTGTGTTATATTTTGTGAATGCTTGTTCATGGAGTGTAATGGAGCCAATAGTTTTTTTGTGTCATTTTGGTTGAGTGATCTTTTATTTCTAGTGTTTGCCATGTGTTTACAAATTTCACTAATGTATTGAGTTGGACAAAAGATTACCCTATTATTTCTGCATAGCTTTTGGTCTTGTATGAGGACTGTTTCCATGGCCTTGTGATCTGATGAAAAGTGAAACATCTTATAGCTACTAAATTCCCATCGATGATTGCATTAGTGAAATGAAGGAAGCACTGCTCCTATTTTCATTGGTTACCTATCGATCTTTTCAAAGTTTTAACTCACAGATGTGTTGTTTTCTTGGCTTATGTCCATAAGAGATTTATTTTTCAAGTCATTTTCTTAAACTTCTTCTTACCCTATCTTTGTTATTTTCTTTTAAGAACACTTGGTTAATTTAGGAATTCATATAGCTGCATAGTTAAAACTACATTTATTATAAAATAAAAAAATACAAAAATGTATTTCTTTTTCTGTGGTTATTCTTTTGAGATAGTAAGAAAATTCAACATCTTATCTAAAATTGTTCAAAAGAAGCAAAGGCCTCCTTGTGAACACTCAAATTTATCTTCTATTGAGTGGATTCTAGTAGGTCACAAGATCACCTAGAACCTTGGAGTTGATCCTAGATTAGCTTTCTAAGAGAGGAGTTCAAAAGGATTATTGTCATTAATAATCATACAAAATGAAAACTCAATAGAAGTGGTGCAAGAAGTGGGCCCCAATCATTTAGAATAGAAGAAAATAACTTTCTATTTCAAAATTTTACATTTTTCACAAGTTTAGAAAATTTTATGAACTGTCACTATTCCAAGGTGCACAAGGTTCCAAGGTGCACCATATCTTTGAGAAAGTTTTCTTCTATAGAGGTGTTCTTTTTCCATAATTGATGCAAACTAGAAGATCCTGATCTATCATCTACATTTTAGTGAGCTTTAAGATCTTCACCTAGTATACATTAGTTCCTCAAACTTAGCTCACTAAAATGTATAGATTCCCTTGAACTCTACCACTTCCATTCAAAATTTCATCATCTTCTTTAGTTTCACCTCAAAAACAACCAACCATTATTCCACCAAATCCTTCAATGGCCTTTTTTGCAAATGTTGTATATTCACCAATCAACTTGATAGGGGTTACTCAACAACCTTGCTAAATATCCTAATGAAAATTTTCCCAAGGTTTATTTATGGGGAGACAAGAACAACTGAAGACAACACCAAGGTATTCAATGAGATTTTCAACCAAAAGAATATAGCTAATGAGAATGTGGTTCTTTTCTTATTCCCATACTCATTGGGAGAAGTTTCTTTTAATTGGTATGTCAATTTACCACTAGGATGTGTTAGAGACTTGGAAACTTTCAAAAAATTGTTCTTAGAGAAATTCAAAACTTTCACCAACCCAACTGTGATACATCATCAATTCATATCAATCAAAAGGGACCTAGCCAAGATGGTTTAACACTTCAATCATCATTTTCATATGGCCTATCACAAGTTTGAAACACCATACACTATACCAATTAAAGCCACTATTCAGATTTATCTAAATTCTATGGAGCATCTCATGAACATTTTCTAAGAAAACTTCCTCTAAGAAATATTAACACATTGGAAAAAGTCTTCTTAGAAGTGATTACTTTCACAAAGTAGTCCAATCCCAATGGAGGAGGATTGACACCCCCAGCACAAGCTATTACTACAATATCAACATATTGTGTTGGAGCACCACTGATGCCTAGCCAATTCATACCAATGAATCCAACTCCATTACAATAGGTACCCACTCCACAAGTATCATCTTTAACATCCCCAAGATATGAACCTCCAAAAGCTACCCCAAGATATGAACCTCCAAAAGCTACCTTCTTTGAGCAAAAGGAAACAACATCTATTGAAACAAAGAATAATGTTGCATCTAAGCTTGGCCAAATGAAGAAGACTATGTCTCAAATCACTAATGAGTTGACCCAGTTGAGGTTGTCACAAGGGTAGAATAACAACTTTTAGAGTAAAAATCCTAGTTCCTACAACAACAACTACCATTAGAACTACAATAGGAATTTTAGTGGACACAACAGTGCACAAACAATTCTAATCCTCCTAATCACAACAATAGGTTCCAAAGATAGAATGGACAATGGAATACCTACCCAATCAATGGAAGTATTCCTACAGATAATAACAACAAAAATGCCCAATATGTGGACATCAATTAGTATGACAATAATTAGAGTGCACCAAACAATGATAGCACATATTACAAAGGAAATCAAAAAGTAAATCAAAATCCAATGGGATTTAACAATGAGTCTTCCATGTAATTCAATACAATGATGCTAGAATCCTATGATTCTTCATCGAACACACAAATGGAATAACTAACCAATGAAAAATTCTCTTTTCCATTTAGTTAGGAACCATATATTCAACCTAAATAAATGATTGCCTTCCATAATGATAATAAAAATACCTATAACTTGCCAAGTCAAAAGGAACTTATGGCTAATGGTATTTCTCCTGCATTACAACCAACTCCTCTAGACCTAAGAGAAACTAGCAATCCAGAACCTATTAGGATCCTGTATGAAGGAAATCAAAATCAAAATCAAGGAAATGTGCTTACAATCTTGAAAAATCCCACTTGGTCTCCTAAAAAGTATAGTGCAATGGAAGATTTGAAATGAATGAAGGCCAACATGTCCATGTTCAACATGCTATAAAATTTTCCTCATCAATGAGAAGCTCTAAAGAAAACTCTTGATCATACAAAGGCACCCCATAGTATGAATATTGTTCCTAAAAACATAGTATATCAATAGGTCAATGCTTTAGAGGAAATGCCAACTATGTTTTAAGACAATGTTGAGGTGCCCTCATTTTTTCTTAGCATCCAAATATATGGGAAGAAATTTCATAATTTCTTAATTGATTCAGGAGCTTCCTATAATGTTATGCCATTTTTATAGCACAAAGGTTGGGAGTCACTCCTCAGACCTCTAATCAAATAGTGATACAATTGGATAAAATAGACGTATAGGTCATTGGTGTGTTGGAAGATGTTCAGATACAATTTCTTGTTGATCCCCAAATTCAAGACATCATTGATATACATGTGGTTGAGATTCTTGAAACATATGGCTTTATATTAAGTAGAGAGTAGATGAAATGTTTGAGAGGATGGTTTTCAACAAATTTTACTCAACTATGGTTACCTTGGAAAGGATTGAATATAAATCAGATAAAGATTGACACAAAGCCAAAATTGAAAATGATGATCATAGAATACAATACACCACATGAGGTGGCATTCATACAATTTTATCTAGGCTCTTAGAAAGTGATGGCTTTTGATACAAATTCAACTAAAATATGAGATGATCAAGATGGAAGATCCATGATTTAAATCCTAAAGAAAGAGATTGTAACATAGTTCATAAACAACATGGTGGCCAACTTACAATGCTTAGGAGAAGAGGAAAAACCTAGTAATCTACTTCTCCTAGGATTTTGTAGATTGCATAAAGTTAGTCATTTAGAGTTTGAATGTTCACATTGCCAAGAAGCGGTTGCTAAATTATTAATGTAGATAATGGAAATAAAGAGTGGTAATGTTCCAAAAGAAATATCCATAGAGAAATAAATTTCTACAGATGTATCTAAATTTGTGAAATTTTTTGAAGAGGAAATTGAAGATCTCAATGCATCATACAGTGATACCTATTTAGATGGTGGAGTTTTGTCTTCTCCCCCACCAGGAATGATCAAAGTCCAAAGAAGGAGACAATACAAAAAGGGTCGAGATTGAACTTCAGTAGTCATTCATCCTAAACCCAAAGTGGATGAAATTACAAAATTAATTGGGAAATTTAGGAAAAACAAGACAAACATACACTTTCTGTATTGAGGAGTAATAATGCAAAACCATTAAGTCCACCCTGTGAGAGACTATAGTGTATCCCCAAGAAACAATCCTTTCAAGACCAAGTAAAGAAAAAGCTAAGGAAAAATAAACATAAATATAGAAAGCCCAAAGAAGATCCAATCTAAACACTCTACATTGATGGCTCCAAATTTGAAATGGGAGTGGGTGTAGGTATTGAGCTAATCAACCCAAAATATAAGCCTTTCTATGATGCATATCAATTAAAATTTAGATGTACTTATAATTTTGCAGAGTATGAAGCATTGATCTGAGGACTTCTTTTCATACTAGAGAAAGGAATCACAACTCTCATAATTGAGTGAGATTCCCAGTTAGTTATAAGATAGGTGAAATTGGTATACTCTTCCAATGATAGGAGGTTATTTGCTTAATGAAAAAGAGTATGGGTTCCAATGGGTGATTTTGAAGCTTTAAACATAAAGTCCATTCCAAGGAGGAAAAACATATGCCCTCACCATTTTAGCTACTACATTATAGCCAATCAAGAAAAAAAAATTGCAAATATTTTTAGTAGAATTAGATATTGCTTTGTCTATCCTAGACAATATTATGAACTTCAAAGTATTTCAGGATGATCAACATATACTTGAATTTATCATTGGTAAAAACCACTTCAAAGGGTAAGAGATTGATGACACTCCAAATGAAAAACTTGAGGATGATGAACATGAAGATGAAGATAAAATCTTGAACTTGAAGACCAACATTATCCATAAGGGGATGGTTGAGTTGGAGCACATTTTTTATCATGATGAATTAATGTTTAACAAAATAATGGTTAAAGAAAAGGGGATCAAGGAATGTGTTTCATATAATTTGGGTACAAATGAAGATCCTAAAATGGTTAAGGGTTAGAAAGGTGTACAATGCTCAAGAAAGGGAAGATATGCTCAAATTTATTATAGAATACAAGGATGTCATTTCCTAGAGCTACAAAGAGCTCAAAACAAATGATCCTAAAATCATTATGCATGACATTTTGTTGAAGCTAGTTGCCAAGACTTTTTAACAAAGGCAAAGACCTGTTAATCCTATTATTGAACCATTGATAATGAAGGAAGTTAAGAAGTTTCTTGATGCCAAGATCATCTTCTCCATTCATCATTCTACATGGGTCGCTAAATTGGTTCCTATGCGGAAAAAGACTAGAGAGA
Source organism: Cupressus sempervirens (assembly GCA_028749045.1). NCBI lineage: Eukaryota > Viridiplantae > Streptophyta > Pinopsida > Cupressales > Cupressaceae > Cupressus > Cupressus sempervirens. The sequence continues at coordinate 393,874,640 of CM053788.1, read as the reverse complement.
TTCATCTTTCTGTAGATTTTTGTAACTTGAACCTTACATCTCAAAAGGAAAACTACCCTTTTCCCTCACTGGATGAAGTACTACAAATTGTCAATGGGTCCAAGATGATATCTTTCTTAGATGGATATTCATGATATAAATAGGTAATGTTTGAGGAAGAAGATAGGTTAAAGATTACTTTCTCGACTAAATGGGGGACTTTTTCTTATATAAGAATGTCATTTAGGCTGATTAATGTAGGGGCTACATTTCAAAAATCCATGGATGAAGATTTTAAGGGATTAATAAATAAGTGTATAATCATATACATGGATGATTTAATGGTCTTTTCAAAGGATCAAAGCACTCACATTGCTGATTTAAGATAGCTATTCAATAGATGTCATAAATATGGCATATCACTCAATCCCAAGAAGTGTTTATTTGGGGTTGCTAAAGAAAACCTCCTTGGCCATATGATCTCTGAAGCTAGAATATCCATTCAACCTAAGAGAATTGAAGCCATTCTAAAGTTGTGACCCCCTCACCATTGAAAGAAACTTAAGTCTTTCTTTGGGAAGATAAATTTCATACGAAAGTTCATAAGCAGATTTACAGAGCTAGTTTTCCCCCTTAATGATTTACTCAAAAAGGGAGCAAAAATAGAATGGTTTCTAGAAATTAAGAAATCATTTGAGGCTATCAAAGTGGAAATATTCATGGTCCCAGTGTTGGTGAGTCTCAATTATGGACTACCTTTCAAAATATACTCTTTTGTTTCACAACATTCATGTGCCAAGATTCTTACACAAAAGAAGGATAAAGAAGATAAAATACCCATTGATTTAATGAGTTTCCCTTTGAAAAATGCCGAGTTAAATTATTCTAACCTTAATAAAAAATCCTTTACTTTGATCAAAGTGGTAAAGAAATTTTTCCATTTTTTAATAAGGAGCAAGGTATATGTGAATGTGCGTGATCTTGTAGTTAAGACATTACTAATGCAAAATGAACTAGATGAAAGGGAAGGAAAATGGATCAAAATCCTTCAAGAATTTGATTTAGAGATTCAACCCATGAATTTGGTAAGAGGGAAAGGATTATCAAGAATGATATATGATAACCAGATTGAGAATGAGAAGAAATTAATATTTGAGGGCAAAACAAATGTGGAAGATCAAAAGAAGATTGTAGTATCTCAAGTTGATATTGACCAAGGTATAATAATAGATGTATGGTACTAGGATATTGTTTACTATCTTTTACAAAATTAGTACCCCAATTGGATGAATAGTTCATAGTATAGTGGACTCAAAATGAAGTGTGAATCCTACATGCTACTTGATAGAAAATTATAAAAAAGGAACTATGAAGGTATTTATCTAAAGTACCTAGAAAGTGAAGAAGTATAAGAGGTTTTAGAATAGTTCCACAATAAAAATGGTACAAGACATGGTTTGGCAGAGGCTATGATCCATATGATATTAAGATCAAGTTATTTCTAGCCTATGATCTTCAAAGATACCTTTGAGCATGTGTGTACTTGCCATATTTGTTAGACTAGTGCTAACAGAGAAAGACATCATGCAATGCTATTACAACTAGTGTTTGAGGTATGCCCTTTTGCAAAGTGGGGGCTAGATTTCATTGGTCTAGTAAACCCACCATCATCAACAGGATACACATTTTTTCTTACAACTACTAATTATTGTTTGTGCTAGACTGAAGCTAAGACTTTTAGAAGTTGTACAGCAAAGGTGGTTACAGACTTCTTGGAAGAACACATTATTATCAGATTTGGGATGCCATTCTTTGCATCAATATTCTTTACTCAATGGGCACTATCAAATTAAGTTATTTTGAAGTCCTCCTCAAATTATTATCCACAAGGAAATGTTGTGGCTTAATCTAAAAATAAGAACTTGATCATGATAATAAGACATTTGTTGAAGGAAAATCATAAAGATTAGCATACTCAACTCAATTATATGCTATGGATAGACTAAGTTAGGGTCAAGAATGCTTTGGGGACATATCTGTTGGCATTATGTTGTATTTTTCATTAGTGACAATATTTATTGAATTCTGTATGGTTACCAAGCTCATCACTCAGTATACAGTTTATACCAAGCATTTAGTGGTTGCCAAGTAAGATCACTTAGTTAAGCAATTCACACCAAGCATTCTAGTTGCTACTGAGTGAATGCAGATAATGTACAGTCTAGTAATGTTTATTGCCTATAGTGTTTACCAAGTAGATAGTGTTCACTGAGCTTCACAGTGTCTACTGAGTTATTAGTTTGTGTGATGAAAAGCTAGTGTCTATCAAGTGATGGATGTGTAGTGTTTACCAAGTGAAAGTAAGGTAAACAAAGGATTTAGTATCTACCGAGTGACACTATATCTATCGAGTCTCCAATGCTCACCGAGTTTGGAGCTACATTCATGTGATTAGTATGGACCAAGCTTCTACTTCTACCAAGTGCATAACAATGTCAAGTAATGCACTGGACATCGAGTATCAGAAGGTCACCAAGTCAGCTTATAGAACCCGAGTTTCTACTATTTGGCCAACTCAGTAATATTTTGTTTACTTGTGTTTTAGCTGACCTTGCAATTGTAATTATTGAAATGGTATATATGTAATATATTGTATCATTTCCAATGTATGGAAATGCATAAGTGTATCAAGGAGTGGATATGTAATATTTTGAGAAGAGTGAATGTGAATCAGTAGCAGAGTAGAGTATTCAATAAAGTCTACAAAGAGTAGTAAAGTTATATCAATCACAAGAGGTGATATGTACTTCAAGGATCTAATCAGCAATCAAGTTGTAAGTAAATCTGTTGTTTCATCCTAATAGGTGAATCAGTTTTCTAAATCCTTTAACAAGGTAGACTTAATAGTCTTTGTTTAAATCTCTTAATAGAGTGCATACTTCATTCTATGTTTGTAAAACCTCTAACAAGTTGGATCTAGTAGTCCAAATTGCTCTTAACAAGGCAGATCATTAGAAGTGGTCAATTTAAGCCCTAATAGGCCAACTTTATACTATAGTAGTGAAGTTTTGTGGGTATCATCCCCACCCCAGTTTTACTTTCTATTTGGAAGGTTTGTGGTTCACCAAAATGTTGTGTTTATGTGTTATGAATGTTTATCTTTTCTCATGCATGTGGTAGATTAGATGAATGAATGATGAATGGATTAAGTTTTGAATTAATTTAAAGTTTTTGAGGTTACTAATTCACCCCTCCCCTCTCAGTAACCTAGCTAGCCTTGATTATTTCCAACAATTGGAATCAGAGCTTTGTGGTTCTCAGGATAAATTTTGATAGATTGAGCAAAGATCAAGGACAATGGAGATATTCAAATTTGATAAAGCTATTAACAATGAGAAGCTAGATCTAGAGATGGCCATAGCTCAACTCAAGGAAGAAAAAGAGCATCTTTCCCAATCCCTAAAAAGAAGGAAGGAACTTGTAAAATACATGAATGACCATCAGTATGTTGAAGATTTTTTCCCTTCTAGTAGGTCAGATGAAGCAAATGAGGCAATCAAAGAACTCTTAGAAAAGAATGGCTCTTTGGAAGAAGAGGTAAGAAAATTGAAAAGAGAATAGGAAATTTAATCAATAAGAATGTGTGAAATCTTGGAACAAAGGAATAAGGAAAGTGAAGACTTAGAGACAAGAAATAATGAAACTCAAAGTCAATCCCTTTAGCAAGAAAGTCTTATCAATCAGCTCTCCAATGCAAATGAGGAAATCATGAGTCTGAGATCTGAAAATTAAAGCTTAAGGAATGATTTAATCACTGAAAGACAAATCAATGCAAGATTGAAAACTGATCTAATTTCTAAAAAGAAACTCAATAAAAGGATAATGAAATCTCAAGCAGACATGGATCAATTGAATTAGCAAAGTGAGTAGAATCACTATAGGCAAAAAGGTAAAGCAAGACTTGGATATAAGGAAGAAGGTGAATCTTCCAAGCAAGGTGCCCAAAGGAATCAAAGACCTACTTGCAATCATTGTGGTAAGTTAGGTCATACTTCAAACAAATGTTGGAGAAATGGAAAGGCAAAATTCAATGGAAAATGCTACAATTGCAGTCAGCATGGTCATAAAGCTAATGAATGCAAGGAGAAACCAAAATTTTAAGGCAAATGTAACAAATGCAAGAAGCAAGGTCACAAGGCATTTGAATGCAAATCTAAAACATTCAATCTAGGACTACAATACCTAGTTTAGATGTCACTATTGTGGTGAATATGGACACATTGGCATAAACTGTGCAAGACATCACTTGAGAAAGAAGGATACAATAGTAAGATGTTATATATGCACTAAACTTGGTCATATAGCTAAGAACTGCATGAACATAGGAAAGGTTGAAGATGAAAAGAAAGCTAAAACTGATAATATTAGGAAGTAGATGAGATAGCAGTGGATTCCCAAATCTACCAAGCAGAATAGTTCAAATGATGGCCATGTCACTCAAGAAGTGGGTGGCTCCACCATTTCCAATTAGATTCTTAAAGGAGGAATTGGAACTGTACCTTCAAGTCAAATCTTGAGAAGTTCCAAATGAAAGAAAGTAGAAGATCTAAATCAATATTTCAGATATAGAGGGATCACATGAAATTAAGTCATACCGAGCAAGGTTGATCATAGACTCAATCGAGCTAGGTTAGGAGTAATAATATTTGTGTTCAGTCACCAAGTCACAAGCTTCTACTGAGCATAGTGAGTGGATGACAGTCTGTCATGTGCTACATCATTATGATACCAAGCATTAATGGAGAATTTTTCATCAAAAAAGGTAGAATTTGACTTCAATTTTCACCACAACTTTAGAATACACAGAGCAGAGTGATTCTAGGTGCATCCAAGAAATTTCAAGCAAATTTGTAGCGAAGAATTTGTTCAAAAAAATTCTGTCATTTACTGAGCAACAATGGCATCCAAAAGCACTAGCAGCAACAAGGCAAAAAGAGGATCTGAGATGTTGGTAAAAGGTGTGGAATAGAAAGTGCCAAATTTTAATATAGTTCTAGTAGTTGTAGAGTCACTGGACCTGAACGGAGCTCAATCAAAAATTCCTCCAATGTACTCCTAATTAATGACATTGCCACTCATTTTAAGTGTTCTATTCAAGAAATTGGAAACCTAGAGATGGATAATGCCCTAGGAGAAATGTGTGTTGATGGTTCTTTGAAACCTAAGCATAAGTATCTTGAGACCAAAGGATTAACCCATATCCTTCATATGCCAAGGAATTTTTAGATTAAGTGGATTAGGTATATTCTTGGTCGTGTGCATAATGGTCAATTATGGTTAGAATAGCCTGTATTGATCATGAAGAAAATGATTCATAAGATTATGGGTATCCCTATGCTGAGCAAAGCCAAAACTACCAAAACCCTAGGTTAGGATGAAATTCAAAAGAAGACCCTAGCTGAGTGGGTTGGTAGAGGTCTGAAGATTAGCACTATTCTGATGTTGAACTAAGGTTTGGTATTCATGTCATTGGTCATAATATTTATAGCTCTAGTTTTTTCAATAGTGTGTCGTGTGAGGTAGTGGATTTGGCATATAAAGTTGTGAAGAAGAATTTGGAATTTGATCTATCAGAGTTATTGTTGAAATAGTTGAATAAAAATATGGACAGTATCAAGACTTCTAAAAACAACCCCTGCAAATTTGGTTCTTTGTTAACATGTCTTTTCTTTTATGTTCAAAATTTTTTTCCATCAAAAGGTTTAGTAGTATGGAAGAAAGATACTCTAATTTTGTATTAGATTAATGATTTCATTGCAAAAATGGGTATAAATTTTGATAGCATTATGGACAATTACTTTGAAGATTTCAAGGAGAAGATGAACAACAGGTTTAGGATTCCTCCTAAGCTTGTTGAAGACTACATAGATGATGTATATTTTATGGTTGATTCTGATAGAGTGTATATCCAACCAATCAGGCCTAGAGTTGCATGGGTGAAACCTCTTCCATATGAGGTTAATATTGATGAAACTAAAGATATCATTGAAGCATTGGTGAATGAGCTAGTAGATCCTAAGCAACCTATTGTTGGAACTTATGAAGAGGCTAAAGCTAGAATTGAGCTTGAAATCAAGCTACCCCAGGCTATTAGTAAAGGCAAAAGGAAGGTTGCTAAGTCAAAAATTGCAAGTGCCCCTCTCATGCTTACCGAGGGAAAAGGAGAGGATGAAGAGGAATCTGAAGAAGAAGTAGAGCAAGAATCTAAGAAGGAGGAAGAACCAGTGAAAAAGAAGGGTAGGGTAATCATTATCAAGCCACCCAAGGCCTCCATGACTGTATTCACAAGAAGATCTAAAAGGAAAGGAGATAGTGAAATTGTGCTTGTTAAGCCTCCTCCCACATTTCAAGAAAGATTCAATCAATTGAGAGTAGGTGCTAGAATCAATAACTTCAAAGCACTCAAGTATGAATCTAGGACTCTAGCAGAACAAAAAGAAGTTGAAGATTTGATCATGGACAAGCTAGGAAGATGGAAATTCTCTCCTAATCAGTTTTCTTAACAAATACTTGCAATCTTATTAGACAAAGTCAAGGTTAGGTGGCAATTAGTTGAGCAGATAGCTAAAGATATATTTGAGAAATCCTTGAGAAAACTGCTACCAAATCTTTCAAATATAGAGGTTAAGGCTACTATGAAAAGGAATGAAGAGAAAATGATGATGAGATTTCATACTTGTCTAATTTTGGTAAAAGAAATTGAGCATATGTGGGAAAACAACTATCATCTGAACAAGCCCAGTGAAGATCCAATAGAGACTAAGGATGATGATGATGATAGTGAAAATGATGAAGAAGATAACACACCATGTGTCACTTTTGATGTTGAAGACTATCAACCATTAAAGAATGATGAAGAAGAGAAAGAGGAAGAAGTTGAAGAGGAAGATAAGGAAGGAGATGAAGAAAGTGATCCAATGAGAATAGCAGCACAAGTCATAGCCTCCCTTCCTCACTCTCCACCTAAAACTACTACATCATTAGGGTTGTAGATAGCTTGAGAAAATGTGACCTCAACTACAATAGACACATCATCTGTTTAGTCACCATTTGCTACCTCATAACTCCAAGTATTTGCAATGGAAGTGTCTACCACTTCATCTAGTTCTACAATTTTTTCAACTTCTTCAATTGTAGCATGTATAGTAAGTTTACCTTCATGTTCTACAGTTTTGTCTACAATAGCTTTGATAGCACCAAATTTTGTTCTAGTTAGTTCTTTTTTTGTAAGTACTCCAGTTTGTGCTCCACCTATTGTTACTTCAATTTTGGATTCAATTAGCACTTCTTTCAGTTTTCCTTCAGTTGGACCCATTCAAGTTGTTACTGCAAGTCCAACTATTTCTACAATTGTTTCAATTCCTAAGTCCAAGGTAGTAAGGTCAGAAGTGGAACCAAGGACACCCCTAAAACTTCTGTTTATTGATAAAGAAATTGATGACGACACTGATTTAGACAAGGAAATTGTAATTTCTAAGTTGGATCTAGATACTACTACTATTGATGAAATGGGACTGGTTAGTCAACTTTTGGAGCAGAAGGTAAGGCAGAAATAGCTCAAAGCTAAAAAAGATAGAGAATTCACAATAATTGAAAATGATAAGAATATAATAATAGAAGATATAGGTGTTGATGTGGATTCTTCTCAACACATTTTTCTACAATTGGATGAAGCAGTTAATAAGTTCCTTGAGGATACTTTTGGTTAAGAGAAGTTAATTGAAAATGCAGAGAAAAATTTTGATAATAAGGTGCTTGAGCACATTTCCATAAACCAGGTTGAACTATCTTCAAATTTGAGTAATCTTGACCATTCTTTTTCCAATGTGACATCACATTTTGCTAAACTTTGTGATGTTACCAAGTATACTAAGGAGATCAAGGAGAAACTGAATAAGATTGATGTAGATATGAAGGCTAGTGCTCAAAGGTTGTAGCTTGACTCTAGTTCAAGCTCAAAACATCACATCAGGGTGAGATTTTTGTCAGATATGTAGGCAAAATTGCTAAGAGAGGAAGCTAGGATCAGATCCACACTGATAGATACCCAAAATATGATCCTTCCAATTATGGGCTCAATGCAAAAACATGTTGCATATTCAAAAACATTGGTCCAGGATAACAATTTTTCTATTGAAGATCATATGATTAAACTTTTAGTAGAAGTTCAAGTGGCACTCTCCACCTAAAAAATTTTACAAGACAACTAGGATAAGACTTTAGCTCTTATTCTCAAGGTACACTTTGAATTTCTCTCACATTTTGATGTCTCTATTTGAATATATTGCATAACTCTTTGGCATTATTGTCAAAAATGGGGAGTAAGAGATGATAAGAGACTTGTGGAGACAACAAGCAAGAAAATAGATTGATATATGTACAGAGAGACTATGTATATATTATGTCATATGTATGGGGGAGATATGTACAAATGTATATATAGTAGCTTTACAAAGATTAATTCTGAAATATAAAAAATCAGTATATCAGTGTACATAAGGCTTATAAATGTTTTTGTCACTAATGTTAAAGGGGGAGATTGTTGTATTTGTCATTAGTGACAACACTTATTCAATTCTGTATAGTTACTAAGTTCATCACTCAGTATACAGTTGATACCGAGCATTCAGTGGTTGTCAAGTAAGATCACTTAGTTAAGTAGAACACACTAAGCATTCCAATTGCTACTAAGTGAATGCAAATAATGTGCAATCCAATAGTGTTTATCAAGCCTACAGTGTTCATTGAGTAGATAGTGGTCACCGAGCTTCATAGTGTCTACCAAGTCATTAGTTTATGTGATGAGAAGCTAGTGTCTACCGAGTGATGGATATGTAGTGTTTACCAAGTGAAAGCAAGGTAAACAAAGGATTCAGTATCTACTGAATGACACTATATCTACCAAGTCTCCAATGGTTACCGAGTTCAAAGTTGCATTTGTGTGATTAGTATGGATCAAGCTTCTACTTCTATCGAGTGCATGATGATGTCGAGTAATGCAATGGATGCTAAGTATAAAAAGGTCACCAAGTCAGCTTACAGAACTCGAGTTTCTACTATTTAGCTCACTCAACAATATTTTGTTTACTTGTATTTTAGCTGACCTTGTAATTGTAAATATTGAAATGGTATATATGTAATGTATTGTATCATTTGCAATGTATGGAAATGCATAAGTGTATCAAGGAATGGATATGTAATGTTTTGAGAAGAGTGAATGTGAATCAGCAGCAGAGTAGAGTATTCAGCAAGGTCTATAAGGAGTAGTAAATTTATATCAATCACAAGAGGTGATCTATACTTCAAGGATCTAATTAACAATCAAGTTGAAAGTCGGATCTATTGTTTCATCCTAATAGGTGAATTACTTTTCTAAATCCTTTCAAAGGGTAGACTTAACAATCTTTGTTTAAATCTCTTAATAGATTTCATACTTCATTGTATGTTTGTAAAACCTCTAACAAGGTGGATCTAAAAATCCAAATTGTTCTTACTAGGGAAGATCATCAGAAGTGGTCAATGTAAGCCCTAACAGGCCAACTTTATACTACACTAGTGAGGTTTTGTGGGTATCATCCCCACCCTAGTTTTACTTTCTATATGGAAGGTTTCTAGGTCACCAAAATATTGTGTTCATGTGTTATGAATTTTTATCTTTTCTCATGCATGTAGTAGATTAGATGAATGAATTATGAATGGATTAAGTGCTAAATTAATTTAAATTTTTTGAGGTTACTGATTCACCCCTCCCCTCCTAGTAACCTAGCTAGTTCTTATTATTTCCAACACATCTCCATATTTTCTTGTCTATGGACAAGAGTTAGTATTCCCATTTAACCTCAAGATTCCTATTTTGAAAGTTGTGTGTTTACTTTCAAAGTTGCACTAGTCTGGGGGTTAGGTGCACTCAAGATTTTATCTTGAGATGTCTCATTTAAACCATTATTTGGTTTCTACTTTTGGGAAGAGGTATTTATTTATCGAGACATTTAAATATTTTTTTTTCTTATACCAACCGAGGAATGGATGTTACTTGTAGTAATAAAGGACTTTTAGTCTTGAATTCAAAACTGCAGATCAAGTTTTCAACACTTTGCAAATTTAAAGATCAATTATCTTAGGTTTTTTTCAACCAAGGTTGATGGGAAAAAGGGATAGTTCAAACTCTACCAATTCTAACAAAAGGGTCTTGTTGAAGGAATTTCTAAGATCATTGTTTGGCATGAGAGTTTGCATAAAGTTGTTAAAAGTGGAACACAAGGGATATTAACTATAGATTGAATTTGAGAAAAAACACCAATGTCTTGGACACATAGTCCCAGCATGGTCAAGGTATAGAAAAAAAAATAAAAAGAGAAAAATGGTGTTAAGAATGAAATATTCTACAAAGTCTAAGAAAGGTAATATGACTATAGGGATACGCAATCCAAATAGGCTATCCTGTATCAAAACAATTACTTTATCAAAGAATCAAATAGTGACATGCAAGCTACATGAAGTAAATATTCAAAATATTACCTAGGACTTCAAATGAAAAGTGATAACCCATTAAGAGCCCTTAGCACTTATTCTCTCATCTGGTTAGACAAGTGATTGATAAACAAATTTCATGAGAATTCCCAATGAATTGATTAGTGGGTTGGGAGATTGTTTCCAAGTTGTTGGAAGCTTTTGATAGATTGTATTCTGAGATGTCAAAGAAAATGGATACACTAAACTTGGAGATTCAAGATTCTAAGGTTTAGACTATGAAGTGACTTGAAATATGCTTGGAGTATTTAGATTTTAGTTGGTATTTGACACATTTGGAGGAATTTTTTCTGATAAAGAAATAACTTTGTCATTTTTTCCCTTTTTTCAGGGCTATTTATTGTGGTTTCACAACACATGCCCTATTTCTCCTAATAAATGGGGACCCTCTAGTATAATTTTTTTTCTTTCTAGACCCCTAATCTAGGATTTGATTTTTTTTAGGGTTCTACCTAGTGTCTAAGTCTAGTTTGGCCCTCTACTAGAAAAACCCAGTTCTTAGTAGCATGAGATTTTGTGAGAAAAGTGAACTTTGGATGTCAAGGTGTGCAATAGTGCACTAAGTGCACTAATGTGGGAGCACTTCCCTTTGGATGTGCATACCTGCAAACATGTGTAAATGCACACCTCCAAAGGTGTGCTCTATCCCAGGCCTATAGAAGCGTGAGACCCCACCCCTTCCTTACTTTAGTTTTCTTCCTTTGTCTTCTAGTGAGTGCACCATTTCACTTTGTAAGCTATGCTTCATCTCCTACACCTACACACACATAAACACATTAAAAAAACTACGAAAAAAGGTAAGCACCTTTTTTTTTTCAAAAAAAATGAATAACACTTAAAAAACAAACAAACTTCACCCAAGTGAAAGGTGCACATGTGTACATCTATCCTAGGTGCACACATGTGCACCATTCAAAGGAAAAGCATCCCCCAGATGCAAAGTAAGGGCACACACATAGCACAACCCACAAGGTGTGCTATGTGCTCACCCTTTTATTTTAGTAATGGCTAAAATTTGCATTGTAAGGGTGCACACATAGCACACCCCACAAGATGCACTACATGTGCACCATTCTTTTTTAGGGTTTTGTTTAGGAATGGTGCACCTAACACACCCTCAAGTTGTATAAGGTGTGACAATTTTGTATATCAGAGGAAAATGATAGGGTTTTAGGTGTTTTTTGATAATTTTTAGCTTTTGGGTTTCTTTTTATCGTAACTAGGGTTGGTTTAGGGTTTTTCTTTCGATTATCTAGACTGATGGATGTTTGTTTTAATTCCACCTTATCCTTCCTCATTGCAAAGATGGCTTCAAAACTAATGGTCTTCAAATTTTAAAGTGTTCCATTGAAATCACACTTCCAAGATTCTCATTCAAAGATCCAAGACACTAAGCTAGGCCATATTGATTGGAATACATTCTTGGTCCTATGCAAAAAACCAAATGAGAGGCCCCCTATGGTGTATGTACTTATAAGATCAAGGTTAGTAAATGTAACTTCACACTTGGTTTCAATATAATCTCCTAAGTTCATTATGGCACTGGCAAAGAATTAAGTTTCAAATGAAAGGGTGGTAAAAAGCATAACTAGAGAGATTGTTCTAGACTTGAGGCCTAAGAATATAGAGAAAGTTTTCCATCTTTTGAGGGAAAATTAGTAGATTAGTTTGACATACCATCAAGCAAAAAGGTGGTATAGAGAGCATGCAAAAGAAGCCACATAAATTATTCAATCCTCGTATCTCATTGATAGGACTCTTCTTGGATGAAAAATAAGGAAAGTGGATACGAAAAGAGGTTATATGAAAGATGATATCAGATATTCCATAGTGCTCCCGAGCATAATCATGGGGTTACCAGTAGAAGGACACTCAAACATATTGATGGTACACTTCATTAAAACTAGCATAACTGCAAAGATGCCAATTGACTGGGCCTCAATTCTCAATGAGAATTTAGATGAGCAACTAGTAGTAGTACAAAATGACCTAAGGTTTAATATGACATCTTATTTGGTGTATCTATTAGCAACAACAACTATAGATTACCTAGGGTTGTTTAAAAGGGGCAACTTGCAAGACTCTAATGCATGACCTTATGTTGTATACCCCTAGCTAGTGAGGAAAAAGCTTTTGGATCAAATAAAGAATATGGAATAGTAAATGATGCTTTCATTTTTGTAGTTATCTAATTCATTAAGGGAGACTATGCAAAAAGCATGCCAAAAGAGGCAGCAACAAAGATTACAAAAATAGGTGCCTACTACATCCAATTCAAGACACTTACCTATTTAAGGGTAGCAATTACAATTGTAAATCCAAAGAAACTCCCTAGGTATCCATATGATTGACTCATATTGGTAGAGATTACATGTAAACCCTTGTCTCCATATGATAGTGTAAGGAAGCAACATAAGAAGACATGTGTATGGCCCATCACTATAGGTCCATTTAGTGTCAAATAGAAGGAGGATATCACAGCTTTTGAGTCAAAATGGGATTAGTATCCCTTGGAGGATTATAACACCCCTCGTCCTTGTTTTGATAACATTATTAGAGTTTATTACTTGGTAGGAAAATATTTCAAACACAAAAATGTTGTAGAGGATCATTTCATGAATGTAGTAGATGACTACAAGATTCGAATAAGGAATTATTGTAGGATGACTCTCTATTTGGTAGGTAGTACCTTGAAAATAAAGGTCCCATTAAAGATTGTGTAGAAAGATATTGAAGAGGTCTTAGATCCCTTATATAACTGAGATAACATATATGATTGGCCTATTATGAATGCAGAGATGGATAGAGATGAAAACACAAATATCAATGATAGAGCGAGGCATATCATCCAGTTAACCAAGGAATGGATTAAGAGACCATTCAAGCTAGATCTAATTCCACAAGTAGTAGTTTTCCAATCTACAACCCACCTAGTGAAATTTAGAGGAGTGAAAGTAACCATGCCAACATTCACAACTCAAACTCCAATAAGGCCAGAGATGGTGCATCAGCTTGATAGAGAAGTAGGATACTTCAGGGTAGAGAAGGGTAAGAAAAAAAGGAAAAGAGCTTCCCCCTAGAAAGATAAGCCTAAAGAAGGGGCAACTTAAGAACCTAAGAACCAATGGGCTCATGTAAGGAAGCTAAGGTGTGTGGAATCACTTCCTACACTAATCTTTGAGAGGACAATTATGCAAATTCAACTAACTATTGCAGAGATCTCAAGAAATGCATAATAACTTAATCAAAATAAGAATGAACTCATAACACAATTATTACCATGGAGCCCTTATGGGAGAAAAACCCCACCCTCCAAAACTCACACAATGTATTCTCAAATCTAGAAGATTATAATACACTTGCAATACAAGTTCTTACAGGAGTCCATCACCACAACTCAAACTCGGACTTGGACTTAGAGAGACTCCTAGCACCAGTCTTACAAAATGAACTTAATGATTCAAACACTTCCCAAAGCCCTCCTTTTATAGTGATTTTCCACTTGGAAACCATTTGTGTTTTTACAAAACCATGGGCCAAAACCATGGGCAAAACAACCATGCCACATGTTACCCACTTCTAATTTGTAACTCCAAGAATACCATTTTCGTCCATAATTTTGTCCTCTAGTTTAAACCCCCATAAAAGTCATATAATGAGTTTTTTACACTCTAAAAATAGCCCTTCTACATTATTCTAGAGACTAGACACATTTTTAACAGCTCATACACCTTTTCCAACTCATAAACATGTGGAAAACTACCACAAAAAAATTGTAGAATTTTCCAAAAAAAGCTTACAAGGTTGAGACATAATTCTCAACATTCTCCCATTTGTCGAACACCTTGCAAGAGTCAGGGGATCCACAATTTCATGGACTTAATTTTTAGGGGTAGATAGGCCCATAGACTATGAACACCATCTAAACTTCTCTATACTCACAAGATTAGTTAATGCATCAACAACATTTACTAAAGTCTCCACCTTTTCCAACTTCACCTTGCCATACTTGACCATATCTCTCAAAAAATGATATTGTACATCCATGCGCTTGGTCTTAGCATGAAATGTTGGGTTCCTCACTAGGTAGATTGAACTCAGACTATCACTATAAATTATCATTGTACCCTATTTGAATTCTATTTCTAAACATAGTATATTTAGCCAAATAGCTTCCTTACAAGCATGAGTAGCTACCATATACTCTGCCTCTATAGTGGAAAAAGTGGCCATAGCTTATCACTTGCTCATCCAACTGATTACACCATCAAATAATGTAAACACATATACACTAGTGGATCTTCTACTATCAACATCACTGACCCAATCTAAATCCACAGAGCCTCAAATATCTAGGGACTGCTCTTTTCCTATTCCATGAAAATGTATAGAGTACTACTATGAGGTACCTGCAAGAATCTAAAAACTCTTTTTACTACATCCCAATGTGCTCTTCTCATATTAGACACATAACAAGAAAGTGCTCCCACTACTTGGGCACTATATGGTCTTGTATAGACCATAGCATACATCAAATTTCTAACAACACTCTAATACAATACTCAACCCACCTCTTCCATCTCCAATGGGCATGTAAGAAACTGTGAGCTAGAAAGCTTTGTTCCCATAGTAATAGGAAGACTCAATGGTCTAGAATCCTACATATTGAATCTTCTTAGAAGAGTACCAACATACTTACACTATCCTAGCCAAAGCTTTCTATTTTGTCTATCTACATTCTTAGAATGTACCTTGCTACCCCAAGATCTTTCATTTCAAACTTTGCTGAGAGCTGAGATTTTAATTCTGCAATCAAACCTTTTTCTTTGCCAATAAACAAGATGACATCAACATATAAGGCAATAACCAAGAAATAATCACCATCAGACTTGTAATATATACAATGATCAAATTTGGATTGCAAAAATCACAATCTCAATACATATGTATCAAACTTTTGGTACCACATCCTAGGGCTTTGTTTTAAACCATACAAGGATTTCTTCAATTTACAAATCAAATGACTTATACCTTTCACCACAAAATGCTCTAGTTGTCTCATATAAATTTCTACCTCCAAATCTCCATGAAGGAAAGTTATCTTCATATCCATCTACTAAACTTCTAGATCATAAGCTACTACAATAGAAAGTAAAAATTGAATGGATCTTATTTTTGCTACAAGAGAAAAAATTTCACCATAATCAATTCCTACAACTTGGGAGTAACTGTTTGCAACCAATCATGCTTTATACTTCTCAATGCTTCCATATAAACCCATCTTCCTTTTGAACAACCATTTACAACCAACAAGCTTTTGTCCTTCAGGCAATGGTACAAGGTCCCATGTCTTATTCCTCTTAAGAGATGCCATCTCTTCTTCCATGGCTATCTTCTAGGACTCTAAATAATTCATACCAAGAGTCTCTTCTATAGATCTCAATTCATCAATATTAGCATTCCAAGAAAATATACACCTCCAATTATTAGGAGCATATTCATACCTTCCTAGTGTTTTCCTCTATCTATTAGACCTTTGAACATGGTCTAGTTCAAGTTCAAGTTTAGGTTCTTGATCAAGTTCTCCCTCTTCCTCTAATGATTCAAAACTTGTGGAGCTCTCTTCAACAACTTTTCTTTCTAAGGGCCTTGATTCAACTTTCTCAAGTGTAGTAGGAAGTTGAATCACATCTTTCTTTTCTTTTATCTATTTCAGTTACACTATAATAGAAGAAGGCTCAATTTCTCTAAAAATAACACTTCTAGAGTAAAATACCTTTTGTGAAACAAGATCCCAAAGCTTTTATCCTTTCACACCATAGCTATATCCAATGAAGATACATTTGACATCATTTTTGTCCAATTTTGTCTACTTCTCCTTTGGCACATAAGCATATACCTCACAACCAAAAATACTCAAATGTCTAAGTGAAGGCTTGTGGCCCAACCACACTTCCATTGGCATCTTATCAACAAGAGCTAATGTAGGAGACCTATTTATCAAGTATTAGGAAGTGGCTATAGCTTTAGCCCAAAAAATTTGTTCTAGTCTAGCTCTACTCAGCATACTCCTAGCCTTCTCTATCAAGGTCCTATTCATTCTTTCTACAACTCCATTCTGTTGTGGAGAATAAAGAGTTGTCTTCTCTCTTTTAATATCACAATCTTTACAAAATGTATCAAAATCATTAAAGAAATATTCACTACCATTATCAATTCTTAAACACTTTATCTTCGTTCCAGTCTACAACTCAACCATTACTTTAAATTATTTGAAACAACTTAAAACTTCATCTTTACTTCTAACAAAATAAACCCATGTTCTTCTACTAAAATCATCAATGAAAGAAACATAATAAACTGATCTACCAATAGAAGGAACATTAACTAGACCAAATATATCTGAATGGATTAGATCCAAAATACATGAGGACTTATGAGAACTTGAGTAAAATTGAATGTGGTTTTGTTTACCATAGATACAATGCTCACAAAAATCAAAATCAAGATTGTAGTCATTCAACCCATCAACAAGGTTTTTGTTATTTAAGGTTCATAGACTTTTCTCACCTATGTGGCTAAGTCTCCAATGCCATAACATAGTCTTCTTTGTAGGTAACTTTGATTCAGTAGATAGAGCACCCTTGGGTACACAAAAACCATGATCATTTTTTGAAAGAGAAACCCTATCCTTCTCCAACAAAGTAGTCCTCTTCATAGTCTTATCGGAAGTACTATTGCACTCAACCATGCATGCATCAAGCTTGTACAATGTACCTAATATGCTTCCTCTTTCTATTACCATAGCATCTCTCACCATTTTCACACCTTTAGAAAACACTACATGCACACCTACATCTATTAGTTTACTAATAGATAAAAATTCCTTGCTAGTCCTAGAATATGAAAGACACCATCAAATCTTCTAATTCTAGCATCAAAAAAATTCACACGAATACTTCCATGACCAAAAATATCAAGAACTGAGTTATCACCCAAATGCACCTCACCACCATCAAAATTTTAATATTTACTAAACCAATTTCTATTGAAAAGATGCACTTGAGTCTATCAATTGTGCATTTTCACCTACATGAGTGGCCAAGGCTACGATGAAATCATCTCCATCTTCCTTCTCAAACTCAAAATTAGAATCTTGCTTCTTTTTCTTTTTCTTTTCCTCTTTGCAGTTCTTTTGAAAGTGTCCTAGTTTGCCACAATTCCAATAGATTGCCTTGGACTTACCATGATATTTTGATTTCTCCTTATTCTGGGACTTAGATTGGCCATGCTACTTCTCATTCTTGCCTCTTTCCTTTGGTCTTCCTTGAACACTCAAAGCCTCTTTGGAATTCAAAGAGACCTTCTTTCTCATCTCTTCAAAAAGTAGAGAACCAACAACATCCTCCATCTTCAAGATGACTAAAGTACACCCTATGTCCATGAAAATACTATCCCATGAGTCTAGCAATGAACATAGCAATATTTGGTACCTTTCTTCTTCATCCATCGACACCCCAACTTAGGTCAACTAAGTCACCAACATATTAAAACTTTCAAGATGCTCATAAATCTATCCACCTTATTGCATTCTCAAAGAATACAATTTCTTCGTCAAGAAAATCTTGTTCACAAGTGATTTTTATTGATAGATCTCACTTAGCTTCTTCTAAAGCTTCTTTGTGGTAGGTTCTTCATGGACATTAATTATTATAGAGTTTGCAAGACACAATCTTGATGAGACTTTTAACTTTTATATCTCTCAAATCATACTCTATGATTGATGTTGGATTTGTGGGCCTTAGCTTCTTTTCATTGATTGCATCCCATAGATCTTGATCAATCAATAGATCTTCAACTTCCACATTTCAAAGTTTGTGCTAGAAAGCTTCTCTACATCAATCCTCCCTGATGTGCTTGCAATCTTGCAACACAAATAAGAAACCTCCGCACAAGCTCCCACTCAAACCTTGAATAGCTTGAAAAACCCTGTACCCAACAAATAGAACCAAAATTGGCTAGGATTTGATACCACTTGTAAGGAAATAAGGTGCAAAAAATCACTTCCCACACTAATCTTTGAGAAGATGATTATGCAGATTCAACTAACTATTGTAGAGATCTCAAGAAATGTATAATAACTTAATCAAAATAACAATGAACTCATAACACAATGATTACTGTGGAGAAACCCTTCTAGGAGAAAAACCCCACCCTCCAAAATTTTCACAATGTATTCTCAAATTTGGAAGATTACAATACACTTGCAATGCAAGTTCTTACACGAGTGCATCACCACAACTTAAACTCAAACTCAGACTCAAAGATGATCCTTCTAGCACTAGTCTTGCAAACTAAACTCGATGATTCAAAAACCTCCCCAAGACCTCCTTTTATAGTGATTTTCTACTTGGAAACCATTTGAAATTTTACAAAACCATGGGCAAAATAACCATGCCACATGTTACCCACTTCTAATTTGTAACTCCAAGAATACCATTTTGGTCCATAATTTTGTCCTCTTGTTTAGACCCCCATAAAAGTCATATAATGAGTTGTTTACACTCTAAAAATAAACCTTCTACATCATTCTAGAGACTAGACACATTTTTAACAACTCATTAACCTTTTCTAGCTGATAAACATGTGGAAAACTACCACAAAAAAAATTCTTGAATTTTCTAAAAAAATTCTAGAGTTTTCTAAAAAAAGCTTGCAAGGTTGAGACACAATTCTCAACAAAAAGAAATGTAGAAGGGGGAAAAAATTTAGAAGTCATCTAGACTTAGGATAATTTTTCAGTGGCTCTACAAGAGCAAGGCCAAGAAGTTGAAGTAGAAGCACAAGAAGTGTCTCTGCATACCCAAGAGGAAGAAGCCTCTCCATCAGCTCCCAAGAAAAGAAAGATGAAAACTCCAGTTAAAAGGACAAGGAGACAAAAGGTGATAAGAAAGGTTATTCCTTGTCCATTAGTCCAAGAATTTATTTTAGAGGAAGAAGAATAGGATGATTAAGATGAAGAGGATAACCCTTCCTTGAGTCAAAGAACTCATCTTGCTAGGGCTATTGAGGTACAAAAAAGAAGATCTACTATAACACCACCATCCATTCCTACATAACCTATTTAGGTAACAACTTTGGAGGATGAGTTACAAAAATGGATTGAGGAACAAGATGACCAAGGATTTGATATCTTTATTATGTTAGATTTTGATTTCATGTCTATAGGTATTGAACTTGTAGGAGATTAGATAAGCGATACACTAACAAATCAACCTCCACAAGAGGATTGGAGTCAATTTCCACCTTAGCCACAAGGACCTTTAATTGCTCCACCATCATTTGGTCAAGACTTATTTTGTTTGGATAAAGGTTTAGTTACTCCTCTCCCTCTAGATAATGAAAAATAGGTACACGTTGAATAGATAGAAGAGCCACAACAAAGACTCATTGATGAAGTATTGGAGGACAAGAAAATTGATGAGGAACCTCAATAGAATTCCCAAGATTTTGAGGTAAGAAATGTGAACTCAATAGAGACAGAGATGCCTTATATAGATCTCTCACAAAAGGAGAAGACTCTAAAGAGGAGTGATAAATGAAAGGGCCTAGCAGTACAAGCTCCCTCTTCATCTAAGAATAATTCTTCAATGGAAGATACTCCAAGATGGTTGAGAAAAGAGGTAATGGTTAGACACAAGTATATTGTATTGAGGAAGAGGGAATGAGAGAATAAATTGAAGCTCTCAAGAAACTTGAGCCACCTATGGGTGATGCACAAAAATTGGCCTTTTTTCATGAGAAACTAAAATCAAGACTTGTTTGCCCATGTTGCTATCCCTCCTCTACATGAAAATATTGAGGATTTGACTCCAAAAGGTTATCAAATCAAAAAGGTATTTCTTGGAAAACCCACTATGGATATTTCCAATTTAATGGTCACTATAGGAATCAAAGAAGTGTTTAGGCACTTAGAATAGGATGAGTCTGAATTGTTAAAACTATGGAAGTAGAGTGAACTCTTAAGAGGTTATTTGCATGAATTAGTTCATCCATTGGATCCTAAAAATCCTAAGGATACTTTAGGTGCAACACTCGATATGAGGGATAGGGAGAATGTACAATTAGATCCAATTTTGAAGGCTTATTAGCAATTGTGGGAAAGTTTTGAAGAAAAAGGTGTATAGATCATACAAGGAAATCTTAATTTATTGCACCACATGAAAGATAATGTAGAAAATTTGGTTTCTATGTTGAACCAAGATTTTGGTTTGATGGATGAGATACATACTTGGGGTAAAGACCCACAATCGTTACAATCAACAAAGGGTTAGATGTACCAGATGTTGATAGATGTATATACGATAGATGAGTTAGATAAGATAGATGATTGGATTAATAAGATTTTGGATGGTAATGAAGTAATGGAAATATTACATGAAGATATTCATAAGCTCAAGGATCAAGCCCAAGAGTAGATTTTGGAAGTAGAGAAACATTAAAATGATGATTGTGTTGACATTTTTGAAGATGATTCAAGGGATAGACTCATGACTATGTAAGAAGTTGTTGAAAAATTTTGTTAGACTTTTGAAGAAGCTTCCATTGATGAGGATATTAGACAAGCATTCAAGATCAAAGAGGCATTGCAAGAATTGGATTTGAAATTGAGAGATTTTGTAGATCCTTGCATAGAGGTGGGAAGTTATTGATCAAAAGTACAAGATAAATATGATGCTTTATATTTTCTAGATGCAACTCATGTGATGGATACCATAGAAAAATTAAAGAGCAAATACCTAGACATAACTCTTGTATGAAGAGGAACAAAACCCATAAGCTAGAATTTCAATTTTGGAACTTGGTAAAATTTTGTATTTTTTGAACTTGTCTCCCAAGGTGTGCTTCTCCCAAGTTGTACAAGGTGTGCAAGGTTAAATTATCCCAATGTGTGCTTCTCCAAAAGTGCACCAATTTTTTTTGAAGAATTCAAATGTGTGCCAAGAGTTAAGTGCTAGTTCTAAATTTAGAGTTTTTCATGTATCAGAAATGCATTCTGATGATAGTTTAACTCCTACAAACACCTAAAGAAGGTTGAGCTTCTATTTTTGGCATCTCTGGAGACTCCTACATTATCTAATGCCTTTCTTCTTTTTATTTTCTCATTATTTCTTTTTTTAAAGATATGTAAAGGCTCATGCACCCATTAAATAATATAAACAAGGGTGGAGTCCTAATTAGCACTAGTTAGAGAGTCAGTTTGTATATAAATAGATTTATTTTATTATTTTTAAGAATATATTTGCTTGAAGTAATCTCTCACTCTCAACACAAATTCAAGAGAATATTTCCTATAAATTTAGGGTTTAAATATATATTCTAGGCCATTATTTTGATGCAATAATATATGCTATTGGTGCTCTCATTCAAAGTACAGTTATTCTTAGTTGAGTGTGATATATTTTTTGAATGTATGTTCATGGAGTGTAATGAAGCTAATTTTTTTGTTGTGTTATTTTGATTGAGAGATCTTTTAATTCTGGTGTTTTCCATGTGTTTACAAACTCTGCTAATGTATCGAGTTGGAGAAGAGATCACCCTATTGTTTTGGCATAGCTTTTTGTCTCACATGACCACATTTTATGTGGCCTTGCAATTTCATGAAAAGTGAAACATCTTACGGTTACTAAATTCCCATTAACAAATGCATTAGTGGAATTAAGGAAGCATTGCTCCTATTTTCATTGCTTACCTATCAATCTTTTCAAAGGCTTAACTCATAGATGTGTTGTTTTCATGGCTTATGTCCATTAGGGATTTATTTTTCAAGTCATTTTCTTAAACTTCTTGTTACCCTATCTTCATTATTTACTTTTACAAACACCTAATTAATTTAGGAGTTCACATAGTTGCATAATTAAAACTACATTCATTATAAAACAAAAAAATACAAAAATATATTTCTTTTTGTGTGGTTATTCTTTTGAGATAGCAAGAAAATTCAACATCTTATCTGAAATTTTTCAAAACTAGAAAAGGCCTCCTCATGGACACTTACATTTATCTTCTACTGAGAAGATTCCAATAGGTTGCAAGATCACTCAAAACCTTGGAGTTGATCCTAGATTAGCTTTTTAAGGGAGGAGTTTGAAAGGATTTTTGCCAGTAAGCATTGTGCAAAATGACAGCTCAACATGTACCTAGTCCCATTGTAGAGTTACACCATTGCACTATTGATTTTACATCCTCTATCACTAAACCACCTTCATACTTAAATTCCTCTCTAGTAAGTACTCTTTTAACACATGCTCCCACACCATCATACTCTCCCTTTCCATGCTCTACCTTAGTGAAATTATAAAAATGTTGGACACCAAATGTCACGTGCATCCTTGTGAACTAGTAGAATATCCTTGCATTCTTGAATTGTGGCATGTGTTCATTACAGCTAACATATCTTTCTCTTAAAGTGTCATAGAATTTTTTTAAATAACCTTGCACAAACTCTGATGAATGAGTTTAATAATCGCTAATATAGAAGTGACTTTCTCTTATAATTTTTCTATCCTCCTACATGTTATCATGTGCATGAAAGAATACTATGCGCACAAAAATTGAGACTTTTGTAGAGTGGTAGTACATTTTTTTATATCATTTTGAGGCTTTAGTGTATAATTTTCAGCAACATCAACACTAGAGACAATTTTTCCAAGGGAAAAGTATCCTTATATATATATATCAAGATATCTTAAATTTTTCATCTAACTATCTAGCTCTATATGTATGACTTATGTCCTCATATACTAGTTTCTCTTGAAACACTTTCATAGAATCAGCTAGAAATATATCCTTTTTCAATAACTTTCACCTCTTTAATTATTTTCCATCTTTAACACCATACATAACCATCTCATACTTTCCAAAAAAAAATATTTTTTGACCAATTTCATGTCTGCTATCTACATTTGGGCATGTTTGCAACTTTTGTAAACTACCACATTTATCACAAGGACCTTTCAAACACATAGCCTTATAATAAATGTTTCCATCTTCTCATCTTCATACTATACTTGTAATAAACTCTCTCGGTGACTTTGGATGTTCCTTTAGACCACATTCATTAAAAACATCATTATTGTACAAAGTAGAACATATAGAAAAATAAATATCATAATGCATGGAAATTTCAACATGGACCCTACAACAACATGTAGCATATGTATGATTAATCTTAACATAAAATGGTTTTTTCATCTAAAAATACCTTATGTTGATTCTAATTTGAATATAAATTTGAAGAAAACTTTCATATAATTGTGTTTGAGTCATTCTTAAAAAGTGTTTTAGATGTGGGTCATGGTTTGTACTCCCAATTCTCTTTTTGACAACATCTTTTTGGTTTCGTAAAACCCTTGTACTATCAAACCAAAAATTTTCAATTAACATTCTTAGTGCATAAAAAATAGCCTTTTTCTTTGCATGGGAGTCTACCCAAGAATTAACAAAGATGATCATTACTATTAGGATTCTCAATTTTATCTCACCTCTTCAAGGCTTTGCATAATGTTGTTCTACTTATCTTTAATATCTTAGTTTCTTTTCTTATTATGAAATATTTTTTTGATTTCCATTCTTTCTATGGTTGATATGAGGATGATTTGACTAACATTAGTGTCTTTAGTACATGATTTTGAACCAAGGGCTTGATATGCATTGAAAAGGATTTCTCACAATGGTTCTTTCACTACTATTTTCAAATGTTCTTAACCCCAAAATTATCATTGTCCCTTTAAATTTCAGATTTTTACTCATTTCATTAACTAATTAACATATCCCACTTACATTTAATTTTTCAAAAATAGTTTTTGATTTAAAAAAAATAAGAGTGTGATGGCCCATGGTACAAACATAGGACAAGTGCAAAGAGCTACCACTAATCAATAACTAGTGACCAAAGAATGGAAAAAATAATAGCCAAGATCTACCTATATCAAAGAAAAAGTTCTAAATGTGACTAAACAACTCAACATGGTCATCACTATCATACATCATTTTGGTTCAAACTCCCTCCAAAGCTGCAAGAATTAACCAAAAAGAAAATCTAAGGACCAACATGTTCCCTTAAAAATTGCTAGCAATCACCTGATCAAGGTAGTGAAGAATGTGAAGGAAAGAAAACCTTTTATAAAAAATTTAAGAGAGGCAAATAATAGTGTTGAGCTCATTTTACACAATGCTTAATGATAGGAATTCTTTTGAACTCCTCTCTTGAAAAAATAATCTACAATAAACTCCAAGATTCTAGGTGATCTTGCGACCTACTAAAATCTACTCAATAGAAGATAAATATATTTGTTCACAGGGAGGCATTTGCTAGCTCTGGTTGATTTTGGATAAGATTTTGAATTTTCTTGCTATCTCAAAAGAAAACCCACACAAAAAGAAATACATATTTTGTATTTTTCTATTTTTTAATGAATGCAGTTTTAACTATGCAACTATATGAATTCCTAAGTTAACCAAGTGTTTGTAAAAGAAAATTATGAAGATAGGGTAACAAGAGGTCTAAGAGAATAACTTGAAAATTAAATCCCTAATAGACATAAACCACAAATACAAGACATCTATGAGTTAAGCCTTTAAATAGGTTGGTAGGTAACCAATGAAAATAGGAGTAGCACTTCCTTAATTCCACTTATGCAATTGTTGATGGGAATTTAGTAACTATAAAATGTTTCACTTTTCATTATATCACAAGGCAATAGAAAGTACACTCATGTGAGACAAAATATTATACAGGAAAAATAACGTGATCTCTTCTCCAACTAAACTTGTTAATGGAATTTGTAAACACATGGCAAACACTAGAATTAAAAGATTGCTCAGTCAAATCAGCAAAACAAAAGTATTGGCTCCATTACACTCCATGAACATACATTCACAAAATATAACACACTTGGGCTAGAATAACTACACTCCAAATGAGAGTACCAATAGCATGTTTTATTGCATCAAAATAATAGGCTAGAATACATGTTACGTACCTAAATTTATAAGAAATCATCTCCTCAATTGTTGTTAGAGTGAGAGATCTCTTTATGCAAACATATGCTTCTAACTAATAAAACAAATCTATTTATGTACAAACTGACTCTCTAACTAGTTTTAAGTAGGACTCCATCCTTATTAATATCATTTAACGGATGCATAATCCTTTACATGTCTTAAAACAAAGAAAACCATTAGATGATGTAGAAGTCTCTAGAGGTGCCAAAAATAGAAGGTCAACCTTCATTGGATGTTTGTAGGAGTTAAACTACGTTAGAATACATTTTTGGTGCATGGAAAGCTCTAAATTTG
This sequence comes from Cupressus sempervirens, assembly GCA_028749045.1. Taxonomy (NCBI): domain Eukaryota; kingdom Viridiplantae; phylum Streptophyta; class Pinopsida; order Cupressales; family Cupressaceae; genus Cupressus; species Cupressus sempervirens. Next base: position 393,848,711 of record CM053788.1, on the reverse strand, counting down.
GAACTGGTAGTTAATTGTTGGCGTACCTTTGACTTCTTCAAAAACTTATAGTGCACCTTGGGAGAACCACACCTCAAAATAACTGCACCTAGTGCACCTAAGACACCTCAGAAGCTGGGTCCAAAAAATGCAAAATCTTACCTAGTGTCAAACTAAAATTTTGGCTTTTAGATTTTGTTCCTCTTCATACCAAAGCTATCTCTAGGTATTTTCTCTTGAATTTCTCTATAATATCCATGACTTGGGTTGCATCTAGAAAATATAAAGCATCATATTTAACTTTTACTTTTTGCCTATAGTCACCCAAATCTATGCAAGTCTCTGCAAAATCTCCCAATTTCACATCCAAATCTAGCAATGCCTCTTTGGTCTTAAATGCCTATATGATATTCTCATCAGTGGAAGATTCTTTTAGAATATTCTAAAATTGTTCAACAAATACTTATATAGTCATTAGTTTATCTCTTGAATCATCTTCAAAAATGTCCAAGCAAGCATCATTGTAATGTCTCTCTACCTCCAAAATTTGCTCTTGGGTTTGATCCTTGAGCTTATGAACATCCACATGTAATGTTTCCATTACTTTATTGCCATCCATAATCTTCTCTATCCAATCATATATCTTATCTAACTTATCTTTAGTATATAGACTTATCAACATCTAATACCTCTGACCCTTTATTGATTATAATGCTTGCATGTCTTTATCCTAGGAAATCTTGTTTCAATATAGCAACCAACTTATCTGCACTATTATGCACATGGTGTGGTAGTTTATGATTTCCTTGTATGATCTGCACACCTTTTCTCTTCAAAAATTTCCCACCATTGCTAACAAGCCTTAAAAAATGAATCTAATTCTGTAGTCTCCTTATCCTTCTTATCTAGTGCTACATTTAGAATCTCCTTGAGATTTTTAGGATCCAACGGACCAACTACTTCATTCAAATATCCTCTTAGGATTTCATTATGCTTCTGAAGTTTTAATAATTCAGACTCATCCTATTCCATGTACCTAAACACTTCTTTGATTCTTGAAGTAACCATCAATTTGGTAGTATCCATAGTGGGTTTTCCAAGAAAGACCTATTTGATTTGATAATATTTTGGGGTCAAATCCTCAATATCTATATGCAAAGGAGGGATAGCAACATGGGTAAATAAGTCCTGATTTTGATCACTCATAACAAAGGTCAATGTTTGTGCATCACCTACGGGTACCCGGCTTAGGTTTCTTGAGAGGTTCAATTAATTCTCCCATTCCCTCTTCCTTAGTAAAATACAAATACCTTTTGTGTCTAACCATCACCTCTTTTTTTAACCATCTTAGAGTCTCTTCCATCAGTGATTTACCCTTAGATGAAGAAGGAGCTTGTATCGCTAGGCTTTTTCCCTTATCGCTCCTCTCTGGAGTCTTCTCCTTTTGTGGGAGATCCACCTCAAGAAGCTCTATGTCTGTTGTGTCCACAATCCTTACCTTCATATCTTGGGAATTCTATTGAGGTTGCTCATATATTTTCCCTTCCTCTGACACTTGATCAATGGCAATTTGTTGTGGCTCTTCTTCCTATTTAGTTTGCAGCTATTCTTCATTACCTAGAGGGAGAGGAGTAACTAAACCTTTATCCAAGAAAGATAAATCTTGACTTGATGATGATGGAGGAATTAAAGGTCCTAGTGACTAAGGTGCTAATTTAATCCAATCCTCTTCTGGAGGTTGACTTGTCAGTGTATCCCTTATCTTGTCACCTACCAGCTTAGTGCCTATCAACATAAAATCAAAATCTAACATCAAAAAGACATCAACCCCTTCTTCCTCTTGCTCATCAATCCATTGTTGTAATTCATCCTCTAAAGATGTAGCTTGAATAGTCTGTATCAAAATGAATGGTGGTATTATAGTGGATCTTCTTCTCTATTCTACCTTTGTAGCCCTAGGAAGATGAATCCTTTGACTCAAAGGAAGTTTATCTTCTTCATCTTCATCATCCTCTTCTTCATCTTCTAGAATAACTTCTTGGACTAATGGAAAAGGAATAACATTTCTTATCACTTTTTTTCTCCTTTTCCTTCTAATCAAAATTTTCATCTTTCTTTTCTAAGTGGCCAATGGAGATTCTTCTTCCTCTTCTACAGGTGGAGACACTTCTTGTGGTTCTATTTTAGCTCCTTGCCCTTGTTCTGGTGGTGGCATTAGTAGATTATCTTGAGTCTAGATAACTTCTACATTTTTTGCCCCTTGTACATTCTCTTCTCCTTGTACGTTATCTACCCCTTGGTGTTCTATGCTTGAGTTGCCCCTTCTTTAGGCTAATCTTGCTAGGGGAAGTTCTTTTCCTTTTATTTTTATCCTCCTAAGCCCTGAAGTATCCAACTTCTCTATCAAGTTGGTGCACTATTTTTGAGCTTACTAGAGACTAAGCTATGAATGCAGGTATTGTCACCTTGGCTCCTCTACCTTTCACTATGTGGGTTGTATCTTGAAAAACTATGGTTTGTGGAATTGGATCTAGCTTGAATGGTCTCTTGATCCAATCCTTGGCTAATTGGAAGACATGCTTTTCCCTATGATTAATATCTATGTTTTCCTCTCTATCAATTTTTGCATTCATAATAGGTTGATTAGATATCTTATCACTATTGTACAAGGGATATAGGACCTCTTCTGTATATTGTTGCACTATTTGTAAGGGGACCTTTATTTTCAAGGCATTTCCTTCCAAATAGAGAGTCATCCTACAATAATCCCTTATTCAAATTTTGTAATCATCCAATGGTCCTCTATGGCATCTTCATCTTCAAATTGTTTCCCTGCCAAGTACTAAACTCTACCAATGTTATCAAAATAGGGACAAAAAGAGTTATAATCCTCCAAGGGATATTGATCCCACTCAGACTCAAAAGTCACAATATCCTACTTTTGAGCAACACTAAATAGACCTATAGTGATGGGCCATACCTAGGTCTTCTTATGTTTTTTCCTTACTCTCTCATATGTAGACAAGAGTTATCATACAATCTCTAGCAATATGAGTCTATCACACAAATACCTAGGGAGCTTCTTTGGATTCACAGTTGTACCTACTACCCTCAAATAGGTGAATATCTTATATTGGATGTAGTAGGTGTCAATTTTTGTAATCTTTTCCACTACTTTTCTAACATCCTTTTCACATAATCTCCTTGAATGAACTCGACGATTGAAAAAATGAAGGAATCATTCACTATTTTGTATTCCTTGTTGTGCCCTAAAACCTTTTTCCTTACCAACTTGGGGTATACCACATAAGGCCATGCGTTTGCATCTTGCAAGCTGCCACTTTTCAATAATCCTAGATAATCTATTGCTCTTGTAGGTAATAGATACACCAAATAGAATTTCATATAGAACATTTGGTTGTTCTTAACCACCACTAGTTGTTCATCAAAATTATCATTGAGAATTGGCGCAATCAATTGGCATCTTTTCTATTTTGATGGTCTCAATAAATTATACCATCCATATATTCAAATGTCTAGCTATATGTAATCTCATAACTCTACTCAGGAGCACTATAGAATGTCCCATATCATCTTTCATATAGCCCCTTGTCATATATAATTTTCCTTATTTTCATCTAAGAGGAGTCTTATCAATGAGATGCAAGGATTGAATAATTTCTGATGCTTCCTCTCCATGCTCTCTATACCACCTTTCTACTTGATGATATGTTAATCTAATTTACTGATCTACTCTTGGAATATGGAATGCCTTCTCTATATCCTTAGTCCTTTGATCTAGGATGATCTCTCCAATTATACTTTTCACAACCCTTTCCTCTAAAACATAGTTCTCTACTAATGCCATAATCAACTCTGAAGGATGTACTAAAATCGAATGTGACGATGTATTTACTAGTCCTGATTTAATAAGTTCAAATACCATAGAGGGCCTTTCATTTTTCTTGTTTCATAACACCATGAATAAATTCAAATCAATATGATCTAGATTTTTATCTCATTTTTATGAATATTCATCTTGAAAGTGTCACTTTGATGAAACACCTCAGAATTTGAAGACCACTAGTTTTGAAGTTATCTTTGCAGTGAGAGAAGATGAGGAGGAAGCTATTAAATCTACCAAAAATAAGCATCCATTAGTCTAAAAGTGGAAAAAAAATTAATTCAACTAAATCCTAATCATGATAGAAACATAACCTAGAAACCCTAAATAGAAAAAACTAAGACAAAACACCTAAAAATCTACAGAACACCTCTGAAGACAAAAAAAAAGGCACACCTTGCACACCTCAGAGGTGTGCTAGGTGTGCCTTCTCCTACACAAAACCATAAATACTAAGGGTGTGCAACACCTTTTTGGGTACCCTAGGTGCACACCCTTATAATGTGCTAAAGATAAGAAGTGTCAAAAGGGGTGCACACTTAGCGCACCTAGTGGGGTGCGCTAAGTGTGCACCCTTTTCAATACTTGCATATAGAAGTTTTATCTTTTGAAAGGTGTGCATGTGCATAGCTTGGATAGATTCTCTCATGCACACCTTTCACTAGGTTATGGATTAGTTTAATTTTAGGTTTTATTTAAGTCTTTAATTAAAGTTTTACAAAAAAAGGTGTGCACCTTATGCACCTTGGGAGGTGTACAAGGTGCACACCTTTACCTTGGATGTTTCTTAACATGTTGGTGTTATGTGTGTAGGTGATGGACTGATAGCACACCTCTAGAGGTGTGGAGGTGTGCTCACCAAAGACTTAGAGCAAAGAAGTGAAGTGGGGAAAGGGGCAGAGTCCTAGGCTTTATAGGCCCAAGATTGAGCAGGCCTCTTTGAGGTGCACACCTATGTAGGTACACACTTCCAAGAGGAATATGTTTTTTTCTCCATGTGACTAGTGCACTAGCACAGCTTTAGGGGTAATCTAGGTGTGCTAGTGTGCCCCTTATAATAATATATTTTTTATTTTCTACTAAAAATCTCCATTTCCTAGCAACTGGGTTTTATAATAGAGAGCCAAAATAAGCCAAAACAATAGGAAAAACCCTAGAAAGGACTCAAACCCTAGAATAGGGATCTATAAAGATAAAAATTAAGCTAGGGGCTCCCCATTTCTAAGAAAAATGGGGTGTGTGTTGGGAAACAACAACAAATAGAATGTTGGAAATCACCCATAATAGAGATATTAGAGAAATCAACTAGGAGGGAAGGCCTGGGAAAAATCTTCTTGAAATAAAAATAATACCTTGGGCATCAATCTGAACTCTAGTTACAATATCCCTTTTCTCCTTAATAGATAAGGGGTCCACCTTAATAGGAGAAACAAGTTAAATGAACAACATCAAGAAGAAGCTATTAAACTTCCAACAACTTTTAAAAAAATCCTAGAAGAGCTCAACCTAAATACAAAAACTTATACTCATCACATCATGGTTAAGAAATCAAGGTACATGGAGCCTATAAAAATAAATAAACCCCCAATATATAGGGTGAAATCCATTTTCAAAATGCTAGGAGAGCCTTCCCAAGAATTTTCCACCTCAATAGGTGAGACCGCAACCACCAACTCCAAAAGAGAAATCCCCACCTTAATAGGAGACTCATCCACCTCCATAAGAACAAATAAAGGAGAGGCAACCAAGAAGTACCAAGCACACCTCCTATAAGATAGGGATTTAATCATAAACAAAGGGCTAGGTGAAGCCCCCAAAATGACACAAAGATTAAATCAAAGATGACATCCTTGGTTGCACCCTAGAACACTACCAACATTCACCAAAAACCTATTGTCAAGTAGAAAAAAAAGGCAGACCACATTGACACAAAGCAGAGCAACAAAAGAAATCTTGATTAATCATAAAAAATAAATTATGATGAGAATTTAAACCAAGGTTACAATACAAGAGGGCCATCATTTCCTCTAGATAAGAGTGCCCTGCACAACTTTGTTACTCAAGAAACTAGACCTAGTCACTACTAGTTCCCAACCAAAACTGTCACAACCTCTAGTATCATCCAAGCACAAAAATTGGGAAATAAGCTACATAGAAGGTACCCTTTTTTCAAGAGAAAAATACATTTCACAAGGTTAGACCTAAACACTCCCAAAGAAAGAAAATAAGTAAGGGGAGAGCCAAACAACTCAGATTGTAGAGTATAGCAGACAACTAGGGTGACTGCTAGAGTCAATAGACCAGGAAAGACCCTTCGATAGAATCAAGAGTGAAAATTTAGTTATAGTCCTTAATACCACATACAACTTCCATCCAAAAATAAAAGATGAGGGATCCTTTCAAACATCTAAGAAAAAAATTAAGTCACCCTAAGGCCACCAATGTTGTGGCTCAAAGTTATAATCATCAAGGTTGAACAAAAAAAACAACCCTTCATTAACAAAGCCATCCAATGAAGAAGCCAACACAACCAAACCCTTGTATGGAAGTATGACTGCACAAAGTTCCCCCCACTGCATAGTCAAGGGGGAAGGCCACAAACACATTAAGCCCCAACAAGGCTTGAACCTAAGAAATTATACCATATCTTATTAACAATTCTTTTACAATTTCTTTCTAAAATTTTATCATGTGTTGGCCTCAAAATATTTTCATCAATGTCAATTATAAATTTTATCTTTCTATAAATTATTCTAGGAAGTGGAGATAGTGGTGCACTGTGTACATTAGATGCATTAGGTGATTTAGGTGCATTGTGAGAATTTAGTGAATTAGGTGCAAGAGGTGAAATAGGTGTGTACTTTGGAATTTCAATTTTTCTATGCTCTTGAATCTCATTTTCCACATTAAGTGCATTAATTTCAATTTGTATGTGTTCTTGAATTTAATTTTCTACATTAGGTCCATTAATTTAAATTGGTGCATTAGGTGCATTCATCATTTCAATTGGTGTGTGATCTTGAAATTTATTCACTACATTAGGTGCATTCATCCTTTTAATATCAATTAGTGTATTCTCACCAATAACATCATTTTTGTTTGATGCTCTAGAAATATGTAATCTCCTCATACGCTCCCTTTGTTTTTCCTTTATTATCTCTTTCCCTAAGTTGATCTTCTCTTTTTCTTTCCCATTTTTGATAACCTACAAAATAACAACAAAATTACAATATTTTGTTATAGTCTTGGGTGAATAATAAACATAAAATCAAAAAACAATTCAATTCAATCATTTTCTATAAAGGTGAAGTTACAATGATTACAAAAACATGAACAAGACACCCAAAAACAAGAAATTTTGATCATTTCAAAGAAAGAAAACATCAAAAAATGTGTACTTATATGAAAAAAACCATATGACACAATATTGGGACCTTGCAACAACTTGAAATGGTTGTTAAAGGTTGTTAAGAAGTTAATATTTGCATAATGTGAAAAATTCAATTGCATTATTAATGCCTATACATAAAGTTTTAATTTTTAATAATGTACAAAATGTGACCTCATTAGTAACACGATTATTTTAGTAAGAGTTAAATCATTGTAACTAGTTCTCCATAACCTCACTATATTATGAAAAACCAGAATAAATCAAAGAGATTGTGTGTGTGTGTGTGTGTGTGTGTGTGTGTGTGTGCATGCATGTGTGTGTGTGTGTGTGTGTGTGTGTGTGTGTGTGTGTGTGTGTGTGTGTGTGTGTGTGTGTGTGTGTGTGTGTGTGTGTGTGTGTGAGAGAGAGAGATGGATATAGTGAGAAAGATTGATAGAGATAATGGGATAGGAAGAAGGTGATGGTTATATTGAGAAAGGGTTATGGAGAAAATGGGATCTAGGGAGGGAGGGAGTGGGATCTAGGGAGGGAGAGAGAGAGAGAGAGAGAGAGAGAGAGAGAGAGAGAGAGAGAGAGAGAGAGAGAGAGATATATTTGTATGTAGGATCATGGTGTGCCAAAAAGTGGCGTATGACAAGTTGTAGTTTTAGAACATCTAAAATAATTTCAAAATCCCCTCTAAATTTTTCCCCACCCACCATGATACCAAAGAAAAAAGATAATACCTTACCTTATCGGGTACCCAATCCCACATCAGTTAAGTCAAAAATGTGCACCCAAATAAAGGGGTAAGCTCAAGGGGGGACATATTTTTTAAACTAGGGACATTTTGTTTATGGGACCATTATATAAGTATATATAGTTTACTCATTATATATTATTATTTAATATAGTTATTATATATTATTATATTATATTATATTATATATATATATATATATATATATCAATTATATCTTATCATGTATTTAATGTATAATATAGTTATTATAGATTATATATGTATTTATTATACATGGTTATGTATTTATAATATATTATATAGTATTATTATGAATTTAGTATAATTAAATATTGTTTATATCTTAGTATTTATTATATCATATCTATGTATTTATTAAATCATATTTATGTATTTACTATATCATATTTACATATTTACAATATCACTATGACCTATGACCCCTTGCAATGCAATCATGACAACATATGTCCCTAGGTGTCCTAGAAAACCTTAGGGACATATTATCATTCATCATATGGGTCAAAAGGGGTTATAAGTTAACCTATGACCCCTTTTGACACATATCATGCCAACATATGTCCCTAGGGATCATATTTCATTTGTTCATATGGGTTGCAAGGGATCAAAGACTAAAGGATCCTAGGGGTCCTAAGAACCCTACGGACATATGTTGTCATGATATGTGTTGCAAGGGGTTAAAGATTTACCTATGACCCCTTTTGACAAATATGATCAATGATAATTATAATACATGTTGCAAGGGGTCATAAGTTAGCCTATGACTCCTTGCAACACATATCATGACAATGTATGTTCCTAGGGGTCATAGTACCCATAAGGACATATTATCGTTGATCATATGGGTCGAAAGGGATCATAGGTTACCCTATGATCCTTTTCGACACATATCATGATAACATATGTTCATAGGGGTTCTAGGACCCCTAGGGACATAGCTATTGTTAATAATATGGATCAAAAGGGAGCATATGTTAATCTATGACCCTTTTTGACAAATAACATGACAAAATATGTCCCTAGGGGTCTTAAGACCCCTAGGGACATATTATCATTGATCGTATGGGTTGAAAGGGGTCATAGGTTAATCTATGTCCCCTTTTGACACATATAGTCACAACATATGTCGCCATGGGTCCTAGGGCCCCTTGGGACATAATTATCATTGATCATATGGGTTGAAAGTGTTCATATGTTAATTTATGACTCCTTTCAACACATATCATGATAACATATGTCGCTAGGGGTCCTAGGAAGCCTATAGACATATGCCATTTGTTCATATGTGTCGCAAGGGGTCATATATTAACCTATGACCCCTTTCAACATATATCATGACAACATATATCCCTAGGATTCCTAGGACCCCTAAGTGTTAGAAATAATAGTCAACAAAGGTAAATAAGAAGGGGGTTTGAATCAGTTATCCAAAAATTAAAATATTTATCTTCAAAAAAAAACTTAACCATTCAACTAAAGTAAACAACAACCATAATAAGAAGCACATAGACAATTACACTAGATATGTTAACTAGGGAAACCCTTGATTAGAGGGAAAACCCTAATGGGAATGATGTCTAGAAGATGATGTACTAATATAAATATTCCTTGTTAGAGGATGAACCTAGTTAGGAGTTTTTTTACAAAATTCAATACATATGAGGGCCTATTAGGAGACTTTGAATCCTTGTTAGGAGATTCAAACCTTGTTAGGAGTCATTCCAACCCTGTTAGACATTGTGGATCAAAGTAATACCCATCAAGGTCAAAGACAATAGAGCAACCCTCCAAAAAAGAAGCCAACACAACCAAACCCTTGTATGAAAGCATGCTTGCACAAAGATTCCCCCCACTGCATAGTCAAGGGGCAAGGCCACAAACACATTAAGCCCCAACAAGGCATGAACCCAAGAAATTATTCCATATCTTATTAACAATTCTTCCACAATTTCTTTCTAAAAATTTATCATGCGTTGGCCTCAAAATGTTTTGAACAATGTCAATTAGAAACTTTATCTTTGTACAAATTATTCTAAAAGGTAGAGATAGTGGTGCATTGTGTACATTAGGTGCATTAGGTGATTAGGTGCATTGTGAAAATTTAGTGAATTAGGTGCAAAAGGTGAAATAGATGTGTACTTTGGAATTTCAATTGGTCTATGCTCTTGAATCTCATTTCCTACATTAGGTGTATTCATCATTTCAATTGGTGTGTGATCCTAAAATTTATTTGCTACATTAGGTGCATTCATCATTTCAATATCAATTGGTTCATTCTCACCACTAACATCACTTTTTTTTTATGATCTAGATTGATGTAATCTCCTCATATGCTCCCTTTGTTTTTCCTTTATTGCCTCTTTCCTTAAGTTGATCTTCTCTTGTTCTTTCCCATTGTTGATAACCTACAAAATAACAACAAAATTACAATATTTTGTTATAGTCCTTGGTGAATAATAAACATAAAATCAAAAAACTATTCAATTCAATCATTTTCTATAAATTAAAAGTTACAATGATTACAAAAACATGAACAAGACGCCCAAAAACAAGAAATTTCAATCATTTCAAAGAAAGAAAACATTAAAAAAATGTGCACTTACAATAGAAAACCATATGACACAATAGTGGGACCTTGCAACAACTTGAAATAGTTGTTTAAGGCTGTTAAGATGTTAATATTTGCATAATGTGAAAAATGAAATTGTGGTATTAATACCTAAACATAAAGTTATAATTTTTAACAATGTACAAAATGTGAGCTCATTAGTAACATGATCATTTTAGTAAGAGTTAAATCATTGTAACTAGTTCTCCATAACCCAACTAGGTCATGAAAAACCAAAATAAATGAGAGAGAGAGAGAGAGAGAGAGAGAGAGAGAGAGAGAGAGAGAGAGAGAGAGAGAGAGAGAGAGAGAGAGATGGAGAGAGTAAAAGAGAATGATGGATATAGTGAGAAAGATTGATATAGATAATGGGATAGGAACAAGGTGATGGATATATTGAGAGAGGGTTATGAAGATAATGGGATCTAGGGAGGGAGGGAGGGAGAGAGAGAGAGAGAGAGAGAGAGAGAGAGAGAGAGAGATGATATATACATATTTTTATATGTATAGGGTATGTGTAGGATCATGGTGTGGAAAAAAGTTGTGATATGACAAGTTTTAGTTTTAGAACATCTAAAAGAATTTCAAAAACCCCTCTAATTTTTTTTGCACCCATCTTGATACCAAAGCAAAAAGATAATACCTTACCTTATTGGGTACCCGATCCCACATCGGTTGGTTTAAAAATGTGCATCCAAATAAAGTAGAATGCACAAGGGAGGACATAATTTTTTTAACTAGGGACATTTTGTTTATGGGACCATTATATAAGTATTTATATTTTTCTCATTATATATTATTATATAATATAGTTATTATAGATTATATATGTATTTATTATACATGGTTATGTATTTATAATATATTATATAGTATTATTGTGAATTTAGTATAATTAAATATTGTTTATATATTAATATTTCTTATATCATATCTATGTATTTATTAAACCATATTTATAAATTTACTATATCATATTTACATATTTACAATATCACTATGACTTATGACCCCTTGCAATGCAATCATGACAATATATGTCCCTAGGTGTCCTAGAAACCTTAGAGGCATATTATCATTCATCATACAGATTGAAAGGGGTTATAAGTTAACTTATGACCCCTTTTGACACATATCATGACAACATATGTCCCTAAGGGTCCTATTTTATTTGTTCATATGGGTTGCAAGGGATCATAGGTTAAAAGTTCCTAGGAGTCCCAGGAACCCTAAGGACATATGTTGTCATGATATGTGTCACAAGGGGTCATAAGTTAACCTATGACCTCTTACAACACATATCATGATAATGCATGTTCCTAGGGGTCATAGGACCCATAGGGACATATTATCATTGATCATATGGGTCGAAAGGGATCATAGTTTAAATTATGATCCTTTTTGACACATCGTGGCAACATATGTTCATAGGGGTCCTAGGACCCCTAGGGAAATAAAAATTATTAATAATATGGATAAAAAGGGATCATAGGTTAATCTATGACCCTTTTCAACACATATCATGACAACATATGTCCCTAGGGGTCTTAGGACCCCTAGGGACATATTAACATTGATCATATGGGTTGAAAGGGGTCATAGATTAACCTATGTCCCCTTTCAACACATATAGTAACAACATATATTGCCATGGGTCCTATGACCCCTAGGGACATAATTATCATTGATCATATTGGTTGAAAGGGGTCATATGTTAATTTATGACCCCTTTCAACACATGTCATGATAACATATGTCGCTAAGGGTCCTAGAAACCCTAGGGACATATGCCATTTTTTAATATGTGTCAGCATATATTATGACAACATATATCCCTAGGATTCCTAGGACCCCTAAGTGTTAGAAACAATAGTCCATGAAGATAACTTAGAGTGGGGTTTGGATTACTTATCCAACAATTGAAATATTTATCTTCTTTAAAAAAACTTAACCATTCAACCAAAGTAAAGAACAATCATAATAAGATGAACATAGATAATTACACTAGATATGTTAACTAGGGAAACCCTTGATCAGAGGGAAAACTCTAGGGAGAATGATGTCCACAAGATGATGTACTAATATAAATATTCCTTCTTAGAGGATGGACCCAGTTAGGAGTCTATTGCAACATTCAATACATATGAGTCCCTATTAGGAGACTTTGAATCTTTGTTAGGATATTTCAACCCTATTAGGAGTTGTGCTAGCCTTGTTAGGCATTGTAGTACAATGTATGCAACATGAGTCCACTGCCCAAACATGCAATTTCAACTACAAGAAGAGATCACTTCTCAAACATGAAATTTACTATTATGTTCTTTCTTTCTTTTTTTAAACTAAACCAATCACTTTCAGACCTTGTAGACTAGGTCATGAACCTTAGATCCAAATATCAAACCTTGGCAATGGAGTTTCCTTCACTTCCTCTCTACTCTGCTCAACCTCACATTCCACTCTCTCTGCTACTTACAATCACTTTGCATCAATATAGTTCCATACCTCATGAGAAAGGAAACTGTCCTTCCTTTATACTGAGTCCATACAAAAAATTCCCTAAATTTCCTATTAGACCTTCTCAATTAATCATTATAGGACCAAATTAAGAACACATTACACTTAATGATAGCATTAATCTTTTGCCTTGCAATTTAAATATCTTTCTATACACATAATATGATGATGAGAAAACTTATCCACATCATTAGTAAGATGTATTCTTCATATCTCCAACCTTGATTCTTAGAATAACAATTCTACTAAGAGATATAACAAGATTACCAAAACATGCCTCTATAAACTTTATCTCAGAACAAACACCACCAAAACTTGCATAACTTCTTCCAAACTTATATTTCTTCATATGATGTTAACTATGTATAATAGATACTCAAAAGTATCTCCCATTACCTTAAATAGATAGAACACTCAAATAACTATTTTTACCAACTTGATCTTTCTATTGTTCTTCTATCAAATACCACAAAAAATTTCTATGTTGACATCAATGAAAATCTTAATCATGAATGTAGCATATCATCATAGTAGCACATCTACAATACTCCCCCATAGGAATATCATTAGCATTCATGCTTGCAACACTAAGAACATATTATCATTGATCATAAGGGTGAAAAGGGGTCATATATTAAGTTGTGATCCCTTCTAACAATATCAAAACAAAATATGTCCCTAGGGGTCTTAGGACCCCTAGAGATACATTAACATTCATCATATGGGTTGGAAAGGGTCATAGGTTGACCTATAACCACTTTTAACAAATATCATGACAACATATGTACCTAAAGGTCCTTGGATCCTTCATGACATAATATTATTGATCATATGTGTCAAAAAGTGCCAAGTTAACCTATGAACAATTAGAAATAGTGATTACTGAGAGGGGGGAGGGGTGAATCGGTAATCTACAAACTTAAGTCACCAATTGGATATTATTTCTTACTTTAAACCATGCATAACAAAGCAATAAACTAATGTTGAATAGAAACAACGAAAATGCACAAAGATAACTCATAACACCATATTTTGTTAATTAGGGAAACCCTAGCCAAGGGAAAACCCTAGTGGGGATGATACCCATTAGATAATGTACTGAGATATAAGTTCCTTGTTAGAGAATGGACCATATTAGGAGTCAATGAGAAAATTTAGTATAAGGAATCCCTATTAGGAGACTTTGAATCCTTTTTAGGAGACTTTGAATCCCTGTTAGGAGATTCTAACCTAGGTAGGAGTTGTGGTACAATAAATGCAAGATGAGCTCATTGTCGAAACATGCACTTTCAATTACAAGAAGAGCTCAATGCCCAAACAAGTAATAAAATTCCAAAATATAGGCATTGTATCTCCTTTTTTGATTGATTTGTAATCTTCTTATCGCAACATGTCCTTTCCATAAATACCATGCCTTTACACAAATTTTTGCTAGGTCAGCTAAGACCACAATCCAATTTCCAACTTAGAGTAAACATCTAGGATGTCAGCCCTAATTGGACAAGTAATTAGCTTGTGAACAAAATAATCCTTTCCTTTAATTTTTTTGTCCTATTTTTCCTAAAACATGAATATCTCTATTCTATACAGTCCATACTAACTTCTGAGATTATACACATCATCACCAACATGTATACAATCTCCATCTAACTTCTCTAGTCATAATACAATGTTAGCAATAAGTTATAAATAAAATAATACGCTGCTGTGAACCAAATTCTATACCTAAATAATTTTTTGATTACCAAATACTAAGTATCTTTATTTCCAAGGTTTCCCGTAAGCTTGTACATCATGTGTTGTAGTAAATAAGAACAATTACATATCTCTATTAGCTAGAATTGCCAACAGTCTACCCCTTTGGAATTGATGGTAACAATAGGGAAAATTAGCTAAGTAATAAAGACTACATTCATTGGCTAAGTATCAAAATAAACAACAAATTACATTACATCTATTACAACTTGTCCAACTTTACATATGCTTCCCCTTACAATGTGTTTCACATTATGTACTTACAATGTTCTCCCCCTTTGACAATTCAAGTAATTTCCAATTTTTTACAACTACTCCCCCTTTGACATCAATGACAAAGGTCAAAGTGTCAAAAAATATCAAAAACTATCCAAAAATGTTGTCCCTCCTTAAGCTGATATGATCTTTATGCAATCATCAAAATTTTCCTTCAGAGTGTTCATACCTTTAGTCCATTTCTCCTTGGTAGATTTAGCTAAGGTGAGAATTGCATATAAAGCATATGATGCAATCTCAACTGCATTAATATCTAAATATAAAAATTTAGAATAGGTGTCCTTGACCTTGACACATTCTTCCAATTGTTTCTCAACAAAAGATACTTTAAAAGTAATAGACTCTCTAAAATATGATATCCTCTTCAAAATTTGTTCCTTCTGAAGTTCCAGTTTCCTGATATCATTATGGATACTAGCCACTTGTCCTTCAAAATTATTAACTTTGCAAGATGGATGTTGGATATAGTTGTATAGAGCCTCTAGCTCACTCATCTTTTCTTCTATCTGATTGTTAATATCCTTGGTCATCTTGTATGATAAAGTACACTTAATATACATTTTTTCCCCATCCTATTGACATTTTTGAAGTTCTTTGATACAAGTATCAAGACTAATCAAATTGTTCTTAATGTTCTGAAAGATGGTGCTAAACAAGTTAGCATCATGTGAAATTTGTGCATTTGCTTTTGCAACATTTAACAAGTTAGTAGATTCTTGATCAAATTATTTCAGCATTGCTCATGCCCTCTATTCAGGATCTAATTATGTGTGTTGTACTACCAAAATACTCTATAGTTTTTTAGTAGCCTCCATTGAGATTTCTTTAAGGCTCTTTACTATTCTATTCTTCTAAATAAGCTTAGATAGGTATGAGATTGAATCAGTTTGATCATCATCATTAGATGCTAAGCTAGCAAGTGAAAGTAGAGTGGATGAACTAGAAGGTTTAGTATCATCCTCCCTTTTCTTCTTGGCTACATCTTTCATTCTTCTTTCTTTTCTTTTTATTTCCTATCATCTTCTCTCTTCTCTTCTTCTTCTAATCTCTTCTTCTTATCTACTTATATTTTCTTTCTTACTTCTTCTTTTGCTATTCTTTTCTTTTCCTCCTCTTCCTTTCTTTTCTTCTCATACTCAAGAAATATTTCTTAGCCTCTTCTATTTTCTTTTTTTCTTATTCAAGTAGCCTCTTTTCCTATGAAATCTTTCTCAATTTATCTTTAATATCCTTGGTATTTGGTTCATTAA
Organism: Cupressus sempervirens; assembly: GCA_028749045.1. Taxonomy (NCBI): domain Eukaryota; kingdom Viridiplantae; phylum Streptophyta; class Pinopsida; order Cupressales; family Cupressaceae; genus Cupressus; species Cupressus sempervirens. Next base: position 393,832,271 of record CM053788.1, on the reverse strand, counting down.
GTTTGAAACTTTCAAATGGATTAGTATCATCAATGTTAATGGTAACATTGGTCTGATCAATCTACACAGTGTCACTACTCACTAACACTTCTAAGGTTCTAGGTGTTGGAGGAGATGTTTCCTTAGACTCTATCAACATCTAACTGATAGCTACCATAGTCTTACTTCTTAATTTATCTTTCTCACCCACCATAAATAGAAATTATCTTAGTTTATTTCTTAAGTAAGATGTGAGATTATTCAACAATCTCTTAATCTCTTCTTCATCATCAGTCTTGCAAATAGTTCTAAGCATAGACTTCCAAAGTTCTAGATCAGCTTCTCTTGCTGGTGTCTTCTTTGCAATAATTCTATCATAGACTTTCTAATTTACTACGCCCTCAATATCTTTCAATTTTACATTATTCTCTATGATATATCTCACAGTAGAGATATCAATTTGATCCTTCTCAAAAATGTTATATAAATCATAAAAAAAATTCATCTGAACAAAGTTACCTTCATTAGCAATAGTTGTGTTAATCTTCTCTATCTTTAGCTTCCAGGGTTGTCGAGCTTTTCCTATTGATTTCTTTGAAAATGTTTCTTTCTCTACTTTCCTAATATCTTATTCTTCTTCCTCTTCATCACTAGAGTCAACCATTGTCAATAATGTCTTTTTCCTTTTGTTTGGTCCAGTGGCTTTTTGTTTGACCCTTTTTGTCTTTGTGGTCATAGCTTCCACCAATTTCTTAGATTTCATCTTTGGCTCACTAAGTTGCACATCTAATACTACTATATATGGAATGCTTTGCTCCAATGATGTCTCTACAATAGATATTGATAAATTTTGTACATTCTGTGTTCCTTGTTTCATAGTTTTCTTGACTACCTTAGACCCACTCTTAGTCATACTGGCCTTTGATAAGGCTTTCTTCATAATAGATTATATCTTCTTGTGTGATGCCTTCTCCAAGGTTTCTTGATGAGCTGACTTGGTAATCTCATCATAAGTTCAAAATCTATATTTAGCTTTATATTTCTCTGATTTCAATAATAAATCAATATAACTAACTATTGGATCACCATTGAATTCATAACCCAAGGGGATCAAGAAATGTTTCATGAGATTCTACTACTTGTATATAGGTATAATATGTATCAACCATAATGAAAATGTCTTCTTTAAATCTATCTACAATTATAGGTACAATTATGAATCTATGTTTCATTTCATTCTGAAATGTTCTCATTATCAAGTTACCACTATCCAATATCTTATCTACAAGATGCCTTTTGCATACTTATGTGATCTTCTCCATTATACATCTATCACTACTCATTATCTTAGTGATTGATAAATATGGAAATCTTTTAAGTACATAAAAGAATATGTGATTGATCAATGACTAAAATCTAAACAAACCATTCTTTGTCCTCTTGACCTTTTCTAGGTTCTCTATGAGTTGTATTCTTAGAATTTCACTAAGATTTACTATTTCCTTCTCTACACATATCTTATATGTGCATAGATGAATCTGGTTGATAGCTCATCAATCTTTGAGCTTGCACATATAGAATAGGCAATGATTCAACTCAACAATCTTTCATCATCTTGCTTAATGGTGCTCATCATCATAGTCTTTCCACTATACACTACTTTGGTATAACTCTCAACTTTCTTCTTGACCATTTTCTCACCTATAAGTACACTACCTTATTTTCTAAGACTAGTTACCTCATGAATTAAGTCAGTAGGAATATCAATTACATTATCTTGCATCCATAATTTTCCATCATATATCCTACTTAATATGATCTATTTCCATTCATCTGTGTTGAATTCATAGTAGAAATGATATTTGAATAGGCCTAGTTCCTTTAGACATTCAAATCTAGGCTTCATATTCATGTCATTATTAAAAACTAATTTCATTTCCTTGTTCATTAATTCACTACCAATAGACTCAAATTTACTATTAAGATAACTTCTACATCTTCAAGATATACTACATTGTTCAGAGTGATAGATAATGTTGAGTTAGGGTTTCCTTCAATAGGTTTTAGGGACACAACCTTCAACTTAGATCTATCCTCATTCTCAACATTGTGCACTACTGACATATACATGATTCTATCAAATAAGAGCTTTACTAGACGAAATTACACAAAATTTCCATCAACTTGAACTTGCATTAATTGTGTACTTTGTAAACATGAAAAAAAGTTGTCAATTGCATTCTATAATCAAATAACTATTCAAGATCATTTATCCAATCTTCAAATGCCACCTAAGGTTTACTATACCCTCCTTACATCATGACAATGCTCCACAAGACTTTGCTTCATGAAATTCTCTGCAAGAACATACTTTTCATATTTTGCTACTTTCTAGCATGCCAGTAATTCTAAATTCCTTCATAACTTGCCTAGATAAGCTCCAAATCACACACGAGCTTAGGTACCACCTAAACTTGACTAGATAGACCTTTTCCTAACTTCACTACCTCTAATTTGATATCAAAATGAAGTTCTCAAATTTGATGTTGTGAACAAGCTTAATTCAACTTAGTTGAATCAAACTCAACAACTAATTTTGATCTTCCTGTCTCATCGTCATCTGTCTTTTCTTTTGAGATATCTATTCTTTTTACAAATTCCTCATTAAATTCTTCTCAAATTTTACTAACAATGTTTCTTTGTTCCTCATTTTCTCTTTTAGTTCTAGAGTTTCTTTTATGGTTCCTTCTATCATTTCCATTGTTCTTTCCATCATTCCTTCTATCTCTAAAGTTTCTATTTATTTTGTAGTACTTCATTGTATGTCTGAAGTTGTTTCATAATTGACATACTGGTGCTCTACTTCTAGGATTCTACTGATCATCAGGTGCATGACAATTCTCAGTAATGTGTCCTAAGTTGTTATACTTATAAAACATTATCGATCTTATATCTTCATAAGGTCTTCCTTCACTTGATATCCTTTCATTATATCTTCTTCTATCTGCAGGGTTAGTGTTTCTAGACATTCTCTATTCCTTCTATCATTATCATACTTAGATTTCCTACAATCAATTGCCTTATGACCCATACCATGACAATTATGACAATAAAAGTCCTTAACATGATTAAATGACTTATTAGTACAATCTCTTTTCATATGACCTATTTCATTACATAAAAAACACTTACATCTAAATTCGTACCTTAAGAGATTCCACTTGCTTTGTTTTATCAAAAATTTCAACTTCGTTGTCTTGTCCAACTCCTTTGGATTTATTAGAAGATTGATTGGATTCAATCTTATTATCAGATTTTTCTTTTTCTTTCAGATATAATCTAATCTCAAGTTTCTTCACAAACATGTTAATCAAATAATCAAGACTAGTCTTATCATAAATAGGTCTCTATATTGACATTGAATCATCAAAATTTTCTCTACTAGAATAAAGCTTCTCAAGTTGTTGCTTGCACTACGTTAATTCACCTTTCACAATAATATTGTACTTATGAAGTTCTACATGATTTTGTTTGAATGTTTCAAATTTAGATGTTTTCTTTTCCATACTTGCTCTAAGATCTACATTTTTAGTCTTCAAATCAAATTCAAATTTTATAGGATCATTTCTCAAAGTCAACTTCAGATTTTTAATCTTCAATTCATGTTTCAATATTTTGTACTCTATCTTTAGCTTTGAATAATCATCATTGGTAGTTCCAGGTTCAGTATATTTAGGCTTGGATTTGAGATGTTCAATCTTTTCCTTTAATTGTCCAATGTATACTTTGGAGTCTTCATATCTATCCTTCAACTTATCTCTTTCTTTAGTAATCAGATCAATTTATTCAAGAGCTTCTTCAAGATTCTTCATCAACTATTCCATATCCATAGCCTCTTCAAAAAAACTACACCCTGATACCAATTGTTAGAAATATGGATTACTGAGAGGGGGGTGAATCAATAATCTACAAACTTTAGTCACCAACTACATATTATTTCTATTTTTAAACCATGCATAACAAAAAAATAAAGTAATGCTAAACATTAATGGTAACAATGCATAAAGATAACTCATAACACCATATTTTGTTAACTAGGGAAATCTTAGCCAAGGGAAAACCCCTTTGGGAATGATACCCACTAGATAATATACTAATATATAAGTTCCTTGTTAGAGGATGGACCCTGTTAGGAGTCAATGAGAAAATTTAGTATAAGGAGTCCCTATTAAGAGACTTTGAATCCCTGTTAGAAGATTCCAACCCTATTAGGAGTTGTGATATAGTAAATGCAAGATGAGCTCACTGCCAAGACAAATAATTAGACTTTTGGAATATAGGTACTATATCTTCTTCCTCTACTAATATCTAATCTTTACCTTGATCTTGGATCACAAAATAGCTTATACAAAACTTGACATATATTGCTTTCATAAAAGTTCACATACAATCACAACTACAAGATCACACACTTATTATCACAAGATGTCCTTTGGATAAATACCATACCATTGCACAAATTTATGTTGGGTCAGCTAAGACTAGAATCCACTTTTCCAACTTAGAGTAAACATCTAGGATGTTGGCCCTAATTGGACAAGTAATTATATTGTAAACAAAATAATCCTTTCCTTCAATTCTGTTGTCTTGTTTTGCTTCAAATGTGAATATCTTTGTTCTGTACAATTTGTACTAACTTTTGAGGTCATACATATCATCACCAATATGTATACTATCTCTATCTAACTTCACTAGTCAAAATATGTCATCAGAAACAAGTTATAAACAAAACAATACACTGTTGTATACCAAATTCTATACTTAGACAATTTCTTGATTACCAAAAACTAAGTATCTTTATTTCCAAGGTTTCCTATAAGCATGTACATAATGTGTTACCATAAATGAGAATAATTACATATCTCTATTAGCCAATTGTCAACATGAACCCTTGCAATATATATCATGACAACATACATCCCTAGGGGTTCTAAGACCCCTAATAAGATAATTATCATTGATCATATGTGTGAAAAGGGATCATAGATTAAACTATGACCCCTTGTGATATATATCATGATAAAATATGTTACCCTAGGGATATATTATCATTGATCATATGGGTCAAAAGAGGTCATAAATTAACCTATGACATCTATTGATACATATCGTGCAACATATGTTCCTAGGGGTCCTAGGACCCATAGGGACATAATTATTATTGATCATATGGGTTGTAAGGGGTCATAGGTTAATCTATGAACCCTTTAAAAAAATTCATGATAACATATATCCCTAGGGTTCTTAGCACCCCTAGGGACCTATGTCATTTGTCCATATGTCTCACAACATTTTTCGATACATATCATGACAACATATGTTCCTTTGGGTCCTAAGACACATAGGCACCTATATCATTTATTCGTATTGGATGCAAGGGGTAAGATGTTAACCAATGATCCCTTTTGATACATATCATGATAACATATAAACCCTAAGGGACATATTATCATTGATCATATTGGTTGAAAGGCCTATGACCCCTTTCAACATATATGGTGACAAAATATGTCCATAGGAGTCCTAAGAACCCTAGAGACATATCATTATTGATCATATGGGTTGAACAATGTCATAGGTTAACCTAAGACCCCTTTTAACACATATCATGACAACATATGTCCCAAGGGACATATTATCATTGATCATATTGGTCGAAAGGGGTTATAGGTTAGCCTATGATCTCTTTTGACACACATCATGGGAACATATATCTATTGACCTTATGGTAAAATCATTTCCCTATTACTAACTTAACACTTAGTTATTTGTTTACATTGCTACTGAGCTCCATATTCAAAAAGAAGAGTCTCCTAAGCTTCATAATGTCTAGTGATCATTTGAGATAGATTGTAGTGTAAGTTGTTCTTTCACAATGTCTAGTGAGCTAGTCATTTAGAGTGTAGTGTAACCTGAGCTTATCAATTTCTACTGAGCTCTTCAGTATAAGTAATTATGGATGTAGTGTTAACCAAGCTCCATAGTGTCTACTGAGATGACAGTGTTAACAAAGTGAATGAAGGTAGTGTTGACCAAGGCATTTAGTGTCAACTATGTCTAAAAATTTCTTCAGCATTCATCAAGTCACCCAATGCTAACTAATTTCTTGCTGCTCCAAGTGATCAATATGGACTGAGCATTAGTGTGAAATGAATGCCAGAGTTTTCTGATTGTAAAAATATCACCCAAGTTGTCTTCAAAACTTGAGTTATTGAAATAAGTTGAATTAGTGAAGATTGTTTGAATTAGGTGTTGTAGCCGAATCCAAAAGGTAATTCATTGGATTGGTATATATGTAATATATCTTTTCATATCCAAAAAAGAATCATAGTAATGGAAGAGTAAGAAGCAAGAAGTAGTATGAGTGTAAATTAAGACGGCTACAAGAAGTATAAGGAAAAGTAGAGTCTTCTCTATCATAGTTAGGTGATCATTGTGGTCCAAAGAAATCTCATTCAAAAAACTGAGTTGGAAGATCAAAGATCAGCCACTAATTCATCGTAATATGTATATTAGCCAAATCCTCTAACAAGGTGGACTTAAGAGTATTTTCTAGATATCCTAATAGAGTGCATACTTTATTTCATATTTTAAATCTTTTCACTAGTTGGACCAAATAGTCTTTATTGCTCCTAATAGGGTAGATCACCATAAGTGGTCAATTGTAAGCTTTAATAGGCTAACTTTATACTATATTAATAAAGCTTATGGGTATCATCCCCACCCAAGTTTTTCTTTCTATTTGGGAGGTTTCTAGGTTACCAAATATTGTGTCAAGTGTTATTAATGTTTTATTTCTTTCAACGTTTCATGCATGAAAATAAACTAGATTATATTACAAAGGTTTAATTGGTGAATAGAAGTTAAAATTTTATTGGTTCCTAATTCACCCTTCCCCAACTTACTCACCTAGTTTGTACTAAATTTTTAACAATTGGCATTAGAGCATTGGTTCTCACATCATAAGTTTAGCAACTTGAGAAAAGATCACCAAATATTGTGGAGGTTTCTAGGTTACCAAATATTGTGTCAAGTGTTATTAATGTTTTATTTCTTTCAACATTTCATGCATGAAAATAAATTAGATTATATTACAAAGGTTTAATTGGTGAATAGAAGTTAAAATTTTATTGGTTCCTAATTCACCCTTCCCCCACTTAGTCACCTCGTTTGTACAAAATTTTTAACAATTGGCATTAGAGCATTGGTTCTCACATCATAAGTTTAGAAACTTGAGAAAAGATCAAAGGCAATAGAAGAATATAGAATAGAGAAAGCTATTGAAAATGAAAAGTTGGATCTACAATTGGACATGCAACAATTCAAGAAAATGGAGCAGATCTCTCAATACCTATTAAGAAGAATAGACCATGTAGCTTAGATGGATGAAAATCTCTACATTGAAGAAAGAGTTGAAGATATTTGTCAAGAAAGAAGCTTAGATCAAGCTAATGCAACAATCAAAGATCTACTTGAAAAAAATCTTACTCTTCAAGAAGAAGTCAGAAAGTTGAAAAGAGAACAAGAAATTCAATCAGTCAAAATGTGTGAAGTCATGGAACAAAATGACAAAGACAAAGAAGAAATAGAAGAAAAGGATAAAGAAATTCAACAACTATCTCTTTAGATACATTGTGAAACCACAACGCCACTTTGAGTCACTTAATCGAGTGACTTCATCTTGTTCTATAGTCCTCGATGTTGGTACCTCTCAGGTAGCACTAGATCTAGTAACTACATTCAAGTGTCCCCCTTAATGATCTTATAAGGCTAATATAGGCACATAAAATATCATGTACTTAGTATATAACTTATCTAACTTTTTTGTCATCAAAATTATCTAGAAAATAAATTGTATTGACAAAAACCTTATCTATAACCAATTTTTGTTCTTCCTATAACACTAAATTATCATACAACTTCTCATAATGTTCAAAGATTTCAATAGATACTAAATAATCTAACTTATAAGGAATTGTTGTAGTTTCATAATGCATGCCCCATTTCACCTAGAAATGGGGATCCCCTACTTTATTTTTTAGCTTTCCAAATCTCTAATTCTAGGTCCAAGCCTTTTAATGGTTTCACCTAATGTCTTTGGCCAATCTGGGTCCTGGCCTAAAAATCAAAATTTTGGAAACCATCATTTGGGGGAGACATTCTTTTTTTGTAAGAAAAAATATGCACTTAGTGCACCTCACCAAGTGAATTAGTGCACTAATAAAATGAGGAAAATATTTACCTCTTTGAAGTTCACATTAGCACAGTTGTGCACCTCAAAGAGGTGTGCTAAGTCTTGGGTCTATAAAACTTGAGACCCTCCCCCTTCCTCCTTACCTCATGTTCACTCTAAGTATTTATTGAACATACCTATGCATCTCTTTAGGTGTGCCATTGTGCCATTCTACACCCTCCACCTATGCACAAAGCATCATAGGTGCATAGTTGCACACCTTCTTTTGTGCACCTTCTTTTTTCTATTAATCTAAAAAACTTAAAAACTAAACAAAAAGACTAACACCTAGTTAAAGATGTGTATCTATGCACCTATATAAGGTGTGCAGCTATGCACCTTTACTATTGATACTCTATGAAAGAAAAAAATGGTGTGCATCTAGTGCACCCAATGAGGTGTGTGAGATGTACACCCTTTTTCACTTGCCTTATATTTTGCACCATGAGAGCACACCCAATGTGGTGCACTAGATGCCCACCCTTAATAGAGTCAATGTATAGGAAAGAACACCTTACACACCTTTGAGGTGTGCTAGGTGTGCTCTTTTTTTTCCTTTTAGGGTTTTTAGTAGTTTTTTAATGTTTTTAAACATTTTTTGAGACCTGAGGCTTTTGGGTTGTATTTTTGTCCTCATTATGGTTTATATTATTGATTTTTCTTTTTCTCCAGACTAATGGATCTTGATTTTGTGTAGATTAAATTTCTTCTTCATCATCCTCCCTTGCTACAAAGATGTTCCCAAAACCAATAATTTTTAAGTTTCAAGGTCTTATAGCAAAGTCATGCTTCCAAGATGATTATTTAGAGATCTGGGACACTAAACTTGGTCATATAGACTAGAACATGTTCCTAGTATTGTGCAAAAAAACTATAGAGAGGTCCCCATTGATATATGTTCTTATCCGATTAGGACTAGTTAATGCAGCATCACACTTAGTATCAATATAGTCCTTAGAGTTGATCATGGCACTAGTGAAAAGCTTTATTTCTGAAGAAAGGGTCATCAAGAGTATAACTAGAGAAATCATTCTAGATCTATGACCTAAGAACATAGAAAAGGTATTCCATCTCAAGGGCAGATCAGTTTATCAGATTAACCTATCACCAAGTGAAAAGATGGTACATAGAACATGTAGAGGAAGCATCAAAAATCATCCAATCCTCATACTTCATCAAGAAAAATCCACTTGGATGCAAACCAAGCAAAGTGAAAATGAGAAGGGGCTATGTGAAAGAGGATATCAGATATTATATAATACTCTTAAGTAGAGTCATAAGGTTACTAGCATCAAGACACTTGAATATATGGATGGTACAGTTCATTGAGACCATTAGAACAATAAAGATGCCAATTGATTGAGCTTTGATTCTCAATGATAATTTGGATGAGTAGCTACTGATAGTTAAGAATAGCCATAAATTCTACATTACATCCTATTTGGTGTACCTGTTAGCAACAATGGAAATGGATTATCTAGGACTCTTCAAAAAGGGTAGCATGCACGATGTAAATGTATGGCCCTATATTGTATATCCCTAGTTGGTGAAGAAAAATCTTCTAGAGCACAACAAGGAATTTAGGATAGTGAATGATGCTTTTATTTTCATGATTATCTAGTTTATTGATGGGGATTATGTGGAAAGGATGTCAGATGAGGAATCAACAAAGATTTTAGAAGTCACGGCCTATTACATCCAATTTAGGACATTCACGTATTTGAGGGTAGTGGGTATGACCATCAATCCCAAGAAGCTCCCTAGGTATCCAAGTGACAGACTCATATTGTTGGAGATTGCTCAATAACTCTTGTCTACATATGATAGAGTAAGGAAGCAACATAAGATAACCTGGGCATGGCCCATTACTATAGGACCATTTCATGTGGTCTAGAGATAGGATACTCTGTCATTTGAGCCTTAGTGGATCAATATCCCTTGGATGAATATAATTCTCCTTGTCCCTATTTTTATAGCATTGGAAGAGTGTATTACTTAATAGGAAAAACATTCCAACAGGAAGATGTAATTGAGGACCATTGGATGAATGCAGTAGATGACTACAATATCTATATAAGGGATTATTATAGGATGAATCTCTACATGAACAATAGTGCTTTAAAGATAAAGGTTGATTTATAGGTAGTACAACAAGATAATAAGGATTTTCTTCATCCATTTTATAATAGAGATAATATTTTTGATCGACCCATTATGAATGCAGAGATTGATAAGGAAGAAAACTTAGATATTAATCATGGGGCCAGGTACATCATCAAATTGACCAAGGATTGGATGAAAAGACTTTTCAAATTAGATCTAATTCATCAAGTGGTAGTCTTCCATGCTACAACCCACCTAGAAAAAGGTAGAGGAGCCAAGGTAACAATGCCCACTTTTATAGCTCGGTCCCTAGTGAGGCCAAAAATAGTGCACCAACTTAATAGAGAAGTTGGATATTATAGGGCTCAGAAGGGTAAAGGTAAGAGGAAAATAAATTCACCCCAATAAGCCATGCTAGAAGAAGAACCAACTCAATCATTTCCACAACAAGGGATAGAAAATGTATAGGGCTCAAAGAATGTAGAATCTACATAGACCTAGGTTAATCCTCAAGTGCCACTGATTGAACAAGAGCAAGGAGGAGTTGAAATAGAAGTACAAGAAGTGTCTTTTCCTACTCAAGAGGTACAAGCCTCCCCATCAGCTTCTAAGAAAATAAAGATCAAAACTCTAATCAAGAGGAGACAAAAGGTGATTAGAAGAGTTATTCTTTTTTTATCAGTATCGGAGGTTATCCTAGAAGGAGAGGAAGAAGAGGATGATGAAGATGAAGAAGATAACCTTCCTTTGAGTTGGATGACTTGTCCCTCTAGAGAATCAAATTTAGAATAGAGTAGAAGCTCTACCATTACACCATCTTCCATTCCCACTTAGCCTATTCAGTCTACAACTTCAAAGGATGAGTTTTAGAAATGGATTGATCAACAAGAAGATGAAGGAGCTGATGTCTTTTAGATGTCAAATTTTGATTTTATGTTGGTTGGCACTGAGTTGATGTGAGATAAGATAAGGGATACTCCAACTAATCAACCTCAATAGGAGGATTGGATTCAATTTCCATCTTAGCTACAAGGACCCAAAGTAGCTCCACCATCACCAAATCAAGGAACATTTTGTGTGGATAAAGGTTCAACTACTCCTCTCCCACCGAGAAATGAAGAAGAATAGGTGACCAAAAGATGCACTAGCATTGGCCTTTATCATCAGTGACCAAAATTAGGGTTTTTTTCTCATGTTTTTATCCCTCCTCCGCATGTAGATATTTAGGAATTGACTCCAAATTATCAAATTAGGGAGGTTGTGCTTAGGAAACCCATGTTGGACACTGCCAAGTTAATGGTGACAATTGGAATCAAAGAAGTGTTTAGGCACTTAGAATAAGATGACACAAAATTGATAACACTTCAAAAAAAAATGAGATCCTAAAAGGATATTTGAATGAAATTGTTCGTCCATTAGATCCTAAAAATCCTGAGGAGACATTGAATGCAACACTAGAGAAAAGAGATAATGAGACTATGTAGTTAGATCCATTTTTTAAAGCTTGTCAACAATGGTGGGAAAGTTTTGAAGAAAAGGTTGTGCATATTAGATAGGGAAATCTTGAACTACTACACCATATGCAACATAATGTAGATAAGATAGTGGCCATTTTGAACTAGGATTTTGGTTTAATGGACAAAGTAGATACCTGAGGCAAGGACCTACAAGAACTATAGTTGATGAGAGTTCAAAGGTATCAGATGTTAATGGAGGTATATATAGCACAAGAGTTAGATAAAATTAATGATTGGATAGAGAAGATTTTGTATGGAAATAAATTAATGGAGACATTACATGTGGATATTCATAAGCTGAAGGATCAAACCCAAGAGAAAATTTTGGATGCAAAGAAACATTATAGTGATGTGTACTTAGATATTTTTGAAGATGATTCAAGGGATAAACTAATGACTATATAAGCAGTCATTGAATAATTCTGGAAAATTTTTGAAGAATCTTCTAATGATGATGATATTAGACAAGCTTTCATGACTAAAGAAGCATTACTAGACTTGGATGTGAAATTGGGAGATTTTATAGAAACTCGCATTAAGGTGGGAAATTATAGATAGAAAGTGAAGGAAAAATATGAAGCTTTAGATTTTCTAGATTTAGCTCAAGTCATTGAGATTATAGAGAAATTCAAGAGCAAATACCTAGACATAACTTTGGTATGAAGGGGAACAAAACCTAGAAGCTAGAATTTTAGTTTTGACACTTGGTAAAATTTTGCATTTTTTGAACCTGCTTCTAAGGTGCACAAGTGTGCCAAGTGTACCAGGTGTGCTGCTTCTAAGGTGAGGTCTTTTAGAGGTGCGCTACAATTTTTTGAAGAAGTTAGAGGTGCACTAACAATTAACTACTAGTTCTAAATTTAGAGTTTTCCATCAAAAATGCATTCTGATGGTAGTTTAACTCCTACAAACACATAGTAAAGATGGAGCTTCTATTTTTTTGCACTTCTAGACACTGCTACATCATCTAATGACTTTCTTCTTCTTATTTTCTCATTATTTCTTTGTTTTTAGACATGTAAAGGCTCATGCATCCATTTAATGATATAAATATGGATGGAGTCTTACTAAGAACAAGTTAGAGAGTTAGTTTGTACATAAATAGATTTGTTTTACTAGTTTAGAAGCATATGTTTTCATAATGATATCTCTCTCTTAACACAAATTGAGAAGAAGATTTCTTATAAATTCAGGAATCTAACATGTATTATGGGCCATTATTTTGATGCAATAATATATGCTATTGGTGCTCACACTTGGAGTGTAGTGATTCTTGCCTAAGTGTGTTATATTTTGTGAATGCATGTTCATGGAATGTAATTGAGACAATATTTTTGTTGTTTTGACTTGATTGTGTGATCTTTTAATTCCAATGTTTGCTACGGTTTTACAAATTTTGCTTACATACTTAGTTTGAGAAGAGATCACCATATTGATCCTGTATACCTTTTTGCCTCACATGAGCACACTTTCCATGGCCTTGCAATTTGATGAAAAGTCAAACACCTTATGGCTATTGAATTCCCATTGACAATTGCTTTAGTGGAATTAAGGAAGCTTAGCTCCAATTTTCATTGGTTGCCTCTCGATCTTTTTGAAGGTTTAACTCATAGACATGTTGTTTTCGTAGCTTATGTCTGTCAAGAATTTACTTTTTAAGTTATTTTCTTAAATTTCTTGTCACCCTATATTTTTTATTTTCTTTACTAACCTTTGGTTAATTTAGGAGTTCGTATGGTTGCATTGTTAGATTGCATTCATTTAAAAATAGAAAATACCAAAAAACATATTTCTTTTTGTGGTTAATTTTGAAACACCAAGAAGATTAACCATTTGATCCAAAAGTGGTTCAAAGCAGAGGCCTCTTTTTGAACAAACACATTTATCTTCAACTGAGTGGATTTTGGTATGTCACAAGATCACCTAGAACCTTAGAGTTGATTTTAGATTAGCTTTTCAAGGGAGGAGTTCAAAAGGATTACTTTTGTTAAGAATCATGCAAAATCAAAACTAAATAGGCATGTAAAATCATATGCCTTCAACATGTAGTGCCCTATATGGTACGTTGGATAAGGTACCCTCTAGATCATCCTTAGTTTAATTTGAATAGATATCTCATGAACTTTGGTGGTTGTTGCCCTAGGTCAATATCAATCACAATAGCTATAACCATCTTGATAATAATATATTTAAACTTTGTGAGATGATAAATACCTTTTAAAATTCACAATTAATGTTTCTATCAAGCACACTTAAACACAACTTGATAATCTTCCACAAATTACTACCAATGTTTCTTTTGGTTACTTAAATGGTATTTAATTTCTTAAATAATCACTTTGTTTCTCTATATATTTCTCTTTGAATATTAATAAAAAATGAGACTAAAATGATCTTTTATCTACCTTAATATAGTGGCATAAAATGATTTTTTTGTTGAGTATAACCATACACCATTTGGCTTCAAAATTATTACTTTTGGTATCATAAAACTTTATGTGATTCAAAAAAACTTTACAACATATTTTAAATAATCATTATGCATCTAAATATGAAAATAGATTTTACGACATGTACTTATAGGGGGTCTAGAATTTGATATGCCAATATTTTCTCCTCCTAAGCTAATTATAGGATTAGTTAGCTAATGACTTTTCCAAATTGATAAATATTTGGGTCCTTTTGATGGTTTTTTGTCATCCTTTTTAATCCAAAGTTAATTTATCTTTCTTCTAGGCTCTTCCATTATTGCAATCTTCTTACAATCATTAAACTAGTTAACAAATTGATTTTCCTTGTAATAATGAAAGCATGTTGTTCCAATTGCTCTCCAAGGTCTAGCATTACCTCTATTAGTCTACAATATTTAGTTAATAGCAATATGACCATAGTTGTGGCAATGTTAGCATGTTGCATTCCACCGGTTCTCATTTTGATAAGGAATTTGTTAGTTTACAAATTGTATATTATTTTTCACTCTTTTCTTGGATTCATTGCCTTTATGACCATACTTATTACAATTATAACAATATCCATGAAATCGATTAGGTCTATTCCTCCAAACCCTCGCAATATGTCCCATCTCGAAACAAATAGAACATATAGGCTTATACTAGACCTAATTTAGAATAAATTAGTAGTATTTCCCTCCTTATGATAATTGAAAAAATAGGGTTATAAGATTTCTGACTAGGACTCCTTTTGGTATCATTGGTGTCAAATTTACATCATTCTTGGCATCTTGGATTTTAGAAGACTCGTCAACTTCATAACTAGTATAGCCCAAGCCATATGTCTCTCCATGTATCCTTTGATTCCTGATATTTTCATCAAGATTTGTAGAACTCTAGTTTTAGTTTTTCAATAGATAATTGTCAGCCTTTAATTCACCTTTTAGCTTCTCATTCTACTTCATCATATTATTAGTGCATGTTAGCATATCATTCTTCATCATGAGTTCCTTCTTCTCTTCAATTATTTCATGGATATGTTATTGGAAATATATATGATAGGCTAAGTTACTAAGAGAGGAGGGGTGAATCAATAACTTATAAAACTTAATCCTTATTTACAAATTAATCCTTAATATGTGTTCTAACCTATTTGTATGCATGAATAACTAAAAACATCAAAACATTTATAACACTATGACACACAATTTGGTGACCCAGAAACCTTCCAAATAGAAAGTAAAACTAGGGTGGGGATGATACCCACAAGATTTAGTACTATAGTATAAATTTGGTTTGTTAAGGATTACAATGATCACTTTTGATGATCTATTCTATTAGAGCAATAAGGACTGCTAGATCCACCTTGCACAAGGATTTACAAACATACAATAAAGTATACACTCGATAACAAAATTTACAAAAGACTATTAAGTCTACCTTGTGAAAGGATTTAACTCATCCACCTATTAGGATGAAATAGTATTTGATCTCTTATCATCAACTTGGCTTTGCTAAATGAGATTCCTTTCAGTGTAATGATCACCTTGTTGTGATAGATAATTTTTTTCTAGTCCTTATACTACTGTAGCCTTGTATTTTGTGCTTCTATTCTTCTTTGCTTGATATCTTAGTTCAAATCTATTTTGGATGAGATATAATACATTACATATATATCAATCCAATTTACAAATAAACAAAGTTGGCTATAATACAAGTTTACATGAAATGCATGAAGTTGGCCCAAACTGCAAGAACTCAGGTTCTAAAGACTAGCTTGTTGAGGTTTTGATACTCGACATCCATAGTCAATACTTAGTATCAACATGCATTTGGTAGACATAGAAGCTCAATCCATATTGATCACTTCCAAGTAGTCTTAAACTCAGTTTCCACTAGTAACTTGGTGAATACTCTGAAACTTGGCATATAAACTAAATCACTTGGTTCATATTGCAATAGCTCGGTAAATGATATCACTATGAGCTCAATATAAACTAAATCACTTACTTAACACTGAGTGGCTTGGTCAACAATGGATTCACATTGCTATAACTGTGAACTCGATAAACACTGCACAACTCAGTTTGCATTGAGGAACTTGGTAAACCTTATGAAAATCGGTTTACACTACTAATCACCATTATGGTAAAAACTATTTGGTGCAAACTGAATACTATCCCTTGGATTTGGTAGCAATTGCAGAACTCAATAGAACTAATATTATTGGTTAACTCTATATATGGTCAATAGATACTTACAATCTAAATAAGTGTGTGTCACTAATAACAACCATGACTGTAGTGTCAACAATCTCCCCCTTTGGCATTAGTGACATTAGTGACAAAACACTTATTAGTTAGAACTAAATTTCAAGAACACAATTTACTCATCGCCTTGTGTCTCCAACTTGATAGAGTACTCTATTTTTGTGATTTTATTTTTATTTTTAAATTGTTTTTGTAGAAATTGTATCTCTAAGTATGTATACATATATAATGCTCCCCATACATATATACAATGTACTTTACATCTTTTCACATCTAATATATACATTTTCTCCCCCTTTATGTATACTTCCCATTTATAATATACATCTTCTCTACAATATACATCTTCTCCCCCTTTTTGACATTAATGTCAAAGATGTATGCTATATATTATACAATAATTCCAAAATGTGACAGGAAATCTGAATGTACCTTTAAAATCAATGCCATTTTCTTTTCCCAATTTTCTTTCAACACCATGTATGTGTGCAATGCAACTTGAACTTCTGCTGAAAGTTCTATCATGTGATCTACAATTGAGAAGTTGTTATCATGGATGATTATTTTGGCATGTGCAATATGTTTCTATGATGCATCCATGTTTGGGAGAATCATGCCTTGAATGTCTACCAGTGTAGCTCTTATTCGAGCTTCTTCTCTTAGCAAGTCTACCTGTGTATCAGTTAAGAATTTGATCTTTGAGTAGTGGGAAGAGTTGTAACTCAAGTCAAGTTGCAATTGTTGTGCACTTGTCTATATATCTTCATCAATCTTTGATAGTATATCTATTATTTCTTTGGTGAAAATTTATGTATCATAGAGTTTACTAAATAATGAAGACACATTGTTGCAAGAGGTCTCCAGTGAGCTTAGAATAGAACATAGATCTACTTGATGAATAGCAATATTTTGAGCAATAAGTTCCAAAAATTTATTCACAAATTTCTCCTCCACTCTCTATAACAATTTCTCCTATCCATTCAAATTTTCATAGAATTTTTGGACTGCCTCTACTAATTGAATCAAAATTGGTTGAGAAGTGTCAAACTCTATGTTTAATGCCTCTACTAGGATATTCTTTACATCTTCAATTATTTGAAATTCTTTATTTCTTTCTTCTCTAAGCCTATGTTACTTAGCTTTCTTTTGAAGAAGTTCTCTAAATATATGCATTTGATCAAAATTAAGATTGAAGATGTCCCAATTTGGAATAACAATCTCTGAGCATCAAGATCAATTTCTTCTTCTTTCTCTTTTCCTTTATTCAATTTTTTTTTACTTGGTTGAGGCTTTGTCTCAACTGTTCTTGCACTTATTATTTGCATGCTAGGAATGGAAATAATGGTAGAGATAGTAGGACTAGCTAAAAAAGTAGATACTACACTTATTGTTGAAATACCTAATGTAACCAAAATCAGTGTAGAGGGAAGTGTTGACTCCTTAGTAGATGAAGTACTTGTCACTTTTGTCAATGAATTACTAAGTTGAATAGGTGCAAAAATTGATTGAGTATTTGTACTTACAGTGTTTGACATAATCAATCCTATAGTGGCTTTCTCTAGGCTTGATGTTTTCAATGTTTCACTCAGAGAATGAGGAGTTGAGGCTATGAATGTTGCTATAATTTTATTAGGGTTAGTCTCTTCTATGTTCTAAACATTAGGTAAATCTTCCTTGGTAGCTTTCTATTCATGTTCCTCTTCCTCATCAACTACATTGTCATAATGTGTAACTTCTTCATTATCAATTTCCTCATTTTTTTCATATTCATCATCATCTTCATCCTTGTCACTAACATAAACCACAAAATCACTTTGCTTGTGAAGATTGAAAATGTTCTTCCATGTGTTGTTGGCATTCCTTACCACATGTTCAATGTCATTTATCAATATAAGACAAGTGTTGAATCACAAGGTAAGCTTTTCTTCATTCTTCTTTAATGATTCTTTTACTTCCTTATTATTCAAACTTGGCATGAGTTACCTTAGAATTTTCTCATATATTTCCTTGCAGTTTTCATAGAATTCTCCCATCTTGGCTTGATCTTCTCCATTAAATCACTCAGAATTGTTAGAATTCTTTAGAATAATGGGGGGGGGGGGGGGGGTTGAATCAGTTATCCAAGGTTCAAATGCCCTATTAATACTTTTTCACTACTTTTAATGAATCCATACACTTTTCATCCATCCAAACTTTAAATCAACCATATTAGCAAGTTACAGTAAATCAACGTGCAAAGATAAAACATGCAAGATCAACACATGACACAATGATTTGCATGGAAACCTAATTTGCGAAAAACCACCAGTAACATGCTACTTGATTCTCACTCTTCTAAAGTGATGCCCTATTAAAAGCTTGCCCTGTTAAAGGCTTACAACACACTGTTAAATGCGACCTTGTTAGAGGATTTCACCAAACTGTTAGGAATGGGCCTGGTTAAAGGACTTTAGAACATTCACTTGGAATGTCACGCTGTTAAAGGATTTATCTCATGGTTATTAAACCAACTTAAGTCCATAGGATTTAAACTTTACTGTTACAATTGCTAGAAAGTAACGATAATGGTCTTTTGATCTGATATAACTTACAACATACTTTGCAGAATTCAGATCACACTTTCAGTTCAATCCTAATGCTTGGCTTCAATCACTTTAGCTCTGACTACTTGACTTCTTCTCAAGCTTCATCTCCTTGAGTCTTCTAATTCATTGTACCAATGCATCCATATCAAGGGTCTTCTTACTGAAGTAGAGTCACTATGCTCTCTTATCTCCTTAGCACCTCCTTCAGCATTTCATGCTTTCATGCTTGACCGCCTCTCTCTCTCTCTTTTCATTAACTTATGACTCCTTAAATAGAAATTTGATTTTCCTTTGCCACTCATTTCTCCCTCTCTGATTTTAGGGTTTTGAATGGATTAGGTAGGATACAATGTATCTACCTCATATCTTGTTCTTATCTTCAAACTTCGTCAGTTGTATCCTTAAAACATTTTACATGGTGTTCTATGCCACTAGCTCATCATTCTTATCTTCCATTTAATTTAAAAACTTCTAGATAACAACCTTGTCGGCT
Organism: Cupressus sempervirens; assembly: GCA_028749045.1. Lineage (NCBI taxonomy): Eukaryota > Viridiplantae > Streptophyta > Pinopsida > Cupressales > Cupressaceae > Cupressus > Cupressus sempervirens. The sequence goes on along the minus strand of CM053788.1, from coordinate 393,812,581 downwards.
TAGATTTAGTGAATCTTCAATTTTCAAAAAAATGCAGCAACTCGGCATTATTGATTTACTGGTGCTCAGCATCTCTATGTTACTTGGCACTATTGGTTTTACTGGTGCTTGGCCTCTTTGTGTTACTCGGCACCTATCTCTGCTTGACACTCGATGTCACTCGGCACTTGCTCAGCACTTGAAGTTTACTCGATGCTTACTAGAAATTTGCTTGGCACATACTAGATTGCTCGGCTCCTTCTCTCTAATGAACTTAGTTGAGCTCTACAAATGTCTTAGCTAAAACCTTACATTTTTTATATGTTTCAGTGTGCCCATTCTCTGTATCTTATAGTATGTCATCAAATACACTTTTTCATCAATGGCTTAGTTGATCCTTGTACTTCATTACAACATCATAACTTCAACCTTTCTCTAGGTGTTCTAGTTACATCTTATTGATTGTATTTGGATCACTAAAGCAATTGTCATTCCTACAAGTAGCAAGTTTGACATCAATGACAAAACAATGATTGAGAACATTCTTTACCAGTTCCATATATCATTCCAAAAGCTTTTCTTATGATCATTTCAATCATTTCCAACAATCTCCCTCTTTGGCATTGATGGCAAACCAAACTGATCAATTGATCAACTTAGTTACTACCAAGATTGTATACATTGTCTGCTATGTTTCTTTGTTGCTGCATGCATCTTTTACAACTGATCTCATATATCTCCCTCTTTCATGTATATCTCCCTCTTTCTTATATATTGATCAAGTTTCTACACATTTCTCCCTCTTTGACATAAATGCCAAAGATGTAGCATCTCTATCATGCTAAATATGATCTTTGGCTTCTTGTTGTTTTCTCCCTTTGTCACCATGTTTGTGATTGATTTGGAATTTCTGCTCTTGTTGTCATCCTTTGCATCATTCTTTTGATATTTCAATGATTTGTTTCTATTGATGTAGGGAGGCATCCTTGTTGGTTTAAACTACTTGAGTTAGGGGTATTACCCCCAACTTGCCTCTAAGATATTCATAAGCATTCTTGGGCAATGGTTTGGTGAAGATATCTGCAGTTTGTTCCTTTGTGTGAATGTATTCCAACTTCACTTGTTTGTCTTCTACCAATTCTCTGACATAATGATACTTGATTGCGATATGCTTGGTTTTTGCATGCATCACTAGATTTTTGGATATGTTTATAGTACTTGTATTATCACAATATAATATCATAGGTTTTGTTACCTCTTCTTTCATTTCTTTCAATAGATGTGTGAGCCATACAATGTTTGTGCAATTGACTGCAACTGCTACATATATAGACTCTGCAGTGGACTAGGATGTACATGTTTGTTTCTTTCTAGTCCAGGTAAGTAGCCTTTTGCATAGAAATAATGAACCTCCACTTGTTCTTTTTCTATCATCAATGTTGCCTCCCTAGTCTGTATCTGTATATGCATTGAGCTCAAGGTTTTCATTCTTTTTGTAGTATAGACCAAAGTTATCAGTTCCTTTAAGATATCTCATTATTCTTGTTACTTCTATGAGATGATTTTCTTTGGGATTAGCAAAGAATCTAGCTACTATTCCAACTGATAATGTTATATTTGGTCTACAATGTACAACATATTGTAGTTTTCCAATCATGGATCTGTACATTGTTTGATTGACTTCAGCTGATTCATCATTTTTGGACAGCTTATTTCCTGTTACCATTGGTGTGGTGACTAGTTTGGATTCCTGCAATCCAAAAATTTTAAGAATCTCTTTGATGTATTTTGATTGTGTCACAAATGTACCATGTTTGAGTTGATGTACTTGCAATCCAACAAAGAATTTGATTTCTCCAAACATAGACATCTCAAATTCATGTTTCATTTTGTCAGCAAAGCCTTTGCAAAGCACTTCCTTTCCACCAAACACTATGTCATCCACAAATATTTCAGATACAATACTGTCTTTATCTTCTTCTGCTTTGATGTACATGTTGCTATTATCATCAGTTCTTTCAAATCTAATTTGCACTAGATACTTGTGGAGTCTCTCATAACATGCTCTAGGTGCTTATTTCAAACCATAGAGTTCTTTATGTAGCTTACACACCATATCCTTGTTGTTTTCATCAACAAATCCTTCTGGTTGTTCAATGTAGACTTCTTCTTCTAGTATATCATTTAAGAAAGCAGATTTTACATCCATCTAATGGACTTTAAAATCTTTGTAGGCAGCATATGCAAGTAAAGTTTTTACTCCTTCCATTCTAGCAATAGGGGCAAATGTCTCCCCATAGTCTATTCCTTCTTCTTGAGCATAACCCTTGCGTACTATTCTAGCTTTATTTCTGGTAATCCCACCATTCTCATCTAACTTGTTTCTGAATACCCACTTGGTGCCAATCACATTCTTGTTAGTTGGTCTGGGAACCAAACTCCAGGTTTTGTTTTTCTTTATTTGATCAATTTCTTCTTCCATAGCTTTGTACCAATTATAATTTTGTAATGCACCATATACTATCTTGGGTCCAGATTTGCTGATTAGACATGATTCATGTCTTAGTCTATTCCTTGTCATTGGTCTTGCATCTTTGTCACCAATTATCTGTTCAACAGGGTGATGTCTTTTTACATATTTGGATAATCTTGACTCTGTCCTTGTTTCTATGTTTGATCTTTCAGATTCAAGATCACTTCGTACTTTGTTGTCAGATTGTTCTTTGTCATGTGTACTATCTTCAGAATCAAATTGTGCAATTTCTTCATTCTGCAACTCGGCATTCACTAGTTGTGACTCGGCTGAAACTGATACTTGTTGTTGATTTTCAATTTGATTGACATCATCCTCATCAACAGTCATTCCTTCATAATAATACACAAAGATTTTTTACTCTTCCATTTTCTTTAGTACTTCAGCTTGGACTTCTATTTGCTCATCAAAATTTACATTTGCACTTTCCACAATTTTGTTAGTGTTAATATTCAAACACTTATATGCCTTACTTCTAGTGGAGTAACCAAGAAATATACCTTCATCACTTTTTGCATAAAATTTTCCATTTCTAGCATCTTTAAGTATAAAACATTTGCAACCAAATACTTTGAAATGTTTTACATTGGGTGAGTGACCATACCATAATTCAAAAGGTGTTGTATATGTACCATTCTTGACTTGTACTCGGTTCAGTGTATGAACAGCTACACTTACAACTTCTCTCCAATATTTTAGAGCAACAGTCTTTTCCATCATTAGTGTTCTGGCACAGTCAATCATAGATCTATTTCTTCTTTCAGCTATTCCATTATGTGGGGGAATTCTAGGAGCTGACATTTGTCTTTTGATTCCTTTATCATTACGAAATATCTCGAATTCATTTGATGTGAATTCGCCACCTCTATCTAATCTTAGGCAATTTCAAGCTTTTTCCTGTTTCTTTTTCAACTCTAGCCACATACCACTTAAACATTTGAAAAGCATTAGATTTTTGTTTTAAGAACATAACAATCATCATCCTAGAATAGTCATCAACAAAAACCATTATGTATTTATCTCCTCTATAGCTTTGTACTTCCATTGGACCACATAAGTCAGTATGAACTAATTCAAGTACTTCTTTAGATGTATAGTTTTTGCTCTTGAAACTTGACTTAGTCATTTTTCCTAGCTGACATTGTTTGCACATGATATTATCAGGCTTCTTCAATTTTGGTAAACCTCTGACTTTCTTCATTTTACTAATGTTGACCAAATTGTCAAAGTTGACATGACATAATCTTCTATGCCATAACCATTCATCATCAAATTTTGCAATAAAACAAGAAACATCATCCATATCAAGGTAAAATAGATTAATCTTTGTTTGATCTCTTCTCCTATCAGTTTACCATCAGTATCATAGATTTTTGCATTTTTGTTTCCAAATTCCACTTTGCATCCTATATTGCCTAACTGTGAGACACTTAGTAAATTGTAGTTTAATCCTTCAACATAGTATGCATTATCACATGAATTTTTTTCTGTGAGCTTAATGGAACCTTTTCCTTTGATTTGACATGGAGCATCATTACCAAATCTAACACTATTTCCATCATACTGAGTAAAGTTAACAAACTTACTTTTATCTCCTGTCATGTGATGTGAGCATCCACTGTCTATGATCCACCTGTCATTCTTGTTTATACATGTTACCAGTGTTGTGGGTTCTTCTTCATTAGATTGATCCTTCATGGCTACATGAACAACTTCATCATCATTTTCAGTAGAATTTTCTTCAACAATGTAACACTTCTTTCCTTTTTCTTTGTAATCTCTTTTGTCATCATCTCTTCTAGATTTGTTTTTGTTGCCTTCCTTGTAATCTTTTCTATGTGGACACCTGGCTGCAATATGACCTACTTCATTGCAATTGAAACAAATGATAGGCATCTTACCTTTGAATTTTCTTTTACCTCTGTGAAATCTTCTAGCAAGCAATGCTTCCAATTGTTCCACATCTTCCTCATTAGTGCTGCTATCATTGGATACATACTTTATTTTTCTTCCTTTCTTTGATTTCACCTGTTCTACATCTTTGAGTGATAACTTGGCCTTAAAGGTATATTCAACATTCTCTAGTCTGTAGTTGTCAAAATTAGATAACTCAAATGCAGTGAGTCTACCTATTATACCTTCAAAACTTAGATTGTTTCCTGGTATACATCTTAGCTCTTGTATTGCCGATACTCTAATAGCATAGATAGGGAGCAAGGTTCTTAAGAACTTACTATTAATAGTATCTTCATCTAGTTGACCACTCAAGCATCTTATTGCACTCACCACTTCCTTTATTCTTGCACCATACTGAGCAGCGTTCTCATTTTCCTCTATTTTCATGTCATCAAACTTTCCTCTAAGACTTTCTCTTTTTGCTCTTTGTACATTCTGATCTCCTCCATAGATGTTTGATAGGGCTTTCCACATTTTGAATGCAGTATCACATCCTTTGATATCATCAAATTCAGCATAGCTGAGTGCAGAGGTAATTTCCAGTATTGTCTGATTGTGTTCTTGCTTGTTTTTCATATCTTCTGTAGTAGGAGCACCTGTTGGATCTACATGTTCAGTGACAATTGAATTTTGGGCATAATCTCCTATGGATCAAAGATGTAGCTTCATCAAGCTTTTCCATGCAACAAAGTTGTCTTTATTGAGCTTAGGAACTTCTCTCTTAGGCATTTTGATCTTTTCTGCTTATAGTTCCTTTAAACTGAGTCAGCAGTAAAGCTCTGATACCAATTGTTAGAATTCTTTAGAATACCTGAGGTGGGGGGGGGGAGTGGGGGGTTGAATCAGTTATCCAATGTCCAAATGCCCTATTAATACTTTCTCACTACTTTTAATGAATCCATACACTTTTCATCCATCCAAACTTTAAATCGACCATACTAGCAAGTTATAGTAAATCAACATGCAAGATCAACACATGACACAATGATTTGCATGGAAACCCAATTTGGAAAAAACCACCAGTAACATGCTTCTTGATTCTCACTCTTTTGAAGTGATGCCCTGTTAAAAGCATGTCTTGTTAAAGGCTTACAACACACTGTTAAATGTGGCCTTGTTAAAGGATTTCACCAAACTATTAGGAATGAGCTTGGTTAAAGGACTTTAGAACATTCACTTGGAATGTCACCCTATTAAAGGATTTATCTCATGGCTATTAAACCAACCTAAGTCCATAGGATTTAAACTTTACTGTTGCAATTGCTAGAAAGTAACGATAATGGTCTTTTGATCTGATATAACTTACAACATACTTTGTAGAATTTAGATCACACTTTCAGTTCAATCCTAATGCTTGGCTTCAATCACTTTAGCTCTGACTGCTTGACTTCTTCTCAAGCTTCGTCTCCTTGAGTCTTCTAACTCATTGTACCAGTGCATCCATATTAGGGGTCTTCTTACTGAAACGGAGTCACTATGCTCTCTTATCTCCTTAGCACCTCCTTCAGCATTTCATGCTTTCATGCTTGACTACCTCTCTCTCTTTTTTCATTAACTTATGACTCCTTAAATATAAATCTGATTTTCCTTTACCGCTCATTTCTCCCTCTCTAATTTTAGGGTTTCAAATGGATTAGGTAGGATATAATGTATCTACCTCATATCTTGTTCTTATCTTCAAACTTCGTCAGTTGTATCCTTAAAACATTTTACATGGTGTTCTTTGCCACCAGCTCATCATTCTTATCTTCCATTTAATTTAAAAACTTCTAGATAACAACCTTGTCGGCTTAGATTTGGTGAATCTTTGATTTTCAAAATAATGCAGCAACTCAGCATTATTGATTTACTGGTGCTCGACATCTTTGTGTTACTTGGCACTATTGGTTTTACTAGTGCTCAACATCTCTATGTTACTCGGCACCTATCTCTGCTCGGCACTCGATATCACTCGGCACTTGAACTTTCTTGGCACTTGAAGTTTACTTGGCACTTGAACTTGCTTGGCACTTGAAGTTTACTCGGCACTTGAACTTGCTCAACACTTGAAGTTTACTCAGCACTTGAACATACTCGACACTTGAAGTTTACTCGGCACTTACTAGAAATTTTCTCAGCACATACTAGCTTACTTGGCTCCTTCTCTCTAATGAACTTAGTTGAGCTTTAAAAATGTCTTAGCTAAAACCTTACATCTTTGATATGTTTCAGTGTGCCCATTCTCTATATCTTATAGTATGTCATCAAATACACTTTTTCATCAATGGCTTAGTTGATCCTTGTACTTCATTACAACATCATAACTTCAACCTTTCTCTAGGTGTTCTAGTTAAAGATTATTGATTGCCTCCTCCTTGACAATCAACTAATTGATAGTATTTGAATCATTAAAACAATTGTCATTCCTGCAAGTTGCAAGTTTGACATCAATGACAAAACAATGATTGAGAACATTCTTTACCAGTTCCATATATCATTCCAATAGCTTTTCTTATGATCATTTCAATCATTTCCAACAAGAATCTGCTAAACAAGCTAGTCTGGGGAATATTTCCACTTACCCATTTTAGAGATTATCATGTCTTCTATTTTCTTTTGCTCCTCTATAGTCCTAGTCTCATACTTTAGTGATCTAAAGTTGTTTTATGCCAGCTCCTAAGTCCATTTCCTTCAATCTTTCCTAAAAGGTTGGTGGAGGTCTTTTAAAGATCACATCTCCTCCTTCATTATCAAGTTTCTTCCTAGATGCCCTCCTCGTGAACATAGTAGTAGATGGTTTGGTAGGCTTGGTTATTATAAACTTTCCTTTCTTCTTTATAGGCTCTTCTTCCTCTAATTTCTCTTCACCTTCTACTTCATCAACCTTAATGTCATCTCCTTTGACTCCAGTCAATAAAAGAGTGGAGCTAGTTTTAAATTTTGCAATTCTCTTCTTCCCTTTTTTGACTATCTGAGGGAGTTTTATTTAAAGTTCTCTTCTAGCCTTTTCTTCATCATAGGTGCCAAATTATTTATCTTTAGGGTCAACAAGATCATCAATCAGTGCTTCAATAATGTCCTTGGTTTCATCAATGTTAAACTCATAACCTAGAGGCTTAACCCATATAATTCTCAATCTAACTACCTGAATATATATGTTATCACTATCAACCATGAAAAAACATCATCTTTTGTAATCATAAATGAGTTCTTTTGGTATCATGATCTATTATTCATCTTTTCCTTAAATGCATCAAATTAATTAGCCATAATACTCACATAGTTTTCACCCATTTCAGCTATATGTCCATTAATCTGATAAAGAATAGATACATCCTTCCTCAATACAATTGTACCTATAGATGGGAGGAAATTTTGCACATAGAAAAATAGACAAGTTAAGAGTGAACTGAACTTACAAGGGTTGTTCTTTGAAGTTCTTATACTCTCCATATAGCAAGGTCAAGTGATATGTTATTCTTGACCACTTTATATGCGACATCCATTGCTTAGCATGATACACAATTGAGTCTGCTCAAGTTGTATATTTTGTGCATGATGACATGTATCCCAAATTTTGGTTCCATATCTATAACACAACTAATCTTCATTCCCCTTCCATCCCACTTGGAAAGGGTTTTCTTTTCAAGATCAACTTGACTTAGGGTTTTGGTCATTTTAGCTTTTGTCAACATAGGAAGACCAGTGATCTTATGGATCATCTTCTTGGTTATCAAAATAGGTTGTTCTAACCATAACTAACCATTATTCACATCACTAAAAATGAATCTTATCCATTTGATCTGAAAATCCTATGGCATATGTGAAATGTGAGTTAAACCCTTTGCTTCAAGGTGTTGATGCTCAAGTTTTAACACAACATTTACACATAGCTTCTCCAGGGTTTCATCCATTTCCAATGTTCCAATATCTTGAATGGTATAATGGAAATGTGAAAAAATATCATTAATAAATAGTACCTTTGGTGGTATTGATGATTGAGCTCCACTTGGATCCAGGGTTTCCACAATGGCAGGACTCAACTTAAAAGGGTAGTGCCTTCCATTCCACACCTCAAATTAACATATCAAATCCTTTCTTTGATTTTCTACTAGTGGATGCCATTTTTCTCTATAGGGTTTTGAGAGAACATGAAAAATATCCAATAGTGATTTTCTTAGATTTCTTGGATGCTCAAAAATCACTTTGCACAGATAACTCTAAAAAACTCATGATGACAAATGACTTCGATTTTGCCCTTTTTACCAAATTTTTCCTTTTGATTGCCCTAAATTTCTAGTACAATTGTTTGGTCAAATGATAGACTGGCCTCCACTTCACTTATATTGAATGCTTGGCAAAATCATTCATGACTTAGTTTCCATACAAAACTAAGTTACTCCCAACCTTGCTTGACAGGGTCTTGTGACTCGACCTTGCTTGATAAGGAATGGCATCTTTGAATGCTCAATGATCTCTTTGCATCTTGAATGCTGATATGGATCTTTCATTCTACTACCTAGAACTAATGTGAGATTTATTATTCAAAATCCTAGTTCTAGTTCTCCTTGAGAGATCAAGTGGAAAATACTTGAGTCACCCAATTCATGAGTGACATGTTAATTATTGCTCGGACTTGCATTCTTAGAAGATTTTGGAATCCATTTTTGTCTCATCTACTTTCTAATGTTATCATTTTTTTCCTTCTTTTCATATTTAATTCTTCCTATATTCATAAAATTCTTAGCAAGATGACCAAGTTTTGTATAGATAAAACATCTTTTGGTGGTGTCTCTTGTCCTCATGTGATGTTGTACACAATTCATTCCAATGTGTCCAAATTCTCCATAGTAATGACATCTACACCAAGTGTTATAGTCCCAACCAAATATATATTTTACAATCTATTCTATTGGGTTCAATATATTAGTTTTTTATTCTAAGGATTTGTGCCCATGCTTCTTGCATTTGTGATATTTTCCTTCAAATTTAGGTTTCTCTTTGCATTCATTAGCTTTATGACCATGTTGATTGCAATTGTATCATTTTCAATTGCATTTAACTTTCCAATTACTACAACATTTTTTTGTTGTATGCCCAATCTTATGATGGTAACTACAAGTAATTCTTTGATTCTTTTGAGCTCCTTGCTTGGATGATTCACCTTCTTCTATATATCCAATTCATGCTTTTCTTTTTTGTTTGTAATGACTTTTCTCATTCAATTGATTCATGTTTGATTGAGATTTCATCATCCTCTCATTGGTTTACTTTTCAGTCTTTAGATCATTCCACAAACTTTCATTTTCTAATCTTAGATTCATGATTTCTTCATTTGCATTGGTGAGTTGATTAATGAAGTATGCATTTTGAAGGGATAAGTGCTGAATTTCATTGTTCTTTCCTTCTATTTCTTCTTTTATATTTTTTTTCTCTTCCATGACTTCACATAATCTTACAGACTAAATTTCTTTCTCTTTTCTTAGTTTTATTACTTCTTCTTGAAGCGAACCATTATTTTCTAATATTTCTTTGATTTTTTCATTAGCTTTATCTGAATTGCTTGAATGGATATCTTCAATTCTTTCTTCAATGTAGAGTTGGTCATTCATCTAGATTGAAAGATCTTTTCTTCTTTTCAAGGATTGAGAGAGTTTCTCCTTCACTTTCTTGAGTTGTCCAATAGCCAATTCAAAATCTAGCTTCTCATTTTCAATAGCCTCGTCAAGTTTGAATACCTCCATAGCCTCTAATCTCTGCTCAAGCTATTAAACTTTTCTCTAAGAACCATAAAGCTCTGATACCAATTTTTGGAAATATATATGATAGGCTAAGTTACTGAAATGGGAGGGGTGAATCAATAACTTATAAAACTTAATCCTTATTTACCAATTAATCCTTCATGTGTGTTCTAATCTAATTGTGTGCATGAATAATTGAAAACATCAAAACACTCATAACAGTTTGACACACAATTTAGTGACCTAGAAACCTTGCAAATAGAAAGTAAAACTGGGGTGGGAATGATACCCACAAGCTTTAGTACTATAATATAAAATTGGTCTATTAAGGCTTACAGTGATCACTTTTGATGATCTACCCTATTAGGAACAATAAGAACTACTAGGTGCACTTTGCAAAAGGATTTACAAACATACAATAAAGTATGCACTCACTAAAGAGATATACAAAATACTGTTAAGTCTACCTTTTGAAAGGATTTAAGTAATCCACCTATTAGTATGAAATAGTGGTTGATATCTAATCTAGAGCTTGGCTTTACTAAATGAGATTCATTTGAGTGTAATGATCACCTTCCTATAATAGTTACATCTTTGTTGCTCCTTATACTGCTATAGCCTTGCATTTCACACTTATGATCTTCTTTGCTTGATATTTTATTTCATATCTATTTTGGATGTGATACAATACATTACATATATACCAATCAAATTTACCAATCAACAAAGTTGGATAAAATACAAGTTTACATAAAATACATGAAGTTGACCCAAATTGCAAGAACTTGAGTTCTAAAGAATAGCTCGGTGAGGTTCTTATACTTAGCATCCATAATCAATGCTTGGCATCATCATGCATTCGATAGACATAGAAGCTCGGTCCATACTGATCACTTCCAAGTAGTCTTAAACTTGGTTTTCATTGGTGACTCAATGAATATTGTGAAACTTGGCATATAAATTGGTATAAACTAAATCACTTAGTGAACACTAAGTGGCTCGGTCAACACTAGATTCACATCACAGTAACTGCAAACTTGGTAAGCACTGCACAACTTAGTTTGCACTAAGAAACTTGGTAATCTTTATGAAGCTCAATTTACACTATTGATCACCATTATGGTAGAAATTTTTTTGCATAAACTAAATATTGTCCCTTGGAATTAGTAGCAACTATAGAACTCAGTAGAGATATAAATGCTTAGTTAACTATGTTAACTATACAATACACTCGATAGATAATTACAATCTAAATAAGTGTGTGTCACTAATAACAAAAATTGTTGTAATGTTAATAGATGTGTATCATGAAAAGTACCAACCCATTTTTGAAACTTGAAAATATCACCCATCTTAGCCTTTAGGGCTTGTTTGTTATTTATTAGGGCTTCTACTATATTTATGGATTCTTTTGCATCTTTTCTTACTTCCATTTCTTGATCCATTTTTATACACAAAGATTTTGAAAGTCTTAATTGGGAAACACAGATATTGGGGGGATGAATCAAGACTATAAAAATTTAAACCTATTTCATCTTTTAACAAAACTTTAGTGCATTCACCATATATAACATCTCATATCCAAATTCATGCATAACATAACTTGTAAATTAAAATTGTAGTGACATATAGATCTAATCTATCAATCACATGCATGAAATATAAACACATACCAAAAAGATTTGATTACCTTGAAACCCTCCAAGGTGAAGGTAAATTTTTGGTGGGAATGACACCCACAAATCTTCACTACTACAATAATAAAGTTAACTTGTTAGGGTTACAGTGTTGATCACTTCTACTAATCTACCCTATGAGGGGTCTATCCTATTAAAGGTTGTTAAGACTATTAGGTCTTACCTTGTGAGAGGATTTTATACTTAAAAAAAAGTAAGGAATTGATTAAGAGATTTGCAAAGATCTATTAAGACCACTATGTTAAGAGATTATCCCTGACCTAATCTATTAAAACTACTTCACTATCTAATCCTCAATTTTCTCTGAAATGATGGTTTTGGATTTCCTCTCTTCAATCTGATCTGATCTCTAATATGATATAGCTTAACTATTCTTCATTCCTTGATAAGGTCACTTCCTCTATTTTATAATAACAAAATTTAACTCTTATGCCTTCTTCACAAAGTTTTCACTTTTACACTTGATATCTATTATCACACAAATAGCTCGCTTCATCTCACTATCATCCCTCTCTTCAAAATATGGTTTTGATTTTCTCTATTTAAATATTTCTTAAAGATTTTTCTAGATGCTTCCTTATTTAGCCTCTTCATCTAATTGGTTAATCATAACTCATAGGGATCTAAGATCCATGTCATAAAATGCATAATAACCTCTATATAAACCTCTACAAATTTTAAATATCATGTCAATATTGGCATAAAATAGTTTACATCAAAGTTTGTATCATTCTTAACATAAATGTAAATTTTATGTTTCTCGGCATTAACTATCTCTAATACTTGACATTCATTGTACACATTGTTGATGCTCAGTCTCTACATATCTCGACACCTTCTATCTAACTTGGAAATCAATGTGCTTGAACTACTCAAGAATCATTAGGCTCAACTTATATTAAAAATACTTGGAAACCAAAGAATTTCTTGGATCCTATGGAGTTCAGCACATACATGTTTATTTACTACTCTTTATATGACTTGGCCATTGTAGATTAGCTCAGTCATAGTGATGACCTTTTGGCTTTGCCTAGTATATAACTAAGTTTTTGACAATATTAGGCAAGAATAGTTGTGGATACTAGAAATATCCCCCTTTGACATTAGTGGAAAAAAAACTATCATGATTACATCATTATAATGATGCTAAGAGAACTCCCCCTAAGCCTATGAATTAGTTTGTATAGAACTACAAAAAAATTGACTTTTTTTGAATGAATAAATAACATAACAATGCATCAATACATATATGCACATGACTCTAAGTAGTCTGATTGCTTTAGTGTTCAATTAAGTTTGTCTTCTAAACTATGATCTCTAAATTTTGATTATGACTCTCCTTGTGATCATTATTCCAATCAAAATATGTAATCATCATTACAATCTTCCTTGTTTTTGTCACTTATGGCTAGTGTGGGGTTGAATGGGTGGAATCAAACCATATTTCTCAATGAATAGTTTGTGAAATTGGTTAATCATGTCAATTACATGATCTTAAGTGGTTCTTTTTTATTCCAATATGTGATTTTGAAACTCTAATCTAGCTTCCAAATAAATGAAACTATCAACAACTGAAAGATTATGATCTTCATGTATAATATTTTATGCATACTTCAATTCTTATTGCATAACCTCCAAATGAGGTATCAAAATTGATTGGATAGAGATAAATTTTGACCTCATGTTTTTATTAGATATCTAAAGCTTGGCCAATTTTTGCTTGAGAAAACAATAATCTATTATAGTGTTTGGAGCTGGATTCTGCTAATTGTGCAATGATGCTTCTTGTCTGCTGCATTTCAGCCTGAATTTGCTAGATGTTTTCTTGAAGATCACTAGTGAATCTTGGCACATGACACAAAATGTTGTACAAATGTTGTCCCTATTTTATAAGCTCCAAGGTATTCTATAAATGTTCCTACAACTCAACTTTTTCCTTGACAATGGTTGTTGAGACTTTCTCCACAACCTTAATCTCAAATTTCTTGGCTGACTAAGCCATAAACTTGTCATTTACTTCTATATCGCCAATATTTACTTGTTCAAATATGTGTACAAGATGGGAAATGATTGGGGCTTTCCCAAAAAAATTATGTATATCACATGCAACAACAAAAATGTCATTTATATAATGTAACACTTTCCTCTGTTGATTCTCTCTTCTAATCTCTTGTTTCTTCTTTTTCACCAAAAAATTATGCAACGTGATTGTTTGTTCAAGAGTGAGATTTTCCAAATCCCATTTTGGCATCTAAATAAATTCTTCTAGATTAATTTGAATAGCTGAAGAGTTATCCTTTATTGCTTCTTATTTTTGTAGGGAGGGAGTAATGCTACTTGACACTTCTTTTGGAGTAGATGAGGGGGTATCACCACTCGGTATTTCTTGAATATTAGTGCTTGGGACAAAAATAGTAGCACTCGACACTATTATATTTTCCACCTTATTTTCCTCTCTTTGAGGTACTATCACATTATTTCCTTCTTGAACTTTTTAGAAATGTCTACACTTGTATCTTTATTTGTTTCGTCTATCTCTTTCTTCTCTTTATCTATTTCTGATAACTTTTCTTGCTCGACAACTAGAGTTTCAAGGGTGTCAGCATAAACAAGTGAAATGTTTCCTTACAAACTTGACACACCTTAACTCACTTCAACACTTTGATAATCTTGAATGGTTACTATCTCAATTTCTTTCTCATGTGTCACTTCTTTGGTGACAAGACCAAAAATTATTTTCCATAGTAATTCATTCTATTGAGCTATAGGTTCAATCTTGTTTTGTAAAATCACAAAAATTCTAAACTAGGAACAAATTGGTTCCTATACTTCTCCAAAAATGTTGCCTTCTTCTTCTTTGATAAATCAAGCATAACCTTGGCTAATATGCCTTTTCTAATGTCTTGCACTACTAATGATGCATGTTCCCATCTTTTATTTAGTCTATTGAAAAAATCAATAGGAATCTTCTTCTCTACCTCATTAGGAGCTATTTTATTATTTTCCATCATATCTATCATGGCCTCTTCAAATCTAGTTCTATCAATATTATCCAATGTGTCATATTTTAAAAATCTAAAAAATGGATAAGCCTATAGATCTTTTTAGGTTGGTACATACCTTTTCAATATTATTTTCTTGTCTAGGTATTGTATCTAGTTCATCAGATTATGTCCCCTTTGCATCATCTTCTCCAACTTCTTTCACTTTAACCAATCTTCTCCTCTTTGGCTTGCTCATAGGGGATTGTTCCTTCTTCTTGTATGCATTGGAGTCATTTAACTTATTAATCTTTACAACTCCTTTTGTTACAAATGTCTTGGCTCTTTCTACTACTAACATAGTCCTTGGTTTTATTGGTGGTGGAGAAGAGAGGGGTGCTACCACTATCTTCTTTGAAACTTTGTTTTCTTTAGGCTTAACCAATTTAGCCTTCTTGGTGGGTGGTGTCTCAACAACTCAGGATTTACCCTAATCTCCATCTTCTTCCTCATCATCATTTTCTTTCTCTTCATCTTCTCCAAGACCTTGTGTGAGATACAAAGGTTCTTTTCTTTTTACAATAATTCTTTCCTTGTCTTTTTCATACTTTCCAAAACATTTTGCATTAGTATTGTTGAGCTATCATTTTGAATGATGTTTAATGACAAGGATCCTTTCGAATCCTCCTCTTGAGAAGGTAATAAAGAATCAACTCCAAGGTTTTGGGAGGTCTTGCAACCTACTAAAATCTACTCAATCAAAGATAAATGTGTATGTTCATGAGGAGGCCTTTGCTAGTTCTGAACAATTTTGAATAATCTATTTGATCTATTGTTGTTTGAAAAAGTAACCACAAAAGAAATATATTTTTGGTATTTTATGTTTTTATGATGGATGCAATTTATTTATGAAACTATATGAATTCCAATTTTAATCAAGCGTTAGAAAAGAAAATAACAAATATAAGGTAATGAGATTATAAAGCAAATAATTTGAAAGGGAAATTTCTAATGGACATAAATCACAGTAACAACACATCTACGAATTAAATCATCAAAAGGGATTGGGTAGGAAACCAATGAAATTAGGAGAAATGCTTCCTTAAATCCACTAATGAAATCATTGATGGGAACTGAATATAAACCAAAAGATTTATCATGTCTCATCAATTTTCAAGTCCACAAAAAGTGTACTCATGCAAGACAAGACACTATGCAAGAACATAGATGATCCTTTCTCTAATTCATTATGTTATCAAAATTTATTAAAACAAGGAAAACACCATAACTAAATGATCACACAATCATAACAATACAATAAAACCATTGGCTACAATATTATTCATGAAAATGCATTCACAAAAATAACACACTCTAGTAGATAACTACACTCAGAATGAGAGTACCAATAGCATATATTTTTGCATCAAAATAATGGCCTAGAGTACATATCACATCCATGTATTTATGAGAAATCATCTGCTTCCTTTGTGTTAGAAGTGAGAGCTCTTAAATAAGAACTTATGCTAAAAACTAATAAAATAATGCTAATTACATACAAATAAACTTTCTAAATGGTGCTAAGTGTTGGAATTTTTTAGAATAACTAAGAGGGGGGTGAATCAGTTATCCAAGGATGAGATGTACAAATCAAACTTTTCACAACTTAGTGAAGAAATAAAACATTTATCATCATGCATGCATGCATAAGATTATGCAATCACTTAAAACTTGTAGGTTATTATCAAATCAATTTGTAGAAATGTAAACATAAAACATAATAGATTGAATAATACATTTGACACAATGATTTATATGGAAACCCAATTTGGGACTAACCAAAAGTAACATGCTACTCTTTTCCACTCTTCTAAAGTGATGCCCTATGAAAGGCCAAACCTATTAAAGGTTACAATGCACACTGTTAAATGTAACCCAATTAAAGGATTTCAATCACCTTGTTAGAGGACTTTAGACCATTCACTTGGAATGTCACCCAATTAAAGGATTTACAAATGACTATTAGGTCAACCTTAATCCAAAAGATTTGCCCTAGACTGATACAATTAGGAGAGAGTAACAGTAAGGCTTGATCTAATTACAACTTACAACTCCATTTGTAGATTATAGATCTCTATTTTAGTCCTCCATTCTACTTGGCTTTTACATATTTCAACTGTAATAGCTTGCTCACCCTTCAAGCATTCATACCCTTAAGCCTTCTTTCTTAACATGCCAATGTAGAATCTTTACTGAGGTCACTGAATGAAGCAATACCCTTGATTCCTTGTCTTCCTTAGGTTCTCACACATGACAACCCTTACTTTTGACTAGCCATCCCCATAAATAGAGAATTAACACCTTTTTTCATTCATTCTCCATCATCCCATTTAGGGTTAGGATAGATTAGGTAGGATTCAATGAATCTATCCCTCATTCTATTTCATTTCTAGAAACTTCTCCCTCAATCCTCTTTGAATTCATCTCAAAATGGTTTACCATGAATTTTGTGCCACCAGCTCATCAATCTTATCTTCCACTTGGTTCACACAATCCAAGAATTTTTTTTTTTAGCTTAGATCCATCAAATTCATTCTCTTTCTAATAATGTTGACACTTAGTATTAACTTGCTTCTGATGCTCAACACAATCTCCATTTCTTGATATCCTCTTTAAAATCACTCGGCATGAAGTAAAGTTTACTAGTGCTCAACATCAACTAAACTTTACTTGACATCAACTATTTTGGTTGGCATTTACTAGAATAGACTTTTACTTAGCTCCAATTGATTTTCTACTTGGCTTGCACTAACTTTTTTCAACACCTATTGTCCATTCAGTCAAGCTTGGTAGACAACTTTTGTTTAACTTGTTTAGTGTAACCAACCTTTGCAACCTTGAGTAGAATATTAATGCACTATGATATCATTGTCTTAGCTGATTCATTTACTGCTTTACATATCATAACTCAATCCTTCCTCTAGGTACTAGTGTTACATCATTCAATCAAATCCTCTCCATCAATCAAATAAGTGATAGTACTTAAATCATATAAGCACTTGTCTTACCAACACATAGCAAGTTTGACATTAGTGACAAAATAATGATTAAAACACATTTATCATACTTGTATCAATCTGTTTTCAACAATATCCCTCTTTGGCATTAATGACAAACCAAACTAATCAATCAAACTAACTTGGTTAAAATAGTAAGACCAAAAAACTACCAAAAAGAAAATAATTCCTTGTATTTAAATCTCTCCCTCTATCAACAATTTTCATCTTATGAATAGGTTGCAAAATTTTGTTCTATTCTGATTAACAAACAATCAACTCATCCTTATGACTCCCTCTGAATTACTTCTTATATCTCCCTCTACATTATCTTCCTCTTACTAGGTAGATGTAATTAGCAGATACACTTTCTTTCTTAGCAATCAGCATTTCTCCCTCATACTATGTATTAGGATTTCTCCCTCTTTGTCCAATGTCTACATTTCTCATATCTCCCAATCAGATATATCTCCCTCTTTGACAATAATGCCAAAGACTTGTCATATTAATATGTAGATATGAACTTATTTAGTTTTATCTCCCTCTATCACCTTGCCTCTAACTAATTAGTAATTTTATCTCTTTGATTACTTTAGGTGGCTCCTAAAGTATGATCCACTGCATCAATGTGTAACATGTGTCAATCAACTTGTTTGACACAAGGCACTCCTCTTGTTTCTTAGATAGCCTTGGATAGGGGTATCACCCCTAGTTTACCTCTTAGATACCCATGAGCATCCTTAGGTAATGCTTTAGTGAAGATATTAGCAATTTTCTCTTTTGTGTTAACATATTCCATCTCCACCTCTTTATCTTGAACTAATTCTCTCAACTAATGATACTTAATTGCAATGTGCTTAATCTTTGTGTGCATCATAGGATTCTTTGATATATTTATAGCACTTGTATTATCACAATAAAGTATCATTGGTTCAGTGATCTCTTCCTTCATACCTTTGAGTAGTTGTTTGATCTATACAATATTTGTACAATTTACAGAAACAACAACATATTTAGCTTCTACAGTAGATTGTCAAGTGTAATTTTGTTTCTTGCTAGTCCATGTAACCAATCTCTTGCTTAAGAAAAATGCTCCTCCATTGGTGTCCTTTATGTCATCAATGTTTCTAGTCTAATCAACATCAGTATAGGCTCTTAATTCAAATTTCTCATTTTTCTTGTAGTATAGACATATTCCTTAGTTCCTTTTAGATATCTCTTTGAAAAACTTTGACTGAGTGATTTATATAACATATTTCATCTGATGTACTTGCAAACCCATAAAGAACTTGATCTCTCCAAACATAGACATCTCAAATTCTTGCTTCATTTCATTTGCAAAATTCTTACATAAAGCATCTTTACCTCCAAATATGATATCATCAACAAAAGTTTTAGATAAAAAAATACCTTTTCCTTTCTCTATCTTCATGTATAAATTGTTGTTATCATCTATCCTCTCAAATGCAATCTTCACATGATAATTATGAAGTCTCTCATACCATACTCTTGGTGCTTGTTTCAAACCATATAAAGTTTTGTGTAATCTACATACTATATTTTTATTGTTAACATCAATAAATCCTTTTGGATGTTCTATGTAAATTCTTCCTCTAATATGCCATTCAAAAATGTAGATTTTACATCCATTTGATAAACTTTCAAACCTTTGTATGTAGAATAAGCAAGCAAAGTTCTTACTCCTTCCAATCTAGCAATAGGGGAAAATGTTTCTCTATAGTCAATCTCTTCTTCTTATGCACATCCTTTGCAAACTAATCTTGCCTTGTTCCTTGTGACTTCATGATTTTCATATAGCTTTTTCTATATACCTAATTGGTGCCAATCATATTTTTTTCTTGTGGTCTAGGAAATAGAGTCCATGTCATGTTTTTCTCACTTTGTTTAATCTTCTCTTCCATGGCTTTACTCTAGTCCACATCTTCTAAGGAATTTTTCATTATTTTTTATTCTTTTATGCTCAAAAAAATATATCATTTCTCAACTTGTTCCTTTTCATTTGTCTTGCATCTTTATCTTCAATGATTTGCATAGGTAGGATGATGTCTCTTCACATATTTTGACAATCTTGGTTTAGCTCTAGTTTTTTCATTTGGTCTTTTAGCTTCTAAGATAGTGTGTACATCTTTGTTAGGTAGTTTAGCATCTCTCTCATGTACACTAATCTTAGAATCAGAATGTGCCTCAACTCCATTCTATAACTCAGCATCTGAATGTAGCTTGATTCTTGAATGCAACTTGGCATTGATAGTATGTGACTCAGTAGTCACCAAAATTTGTTGATGGTTTGTAACTTGAATTGCAGCATCTTCTTGAGTAGGTATACCTTCATAAAAGTATACAAATGATTTGTATTCTTCTAGATCCTTCATAGCTTCAGCCTCATGTACTTCTATGTATTCATCAAATTTCACATTTGCACTTTCCACAACTTTTTTAGTGTTAGTATTTAAATACTTATAAGCTTTACTACTTATCAAATAACCTAGAAATATACCTTCTTCACTTTCTACATCTAGTTTATCATTTTTTAAAATCTTTGAGAATATAGCATTTGCTTCCAAATACCTTAAGATATTTTACATTAAGTGAGTATCCATACCATAGTTCAAAAGGTGTTGAATGAGTAACTTTCTTGATGTGTACATGGTCCAAGGTATAAAAGGATGTACTTACAAATTCTCTCTAGTATTTTAAAGAAACATTTTTCTCCATCATGATTGTCCTAGCATAGTCGATTATAGACTTTTTCCTCCTTTCAACAATTCCATTTTGTGGAGGGGTTCTAAGAGTAGATGTCTATCTTTTGATTCCTTTGTCATTACATAACATCTCGAACTCAATTAATGTAAATTCTCCTCCTCTTTCAAATCTCAAACATTTTAGACATTTACCTATTTCCTTCTCAACCATTGCTAAGTACCACTTAAACATTTAGAAAGCATCATATTTATGTTTTAGAAATATAATTGTCATCATTCTAGAATAATCATCAACAAGAAACATAATGTACTTATCTCCTTTGTAGCTTTGCACTTCAATTGATCCACACAAGTCAATATGAACAATATCTAGTATTCCTTTAGGGGTACGAATTTTACTCATAAAACTTGACTTTGTCATTTTTCCTAACTAACATTGTTTGCACACTATATTATTAGGATTATTCAACTTAAGTAAACCTCTAAATTTTCTCATGTTATTGATACTAACCAATTTATCAAAATTAACATGACATAACCTCTTATGCCATAGCCAAACATCATCAAATTTCATAATTAGACAAGTAGCATCCTTTATATCAAAGTAGAATAGATTACTCCTAGTTTGATAACCCTTTCCAATCAGTTTTCCATTAGTGTCATAAATCTTAGTAATCTTGTTTTCAAACTCAACCTTACATCTTGAATTATTTAGTTGTGACACACTCAATAGATTATAGTTAAGTCCTTCAACATAGTAAGCATTGTCACATAAACTCTTTTCTGTGAGTTTGATATAACATTTTCCTTTTATCAAACATGGTGCATCATTACCAATCTTACACTATTTCCATCATAACAATTCAAGGTAATGAACTTATTTTTATCTCCAATCATGTGATGTGAACACCCACTATCAATGATCCATCTACCATTCTTGCTCACACAAGACACAAGCGTAGTTGCCTCATCTTAATCAAATTCATCCTTCATTGCAACATACACCAATTGATCATCATGTTCATTAAATTCATCGTTTGTTTCCTTTTAGCAATCTAGAAAGACTTCTTTCCTTTGTCTTTGTAATCTTTTTTGCCTTCATCTCTTCTACTTTTATACTTGTCACCACCTTTTTAGTTATTCTTCTCTAGACATCTAGCAACAATATGACCAACCTCATTGCAATTGAAACAAATGATAGGTAGTTTACCTTTAAACTTATCTTTAACTCTATGAAATCTCCTTGCTAGTAGTGCTTCAATTTGATCTACATCCTCCTCATCTATCTCATTGTCACTGAACACATATTTTGTCCTTTTCTTCTTCACATTGGGTTCTTTCAGTGACAACTTAACTTTGAAAGAAGATTCGATATTTTTAGGTTTGTAATTATCAAAGTTAGATAGCTCAAAAGTAGTGGTCTACCTACCAGACCTTCAAGAGATAGAACATTCCCTAGTATACATCTCAATTTTTGTATTGAAGAAACCATAATAGCATATATAGGTAGTATTGTTCCTAAAAAATTGCTTAGTATAGTATCATCATCTATTGTGCTAGTAGATCCTCTTATTGCATTAACAACATCTTTTATCCTTGAGTACTATGTATCAATATTTTCACCTTCTTGCATTCTCATATCATCAAACTTACCTCTAAAACTCTTAGATTTGGCTCTTAGAACATTTTTGTCTCCTCCATAGATGGTTTGAAGAGCATCCTACATTTTCTTTACACTATCAAGACTTTTGATATGATCCAACTCAGCATAGCTTAGGGCAGAGGCAATCTCTAACATTGCGTAGTTGTCTTCTTTCTTATTTTTTAGATCCTTCGCAGTTAGGGCTCTAGGAAGACTAGTATGCTCAATAGTAATGGTAGATTGTGCATGACCTCCAAGTCCTATAAGGTGTAGCTTCATCAAACTCTTCCATGTAGGAAAGTTATCTCTATTAAGCTTGGGTACTTCTCTTTTCAACATCTCGATCTTTGTGCTTCTAGTGATTTCAAACTAGTCCTTTTAAGTAGATGGCTTTGATATCAATTATTGGAATTTTTTAGGATAACTAAGAGGGGGGTGAATCAGTTATCCAAGGACTAGATGTACAAATAAAACTTTTTATAGCTTAGTGAACCCATAAAACATTTATCATCATACATGCATCCATAAGATTATGCAATAACTTAAAAACTTTTAGGTTATTGTGAAATCAATTTGCAAAAATGTAAATGTGAAACATAACAGATTCAAAAACACATTTGACACAATGATTTATGTGGAAACCCAATATAGGAAAAAATACCAATAACATACTACTCTTTTTCACTCTTCTAAAGTGATGCCCTATGAAATTCCAACCCTATTAAAAGTTATAATACACACTATTAAATATGATCAAGTTAAAGGATTTCAAATCACCCTATTAGGAGTGAGCCTTGTTAGAGGACTTTAGACCATTCACATGGCATGTCACCTAGTTAAAGGATTTACAAATGACTGTTAGGTCAACCTTAATCCAAAGAATTTACCCTAGATTGGTACAATTATTAGAGAGTAATAGTAAGGCTTCATTTGATTACAACTTACAATTTCATTTGTAGATTACATATCTCTATTTCAGTCCTCTATTCTACTTGGATTTCACACACTTTAGCTCTAATAGCTTGTTCACCCTTCAAGCTTCCATACCCTTAAGCCTTCTTGTTTAACTTGCCAGTGTAGACTCTTCACTTAGATCACTAAATGAAGTAATACCATTGACTCCTTGTCTTCCTTAGGTTCTCACACATGAAAACCCTTGCTTCTAATAGCCATCCCTATAAATAGAGAATTAAGATCTTTTGTCATTCATTCTCCATCATCCAATTTAGGGTTAGGATAGGTTAGGTAGGATTCAATTAATCTACCCCTCATTCCATTTCATTTCTAGAAACTTCTCCTTTAATCCTCTTTGAATTTACTTCAAAATGGTTTACCATGAAGTTTATGTTAGAAATAGGGATTATTAGGGGGTGGTGAATCAATAATATAAAAACTTTAGTTGCCAACTAGATATTATTTCTTACTTTAAACCATACATAAAAAAAGTAATAAATTAATTTTGAACAATAATAGTAACCATGCACAAAGATAACACATAATACCATATTTTGTTAACTAGGGAAACCCCGGACAAGGGAAAACCCTAGTCATGATGATACCCACTAGATAATATACTAATATATAAGTTCATTGTTAGAGGATGGACCTTGTTAGGAGTTAATGAGAAAATTCAATATAAGGAGTCATTTTTAGGAGACTTTGAATCCCTATTAGGAGATTCCAACCCTTTTAGGAGTTGTGCCAACCGTATTAGGAGTTGTACTATAATAGATGCAAGATGAGCCACTACCCAAACATGCACTTCTAATTACAGAAGAGATGACTACCCAAAAAAGTAATTAGACTTCTAGAATATAGGTACTATAACTTATGTCTCAATTGATCTCTGATCTTCAACTCAATCTTGAATCAAAAAATAGCTTTCACAAAAATTTGCATATATTGCTTTTACAAAACTTCACATACAATTGCTCAACATGATAGCAAATATAATCACTATTCTCATCACAAGATGTCCATTGCATAAATACCATTCATTTACACAAATTTTTGCTAGGTCATCTAAGACCATAATACACTTTTCCAACTTAGAGTAAACAACTTGCATGTCATTCCTAATTGGACAAATAATTATTTGTAAACAAAATAATCCTTTCCTTCAATTCTATTATTTTGTTTTTCTAAAACATGAATATCTCTTTTTCGCATAGTTTGTACTAACTTTAAAGTTATACACGTCATCACCAACATGTATACTATCTCCATCTAACTTCACTAGTCATAATATGACATCAGCAAGTTATAAACAAAATAGTACATTGTTGTATACCAAATTTCATACTTAGACAATTTTGTGATTACCAAAAGCTAAGTATTTTTATTTCTAAGGTTTTTTGTAAGCATGTACATCATGTGTTTCCTAAATGAAAAAAATTACACATCTCCATTAGCCAATTTTCAACAAACTCCCCCTTTGGCATTGATGGCAAAAAAAAAGGGAAAATTGGATAAGTAACAAAGACTATGTTTATTATTTATGTTAAGTTTTTACATATGCTCCCCCTTACAATATGATTTACACTTTTATATTCTCTTTACCTAATTTACAATTTTTATATTGTATCTCTCCTCCTTTGACATCAATGAAAAAGGTCAAAGTGTCAAGATCTATCCAAAAACTGTCCATCTACTATCAAATAAATGTTGTCCTTCTTCCTTAAGCTGGTAGAATCTTCATGCAATCATCATAATTTTCCTTAAGATTATCCATACCTTTAGTACATGTCTCCTTGGCTAATCCAATATAGGTGGGAATTTCACATAAAGCATATGATGCAATCTCAACTACTTTGAGGTTTAAGTACAAAATATTAGAATAGGTGTCCTTGGCCTTGACATATTCCTCCAATTATTTCTCAGAAAAAGATATTTTTAGAGCAATAAAATCTCTAAAATCTAATGTTCTCTTCAAAATCTGTTCCTTCCAAAGTTCCAATTTTCTAATATCATTGTGAATACTGGCCACTTTTCCTTCAAAATCATCAAATTTATAGGATAGATGCTACAACTGGTTAGATAGAGCCTCTAGCTCACTCATATTTCCCCCATTTGACTATCAACATCCTTAGTTTATATGATATAGTGCACTTAATGTACAATATCTTACCATCCTTTTGAGACTACAAAAGTTCCTTGATACAAGTATCAAGACTTATCAAATCATTCTTAATATTCTGGCAAATAGTGTTAAACAAGTTGGCATCATGTGAAATTTGTGTCTTTTCTTCTACAATAGTTAACAAATTAGTAAATTCTTCATCAAATGACTTTAGCACTACCTATTCCCTCTATTCTAAATATGCTTTAGTGTGCTACACTACTATACTACTATGTAGTCTATCAGTAACCTCCATCAAGGTTTTTGGTAGGCTCTTCACTATTATATTCTTCTTAATAAACTTTGATAAGGATGAGATCAAATTAGTTTGATCATCATCATTAGTTTCTAATATGGCAAGTGAAAGTGGAGTGGATGAACTAGAAGGTTTAGTGTCACCCTCCCTTTGCTTCTTAGCTGCCTCTTTTATTCTTCTCTCTTCTTCTTTATTTTCTTTTTCCTTTGTTTCATTTTCTCTCTTCTCTTCCTCTTCCAATATCTTCTTCTTGGCTTCCTCTATTTTCTTTCTTATTTCTTCTTCTTCTATTCTTTTCTTTTTCTCCTCTTCCTTTTCTTCTCATCCTCAAGCAATTTCTATTTAACCTCTTCTACTTTCTTCTTTTCTTCTTCAATTAACCTCTTTTCCTCTTCAATTTGTCTCAATTTTTATTCAATATCCTTGGTATTAGGTTCATTCTATTTGTAACCTTCAAATGGATTAGTATCATCAATGTTAATGGTAACATTGGTTTGATCTATCTGCATAGTGTCACCACTCCCTGACACTTTTGAGGTTCTTAGTGCTAGTGGAGATGCTACCTTAGATTCTGTCAACATATGACTTATTGTTGTTGCTATCTCACTTCTTAATTTATCTTTCTCACCCACCATAAACAAAAATTATCTTACTTTATTCCTTAAGTATGGTGTAAGATTATTCAACAATCTCTTAATCTCTTCTTCATTGTCAGTCTTGCAAATAGTTCTTAGCATAGATTTCTAAAGTTATAAATCTTCTTCTCTTGCTGGTGCCTTCTTCTCAATAAGTCTATCATAGAATTTATGGTTTACTATGCCCTCAATATCCTTCAATTTCATATTATTATCTATAATGTATCTCATAGTAGGGGTTTTTTACTAATCTTTTTCAAAATTGTTATACAAGTCATAAAATTTGTTCATCTGAACAAAGTTACCCTCAATAGCAATAGTTGAGTTAATCTTTTCTATTTTTAGCTTCTAGGGTTGCAGAGCTTTTCCTATTGATCGCTTTGTTACTTTCTCTACTTATTTTACTTCTTATTCTTCTTCTTCTTCATTGCTAGATTTAACAATTGTTAGCAATGTCTTTTGCCTCTTGCCTAGTCTAGTGGCTTGTTGCTTGACCCTTTTTGACTTTGTGGTTATTGCTTCAACTAATCTCTCAAATTTTCTCTTAGGTTCACTAGGTTGGAAATATGATACTGCTGCATATAGAATGTTCAATTCTGAAGATGTCTCTGCAATAAATACTAACAAAGGTTGTATATTTAGTATGCCTTATTTCATGGTTTGCCTAACTGCGTCAAACTCACTCTCAATCATACCCACCTATGATAAATATTTCTTCATAATTGAATTTATCTTCTTGTGTGATGCCTTCTCCAAGGATGCCTAATGAGCTAACTAGGTAATCTCGTCATAGGTTCTAAATCTGTATTCTTTTTTATCCTTCTCTAATTTCAACAATAAATCAATATAACCAACTGCTATATCATCATTGAATTCATAATTTAATGGATCAAGAAATATTTCTCGAGGTTCTACTTCTTCAATATAAGTATAATTTGTATCAACCATAATACACATGTCTTCTTTAAATCCCTCTATAATTGTAGCTAAAATATCTGAATCTCTATCTCATTTCATTATGAAATTCTTCATTATCAAGTTTCCACTATCCAATATCTTATTTGCAAGATGTCTTCTACATACTTCCAAAATTTTCTCCATTTTAAATCTATTACTACTCATTATCTCTGTGGTCGATAAATATGAAAATCTTTTAAGAATATGAAAGAATATGTCATTGAGTAGTGACTGAAATCTAAACACACTATTCTTAGTCCTCTTGATCTTTTTTAGGTTCTCAAGTAATTGCATTCTTAGAATTTCACTGAGGTTTACTTGTTCCTTATCTACACATATCTTATATGTTGCATAAATGAATCCGACTAATAATTTATCAATCTTTGAGCTTGCATATACACAGTAGGCATTGATTCTACTTAGGAATCTTACATCATCTTTCTTAATGGTGTTGATCACCATGGCCTTTCCATTATACAATACTTTGGTATAACTTTCTTCTTGACCATTTTCTCACATATAGGTACATTTCCTTATTTACTAAGACCAGTTACCTCATGAATAAGGTCAACAAAAATATCAATTACACTATATTGCATCCATAGTTTCCCACCATGTATCCTACTTAATATGATCTATGTCCACTCATTTGTATCCAATTCATGATAGAAATGATATTTGAACAGGTCTAGTTCCTTCAAATTTTCAAATTCAGGCTTCACAATCATGTCATGATTGAAAGTTAATTCCATATCCTTGTTCATGTATTCACTGTTGAGATAATGGGTGTTGCAAACATTGCATAATATTGTTATATTGTATTATTTTATTTTATGATGTAATGTTGCACCTAGATGGATGTACAACATGTAAAGATTCCCATGGGATATACTTTATGAGTTGTATTGTAACATTGTGATAATATTTCATGTAATTATTTAATATTGGAGAAAATAATTAAATTTCCAATATTAAATGAGGGGTCAATGGGTTAGATAGCACATAGTTTTGGCACATGGTTTATGTAATACCACTTGGTGGTTTTGTGGGACTTGCTACTATATAAACAACCACAAGGGTAGTCGTTGGTGTAGAGAAAGAGAAGTGAGAAGACATAAGGAAAAAATGGAAAGGGTCGAGCAGGACAAGGCTTGATAGGTTAGCCAAGGGAGCATTTGTGAAGTTTAGAAGCATGGCATGGGATGTGTTGATTCATGCTTGTTTACATGGATTGCTTGATTATGGCTATGGCTTTGAAGGCTTCCATGGTTGTATTGCAATAGTGTTTTATTGAATAATATATGCTGATGGATGCTTTTGGAGGCTAGGTTTTTCCATCAATGAGGGTTTCCCAAGGTATATCTTATGTGACAATTTTTATGGGTATGTTGTCTATTCTCTTATATGTGGATTTTAATTATGTATACATTTTAGATCTATTATAAGTTATGTGGAAACAATTATATTTCTTTCTTGCAAGTTTCCTTACAAGTGGTATCCGAGCTATGGTTATATTATTGTAACCCTAGATTGAATCCATGGGAATGCATGAGAGGATAAAAGTAACGACAAGATATATGAATTTTTATTTCTGATCTGAGGGTTTTGGGTTTGTTGTTATGATGAGATGTTGGTAGATTTTGGGCATGTGAAATTGTTGGACAAAAGAATTTTTTGGATGTTTCATTTAAATGAGGGTTTTTGGGGGGAGCTTGCAAAATTGACCTCCTGGGTAAAAATAGACCTCACCATTGGATTTAGGTCAATGTTTACATAAATTTTGATATATAGTATGCCCTAGTTTGGCCATGTTCAGAGGAAATGAAAGAGGTTTTTAGTTTCAGCCCGTGATGGCTATTAGATTTAATCCCGTTAGAATTTTCATCACCACAAAAAAGAAAAAATCATAGTGAAAATGGTAAAAAGATTCTCTTAGTAAAATGACCACAACTTTCACTCAAGATATCAGATTTTAGACTTCTTATAGGTCCTAGAAAGCTAATTTAGTGCACTAAAACTTGGTGTAGGTTTGGTTTTGTGATTTTGACATTTTTTTAGGTTTTAAGAGCCTAAAAGTTAAATTTTATTTATTTTGAGCATAAATTAGGGCATAACTTAGGCATATGGAGTCAGATTTTGGACTTTGAGTAGTCAAAAAAAAGATCTTGGAGAGCTCTACATATTGGTTTAAATTTGGTGTAGGTTTATCATGGTTTATTTGGTGATATATTGATCTAAACAATTTATGGTATATATTGACAATGGTAGCATTGTGAGTCTATGACATAGTAGGTTTAGAGATTTAAGATTTGATGTCATTGTATACTTAGTTCATATTTTAGGTTGGTCTTGTGATTATTAATATTTAGTTTGGATATGTATAATAACTTGTTGGTTCTACAAATTGTGCAATGTTGTAAGTAGTCTATACTTATAGGTTGTATTTATAACTTGGATATGGATTGTCTTTGCCCATTGATCTTTCATTATTGATACATGTTTAGTTTGGTGGCTTGGATTTGGTTGTTTATGCCCTAAATCAAATGATTTTTTGATTTTTTCTTCATGTAGAAGGGATGGAACATTGTTACCAGGTATAGTCATGGTGGAGAATTATTGTTGACTATTGTATGTTGATAAGTTGGACACTTTGAGAGTTAGTTGCTCAGTTCATGGATGTGATCATGGTGCCATTGATTTTGGCATTACATAATTGGATATACAGGTACATCCTTGATGTCTAGTGGTTTGGATTCCTAATTTGGTTATGGTGGTATATCTTCTTGGTTGAGGATCATGGTTATTTGGTTTCTTTTGAGGATCTCATGATCTGCACTTTGAGTTCTTTGACAGTTTGATGCCTTCATTAATTGTCATGGTTAGAGGATGGTGTTTTCATCATGATGTTATGGATAGCTTGGATACATGGTTTAGTGGGAGCTTATGATAGTGATGGGGTGACAATGTAGGATTAGCTCTTGGTTTAATTTGTATCTTCTTAGTTTGGAGATCTTGGTTTCACTTAATGCTGACAATTTGGTTGTGTGAGTGTAGACCTGGAGGATCTTGATGTAGGAGATTTATTTTATGATGCCATAGGTTACATGGTACCATGGTTAAGTGGGAATTGTTTCCATTTATATATTTATTGAGTGTTTGCAGATGTTGGAGGTTTTTTTTAGATCTTATTCATGTAGAAGAATCTTTGACATTTGCATGTTGTAGTTGGTTATCTTCACGGTGTATGAATATTGTTAGATCTTGAGAACTCATGGGGTTCTTGATTATCTTCATGGTGTGTGGAGATGGTTACATCTTGAGGACTCACATGGTTCTTGGTAAAGGTGTTATTTATGCTTTCATTTGATATGTTATCCTTGGAGTTAGGATAGTTTCATTATTATGTCATAATAAACTCTTGATACGTGTTTAGAGTATTGACATGTTATAGTATGTTCATATGAAGCATGTTATCTCTTTGGTTGAGATGGTTAGATCATGTTGTCATGTTTATGTTCCTGAGGCCATGGTTGGAACTTTGGCATTGATTTTGGTTTAGTTTCTTGGTATTTAGTACATTGATCATAAGCTAGACACTTCTTGATAGTGTTATTTTGTATTTAGAGTTGGCATAGATTGATTGGTTACAAGTACTCATGGATACTTAGAGATAGTGATGATGTTGATTTCTCTTGGATTAGAGAAGTATTTTTTGGGATAGTTGATGGTTTCAGAAGGAGAGTCCAAGAGGCATTCGCCTGATATGGACTTGAGAGGAGATTGTTCTTAGATGAGTCTTGATTGAAGACTTGGATATCTTGATCAAAATTCTCATTCCCTACTCTTGGTATACTCAACGGTTTACTACTTGAGAGGTATAGCCAATTTTTTTTCTCAAGTGTATTATTTTTATACTTGTTTTTCATGGATATGGATCTTGAGATATGGTACATGAGTTAATTTTTGAGGGTTAATTTGAGAGATGGTTGAGCATTGGTTGACTTCATTTGCATATCTTGTCATTATGTTGGTTGAGTATGGGAGATGGTTTTATATTGGGCATATTCCTTGACTTAGGAATGATTTATGAGTTTGATCTTCTTGTGAGAGGCTTACATTCATGATTAGCTATATGGTATAGTTTGGGTGTTATTGTGGCTTCTTGTTTGGGTTTTATGGAGGACATCATACTTTCACAGTTTACATCTGGAGGTGTGTGTAGAAGGACATGATACAAGTTATGATTTGCATAGTTTCTCTAAGGTCTTGGTTATCTTCCTAGATGTTTGGTTTCACTTACATTGTATTTGAGATTAGTTGGAGATTGCGATCACTAGTTTGTGCTCATGTATTTCATGTGAGAGATGACATGGGTATTCTTTTATCTCTTTCCTCTATTGGTTGTTGAGAGCTTGGGAGACTATTGTAGACTTTTTATAAGAATTTTCTTGTAGGTTATTGGTTAATGTATTGTGGATATCCTTGAGACTACATGGATTTGCTTCTTTGAGATGTTGTGAGTGGATTGGTTATAGATTTGACATTATCTTTTGTAGTGGGAGATTCTTGGTATATATGTGGTAGGTATCACTCTTGAGGCTTGTGATTGTAGGTCACATATTGGATATGTTGATGATGCAAGATTTACTTGGTATACCTTTGGAGGTGTGGATAGTTGGATGAGTTGGCACTTTTTGTGGGTGCTATTTCAGCTATGAATATTTTGACAACTATGGATACATGTGATTACCTTTGGATCAAATTTTTTGTGCTTGGCGTTTCAATTGGTACGAGATTTTTATGATCTTCTAATGTGACAGGTTGGGTGGTTGTCTTTGGATGGATTCTATGTATGTCCAGTGGTAGTGGCATAATAGGAGATGAGATCATTCATGTTTGAAATGTTGGATACTTTGATTTTGTTGTGGGCACCAGGATGGAGCACTTTGTATACTTTGATCCATGCTGGTGGATGTGCTTGGAGGGATTATTTTCTTGTTCATTTATGTGGCTACAGATTGACCCAATGCATTGTATACAACAAGTGGGAGATTATTGAGATAATGGGTTTTGCACACATTGCATAAATTTTTATATTGTATTATTTTATTTTATTATGTAATGTTGCTCCTAGATGGATGTGCAATATGTAAAGATTCCCATGGGATATACTAAATGAGTTGTATTGTAACATTGTGATAATATTTCATGTAATTGTTTAATATTGTGGAAAAGAATTAAATTTACAAGGGTAGTTGTTGGTGTAGAGAAAGAGAAGTGAGAATACAAAAGACAAAAAGGGAAAGAATCGAGCAAGACAAGGATTGACAAGTTAACCAAGGGAGCATTTGTGAAGGTTATAAGTATGGCATGGGATGTGTGGATTCATGCTTGTTTACATGGATTGCTTGATTATCGCTATGGCTTTGAAGGCTTCCATGGTTGTATTATAATGGTGTTTTATTGAATAATACATGGTGATGGATGCTTTTGGAGGCTAGGTTTTCCCTCAGTAAGGGTTTTCTAGGGTATATCTTGTGTCACATTTTTTGTGGGTATGTTTTCAATTCTCTTGCACATGAATTTTAATTTCGTATATATTTTAGATCTATTATGGGTTATGTGGAAATGGCTATATTTCTTTCTTGCAAGTTTCCTTACATTCACTTCCAATAGATTCAAATTTACCGTTAAGATAACTTCCTGCATCTTCCAAATACTTCCAAATATACTACATTGTTTGGAGTAATGAATAATGTTGAGTTAGGTTTTCCTTTAGTAGGTTTCATGGAAATAACCTTCAACTTAGGTTTTTCCTCATTCTCAATATTTTCCACTACTGACATATCCATGATTCTATCAAATATGAACTTTTACCAAATAAATTTGCAAAAAATGGTAAAATATCTCTTTCTAAAAATAGGATTTTCTTCAAAATCACCTTGATAAGTCACTTCTAAGGTGCTCTATGCTTTAGATATATTCACAATGAAGTGAAAATCAATTATGTACTCCATTTATTCCATCAACTTGAACTTGCATTGATTGCATACTTTGCAAACACCTATCAATTACATTTTGTAACCAAATAACTTCTCAAGATCATATATCTAATCTTTAGATGGCACTTGAGGTTTACTACAACCTCCTTTCATCATGAAAATTCTCCTCAAGACTTCACTTCATGAAATTCTCTACAAAAACATAGTTTTCATCTTCTGCTACAGAATTAACCTTTTCTATAATACCAGTAACTCTTAATTCCTTCATAACTTGTTTAGATAAGCTACAAATTACAAGCAAGCTTAGGTACCATCTAAACTTAACTTGATACACCTTTTCCCAACTTTTCTTCTCTAATTTAATCTCTAAATGAAGTTCTCAAATTCTGGTGTTGTAAACAAGCTTAATTCAACTTAATTGAATCAAACTCAAGAATTGACTTTGATATACCTATCTCATCATCATCTAGCTTTTCTTTTGAGATATCTAATCCTTTTACAAATACCTCATTGAGTTCTTAAGGTTCACCAACTATGTTTCTTTGTTCCTCATTGTCTTTGTTAGTTCCAAAGTTCCTTTCATGGTTCCTTCTATCATTTTTGACATTCTTTCCATCATTTCGTCTATTTCTAAAGTTTCTTCCATTTTTTCTTCCATCTTCAAAGTTTTTGTCCATTTTGTAACACTTTGTTGTATGTCTGAAGTTGTTGCATAACTGACATACTAGTGCTCTACTTCTAGGATTCTACTGATCATTAGGTGTATGACAATTCTAAGCAATGTGTCTTGGGTTGTTACACTTATAACACATGATCTATCTTTTTCTTCATAAGGTCTTCCTTCTCTTGATGTCCTTTCATTAGATCTTCTTCTATCTGTAGGGTTAGTATTTCTAGACATTCCACTATTCTTTCTATCATTATCATACTTAGATTTCCTACAATAAATTTCTTTATGACCCATACCATGACAATTATGACAATAAAATTCTTTAACATGATTAAATGAGTTATTTGTATAGTCTATTTTCATATGACCTATTTCATTACATGAAAAAAAACTTACCTCTAAATTCATACCTAGTTTCCTTAGGAGACTCCACTTTCTTTTCTTCATCCAAAATTTCAACTTCCTTTTCTTGTCCAACTTGTTTAGGTTTGTCACAAGATTGACTAGATTCAATCTTATCATCAGATTTTTATTTTTATTTTGGATCTAATATAATCTCAGGTTTCTTTGTAGACGTGTTAATTAGATAACTAAGACCAGTCTTATCATAAGTAGGTCTCTATATTGACATTAAATGATCAAGATTCTCTCTACTAGAATAAAACTTCTCAAGTTGCTACTTGCACTGAATTAATTCACCTTTCACAATAGTATTTTACTTATGAAGTTCTTCATGGTATTCTTTCAATGTTTCAAACTTAGATGTTTTCTATGCTAGACTTTCTCTAAGATCTACATTCTCAATCTTTAAATTAGATTCAACTTTTCTAGAATCATTTCTTAAAGTCAACTTTAGATTCATAATCTTCAATTTAGGATTCAAGATCTTGTACTCTCTCTTTAGCTTTGAATAATCATCACCACTAGTTCTAGATTTAGCAGATTCAGCTTGGATTTGAGATGTTCAATATTTTTCTTCAATTGTCCAATGTATACTTTGGAAGCTTCATATCTATCCTTTAGCTTATCTCTTTCTTCTATAAGGAGATCAATTTGTTCAAGAGCCTCTTCAAGGTTCTTCACAAACTATTCCATATCCATAAGGATCTTACTCAAGATGTTAAGCCTCTTCAAAGTAACTGCTCTCTTATGCCAATTGTTAGAAATAAGGATTACTGAGAGGGGGCGTGAATTAGTAATCTACAAAGTTTAGTCACCAACTGGATATTATTTCTTACTTTAAACCATATACAAAAAATTAATAAAGTAATGTTGGATAGAAATAGTAACCATGTACAAAGATAACGTATAACACCATATTTTTTCACTAGGGAAACCTTGGCCAAGGGAAAACCCTAGTGGGGATGATACTCACTAGATAATATACTAATATATAAGTTCCTTGTTAGAGAATGGACCCTGTTAGGATTCAATGAGAAAATTCAATATAAAGACTCCCTCTTATGAGACTTTGAATCCCTATTAGGAGATTTAACCCTATTAGGAGTTTTGCCAACCTTGTTAGGAGTTTTAGTATAGTAGATGCAAGATGAGCCCACTGCCCAATCATGCACTTCCAATTACAAGAAGAGCTCATGACCCAAAAAAGTAATCAAACTTCTAGAATATAGGTACTATAACTTCATTCTCATGTGATATTTGATCTTTAGCTTAAACTCAGATCACAAAATAGCTTTCACAAAACTTCACATATATCTCTTTTACAAAACTTCACATACAATTGCTCAACATGATAGCACATATAATCACAATTTTTGTCTCAAGATGTCCATTCCATAAATTCCATTCATTTACACAAATTATTGCTAGGTCAGCTAAGACCATAATACACTTTTCCAACTTAGAGTAAACATCTAGGATGTTGGTCCTAATTGGACAAGTAATTATTTTGTAAACAAAATAATCCTTTCCTTCAATTACATTGTCCTATTTCACTAAAACATGAATATCTCTTTTTTGTATAGTCTATACCAAATTTTGAGATTATACATCTCATCACCAACATGTATACTATCTCCATCTAACTTCAGTAGTCATAATATGACATCAACAACAATTTATAAACAAAATAATACATTGTTTTATACCAAATTCCATACTTAGACAATTTTCTGATTACCAAAAGCTAAGTATCTTTATTTTTGAGGTTTCTTATAAGCATGTACATCATGTGTTTTTATAAATGACAACAATTACACATCTCCATTAGCCAATTGTCAATATTCTATAACACCAGCTCATCATCTTATCTTCCACCTAGCTCACATAATCGAAGAAAACAAACTTGTTAGCTTAGATCCATCAAATTCATGATCTTTCTAATAAGGATGACACTCGGCATTAACTTTCTTCTGAAGCTTGGTACAAAATTCATTGCTTAGCATCCTCTATAAAATCACTCACCATGAATTGAAGTTTATTGGTGTTTGGCACCAATTAAACTTTACTCAGTATCAACAATTTTTCTCAACATACACTAGAATAGACTTTTACATGGCTCCAACAAATTTTCTTCTCGGCTTGCACTAACTTTTATTGGCACCTATTGTCCATTTGATAAATCTTGGCAAACAACTTTTGTTTAACTTTTTCTTCTAAACTTTCTTAGTGTAACCAACCTTTGCAACCTTAAGTAGATTATCAATGCACTATGATATCACTATCTCAGCTAATTCTTGTACTCCTTTACATATCATAACTCAACCTTTCCTCTAGGTACTATTGTTACATCATTCAATCAAATCCTCTTCATCAATCAAATAAGTGATAGTACTTAAAGCATATAAATAGTTATCTTACCAACACATAGTAGGTTTGACATCAGTGACAAAATAATTATTGAAACAAATTTATCATACTTGTATCAATCTGTTTTCAACACAAAGTAGGTCTCTGCCCTTATTTATATCAATTAATGGGTGCATGAGCCTTTGCATGACTTAAAAAAAAAAAAAGAATTAGAAGATAAGAAGAAGGAAGCTATGAGATGAGCTAGATGTTTCTGGAAGCTTTGAAAATGGAAGCTCGACCTTGTCTAGGTATTTCTAGGAGTTCAAAATGCATTTTTGGTGTATGGAATTCTTTAAATTAGGAACTTGTAGTTAACTGTAGGTGCACTACTTCTTCAAAATTGTCTACGCACCTTGATGATAGATTCCAAAAAATCAAAAATTATTCTATGTGTCAAAAACTAAATTTTCACCATCTGGATTTTCTTTCCCTCTACACAAAAATGATGTCTGGTTGTTTATTTTTAAACTTATCTATTATATCATCTACTAGGCTAGCTTTTGTAGATCCAAAGCCTCATATTTATTCTTTACAACTTGCTATTAATTACTAACTCTAATTCTCATCTCCACAAAATATTCAAGCTTGGTGTCTAGTTCCAAAAATGTTTCTTTAGTTTTGAAGGTTTTTCTGGTGTCATCTTCCAATTAAGTTTCTTCAAAAGTTCCTTGGAATCACTGAACTAATAATTGCACCATAAAAATCTTGGTCTTTGACTCATATTTAAAAATGTCAAGGAAGGTTGTGTTATAATACCTTTCCTCTTCCAAAAACTACTCTTGAGCTTTATCTTTAATTCATTGGATCTCTTCATGCAATCCCTAAATACCTTTATTACCTACCAATATTTTCTCTATCTAATCATTGAGCCTATCTAGATCCTTTGTATTACACACCTCCATCAAAATTTGATACCTTTGACCCTTTATATATTGTAATTCCTATAGGTCCTTGGCCCAGGTATGTACTTCATCCATCAACCCAAAATCTTGGTTCACTATAGAAACCAATTTGTCAGCACTTGACTGGATGTGGTGCTACAAGCCCAAATTTCCTAGTATGATATGCACATATTTTTCCTCAAAACTATAATTCCATTGTTGAAATTCTACATTCCTACTTTTTTTCTTCCTAATGTCACTACAAGAGTGATCTTTGGATTTTCTAGGTCAATAGGGCCCACAACTTCATTCAAGTAGCCTCTCAATAGCTCATTTTGCTTCCACAACATTATCAATTTTGAATCATCTTAGTCCATGTGTCTGAATACCTCTTTTATACCTATGGTGATCATCACTTTAATCATACCCACTATGGGGCTTCCTAACATAACCTCCTAGATTTGGTAATCTTTTGGGGTTAGTTCTTTGGTTTTAGCATGAGGAGGAAGAATGGTAATATGTGCAAGAAGGTCCTAATCTTTATTCTTCATTATGAAGGAAAATGTTTTCACATTTATTATAGGTGGTTCAAGCCTCTTCACTTATTTTATTAATTCCTTCATTCCTTCCTCTACAGTCAAGTCTAGCTACCTTTTTTGATAAAACAAAATCTCCCTCTTCATCCATTCTGGTGTAGTGCAAATGGGTGTAATATACTTGACTGAAGAGGTTGGTTCTAGAGAAGGATCCTTTTCCTTGTCACTTCTTTCTAGAGTATTCTCATATTAAGATAGATCTTGAGAAGGAATCTCTATATCTTTTTGGGCTAAGTTCCTAGCCTCTATATCCTAAGGAGATTGTTGAAGATCTTCTAGCATTTTTCCTCCCTTGGATACTTCATTGATATGTTACTGTTGGAGCTCCCCTTCCTCATTTTGTTGTTCTTTTGTCTCTTCTTGAGCATCTTAAGGAAGCAAAGTTACTGAACCTTTATCCAAAACTACTAAATCTTGAGATGGTGACTATTGAATACCCAAAGTTCCTAGAGGTAGAGGCAATAATTGATTACAATCCTCTCCTAAGGGTTATCTCATAGGAGCATCTCTCATTTTCTCTCCCACAATCTCAGTACCCATTGGCATAAAATTCAAGGCCAAGAAGTCGAAGACATCAATTCCTTCACCTTCCAACTCTACTATCTATTTTTTTTGTTCATCTTCTAAATTTGACACTTAGATGGGATCCCTTGGAGTAGATGGAGGTGCCAATGTGGAGCTTTCAGGATGGTCTTCTCCTTTCCTTAGTGGATTATTTTTGTTAAGTATACAATTTCTATTTTCTCCCCATGTTCTTCATCCTTAGCTTCTAGGATGGTCTTCTTCTTCATCCTTCTTCTTTAGTCTTCTCTTTCATGTTACTACCATAGTTGATTCAAATATTTCACTCTTTAGAGTTGAGGGGGAGGATTCTTTCTCTTCAACTAATACTCATGGTACCCTCTACTCATTTACCTATTCTTCCTCTAGTTATTTTGGATGTACCTACTATGGAGGCACTTTTGTTTGAGCCTCATCTTGTTTAGGTTGTACCTATTCTTATGGAGGCACTTGAGCTTGAGCTATTTCTTCCTTTCTCTAGAAGGTACTCTCTTCCTCTTCTTGCCATGTTCGACTTCAAAGTGCTCAACCTCCCACTCATGGTGATGTACCATTTATGGCCTTACTAGGAATTGAGTGGGGAAGTTTGGTATGATGACCTTTTCACCTTTACCATTTATAGGTCTTCTTGTAGCTTGTAGGGGTATAGCTCGTACAACTAGATCCATTTGAAATGGTTTCTAGATCCATTTTATTGTTAAATCAATTATGTGCCTAGCTCGATGAGCTATATCATCATTCTCATCCCTTCCTATCTTAGCATTCATTGTTGGCCAATCATAGATTGTATCCCTATTATATAGAGGTTCCAAAACTTATGGGACATCGTTTTCCACTGCTTTAAGATGGATCTTCATCTTTAGCACATTTTTGGCTAAATATAGAGTCATCCTACAATAGTCACTTATACAAATATCATAATCATCTATAATACTCAACCAAATATTTTCTAACACTTCTTCATGTAAAAACTCTTTCCTTTCGAGATGATGTAACATCTCAATGTTATCAAAGAATGGGTGAGGGGAGTTGTATTCTTCCTAGGGATATTGAACCCACTCAGAGTTGAAGAAAGAAATATCCTACTTTTGCTTCATCTTGAAAGCAATAATTGTGATGTTCTAGACCCATGTCTTCTTGTGTTATGTTCTCACTCTGTCATATATGGAATTGAGTTGGTGCACAATATCCATAAGTATGAGCCTATTTGATTGGTATCTTGGGAGCTTCTTTGGACACATCAGAGTACCAACTACCCAAATATAGGTGAAGGTCTTAAACTAAATGTAGTAGGCACCAATCTTTACAATTTGGTTATTGCCTCTACTTATAATCTCTTAGCATAGTCATCTTCAATGAACCTGGTGATTGTGAAGATAAACTTGTCATTCACCACTCTATATTATATACTTTTTAGTGGGAGCTTCTTCTTCACCAATTATAGATATACCACATAGGACCAAGCAATTGCATCCTATATGCTTTCCTCTTTGTAGAGGCCTAGTTAATCTTTGGTTCTAGCCACTAGTAGATACACCATGTATGATGTCATATAGAAGCATGGGTTAACTTTGATGGCTACTAATTTCTTTTCCAAGTTCTCACTCATGATGTTAGCCCAATAAATTATTATCTTTGTCATTATAATGGTTTCAATGAAGTCTACCATCTAGGTCTAAAGGTGCCTAGTTTTTGGGAGGCTTTTTATTATGCTTAATAGAAAAATTACATATCCAATATCATCCTTAATGTAACCCCTTGTCATATCAGCTTTTCCCACTTGATGGCCCACTAGTGTTCTATCAATAAAGAAATAAGATTGAACTTTTTCCTTTGACTCTTTCTCATTTTCCTTGTATCATCTCTCTATCCCTTCATATGAGACACACAAATACTAATCTTCCCTTGGGAGGTGAAATACATTCTCAATGTTCCTAGGTTGTAGGTCTAGGACTATCTCTCATGTGGCACTCTTAATGACCTTCTCTTTAGTCATTTAATGATATGCAAGGGTCATTATAAGTTTAGAGGTTTGAACTGATATTCGGTGAGATGTTACATTCACAAGGCCTACCCATATGAGTTTCAATACTATATCAGACCTCTCTTTGGGATTTTTTCATATTGTGAGGAATGTATTCCAATCTATGTGTCTAAGTTGTGTCCTTAATCTTAGTGTATCCATCTTGAAACCCGTACTTTTTAGGTGCCCCTTGATATTTAAATGTGACTAGTTTTGGATCCATTTTATCCATCATGGAAGAGGATGATGATGCCATCTTATTTGCATAAGGGAAGAAAACATTAGTCAGAGGGTGAAAATTTGACCTAAAACAGACTCTAGCTAACTCAAAAATAGGTTAAAATATGAAAAATGCAATCAAAATAGTTCCTCCCCCTCAAAATGCCTTGGCATGCATTTTAGTGCACCTAGCACACCCTTATAGGTATGTAGATGTGCTTATTTTAGCCTTTGAATGGATTTTTGGTGCACATGTGAATGTGTGCAACTACGCACATGCACAAATGCAAGTGCAAAGAAGGGGGGAATAAATAGTCTAATCTTTTATCTTTCCATAAGGTGTGGATGTGTGCACATGCACACATTTTGGAGGTGCAAATGTGCGCACCTTAATTAAGCCTTACTTGAAGGTTAAAAATGTTCTAGCATTTTTTTTTATTGAGTTAAGGAGGGTGTGGACCTGAGCACCTAATGGAGGTGTGCATGTGTGCACCTTCCTTAGGTCAAGGAGTCTTAGGATTCTTTTTTAAGCTCTTTTTTTTTTGGTCTTTAAGGTTGGAAGGTGTGCACATGCACATCTTATAGAGGTACACATGTGCATAAATTCATTAAGTGCTAACCTTTCCTTGGTATCTATTTGTTGGGGATCAAGAGTAGTGGATGAGCATGGGGAGAACAAGTGTGGAGGTGTGGTGATATTTGGAAAGCAAAAGAAATGTGGGAAGGAGGGAAGGCCAAAGGTCTCATATATACCCTAGGGAAAGGCACACCCTAGAATACTATACATGTGCAACTCCAGAGGGTGTACAAGTGCACACCCATGGAAGGTGCACACTTATGCACCTCTAGGATTGCACAAATGTGCACTTTTGAAGTTGTGCATTTGTGCACATCCAAAAGGGTATGCATATCTGCACCTCTTAAAGTTGAACATGTACCCACCTATTTTAGAGTGCCAAATCTCCTCAAATAAGATTCTTTTTTGTTCTTCCTATTTCACTGACTCACCTAGTTAGAGACTAGGATTTGACCTAGACTTGAGATAGGGTTTAAAAAAGATCAAGACTCTAGAGTAGGAGCCTTGTAGGAAAAAAATTACTAGGGGGTCCCCATTTCTCTTGTTATGAGACCACAAAAAATAGCCCCAATAAAAGGGAAGAAATGACAAAGACATTTCTTCATCAGTAAGAATTCTTCTAGCATGTGTCAATTGATAATTGAATTCCAAACACATCAAGAACCTTTCAAGTCCCTTGATAGTCAAAACTTTAGAATCTTGAACCTTCAAGCTCAATGTATTCATTTCATTTGATATTTCAAGGTGTAGTCCATCATGAGCTTCTAGAAACTTGGGGATTTTTTTCTCCATCGGTCCATTCATCAAAAATCCTTGTAAAATCTTTTTATCAATCACTACCTAATCAAATGAGAGAATCTATTTTGAGGGATCTTGACAAGTTATCAATTTTTTTATTTTGAGTCCTTGGTAATCTCTTTTATTTTCTTCATGGGGCTCATTTGTTTCCACTTGATTCTTCCTTGAAGCCTTTTGTATGGAGTGTGGATAGCCATTTTGGAGTGTATATCCCTCTTGTTAAATTAACTTTTAGGATCTTCTAGAATCTTTAATCTAATACCATCTGTAATTCTTTTTTCTCTCTTCAGTACCATGACCATGCTTAGATTATGTGGCCAGTGCATTAATGTTGTTTTTCATTTTATTCTCTTTAGTTTGATAACTCTTGCATTCCTCTTTTATTGAACTCTTGGGAAACTCTCATGTCAAACAGTTTTCATAGAAGTTTGTGGAAGAGACCCTTTGTCTAAACTAGGAAGTTTGGATTATCCTTGGTAATATCAACCTAGATACAAAAATCACCAAGATAGCCAGTCATTAAAGTTTGTCAAGTGTTGAGAGCCATCAATCTAGAATTTTGATTTTAAGACCAAAATTCCTTTACAACTGCAAGTCATATCTATCATTAGTTGGTACCAGAAACAAAATCATCTGAGTGCTTTGATGCAAAAATACCTCTTCCCTAAAGTTGAAACCAAAATAAGTGATCTATTGAATGCATCAAGAAAAATTCTTGATTCCACCTAACCCATGGACTAGCATAAAAAAAAATATAGACAACTATTAAAGAAAACACAAAACTGAAAGCAAACACACAACTAAAAGAAAACACACTTTCATGTAATAAACACATGACTAAAAGTAAACAAACTTGCAGAAATGTTTTTCTTTTATAGAAATGTTTTCCACTTTTAGACCTACAAATCATGTTTTAGGAATTAGCCTTTGATTGGCAATGAGACCAATTCCCCTTGTAGAGAACTTAGCCTAAAATTATTTTCTCCCAAAATCTTTGCAATTTGATAAGGTCCAATCCACAAGAGTTGAAATTTAGTGTGACTACCTGGCTTTTCTTTTTCCTTTTCCCAAAGAAGAATAAGGTTAGATATTCTGAAAGATTTGATTGTTGCTTCGTAAAGTTTCATTAAACTACTACCATTTTATGACAGCCAAATTTTTTGACATGTGCTCTAATTCTTTTGTCTTCTTTCATCCAGTTCAAAGATATTCATTAGTCTGATCTAAACTCTATTAATATCCTCAACATATCCTCTCATGAATTTCAAGACTAGAATTTTGAGGTTGTGGGAATACTAGTTCTTGTCCATAGACAAGTAGATATGGAGATGTCCCCAAAGAATTTTTGATCTTGACTCTGTCTTCCTATAATGTGTATTTCAGCTAAGTGTGCCAATTTTTTTGGGTTCTCTTGGAGAAATCATTTTATCACTCTAATCAAGTTCTTATTGGTGGACTTAGACACACCATTCCCTTGTGGATTGAGAGCTTGATTATAACTTGATTGTCTAACATCCATTGAGTAAGGAAGATTGATGCAAAAGATGACCCATTTTTGCATACAAGGAAGAATAGTATTCCAAATCTAGTAATAATATGATCTTCCAAGAAATCAATAACTACTTTTGTTGTGCAGTTCATGAAAGTCTCAGCTTCTATCCAACATATGCAATAATTGGTAGCTATAGGAACAAACATATGTCCTATAGATGATGGTGGGTTCACTAGTCCAATAAAGTCCAACCCCCACTTAGCAAAAGGGCATACCTCAAACACTAGTTGTAGTGGCATAGTTGGATGTCTCTCTCTATTGGCACTTGTCTAAAAAATGTGGCAAGAGCATACATGTTCGAATGTATCCTTGAATATTATAGTCCAAAAATAACTTGATCTCAAAATTAAAAAGGTCATAACCTTTGTTGATCCATGTCTTGTACCATACTTATCATGATATTTCTCCAATATCTCCTTCACTTCTTTGCATCCCAACACTTTAATAGATTCCCTCATAGTTTCTTTTATAAAGTTTCCTATCTTGAAGTATATAGGAATCACATTTCATCTTGATTCCTCCATGTTGGGAACTATTCATCTAGTTAGGGTATTGATTCTACAAGAGATAGTACACAATATATTGATACCAAACATTAGTGATTATCCCTCGATTAATGTCCACTTGAGACTCTATGATCATTTTCTCATCTCCAATACTAATTCATCATCAAACCTGATTTCATTACTAGTACCAATCTTGTTATCATCTATCATCTTAATCATCCCTT
Source organism: Cupressus sempervirens (assembly GCA_028749045.1). Taxonomy (NCBI): domain Eukaryota; kingdom Viridiplantae; phylum Streptophyta; class Pinopsida; order Cupressales; family Cupressaceae; genus Cupressus; species Cupressus sempervirens. The sequence continues at coordinate 393,767,908 of CM053788.1, read as the reverse complement.
TTCCTCTCACCAGCTTCATTAGTTGAATTTCTAGATCAAATTCTTGTAATATAGCCATCCATTTTCCTCAAATTTCACCTAATTCATTTTGCATTAGTAGTGATTTGATTGTAGGATCCAACACAATAGCATTTACCTTACTCCTAAGTATGTAATGGAAAAATTTCTTGACTGCGATTATCGGGGAAAAAGATTATTTGTCAAGATAGTTCAATTCATTAGTGGACAACTCATGAATGTGATAGGTCTCTCATCTTCTTTGTCTCTCTTCTAAGTGAGAATCCTAGCACATGAATGTTCTAAAGAAAATGAGTAAATTTTGAAAGCCAATTCATAACTAGACTTACAAGTACTAGAGCCATAGAGATGGCTATTTTGATGTCTTCAAAATATTTCTTTATTTTAGGAACCCATTCAATTTTTCTCCCTTTTTTATCAAGTTATTGATGGGGTGTATTATCTTACCAAATCCACTAATGAACTTAGGCACAAAATAAATGTTCATGAAGAAATATTTGAGCTCTTTACAACTACGAGGAGGTGATAACTTTAGAATAGCTTCTACCCTTTTAGGATAAATGGATATCCCAACTTTAGAAATAACGTGCCCCAAAGTCTTTCCTTTGGTAACCCTGAACAAACACTTCTTAGGATTGAGAGATATGTCATGCCTCTAACATTGGTTTAAAACTTGTCTCAAATCTACAACATGAGTACTCTAATCTTTTAAAAACATGGTTAGGTCATCCTAGTAGATAACTATATATTTATTAATCAACCCTTTGAATGCTTCATCCACATCCCTTTGAAATGTAGCTCCTGCATTGATTTATCCAAAAGGAATTCTTTTGTATGCAAAAGTTCCCCATTTTTTTGTGAATGCAATCTTTAACTTATCTTCTTCATTGACTATCACTTGGTTGTATCTTGAATATTTGTCTAGAAAAGACATCATTTTAGACCTATTCATAGTTTCCAATACTTCATCAAGAAAGGGAAAATGTTAGTTATCCTTCTAGGAGGCTAGGTTCAAATTGCAAAAATCCACACAAAGGAAAATCTCTCTAGTCTTTTTTCTTACTAGAAAAAATTTATTAACCCATATCAAATGTTAGATTGGAAATATAATTTTAGAACCAAGAAATATTTGGACCTATTTCACTATTAGTGGTTTGATAATGCGATTCACCAGTCTCTCTCTTTGATGAAAAGGTTTGGCATCAAGATTCAACAGAATGTCATCAGTGATGATTTCAAGATCATACATTTTGAGTTCTTCATAACTCGATGCCATGACATCTTTGTATTCCATAAGCAATTAAAGCATACTTTCTTTTTCTAGAGGGTTACATGCCTTTCCAATTCTTACCATGTTAGGATCTTCTTCTGTACCCAAAATATATGAATTACAATCTTCAATCCCCTTTTCTCCAATAGTTCTTCTACTATGTATTGATTCATCTCAATTGAAGATTCATTACAACACTACCATCCCCTTAGGAATAGTATTTGTCTTCAAATTTATAATCCCATCCTCATCCTCTAGCTCATCATCTTTAGGTTTATCATCAGGAGTATCAACAATCTCTTGTCCTTTGAAAAGGTCATTGCACATAATGAACTTGAGAATATGTTGGTCATCTTGGAAGACATGGAAATTCATAATTTTGTTTGGAATATATGGGGCAAAAATTAATTCAACTAAAAACCTTTTGACTTTTGTTCTTTCAATGGGTTACAATGCACTGGCTAAAATCACAAGAGCGTTAGATACCATGTTCTTCTTTCTTAGAATGGACCTTATATTCAAAGCCTCAAAATCTTCCATCAAATACCAAACTCTTTTTTGGTATGCAAGTAGTCTTCTATCATTGAAAGAGTAGATTTATTCAACCTATCTTATCACCAATTGAGAATCTCCAATTATGAGAGCTTTGATGTCTTTTGCTAATGCAAAGAGAAGTTTGTGAATCATGGCTTCGTATTCTACAACATTATCAGTATATCTAAATTTTAAATGATATGCAGCATAAAAATACCTACCTTTGGGATTATTTAATTCAATACCTACACCAGGTCCTAATTTATATTTAGAGTTGTCAAACCTGAGTGTCCCAATTGGTTGTTCTTTAGGCTTTCCAGATTTGTGTTTATTCATTCAAATATTTTTTTTCACATGGTGGGCTTGGTGAGTTACCATTATTTATCTTTGATATGGGGGTGGTCCTTTTCTCTTGCTAATCTTGAATCTCCCTAATCAATTATGTGATTTTATCAAATTTTGGTTTAGGATGAACAAATACAAAGGTCCAGCCTTTTACCTTTTACAAAATGTCTTCTCCTAAGTACTTTGATCATCCCTAGTGGGGGATAAGATAAATCCCAACCATATGAAGAGGTGTTACTATATGACACATTAAGATATTCTTTTCTTCTTCAAAATTGTTTATGACTTCAGATATGTACGTGGAACTTGAATTTTCTTCTTGTATCTCCCTTAGAGTTTTACCATTTTTTAATTACATTATCTAAGTTAGTACCTGAGTATTTTCTTCTTGGAAATGTGGGCACTCAAATTTTGAATGACTTAATTTGTGCAACCTATAAAATCTTGGAAGAAGTAAAACATTTGGGTCCACTTCTTTGCCTAAGAATTATAACTTCGCAACCATGCTATCCATGAATTGAATCATGACATCTTCTTTTGGGGTAGGGATCATGGATTCTTTATTTAGGTTTTTTGGTTTCTTTTTTGAATTTATTTCAAGAGCCATCACCTTGTAAGAACCTAAATCTTATTGAAAAAAGGCTACCTCATTTGGTGTATTGTATTCTATGATTATCATCTTTAGTTTTAGCTCAGTGTTGATCTTGATTTGATTATTCAATCCTTTCCAAGGTATCCATAGTTGAGTAAAATTAGTTGAGAACCATCCTCTTAATAATAATATCCATTCTCTAATCAACAAAAATTTCTATGTTTCCATAATTTCTACCACATGTATCTATGATATCTTCAATTCTAGGGTCTGTAGTTAGCTATATTTGAACATATTTCAATACCCTAATAACTTTTACTTCCATCTTGTTGAGTTGAATCACTATTCAATTTGTAGGTTGAGGAGTGACTCCCAACCTTTGTGTTGTCAAAAATGCAATGACATTACAAGAAGCTCATGAATCAATGAGACAATTGTGAAGGTTTCTTCTAGATATTCTAAAACTGGGCAAGAAAGGGGGCACTTCCACCTTGTCTTTATACATGGTTGGCATTCCCCAGATGTGTTGACTTGTTGTGATACTATCTTTTGAAGACTTGCACTAGGCATTTTCTTTGTATGATCAAGAGTCTTTATCAATGCATCCCTTCGATTAGGACAATTTTGTAGTATATCAAACAAGGATATGTTTTCCTTTTTTCTTTTTAAATTTTCCATTGTACTATACTTTTTAGTTGACCATGCAACATTCTTTAGTATTGTAGTCATATTTCCTTGATTTTGATTTTTTTGTCCAACATAGGGTGCTCTGGTAGGTACTAGATTGTTATTATCCTTTGGATCAGGATGTGTTGGTTGCAAAGCAAGAGGAATCCCATCTGTCATGGGTTCCCTTTGGTTCTGCAAATTATAAGTATTCTAATTGTCATTTTGAAAATAAAGAATCTCTTTTGATTAAGAATTTGATTCTTGACTAAATGGAAAAGTAAATTCTTCATTGACTTGTTCTTCCATCCCTAAGTTCTATGGAGAATCAAAAGATTCCAACAACATAGTATTCAACTACATAGGGGGCTCATTCTTAATGCCTTGTGAATTTTGATTCGCTTCTTGATTTCCATTGAAATATGAGCTATCATCATTGGGTATATTTTGATTAATGTTATATTGATTGATGTCTACAAGTTGAGCATTATTGTTGTTATCTACAAGAATGTTTTCATTTTTTGAACATGTGTTCCATTTTTTATTCTACCTTTGGAAACTATTGTTGTGATCTAGAGGATTGAAATTGTTCCCTACTTCTTCTTTTTTCTATTAAAATTCTTGTTGTAATTCTAACCATAGCTATTGTTGTTGTAGGGGACTACATTCATTTTCTAAAAATTTATTGTTCTACCCTTGTGACAACCTCAAATGGATTAGTCTGTTACTAATTTGAGACATGGTCTTCTTCATTTGGCCAGTCTTAGGTGCAACATTATTTTGTGCTTCAATGGATGTTTCTATCTTTTTCTCAAATAAAGCAACTTTTGGAGGTTCATATCCTAGATAAGTTAAGGCTAGAACTAGTATAGCTAGTGACTATTATAGTGGAATTGGATTCATTGGAATGAATTGAGCATAAATTGTGCTCTAGTGAGATATGTCGGTACTATTGTAATAGCTTGAGCTATAGCCATCAATTCTCCTTCATTAGGATTGACTTTTTTACTAAAGGTAATTTCTTATGAGAAAACTTTTTCCAATATGTCAATGTCTGTGATAGGCAGTTTTCTTAGAAAAATAGTCATGAGATGGTCCATAGCATTTAGATAAATTTGGATTGTAGCTTCAACTACTATGGTGTAGGGAGTTTCCACTTGTGGTAGGCTATGTGAAAATAATTATTGAAATGTGAAATGGTTTCCACTAGATCCTTCTTGATTGATATAAATTGATGATGTACCACATCTGGGTTGACAAATGTTCTAAATTGTTCCAGGAAGAACTTTTCAAAGGCAACCAAATTCTAGATACAACCTAGTGGAAAATTCACATACCAATTAAAGGAAACTTCTCCCAATGAGTATGAGAATAAAGGAAATACCACATTCTCTTCTTGAATCATTTTGCAATTGCATATTTCTTTGAACACCTTGATATGGTCCTCAACCATTTGTGCTTCTCTATAAATGAACCCTGGGTAGAATTCCTTAGGATTCTTGGGAAGGTCATTATGTGCACCTTTCAAATTAATTAGTGAATCTATTGTGTTAGCAAAGAAGGCCATCGAAGAAGGATTTGGTGGAATGATAGGTAAAGGTTTCTTCGGAGGTGGCACTAAAGATGATGAAGAAATTTGGAATGGAAGTGGTAGAATTCTTAGTACTCCTTTATCACTATGAGGCTTACGAAAATGAATAAGTTCTAGAAACTCGTGTGCACTGAGTGAAGATTGTAAAGCTCTTTGAAATGGAGATGGTGGATCAGGATCTTCTAGTTTGCATCAATTATGAAAAAATGCACCGTTGTAGACGTGTACTCCTTTAAATTAGCACACCTATGCACTTGTGCACTTGTGCACCTTCTAATAGTATCAGACAACAAAAAATTTAAACTTTCAAAAACCTATAGAATTTCTAAACAAAAAGTTGTTTTTTTTATTCGAGTGGTTTTTGACCCTCCTTCTAGCACCACTTTTTTTTAGCTTTCATTTTGCATGATGTTGAATGGCAGGGATCCTTTCAAATCCCTATCTTGAAAAGATAATTGAGGATCAACTCCAATGTTTTGGGCAATCTTACAACTTACTGAAATTCACTCAATTGAAGATAAATGTGTATGGTCACAAGTAGGCCTTTTCTGGTTCTAAACAATTTTAGATAATCTGTTTGATCTATTATTGTTTGAAGAAGTAACCAAAAAGAAAATATCTTTTTGGTATTTTTTTTTATGATAAATGAAATTTATCGATTCAACTATATGTATTCCTATTTTAACCAAGTGTTAGAAAAGAAAATAACAAAGATAAGGTAATGAGAGTTTAAAGAAAATAACTTGAAAGGGAAATTCCTAATGGACATAAACCATAGTTACAATGTTAGAAACAATAGTCCATGAAGATAATTGGGGGGAATGAATCAGTTATCCAATAATTAAAACATTTATCAACCTTAAACAATCTTATCCATTGAACCAAGTAAACAACAACCATAACAAGATGCACATAAACAATTATGCTAGATATGTTAACTAGGGAAACCCCTGATCAGAGGAAAAACCACAGTGGGAATGATGTCTACAAGATGATGTACTAATATAAATATTCCTTGTTAGAGGATGGACCCTATTAGGATTCTATTACAACATTTAGTACATATGAGTCCCTATTAGGAGACTTTGAATCCTTGCTAGAAGATTCCAACCCTGTTAGAAGTTGTAGAGGATAGAAGGAGCCACTATCCAAATATCTTCTAGGGAAAGTTTACCAAACTCACTATCCAAAAATTCTCTCAACTATTCCTTCCATAATAATTGTATGTATTGCACTTTATCTTCTTTCTTCTTTCCTGTTAATCAAACCAATCACAATCTAACCTTTTAAACTAGGTCATGAATCTCAAATCCAAGTATCCAACTTCGGATCACATAATAAAACATCAACAAAAAAGTTTCCTTCACCTTTGCTCTGCTCTACTCAACTTCACATTCTACTCTTTGTACTACTTACAATCATTCATACATCTCACATCCATCATACATGATAAAGGAAAATTTCCTCCTTATATATCGAGTCCATAAAAAAATTCCTTGAGTTAGCTATTACACCTTCTCAATTAATTATTATAGGACCACATTAAGAACACATTACAATTAGCAATAACATTAATCTTCTGCCTTGCAACTTGAATATCTTTCCATACACATAACATTATGACAATTTAACTTAACCACATCATTGCCAACATGTCTTCTTCACATCTTTAACTTAAACTTCTCAAAATAACAACTCTGCTAAGAGATATAAAAAGTTTACTCGAACATGCCTTTGTAAACTCTATCTTAGAATAGTCTTCTTTGAAACTTTCATAAATTATTTCATACTTAATATATTATGCTTTTGAGGTTATTTGCATATGGTAGACACTTAGTATAATCTCCCTTTAACCTCACTACATAATTTACTTAATGATATGTCTGTACCAACTTGATCTTTCCACTGTTCTTGTATCAAATACCATAGAAAACTACTATGTTGACTTGAATGACAAACACAGTCATGAATGCAACATATCATCATGATAATGATCTAAGAATTTTTCTACAATACTCCCCCATGAGAATATCATTAGCATTCATGCTTATGACAATCTCCACCTTTAGCATTGATGACAACATAGATGGAAAACATCTAGTTCCAAGATTACCAATTGCAAAAGACTGTTAACCTTTCTTTTCAAAAACTCTTCATCAATCATTCTCCCCCATTGATATACCTCAATGTGCTTTACATCAAACTATTTTTCCGTGTTGTACTTCTTCAACCTATTTTCATGTTGAACTTCTACCCCATTGACATCAATGTCAAAGGTTTCAACAACCATAAAAATTTACAACAACTATTTCTAACAAGCTCAAGTATCCATAGAAACTAGTCAAAATAACATCCAAAAGAGTCCTAGATGAATCTGTCCATCACACATACTCCCCCATATAGAAAGCATCAACATTCAATCTAAAAAAACAATAGTGCTCTATTACACTAGACTGATGCACTCTTGCATAAACTACTTTGATGTAGCAAGAGGCATAACCCCTAGCATACCTCGCAAATACTCAAAAGTCTCTTTGGGAAGAGGCTTAGTTAAGATATCTACAATATACACTTTAGTGCTCACATACTCGAATCTAATTTTCTTTTTTGCAACTTTCTCTCTCAACATGTGATACTTGATAGAAATGTGCTTAGTTTTATAATGCAACACTAGATTCTTAGAAATATTTATTGTGCTTGTGTTGTCACAATGTATGACAATAGGTTCATTGAATTGTATCCTTATACCCTTTAGCATCTACTTCATCCAAAAAAATTGATTACATTTTTTTCCCTGCAACATATTCTACTTTTTTGTACTCTATGAGGTACAATCATGCTTCTTTCTTAGCCAAGAAACCAATCTTCCTCGAAGAAAGAAGGCTCCACCACTGGTGCTCTTTTTGTCATCCATATTTCCTTCCCAATCAGTATTAGTATACGCATATAGAGTGAAATTATTAGGTCTATCATACTACAATCCAAATTCTAGTATTCTTTTCAGGTATCTAAATATCATTTTGACTACTACATGATGTTCTTCTCTAGGACCATCTTGGAATCTTGCAACAATTCCAACTACATTTTCTATATCCAGCCTTGTGTGAGTTAAATATTGCAATCCTTTGATCATAGATCTGTACTTCTTCTACTCAACAGTAGGTGTCTCATCCTTTGTAGATAACTTGTGTCCAGTTAATAAGTATTCCAACAAGTTTACATGTTTCCAAACCAAACCTTTTTAGTAAATCTTTCAAATACTTAGTTTGAGAAATAAATATTCCTTCTTTCTCCTATACAATCTATAATCCTAGAAAATATTTCATCTCTCCTATCATGCTCATTTCAAATTCCTTCTTCATTTCTTTTGAAAACTTTTCACTTTCATTGTTGTTTCCTTCAAATATGATATCATCAATAAATATTACCAAAATCATCAGTCCATGATCAATTTCTTTCCAATAGATATTACTATATGTCATACCTTTTCTATATCCAAGCTTTGTCAAATGCTTGTCTAACCTTGCATACCAGGTTTTGGGTGCTTGCTTCAAGCCATACAATGGTTTCTTCAATCTATATACTATGTCCTTGTGATCTATCAAATGAAAACCATCAAGTTATTCTATGTATACTTCTTCAAGTTCTCCATTCAGAAATGTTGACTTGACATCCATCTAATATAATTTGAATTTCTTATATGCTGCATATGGTAGGAATAACCTTACTACTTCTATTCTTGCCATAGGAGCATAGGTCTCATGATAGTCTATTCCTTCTTGCTATGAGTAACCTTTACATACCAATCTTGCTTTGTTTCTTACAAATTGACCTTGTTCATTCATCTTGTTCTTGAATACCCATTTAGTTCCAATCACATTCTTGTCTGTTGGTCTGGGGACCAATTCCCATGTCTCATTCTTTACTATTTGATCCAATTCCACTTTAATAGCTTACTTCCAATGGTCATCTTTACATGCTTCATCTGCATTCTTAGTTTCAAATTGAGATATCAAACATAGTTCTTCATTGATTCTTCTTCTTTTCATCACACCTTTATTTTTTCTTTCAATGATCTGCTCAAATGGATGATTCTTTATCATATTCTTACTCAAAGTAAGAGTTGTTATCTCAACTCTTGTCTCTACTAAAGGTCCCAAGCATTGTTCCTACCTTAGCTCTTCTTCATTCTACAAATCATTGTTAGTCTCAAGGAATACTTCATCATTATTTGGTTTAGTAACAACATCATCATCTAAATTGTAATCAACTACTCTTTCTTTTATCCTAAATTTCTCCTCAACTCTCACATTTTCACTTCCCATAATAGTCTTAAAAGTTGTTTCTACTATTACAAGCTCTTCATTAACCAATCTAGACTTATTATCACATTCTTTCAAGGATCTTTCCATACTTACTCTATATTCTTCAACTTTATCAAAATTTAGGCTCTTTCTAGTTTTTCTTATCCTCTTAGGACATCTAGTCAAAAAATGACCAAATTCTTTACATGTCCAATAAACAAAAAATTTCATACCTTCTTGTTCTCTCTTCATAAGTAGATCATTACTTTCCTTTATCTTTATGTCTTCTTTGGATCTGGACTTATCTTTGTTTGTGCTTCTATTCTTTTGTGTATAAGAGAAGGATTCTAGATCTAAAAACTCAATGCTTTGTTCTTTACACAAATCTGATAACTCACCAAGAATTTCCACCATCTGGGTGTCAAAATTCCCCCTGTCAAATATAGGACTATCTTTTTTGAACATGTTTTCCATGGATCTTCAAAAGTTGTTAAACTTTATGTTCAAGAACTTGATGCTCTTATACCAATTGTTAGAAATAATTTTCCACCAAGATAACTAAGAGGAGGCGTCATTCAATTATCCAATAATTAAAACATTTATCAACCTTAAACAATCTTATCCATTCAACCAAATTAAACAATAACCATAACAAGATGCACATACACAATTATGCTAGATATGTTAACTAGGAAAGCCTTTAATCAGAGAGAAAACCCTAGTGGGAATGATGTCCATAAGATGATGTACTAATATAAATATTCCTTAATAGGGGATGGCCCCTATTAGGAGTCAATTACAATAGTTAGTACATATGAGTCCCTATTAGGATACTTTGAATCCTTGTTAGAAGATTCCAACCCTATTAGGAGTTATGCCAACCCTATTAGGAGTTTTAGAAGATAGAAGGTCCCAATGTCCAAATAGCTTCTAGAGAAGATCACCAAACTCACTATCCAACTAACCTCTCAACTATTCCTTTTAGAATAATTGTATGTACTATACTTCAACTTATTTCCTCTATCCTTTCAACTGGACCAATCACTATCAAACCTTGTAAATTAGGTCACAAACCTCAAATCCAAGTATCCAACCTTAGATCACAAAATAAAACCTCAACAACAAAGTTTCCTTCACCTTCACTCTTCTCTTCTCAACTTCACATTCCACTCTTTGTGCTACTTATAATCATTTTTACATCTCACATCCTTCATACATTATAATGGAAAATGTCCTTCCTTTATACTGAATCCATAAAACAATTCCCTAAGTCAATTGTTACACATTCTCAATTAATTATTATAGGACCACGTTAAGAACATGTTACACTTAGAAATAACATTAATCTTTTGCCTTGCAACTTGAATATTTTTTTGTACACATAAAATTATGATGTTTGAACTTAGCCATGCCATCATCAACATGTCTTCTTCACATCTTTAACTTTGGCTTCTTAGAATAACAAATCTGCTAAGAGATATAAAAAGTTTAGCAAAACATGCCTCTGTAAACTCTATCTCAAAACAGTCTTCTCCAAGACTTTCATAACTTCTTCTAGACTTAATATCTTATGCTTCTAAGGATAGCTATGTATACTAGAGACTTTTTATAATCTCCCTTTAACCTTTCTATTGGATGTACTCAACTATCTATTTGTGCCAACTTGATCTTTTTGTTGTTCTTCTATCAGATACCATAGAAAATTGCTATGTTGACATCAATTAAAATCATAGTCATGAATTTAACATATCATCATGATAATGATCTTAACATGTTTCTACAATACTCCCCCATAGGAATATCATTAGCATTGATGCTTCCAACAAACAACACATATGTGAATTAAATTGTCAAAAAGGATAGGGTAGGAAACTAGTGAAATTAGGAGAAACACTTCCTTAACTCCATTGATGCAATCATAGATGGGAACTCAATATAAATTGAAATGTGTTTCATGTCTCATCAAAATCACAAGGTCATATAAAGTGCACTCATACAAGACAAGATGTTATGCAAGAACAAAGATGATCCTTTCTCCAATTTGTTACGTTAGTAGAATTCATTAACATGGAGTAAACACCAAAACTAAAAGATCACATAATCGTAACAACACAATAAAACCATTGGCTCCATTATTATTCATGAAAATGCATTCACAAAAAATAACACACTTTGGCAAGAATAATTACACTCAAAATAAGAGCACCAATAGTATATATTATTACATCAAAATAACAACCTAGAGTACATATTACATCAATGTATTTATAAGAAATCATCTCCTTCCTTTGTGTTATAATTGAGTGTAATTCCTTGCCAAGGAACCCAAAATAAATTAACCTAAAGTTTTACTAAGTTTTCCAAAATTAAAATTAAAAAGATAATAACTTAACAACAATAGTTACAATATAGTGGAAGCATTACTCACATACATAAACACAATTCATAAAATAGATTACATCTCTTAAAGGTCCCATGATGTTGAATCACATTTAAGTTTATTTAATACTAAATCAAATACATAACAAATCCACCATCAATGAATAACCAAAAGTTCAAATCCAATTAAATAATATACAATTACAAGATGCCACTTGGCATAATTAAAATACATAATTATCCACTATAAAAATCACAAGGTATGAAAAGCTCAAAGAATATACATCACAAATAAATACATCATCTCATAAGATCTCTGATAATCAAATATAGTACAATAGAATAATACTATCCAACAAAAATATAAGATCAGATAGAAAGGATCAACTACACAAGAACATCCAGTAATGACATTGAATGGTTGGATCTCAATGGTATAAGAAAAATGCACTACCACCCAACCTCATGAAAGTTAAATGGCCCACTCCCATTGCACTAAGGAGATAAACTCAAGTCCCATATAGATATCAAAACACAAGTCATAACCAACATCTAGGTCAAGGAAACACTTAAAAGAAAACTATATCAAAGGGTAACACGACACTAGTATCATCTAAACCCAAAGGCAACAAAGACATGTAGGAAATCTACTATGTAAGTGGAAAAGTGTCATAACATAAGCCAACTCTAAGGTTACCCTAGTAGCCTCTATAGACTCTAACATCCTAGTGTCTCTATGCAGCACCAATATCCTTTCATACAGACAAGGCATACTAATGAAGCAAGGTTGCAACCAAGCATCCTCTCTACTCCCATCCTAGCTTGTACTAGCACTCGAGGCATGGGTGAGGAAAAATAATGACTCTTATTAATTCATTTTAAAACCCATTTAATGAAATGTTATCACTTATTAAAATAATTTACAATGGGTTACCTAGGTAGCCATTCTAGGCTCTGGCCTCCATTGCAAGTCACTTCCCAATGTACACATAGATTACATACCCTAGGCTCATAAAATCACAATTTTCACCTTAGTCCTTTACAAGAAATTGGAAAGCACATATAGATAAAATACAGTAGTCACCTTAGTTCTTTACAAGCAACTGGAAAGCACCAAAAGATAAATCATAATAACCACCTTAGTCCTATACAAGCAACTCGAAAGCATCCAAAGATAACTGGTCAAAGACTCAAAGGTTACATCAGAAAAGTCACACTTTTAACCTCAGTTCTATACAAGAAATTGGAAATCATCCAAAAGACAACTAATCAAAAACTCAAAGGTTACATTAGGAAAGCACACCATTCACCTCAGATCTATACAAGAAACTAGAAAGCATTAACAAACAACAATCAAAACTCAACATAGAAAACACGTGACACATCACCATGGTCAAATATAAAATATCATAACACAACATCCTCACAAAAAAAAACCCCCAATCCTATGGTAAATATCTTGACTAGTCAAAGAACTAATTAAAACTTGAACCCCAACATAAAATACAACATACATCTCATGAAAAGTTTTAATAATTGTTTTCATAGTTCGTTTAGGTTTGAAGTCATAAAGGTCAATTTTCACTATGGTTTTCAAAAAAGAACTCAAGATTTGATATGCAACTAGGGTTCCACTTTTCATCTTCTCAAAGTATTATAATTACTAAGCTTTTCAAATAATAAAATTTCCCTATTATTACAAATCATTTTCATATATCTAAACCATATAAACACATCCAAGCTTATAAAAAAAACATTAATTCTCCCAATTAATTTTTTTAATTTTCAATTTACTTTAAAATTATATTTAACTAATAAAGTAATAAATCAAATTATCAAATAATTAAATTTAAAATTTTAACAATCCTTATTAAAATTAATAATTATTATTATTATCAATTATTACCAAATTTTTTTTAAAATTACAGCTTAGAAAAATCCTCTACTTTTATTGCTCGATGTCACGGTTACAAAAATTAGGGTTCAAGAATTTTTATTAAATGCAACTATTCATTTGTAACGCCCCGCCAAGGGATCCAAAAGAATAAACCTCAAGTTTCACTAAGTTTGCTAAACATTTTTTTTTTTTTTAAAAGTAAGAATGTATAACATACACATCAAACACATAGTAGCGGAAGCAATAACATGTAATCATCGATAACCATACCTTGCAAGTTACACCTTAAGGATCCCAAGACGTTGAGTCACGTTTAAATTTAATTAATTCTAAGTCTAACAATTATCACATACATATGAAAGAATAATCAAAAGTCTCATGTCCATATAATACATTTGATCCGAATGCCTCTTGGCAAATTAATTCGGAATGCTCAATCATCCACTGTACAAGTCACAGGGTATGAAAGGCTTAAAAGAATATACATATGTAAAGATAAAGATACGACATCCTCAAATTCATGATACAAAGTACCGTAAAAATATATGAAACTATTCACCATACATCCATAATGATAAAACATCTATCATAAAATCTAACCATCCATCATAATAATCCAAGAACATAGTGAAGGTAAATGCCAATCACGAAAACTCCAGCCACAGTGACCACGAAACGGATCTCAATGGTAAGAGTAAAAAGCACTACCACCCGACTGCGTGGAACCTAAATGGTCCACTCCCACCGCGCTGAGGAGATAGTCTCAAGTCCCAAACAAGGTATCAAAACACAAAACACAAGTACTCTCTAAGTTTGGAAATCCTAAAAGTATACTAACTCAAGGGTTCCAACATAGATAGACCTCTAGACCCAGAGGCACCAAAAAGACACGTAGGAAACCTAATATGCAAGCAAGAAAATGTCATCGTAAAAGTCATGTAGAAGTTACCCGAGCAATCCCTTAGGAATCTTGGGTCCCTACTGATCCTGCGGCCACTAGTATCCTCTCGTACTGACGAGGCCTACTATGGAATGCAAGGTCGTAACCAAGCATTCTCTCTACCCCATCCTAGTCTATACTAGCACTCAAGGCATGGGAGAGAACATACAATTATCTTATTAGGTTCATTTTTTCTTATTTAGTGTAAATGTTTTCACTTATTAAAACAACTTACAATGGGTTACTCTAGGCAGCCTCTTAGGGCCCCAATCCCCATTGCAAGCCACTTCCCGACACTACACATAGATAACCTAGCCTAGGCTCATGAAATCATAAATCAAAGAATCATAATAAAACCACCTCAGTCCTATACAAGCAACTGAAAAGACATCATAAAAGATAAGCCACAAAACTACAACAGTTCTTCATGAGCAACAGATATGCACCAAATAATAATCATATGACCACGACAGTTCTCTATCAGCAACTGAAAGCATCAATGATAAATCACAAAATCCAATGGTTCTCCAATGAGCAACCAGAAAGTATCTCAATAGTAAATTACAATACTGATCGAAGACTCCAAAATGGTCAAGTCAAAACATGACATCATCAAGAACATAACAAACACTTCAGTCCTTTCAAGCGATTGAAAAGCAATCCAAGTATAACTAATCGAGACTCAAAAATGGTTAAGTTAGGTATCTCAAATACATACACCTCAGCTCCACACAAGGAAACTAGAAAGCAATAACAAACAGTAAATACATCCATCATAGAGCATACTATCACATTACCTTGGTTGGTTTGAAAAGATCGAGAACAAATCATCATAACATCACATTCATATAACTCCCAAGCCTCTGGTAAACAACCTAAATTGGTCAAAGCTAAGTCAACCCCAAAACATAAACAGTACAAGAAAACATCATAATCTCATAATTTGGTTTGATTTGAAAACACATAGTTTTGAGTTTAACAATAAGGTTTAAATTTTCCAATGTTCGTGTTCAAGTAATAGTCTCATAGTTCAATTTGATTGATAATATACTGTTGAGTTAATGTGAGGTTTCCATTTCTAGTTGAACGTATGTTTTAAACAGACAGAACCCATAGTTTACCCTTACAAATTATCTCATTCCAATATCCAAATGATACACACAATTACCCCTAATTGATTATAGTAAATTTTCTCAAAAATAGTCAAAGGTAATAATTTATTTATTAAATAATAATTAAATAAATTAAAATTTTCATTTTACAACATCCTTTATTAATTAACTTTAATTAAACTAAATTTAATTTAATTAATTATTAAATATAAAACTATATCAATATTATTTAATTGATTAATAATATGTAATAATAAATTTTATTAACAATATTAATAATTAATAATTTAAATTCATTATAAATTAAATTTAATAACATTAATAATTAATTATTTAAATTAAATACAATTTAAATAGATTATCATTTAACAGTTTATATTAAATATAATTTATTTTTAATAAATTAATAATTTAAAAAAAATCATAATAATAATTTTTTTTTTATAATAAAAACAACCAACGTATATTTGAAAAGCCCGCTGGCTTTTAAATGAAGCCGTGCGGCCTTCTGCGTCCGCAGACGGCCTACTGTTGCAGGCAGTAGTTATTACTACTGCTGCGTACAACAGTACATCTGCGTACGCAGAGTAATGTACGCTGCGAGGAAGGTAAGAAGTGGGGTAGGGGGGGGTTGGTGGTCCCCACCCTCCCAATCAAATTTTTTTTTTAATAAAATAAGACCCTTCACAATATATATATATAATTTTATTATTATTAATATTATTTTTAAAAACATTTGTAACCATAGTCTGATAGGAGAAATACGGACAACCATACAAATTTCCAACTTAGAATATTCAATTTTCAATTTTAATTCTTTCCCAAGTTATCTGATAGGAAGATTCGATTAACCGTTTTAATTTCTAAATTAAATTTTCTTTTAAATCTCAAAATCTCCCAGAAAAAAATGCAATTTTCTTTAAACTATGGACAAGGTTTTCAATTTAATTTATTTTCTTTCAACCATAATATAAGATGGGATATAATTCACACATCATAGATTTAGAACAAAAGAGCAAAAGATTCATGCAACGAAATCCAGAGAATCAATTTTCACAATCACTAAGAGGATAGGATTATCTAATTGCATAATTCGACCAGTGATCAAACACAAGACCCTACCTGAACCTGATGCTAACACGCAACCAACTGAGAATTGTGAGAAGATTCACTTCCAAAATCCACGTCCCAAATTCATCTCCCAAAATCTGTCTCCAAATTCCTGTCTCGAAATTCCCCAATTCGTGTCCAATATCTGTCGTCCTCTAAAATGAACCCCTAAAGTTGTGATAAAGAGTTTTCTCCTCAAGTCGGGGCACTAATTGTGCGTTCACCCGAGAAGACTCTTTGCTTAACTGAGTTAACTCCAAATTAACCTTTATTATCTTTTATTTTATTTTGCATTCATCTTTCATGCACATTAAGTTGATTTATTAAATAACTTTATTTAATATTCCACTTGACTTCTATTTTAAATTAATTTATTACTTTAATCTCATGTGCACTTTATGAAATTAAAATAACGTTATTAATTTCTATTATTTAATCTTTTAATTTAATTCTCAAATTTAAACTCATGCTTAGATCATGTGATCTAGAATTCTTAATAATTTTATATCTTTCAATTTTTAATTAATTTAGAAACTTAATTGATAACATATTTAATTAATTTAAATAACAATAATATTTAGCATTTATTTAAAAATGAACTCCAAATATATTATTATTAAATTAAATAAATATTATCCTGTTCTAAATTTATCTTTAAACTTTTATCTCTAAATTTAATTCTTTTATTTAATTAATTTCTCAATTAATTAAATATTGAAGACATCATATTAATTCTCCATTAAATTAAATCATTAATTAATCTTTTAATTAGACTTAATTAATAGAAAACACATCAAGGACTCATATAACAACATACGAAAACCCATCATAGAAAAACACATACTAAATCAAACAAAAAGGGTTATAATCTCGAAATTACATCATTTGATGCATTCAGAGGGTACTTAACTCAGATACTTGTCCTAATTATCAATTAGGACAATTGGCTAAAGGGTTTAGGATTTGGACTTAAGAGTTTATCTCCCCTCTCTTACCATTGAGACAATGCGATAGGGTACGCTCATCTTGGCAATTCAGGGAAGTCGATACCCGGTACCTGCAACCTACATAAAATCCACGCATGTACAAACACAATATTCTAAGCTAAACAGACAATGCCAGGAAGTGGTGCATCGTGTAGATCTCGACTAGCAAGTGACTATGACTCCCTTCCTTAACCACATCAAAAACACCATACATAAATAAAATAAACACGCACACCATACACATGCAATATGGGGTAAGTATCCATAAGAAAGCACATGGAATAATAAACCATCTAACTAATCATCATCGATAACTGAAACCATTGAATAATCATCATACATGCATGAAATATAGAGTACCAAGTAATCTCATCATGTAATAAACTGAGTGTAAAACAATATCTGATAATCTCTAAAATAATAATACTAATCATCAAACATAAATTGGCCTAAAAGAGTTTGGCAAGGATGACAGAAATGCGACTTAGGGGCAGGCACTACATCATTGTAACCTACCGACTCTATAACCAATGAAATCATTCTAATATTGAATTCCATGGTGATGAATTTAATGGAGGGCTCTTGTAGGTAATTTTTTCATGTGGAAAACTTACCAACAACATGGAATGTAGTGGGAGAAGCATTTAAGAAATTGATATAATTAGCCACCATAGGATGAACCATTGATTTGCTTGGTTTAACCATTATTGGGATTATTTTTCTTATAGCTGAAATCAATTAGAAGCTTTAAAAAAATTGAAGTGAAGAACTTGTGAGGAAATTAAATTAAGAAGGGTTTACACTAATTTATTGTTGTGTATACAATGCCAGCCATGGACAGAGTGAACATCACTGGGATCTACCTAATGTTCTACACAGAGAGCTCATCAATCATCATGAAAAGAAATCACAAATTTCAAAGTAGTTGAATAGTGGAGGGAAGGTGTCAGTCTGGATTATGTCAAGTCCTTGGTCTAATTTTTTGAAAAAAATTCGATGGCATTTAGAGAAGAAACTAAAGGTGCTCAAAAACAAAAAAAAATCAATTAAACACAAGGGCTTGGATAAAACCTAACTTGCAAATGGTTCCACATCCATATCAAAAACCTAGCAAAAGAAAGGAAAAATAGGCCAAAACATGTGGTGATCCTCCTTCCTACAAATACTCTCATCCCACAACATTCATTAATGATATCAAAACAAAAAAAAAGTTCTCTATCTTAGATAAGACAAATAGCCTGATCTGGTCAGTCAGGAAGTGAGTAAATGTCCTAAAATAGGGGTCATTCATGAAAAGAAGACAACAAGAGGTGAAAAGAAGGAAAAGCCTTAGGTTCCATCAAAAGAAAATAGCAATGCCTGAGTAATTATAAAGTCAAAGCAGGGTTTTTTTTAGCTCTCAATCGATCATTTTCTCTACTTTGAATCTTGACAAACAAATCCATTTCTTTAACCTTAACAAATATATAGATAAAAATAAAAAGACTATGTTCTCCCAACATATAGTATTTCTATCAGATTCCTTCTTGGAGCCCCTAAATCTACTTAAAATTCACTCTCCCTTGCTTTCTTCTAAAATCTATATCCTGCCTCAAAAAATCATGTTCTACCTAAGAAGCAGCCACCCATGGTTCCTAAACACATCTCACCCAAATACAAAGAAAAGATCATCATTTTTAGTAATTAGATTAGTGAAGATTGATGGCAGAAATTTCAAAATGTTGGTATCTTCAAATTTTAGAATGGACCTAAGTTAGAAATGTTCAATCTCATAAACTAGTTAGAGGAAATCGGCCAAAACTAGGTAAGTATCTCTCACCATTCTGATAGATTAATGTATATTCATTGCATTAATGAAAATGTTAAAAAATATTTTCTTTATTTTTTTTTATTGTTACTTCAAAGGATTTGTTTTTAAATTCTTTGAGTGGATTCTAGATTGTAAAGAAGAAAGGCTAGACTTTTTTATTCCAACTTGGATAACCCTTCAATCTCTTTCTTTGGAATTAATGCATATAGAAATTATCAAGAATATAGGTTTTTCTATGGGTGATTTGATTGGTATAAATGCATCTTTTAAATAATGTAATAATTTCATACTCTTGATAAACTATAAATTAAATATCATGGAATTCAAACCTATTAAAGTAATAACAAACACAACTATCTATAACTTAAATTACCTCAGAACTAAGGGTAAAATTTCAGAAATAATTAGATTGAATGATGAGAGGAAAATCATTTTTAAAAATATTCAACTTATTGCAAATCTTGAACAGCATTTCCTATGATAAACATTAGAAATCATAGAGAGCACCAAAGGAATGCCATTAATGTGAAAAACCTCTTGAAGACAACTCTGGATTCAGTAGGGATAGAAAAACTAGATATTAAAGATGGTATAGTGAGAAAAGACAAGTCTTCTTGATCAAACTCTCCCACTAATACTAATAATAACTCACTTTGTATTCCCAAGTAAGTTTTGGAAGAAGTGGTAGAGCTAATACATGAGGGTCTACAGAAGATAGAAATTGGGAAATCAAAAAGTTCAAAAAAAAACAAAGGATCTAATAAAATGTTAAGTGTAGATTTTGGTAAAGGAATCAACCCTAATGAACAAAGTACTGGTGAGGACCATAGACCCAAAGATCACTCTAGAATTAAAGAAATTCTTATACAAAATATGGATAATATAAGGTAGCAAAGTATAGGGATCAACAATAAAGAGGTTAAAGGAAAGAACAAAGAAAGTAAAGAAGGAAAAAAACATTAAATTAATCAATGAGGAAGGTAAATCATTAGGTAAAAAGTCGAAGGCCTTGGATAACTCAAGTAGAAGTATTGAAGAATTAGAGAATAACTTATTGTTCTCTGATGAAGGCTCTGAATTGGTAAAGCACATATATACAGAAGGAAAATTGGAGACTCCGCAACAATAGAAAGAAGAACATTTGTGGGAGAATAGAATCCCCCATAAAAATGAAATAAATAGATTCACAAAATTTTGGCAAACTCCACCTACTAGTAAAGTATCCCCCAAGTGTGACACTAGTGAGAAAAGGTAAAGGAAAGCATCTAGAGCAAGATTATTGGAACTATAATATAGGACTTTCATTACTTCTTGAACAATGATATTATCAAGGATGGAGACTTGGAAAAGGAAATTTTAGATGAGATTGAGAAAGAAAACTTGGAACTATTAACTAATGAGCTCATCCAAGTATTCAACTTTGAGAATATAGACAAGAGTAGTGAATCACAAAAAGAGAGATTATTGCATGGAGTTTTAAAACTTGGTGGAGATGATTATACCTTTGAAGACTTAAAAAGAGATCTATTAAGCATAGAAGAGGAAGACAAGAATAGTAAATACATATAGAATTCTGAGTACAAATCAATGGTAGAACAAGGCAGTAGGACTGAGGAAGGCAATGTCAAAAAGATTCTAGATAAAGATGATAAATCTATAGAGGTTCAAATAACCATTGTAGAAAAATTATTGAAAGAGCTGGAAAATGAAGGGAAAAATGAGATACAAGGAAAACAATCTAAAATCATCTTAAATGCATAAGAGAACATAGAGTAGTTGGGTATTTAATGAACCAAGAAGGGATAAATGTCCCTAGATATAGTAAATTGAAAGCTAAAAGAGGCAAGAAATCTTGTAAGGAACTTAAAGAAGTAGATGGGCAGGCAAAAGAATAGCAAAAGATCAGTTAGTTATTTAATCCAGGAAAGGGGAAGTTCCTTCCCAAGTTATCATGAAGATCTCTACTTGGAATGCTAGGGGTTTAAATGCTCCTAGCAAGAAACAACTACTAATACAAAACCTAAAACAATTTGAATCTAAAATTATTATGTTACAAGAAACTAAATTGAATAAGGAAGGAGTCAAGTTAGATAAGAAATTAGGTAGTTGGAATGTTAATTTACAAGAATCAAGAGGAGCTTTAGGAGGTTTAGGCATGATATGGAATCTTAGGAAAGTTACCCTTAATATATTAAATTCAAATAATTTTTAGATGAGCAGCACAGTAAAAATCTTAAAAACTAACATACAGTTCACCTTATTAAATGTATATGGTCCAATCCACAACATGGATAAAAAAATCCTATGGGAAAAAATTAGCATGTTTATTAATGAACATAGTAATGAAACATAGAGGAAAAATTTGGAGGCTTACAGCAAACCACCAAGCAACTAAGGATTTTTAAAATTAGGTTGAAGATAATAATCTAATTGATGTTCCTATAAATAGTGAGAAATACACTTGAAACAATAAAAGGAAAGATTTCTCCTATATAACTGAGAAATTGGATAGATTTTCTATCAAAGGAGAACTTAGTGATTTTAATTTCAACATTCAATCCTCAATTCTACCAATAGCAGGATCAGATCATTACCCTATTTGAATTGTTTTATCTGAACCAAATAAACCTATTAGGAATCCTTTTAAGTGTGAAAAAATGTGACTTTTAGACAAAAACTTTATGAAACTTATTAGAGATTGGTGGAAGCAAGGCAATTTTAAAGGTTCTAAAATGTATATCTTTGTTTCCAAGATGAAAATGATCAAAGAAAATTTACTTAAATAGAATAAAGAACATTTCAATATCATATTTGGAGAAAAAATCAATATTGAGAAAAGATTAAAAGAACTAAATATTGAAGTAATTAAAAAGTGGATGAGTAATAATAACTTTTATTTAGAAAAAGATTTACTTGCTAGGCGGGAAAATATATTGGCAAAAGAAGAAATCTTTTAGAGACAAAAGTCAAGAGAAAATGGTTAGAAGAAAGAGATCAAAACACAAAAAAAATTCATAATAGTACACTTCATAATAGAGCAATTAACGAAATAGTAAAAGTCAAAGATCCTCTAGGCATAACCATAGAAAATCTTGATAAAATAGCCAAGATTTTCGTGAGTCACTTTAAAAATATTTTAAATAAATTTGATAGCTCAAATATGGTAGCTCAAGCAAAAATGATTGAAGCTATACCTAAAGTGGTCTCGCCAGAAGAAAATAGAATGTTAAACAAACTCATCACTTTGGAAGAAGTTAGATTAGTGTTATTTAGCATGAAT
This sequence comes from Cupressus sempervirens, assembly GCA_028749045.1. Taxonomy (NCBI): domain Eukaryota; kingdom Viridiplantae; phylum Streptophyta; class Pinopsida; order Cupressales; family Cupressaceae; genus Cupressus; species Cupressus sempervirens. The sequence continues at coordinate 393,745,074 of CM053788.1, read as the reverse complement.
CCTAAAAAATCTCTAGGACTTGATGGATTCCAAGCTTTCTTCTACCAAAAATGTTGGGATATAATCAGTCTAGATCTCTAGAAAGCCATTGAAGCTTCAAGAAATGGTGGATCATTACTATCTGAAATCAATTTTACTTTTCTTACCCTGATACCTAAATAGGGGATCTTGAAAATCCAAGGGACTTCAGATATATTGCTTTATGTAATACTATATATAAAATCTTATCTAAGATCTTAGCTAATTAGCTTAAATCAATTCTTTCTAAGCTTATATCCAAAGAACAAACATGTTTTGTCCTAGGTAGATCAATCCTAGATGGATTACTAATTATTCAAGAAATAATTCATTCAACCAATAAGAATAAAGTGGCAAGCATGTTCATGAAACTAGATATTTAGAAAGCATACGACATGGTTCATTGGAGGTTTTTATGTAAAATCTTAGAAGTCTTTGGATTCTCACATCAATGGATTAATCGTATCTACCAATGTATTTCTACAACTAAAAATTTCAGTCCTCATTAATGGAACACCTGAAGGATTTTTTGAAACATCTAGAGGTTTAAGACACAGATATCCCCTATCTCCATTTCTATATATTATTATGGCAGAAGCCTTTGGGAGAGCAATAACCAAAGCTCATACTGAGGAAAAAATAAATGGTATCACTAAAATAGAAAATGTTCCCAATATTACCCACCAGCAATATGCAGATGATACTATTGTGCCAAGTGAAAGCACCATAAAGAGGCCCTAAATATCAATTCTATCATCCAACTATATATGGAAGCATCTGGTCAAAAATTTAATGCAGCCAAATCTGAAATTTATTTTATTAACACCAAACCTAATATTGAAAAACAAATTTGTAATATTATGGGGTATAAAAGAGGTACATTTCCATACAAATATTTAGGAATAGAGTTAGAGAAAGGAAGTAAATATAAAAAGGAGTGGAACATGATTATTAAAAAAGAGGATGTAAGGATAGGAGGTTGGAAAGACAAATGGCTAACAAAAGCTGGGAAAGTCACTAAGATCATAGCAGTTTTGTCTGCACTTCCAATATATCCCTTATCCTATCTTCCTCTATCTAAACACATTAAAAGGAAGTTCAAGGCAAAGCTTAGAAATATTCTCTAGAATGAATTTAATGATTGAGAAAAATTAGCTCTCATAAAATGAGATAATATATGTAAGCCAAAGGAGCTAAGAGGCCTAGGGATTAAAAATTTAGGCTAGCAAAATGAAGCATTAGGGGCTAAACTAACCTGGTGCCTTTTTGAAGAAAGGGATCGTAAATGGGCTAAAATCATGCATAATAAATACTTGGAATATTTAGAATGAGGTCCCTTCCTAAAAGATTCGAAAGCTAGAACTTTATAGCTAAAAGTCAAGCCCTTATTAGTAAATTTCTCACATGGGATATGGGTAAGGGTGATGGAGCTTTATTTTGGGAAGATTCATGGGATGGTTATCTCTTAATAGATAGTATGGGATTCCCAAAAACTAGTAAAGAGTAATTCATCAAGCTTTGTGGGAGCAAGGTTAGTGATTACAAAACAAGAAAAACTATTAATGGAGTCTCTAATTGGAAATGGAAATCCATAGAAATTTGGATATGGATCCAGCAATAAAAAAGGCATTTGAAAAGATAATCCAAAAAAGAAAAGTAAAGCAAGTAGATAGAAAAGACAATCTCATTTGGGTAGCATCAAAGGATGACAAGTATAGTGTCAAAAAAGGATATAGAGCTATCACTAATTCCCAAAGATGGGAAGAAGTGAATATTCCACTTAAACTCTTTTGTGATTCATCATGTCTGCCAAAGGCAAGATTCTTTTTTATGGCTGGCATTTTAGAAAAGGATCCTAACTATCGATAAACTTCAAAAGCTAGGTATTGAGGGTCCATCAATATGTGTACTGTGTAAGCAAGATAGTGAAGATTATGATCACATATTATACAATTGCACATATTCACAATATTGTTGGGATTGGCTCAGACATATGATGGGTTGAACTACTCCCATGCCGAAATCCTTAGTGGATTTCTTTAAGGGATGACCAACAAAGTGTAGTAGTGGTATTTATAGTAAATTATGGAATATTTGCCCATGTATCCTTATGTGGAAAGTAAAAAAAGAAAGGAATAGAAGAATTTTTCCTGATTAAGATATGTAGCTAGAAGATATTATTAAAAAAATTAAGACTTGTATAGTTGAGACCTTAAATTCTCATCTTAGGAAATCCCAAATAAAGGAAGGATCATTTTCAAGCTAGAATGGATTAATGAAAAAGAAATGGGTAAATCTAATTAATCTTTTACTTTTATATAAAAAGAAGAATAAAGAGGCTAGAGAAAATTGTAGATGGACCCCTCCACCAACTAGGTGGACCAAGTTAAACTTTGATGGAGCCCCAAGAGGTAATTGGAGTTCTGCAGGAATTGGGTGTATCATTAATAATGAGTCAGGTAAGTGGATTGCTAAAAGGGATAAATCTATAGAACCCACTACTAATAATTTAGCTAAATTAGAAGCCCTACAAGAAGGCCTTCAAATATGCTTAGATATAGGTTTACCTAATATTATTATTGAAGGAGATTCTTAGATTGTCCTAAATGCCATTAGGAAGAGAAAGACACCTAATTGGGTTTCAAACTCGAAACTGGAAGAAGTGTTTAATATTCAAAATCGTTTTACAAATTTTCAGATCCTCCACATTTTTAGGGAAGGAAACAAAAAAGTAGATCAGTTAGCAAATAAGGGGCTAAAGATCAATCTAATTTCTAGACTAAAGATCAATCTAAAATTCAAATTACAATAACTTAGCAAATTAGATTGATCTTTAATTTTCCTTCCCTAATTCCACATTTTACAATAACTTAGCAAATTAGATTGATCTTTAGTCCAGAAATTCAAGGATTTTAATTTTTAATTTTTTCACTAACTAAACTAATGTGTTTTTTGAGTGTTATTTTTGATGAGTAGGTCAATAAGAGGAAATCATCTCTTTAGAAATTGATCCTACCTAAGATACTAGATCCGGTTGAATTTTTTAATTCTCATTTTGATCAAAGAAGCCTGATTGATCAATTTTATATTATGTATCTTCTTGTACTCAAAATAAAAGATTAAAATAGTCAACTGGGGCATGCCCCTTTTAATTATGTAATGATATCGAACTATGGTCCTGAGCAAGACTAAAGGTTTTCTTCTCTGTTCTTTCCTACCAGTGCCTGTTTGAATGGAGCTACGTTATTGTATTTTTATTATTATTAATATAATTAAGTCCTTGACTATATACTGATCAAAAAAATTATATTTATTAAAATGTAGAAAAATATTCTCGAAAAGGAAACCTGCTAAAATGGAAACTTTCTTCGAAATAGAAACCTACTACAAATGGAAATTTTCCTGAAATAGAAACTTGCTACAAATGGAAAGTTACCAAAATGGAAACTTGCTAAAAATGGAAAATTTCCCAAAATGGAAACCTACTAAAAATGTAAACTTTCCAAAAATGAAAATTTGCTAAAAATAAAAACTTTCTCAAAATGGAAACCTACTAAAAATTCAAACTTTCTAAAAATGGAAACCTTCTAAAAATGGAAACCTACTAAAATGGAAACTTTACCAAAATAGAAACCTACTAAAAATGGAACTTTCCTAAAAATGGAAACTTGCTAAAAATGGGAACTTTCCAAAAATTGAAGCCTACTAAAAAATGAAACTTTTAAAATGGAAACTTGCTAAAAATGAAAATTTTCCAAAAATGAAAACCTACTAAAAATGAAAGCTTTCCAAAAATGGAAACTTGCTAGAAATGGAAACTTTTCAAAAATGAAAAGTTTCCAAAAACGTGGGTTTCTAATTCTTAATTCATATATAGATGATTTAAAAACAAGGAACAATGAAGTTTGCAACAAGGGTTTCAACCCAATTGAAATTCTAAAAACAAATTCACAAGAAGACATAGAGAAGACAAAAATTTCAAAGGACGAATCTACTATGTGAAACCCACAAGATCTTACCTAGTCTAATGCTAAACAAAAGACGCATGGAGCTAGCAAGCAAATCTTTTTCTTTTGAAAATCCTCTTCTCAAAAATGAGCTCCTCCAAACCTTAGTATGGAGAAAACAACTCTAATTTTCTAATAAAGAGTTTTTTCCCAATTTAGGGATTTGATTGTGCAATCACACAAAATGACTAGCTACACTTAGAAAGTTCAGAAGAATAAAGTTAAACAAAGTTCATTTGCCAAGCTTGACCAAGTGGACAGTAGGTGTTGAGAAAAGTTAGTGCAAGCCGAGCAAAGAGTTAGTTGGAGCCGAGTGAAAGAAAATTCTAGTGGATGTCGAGCAAGTTAGTGGATGCCAAGTAATTTTTAGTTGATGTTGAGCACTAGTAAAATCCAGTTGATACCGAGTGATTTTATAGTTGATGCTGAGTAACGTAGTATGTGCCGAGCATCAGAAGATTTATGTCGAGCTGTTGCATTATGACAAAGATCAAAGATTTTCCAAATAAAAGCTAACAAGATTGTTTTCTTGAAACTTGTGAATCAAGAGGAAGGTAAGATTGATGAGTTGGTGGCACAAAATATTATGTAAACCATTTTGGAGGTGAATTCAAATGGATTCTAAAAGAAATTTCTAGAAAAGATAAGATATGGGGTAGATACATTGTATCCTACCTAATCCATCAAAAACCCTAATTTTTATGATGGATAATGAGTGGGAAAATGTTCTAATTTCCTATATATAGGAATGTCTAGTCATGAAGCAAATAGTAAGAGAGAGAAGTTGATGTGAAAAATCTAATAAGGAGAATAAAAGGGGTTTTGCTTCATCAAGTGACCCAAATGAAGAAGTCTACAATGACATACTAAGCTAGAAGGCTTAAAGAGGATGAATGCTTGAAGGTTGAACAAGCTATCAGAGTTGCAAAGATTGGAAGCCAAGAAGAGTTGAGGAGTGAACAAAGATCTATAATCTGTAAGCAAGGTTGTAAGTTGTATCAGATCAAAGCTCTATTGTTACTTTCTATCAATTGTATCAGCCTAGGGTAAACCCTTTGAGTAAGGTTGACTTAACAGTCATTGAAAAATCCTTTAACAGGGTGGCATTCCAAGTTAATGGCCTAAAGTCTTCTAACAAGGCTCACTTTTAGTAGGGTGATTGAAATCCCTTAACTGGGTCACATTTAATAGTGTGTATTGTAACTTTTAATAGGGTTGGCCTTTAATAGGGCATCACTTCAAGAGAGTGAAAAAGGAGTAGCATGTTACTAGTGATTTTTTCCAAATTGGGTTTCCATGTTAAATCATTGTATCAAATGTGTTGATGGATGTGTTGTGTTTCATGCTTTACATTTTCACAAGTTGATTTGACAACAACATATAAGTTTTAATTTACATAGAATGAATGCATGCATAGTTAAAAAAAATTTATGGGTTCACTCAATTGTGAAAAAAAATTATTTGTACATTTGGACCTTGAATAACTGATTCACCCCCCTCTCAGTTATTCTAAAAAGAATTTCAACAATTGGTAACAAATTCATGTGCTTAAGAAGATTAGTTTTAAGGTGCTAGAAGCATAAAGATCAAGATGTTAAAAAGAGAGGTATCCAAGCTCAATAGAGATAACTTTCCTGCATGGAAAAGTTTGATGAAGCTACACCTTGGAGGACTTGGAGATTATGCACAATCTTGCATTGCAATAGAGCATGTTGATCTAGTAGGAGCCCTAACCACTGAAGATATGAAGAAAAAGAAAGAACACAATTAGGTGATGTTGGATATTGCATCTACCCTAAGCTATGCCAAATTTGATAAAATCAAAGGACTTAACAATGCAAAGAAGATGTGGGATGCCCTAGACACCATCTGTGGAGGAGAAAAAAATGTTCAAAGAGCCAAGTCAGAGAGCCTCAGAGGTAAGTTTGATGACATGAGAATGGAAGGAGAGAATATTGCTCAATATATTGCTAGAATAAAAGAAGTTGTTAGTGCAATAAAAGGTGCTACTAGTAAAATAGATGATGATACTATGATAAGTAAAGTCTTGAGGACATTGTTACTTGTGTATTCCATTAGAGTATTTGCAATCCAAGAGTTAAGATGTATATCAGGAAATGATCTAACCCTTGAAGGTTTGGTAGGAAGACTCGCTGCTTTTGAGCTATCTAATTTTGAAAATTATAGACTAGAGAGTATTGAATCAGCTTTCAAAGAAAAATTGTTATTGAAGGATTCTAAGGAGGTAAAGTAGAAGAAGAAGAAGAAAAGAAAGATAAAATATGCATCCAGTGATAGTAACACAAATGAGGAAGATATTAAACAATTGGAAGAATTGCTGGCTAGAAGATTTCACAGAGGAAAAGGCAAGTTCAAAGGTAAGTTACCTATCATTTGTTTCAATTATAATGAAGTTGGTCATATTGCTACAAGAAGTACATAGAAGAAGAAAAAATAGAAGAGAAGATGATGGAAGAGACTATAGAGACAAAGGAAAGAAGTCGTGCTATATTGCTGATGAACATAACACTAATGAAAATGATGATGAAGTGGTATATGTTGCAATGAAGGAGGAATCTAATGAGGATGAGGCAACTGCACTTATGACTTGTGTGAACAAGAATGATAAATAGTAAGATCATTGATAGTGGATGCTCACATCACATGACTGAAGACAAAAGTTGTAAGGAAACTTGGCAATAAAGAATATAACCGTTTCCACATAACCCATCATAGATCTGAAATAAACACAGAATTAAAGTCCACATGCAAGAGAATAGAAAACATACCCACAAAATGTGACACAAGATATACCCTGGGAAACCCTCATTGAGGGAAAAACCCAGCCTCCAAAAGCATCCATCACCATGTATTATTCAGCAAAAAATACCATTGTCATACAACCATGGAAGCCTTCATGGCCATAGCCACAACCGAGCAAACTATGTGAACAAGCATGAATCCACACATCCCATGCCATGCTTTCAACCTTCACAAATGCTCCCTTGGCTAACCTGTCAAGCCTTGTCCTGCTCGACTCTTGCCTTTTGTCTTTTCCTTTTCACTCTCTCTCTCTTTTTCTCTCTACAACAACTACCTTTGTGGCTGCTTATATAGTAGCAAGTCCCACAAAACCACCAAGTGGTATTACATAAACCATGTGCTAAAACCATGTGCTACCTAACCCACTGACCCCACATTTAATATTGGGCATTTAATTCTTTTCCCCAATATTAAATAATTACATCAAATATTATCACAATGTTACAATACAACTCATCAAGAATATTCCATGGGAATCTTTACATGTTGCACGTCCATCTAGGTACAACATTACATAATAAAATAAAATAATAAAATAACAATATGCAATGTGTGCAACACCCATTATCTCAACAATCTCCCACTTGTTGTATACATTGCATAGGGTCAATCCGTAGCCACATAAATGAACAAGGGAACAATCCCTCCAAGCACATCATGGATCCAAATAAACCAAGTGCTCCATCCTGGTACCCGCAACAAAATCAAAGTATCCAGCATCTCAAACATGAATAATCTCACCTCCTATTATGCCACTACCACTGGACATACATAGAAGCCATCCAAAGAGAAAACCACCCAACCTGTCGCATTAGAAGATCATAAAATTCTGTACCAACTAAAATTTCAAGCACATAAACCTGATCCAAAGGTAATCACATGTATCCGTAGTTGTCAAAATATCCATAGCTGAAATAGCACCCACAGCAAAGTGCCAAACCCATCCAACTATCCATACCTCAAAGGTATAACAAGTGAATCTCATATCACTGACATATCCAATCTATAACCTGCAATCACAAGCTTCAAGAGCAATACCTGCCACATATATACCAAGAAGCTCCCACTGCAAAAGATAATGTCAAATCTATAACCAATCCACTCACAACATCTCAAAGAAGTGAATCCATGTAGTATCAAGGACATCCACAATACATAAACTGATATCCTGCAAGAACAACTCTCCAATGCTCTCCCAAGTTCACCATAACCAACAGAGGAAAGAGATAAAGGAATAACCATGTCATCTCTCACATGACATACATGAGCACAAACCAGTGATCACAATCTCCAACCAATCTCAAATCCAATGTAAGCAAAAATTGAACATCCAGGAAGATAACCAAGATCGGAGAAACCATGCAAATTATAACCTGTATCATGTCCTTCTACACACACCTCTAGATGTAAACTGTGCAAGTTAGATCTCCTCCATAAAACCCCAACAAGAAGCCTCAAAAAACACCCAAACCATACCATATAACTCATCATAGATGTAAGCCTCTCACAAGAAGATCAAACTCAACAAAACCATTCCTAAACCAAGGAATAACCATTCCTAATCCAAGGAAAATGCCCAATATAAAACCATCTCCCAAATTCAACCAGCATAACAACATATGCAAATGGAGATAACCAATGCTAAACCATCTCTCAAATGAACCCTCCAGAACTAACTCATGTACCATAGCTCAAGATCCATATCCATGAAAGACAAGCATAAATATAATGTACTTGAGAAAAAACAATGGGCTATACCTCTCAAGTAGCAAACCGCCGAGTAGACCAAGAGTGGGGAATGAGAATGCTCATCAAGATACCCAAGTCTCCAACCAAGACTCATCTAAGAACAATCTCCTCTCAAGTCCATATCAAGTGACTGCCCCTCGGACTTCCTGCTGAAACCATCAACTGTCCCAACAAATACTTCTCTAATCTAAGAGAAATCAGCGTCACCACCGTCTCTAAGTATCCATGAGCACCTGTAACCAATCAATCCATGCCAACTCCAAATGCAACATAGCAATATCATGAAGTATCCAGCTTATGATTAGTGTACTCAATACCAAGAAACTAAACCAAGATCAATGTCAAAGTTCCAACCATGGCCTCAGGAACATAAACATGAAAACATGATCTTACCGTCTCAACTAAAGAGATAACATGCTCCATATGAACACACCATAACATGTCACAACTCTAAACGCGTATCAAGAGTATACCATGACATAATAATGAAACCATCCTCACACCAAGGATAACATGCCAAATTAAAGCATAAACCACACCTTTGCCAAGGACCCTATGAGTCCTCAAGATGCAACCATCTCCACACACCATGAAGAAAACCATCTCCACATACCATGAAGAACCATCTCCACACACCATGAAGATAACCAAGAACTCCATGAGTCCTCAAGATCTAACCATCTTCAAACACCATGAAGATAACAAGTGCACCATGCAAATGTCAAAGATGCTTCTGCAGCAATAGGATCTAAGACAAACCTCCAACATCTGCAAACACTCAATAAATATATCAATGCCAACAACTCCCACTCAACTGTGGTACCAAGTCACCTATGGCATCATAAAATCCATCCTCTCCAAACCAAGAAGATATAAACCAAACCAGGAACTAATCCTGCACTATCACCCCATCACTGTCACAAGCTCCCACTAAACCGTGTATCCAAGCTATCCATGACATCATGATGAAAAACCATCTTCTAACCATGAGAATCAACCAAATCATCAAACCATCAAAGAACTCAAAGTGCACATAATGAGCTCCTCAAAAGAAACTAAATAACCATGATCCTCAACCAAGAAGATATACCACCATAACTGAATCAGAAAATCCAAGCTAATAAACATCAAGGATGTACCTGTATATCCAATCATGTCATGCCAAAATCCATGGCACCATGATCACATCCATGAACCGAGCATCTGGCTCTCAATATGTCTAACCTGTCAGCATAGTCAACCACAATCCTCCACCATGACTATACCTGGTAACAACATCTCATCCTTTCAACATGAAGATAAAATCATGTGACTTAGGGCATAGACAACCCAAATCCAAGCCACCAATCTGAATATGCATCAATAATGAAAGATCAATGGGCAAAGAAAACCCATAACCAAGCTATAAATGCAACCTGTAAGTATAGACCGCTTACAACACTGCACAACTTGTAGACCCAACAAGTCATCATGCATATCCAAATCAAACACTGATAACCATATCATCATGAGACCAAACTGAAATATGAACTGAGTATACAATGACATCAAATCTTAAATTTCCAATGCCATAAACTCACAAGTTACCATAGTCAAAATATATCTATAAGCTGTTTAGATAAATATATCAACAAATAAATCATGCCAAACCTGCACCAAATCTGAACCAATGTGTAGAGCTCTCCAAGAGCTTTCCGTTGACTACTCGAAGTCCAAAATCCGACTCCGTATGCCCAAGTTATGCCCTAATTCGTGCTCAAAATAAACAACTTCTGACTTTAGGGCTCTTAAAACTTGACAAAATTTCAAAATCATAGAACCAAACCTACACCATCTTGTAGTGCTCTGAATTAGCTTTCCAACGCCTGTAAGAACTCTGAAATTCGATAATCTGAGAGAAAGTTATGGCCGTTTTACTAAGACAGTCTTTTTACCATTTTCAGTACGATTTTTCATTTTTAATTTTTTTTTTTCAATGACGAAAATTCCGACGGGATTAAATTTGACGGCCATTATGGGCTGAAACCAAAAAACTCTTTCATTTCCTCTTAACATGGCCAAACTAGGGCATAATATATATCAAATTTTATGGAAATGTCAACTCGGATCCAATGGTGAGGCCTGTTTTTACCCAGGAGGTCATTTCTGCAAGCTACCCCCTAAAACCCTCATTTTAAATGAAACATCCGAAAAATATTTTGTCCAACAATTTCCCATGCCCAAATCTTTTAACATCCCATCATAACAGCAAATCCAAAACCCTCAGATCTGCAATAATTATTCATATATCTTGCCCTTTCCTTTTATCCTCTCATGCATTCCCATGGATTCAATCTAGGGTTACAATAATGAAACCATAGCTCTGATACCACTTGTAAGGAAACTTGGCAATAAAGAATATAACCGTTTCCACATAACCCATCATAGATCTGAAATAAACACAGAATTAAAGTCCACATGCAAGAGAATAGAAAACATACCCACAAAATGTGACACAAGATATACCCTGGGAAACCCTCATTGAGGGAAAAACCCAGCCTCCAAAAGCATCCATCACCATGTATTATTCAGCAAAAAATACCATTGTCATACAACCATGGAAGCCTTCATGGCCATAGCCACAACCGAGCAAACTATGTGAACAAGCATGAATCCACACATCCCATGCCATGCTTTCAACCTTCACAAATGCTCCCTTGGCTAACCTGTCAAGCCTTGTCCTGCTCGACTCTTGCCTTTTGTCTTTTCCTTTTCACTCTCTCTCTCTTTTTCTCTCTACAACAACTACCTTTGTGGCTGCTTATATAGTAGCAAGTCCCACAAAACCACCAAGTGGTATTACATAAACCATGTGCTAAAACCATGTGCTACCTAACCCACTGACCCCACATTTAATATTGGGCATTTAATTCTTTTCCCCAATATTAAATAATTACATCAAATATTATCACAATGTTACAATACAACTCATCAAGAATATTCCATGGGAATCTTTACATGTTGCACGTCCATCTAGGTACAACATTACATAATAAAATAAAATAATAAAATAACAATATGCAATGTGTGCAACACCCATTATCTCAACAAAAGTAAGTTCATTACCTTAACCTATTATGATGGAAATAGTGTAAGCTTTGGTAATGATGCACTATGTTTGGTAAAAGGAAAAGGGTCTATCAAACTCACAGACAAGATTTCATGTGGCAATGCTTATTGTGTTAAAGGATTGAATTATAACTTGTTAAGTGTGTCACAATTGAATAATTTGGGATGCAAATTTGAGTTTGAAAATAAATCTACCAAGATATATGACACAAATGGAAAATTGATTGGAAAAGGTGATCAAACTAAAAGTAATATATTCTATATGGATATAGAAGATGTTGCTTGTCTTATTGCAAAATTTGATGATGTATGGCTCTGGTACAAGAGATTATGTCATGTTAATTTTGATAATCTAATAAGTATCAGTAACATGAAAAGAGTTAGAGGTTTACTTAAGTTGAAGAAACCAGAAAATATAATGTGCAAATAATGTCAGCTAGGCAAGATGACAAAGTCAAGCTTTAAAAGTAAAGCTTATACCTCTAAGGAAATAATTGAAATTGTTCATAGTGACTTATGTGGACCTATTGAAGTGCAAAGCCATAAAGGAGATAAGGATATAATGTTATTTTTTGATGATTACTTTAGGATGATGACAATCATGTTTCTAAAACAAAAATTAGATGCTTTTCAAATGTTTAAGTGGTACTTGGCAAGAGTTGAAAAAGAAATAGGTAAGTGTCTGAAATGCTTGAGATCAGATAGATTAGGAGAATTCACTTCAAATGAGTTTGATACATTCTATAATGACAAAGGAATCAAAACACAAACATCTGCACCTAGGAACCCTCCACAAAATGGAATAGCTGAAGGAATAAATATGTCTATAATGGACTATGTCAGAACACTCATGATGGAGAAGAATTTTTCTCTGAAATGCTAGAGAGAAGATGCAAGTACTATTTTATACACCTTGAACTATTTGCAAGTCAAGAAAGGTACTCATTCAACACCTTTTGAACTATGGTACAGATATCCACCTAATGTGAAATACTTTAAGGCTTTTAGAAGAAAATGCTATATTCTTAAAGATGTTAGGAGTGGAAAGTTTGATGCAAAAAGTAAAGAAGGTATATTCCTTGGTTACTCCACAAGAAGTAAAGCTTACAAGTGTTTAAATACTAACACTAAAAAAATTGTGAAAAGTGCAAATGTGAATTTTGATGAGTTTATAGAAGTACAAGAGGCTAAACCTACAAAGGAACTAGAAGAATCCAAATCATTTGTATACTATTATGAAGGAATGCCTGCTAAAGAATATGCTACAAATTATGTTGCAAACCAACAAGTGTCAACAACTACTGAGTCACAACCTATGAATGTTGAGTCACATTCATATGTTGATTTACAAAATGAGGGAAATGTACAATCTGACTCTGAGATTAGCACACATGAAAGAGATAGTAAAACACTTGACAGAGATGTACACAGTGACACTAGAGCTAAGAGATAGAATGTAGTTATAAGAACTAAGCCTAGACTATCCAAATATGTCAAAAGACATCATCCTACAGATCAAATTATTGGAGACAAAGATGCAAGGCCAACGACAATAAATAGATTGTTTGTTAAGCATGAAGGAACCTAAGATAGTGAAAGATGCATTGGAAGATGATGACTAGTACAGAACTATGGAAGAACAAATTTAGCTCATAGAGAAGAACAAGACTTGGAGTCTAGTTCCTAGACCAAAAGACAAGAATGTGATTGGCACAAAATGGGTATTCAAAAATAAGTTAGATGAGAATGGTGAAGTGACAAAAAACAAAGCAAGATTATTTTGCAAAGGGTGTGCACAAGAAGAAGGAATTGACTATGGTGAAACATTTTCCCCTATTGGAAGAATTGAAGGAGTGAGAATTCTGCTTGCTTATGCTACATACAAAGGTTTCAAAGTTTATTAGATGGATGTCAAGTCTGCATTTTTGAATGGCATATTAGAAGAAGTCTACATAGAATAGCCAGAAGGTTTTGTTGATAAAAATAATAAAAACATGGTATGTTGACTGCACAAAGTCATTTATGGATTGAAACAAGCACCAAGAGCATGGTATGAGAGACTTCATACTTATCTTGTTAAGATTAGATTTGAAAGGATAGATGATAACAAAAATTTGTGCATGAAGAGAGATAAAGAAAAATGTGTACTGTTATCTAAAATATTTGTTGATGATATCATATTTGGAGGACAAGACGCTTTGTGTAAGGATTTTGCAAACCAGATGAAGCAAGAATTTGAAATGTCAATGTTTGGTGAGATCAAATTCTTTGTGGGATTACAAGTATATCAGATGAAATATGGTGTACATATCACTTAGTCAAAATATGTCAAAGAGATATTGAAGATATTTGGACTAGAAGATTCAAAACCAGTAAGTACACCTATGGTGATAGCACTCAAGCTATCAAAAAATGATGATTCAACTAAGGTAAATCAAACATTATACAAATATGTGATTGGGAAATTGCAATATGTAGTACATAATAGACCTGATATTACATTAGTTGTGGGAATAGTTGAAAGATTCTCTACAAATCCTAGAGAGAATCACTTGATGGCTATGAAAAGGATAATGAAATACTTGAAAGAAATAGAAGAGTTTGGTTTATACTATAAGAAGAATGAAAAGTTTGAATTGAAAGCCTACATTGATTTTGATTAGGTTAGAAATATTGATGATGGAAAGAACACCAATGGAGGATCATTCTTCTTAGTCAAAAGGCTTGTTACATAGACTAGCAAGAAGTAGAGTTTTACTTCCCAATCTACTGTTGAAGCAGAGTATGTTGTCTCTGCTATTAATTGCACAAAAATTGTATGGATCAAACAACTACTTAAGGGAATGAAGGAAGAAATCACAGAACTAGTGACACTTTATTTTGATAATATAAGTGCTATCAATATACCAAAGAATCCTATAATGCATACAAAGTCAAAGCACATTGCAATCAAGTATCATTATGTAAGGGAATTGGTTCAAGATAAAGAGGTGAAGATTGAATATATTAACACAAAGGAGAAAATTGTTGATATCTTCACAAAAGCATTACCTAAGGATGCTTATGAGTATCTAAGAGGTAAACTAGGGGTGATATCTCTATCAAAGGCTATGTAAAAGACAGAGGGAGTACCCTACATAAAACAAGCTGACATTTATTTCATACAAATTGATGCAATGGGTCTTACTTTAGGAATTGCCTAAAGTAACTACAGGACTAGAATGACAAATCAGTCACAAGTAAGGTCATAGAGGGAGAAAACTGAAGAACCTACAAAACCCTATATCTGCATATATTAAAGATGCCAAGTGTTGAGTATGTCTTTGGCATTGTTGTCAAAGAGGGAGAAAGTACATTAAATTTATCAAGTGTAAGAAGAACAATGGAGAGACTACATCATCGAAAGATCAAAAGACTAAAAGAAAGAAAGAGGGAGAAAGTAGAAAATAATTAGAACAAAAAGAGGGAGTTATATTATGTAACCCAATCAAAAGATGGAGTTTTTGATAGAGGGGGAAATTTCAAATACAAGTTTTATTTTTGGTATTGTTTTACTATTTTAACCTAGTCAGTTTGATGGAACAAGATGTTCATCATTTGTTTGACTAGTTAATTAGTTTGGTTTGCTATCAATGCCAAAGAGGGAGATTGTTGATATCTGATAAAAGATCATTTGATTAGAAAGATTTCTAAAAAAGATTGTGTGTTTTAATCATTATTTTGTCACTGATGTCAAACTTACTACATGTTGGTAAAAAAATTTCTTATACATTTCAAGTACTATCACTTAGTTGATTGATGAGGAGGATTTCATCAACAAGATGTAACAAAAGTACCTAAAGGAAAGGTTGAGTTATGATTATGTATTGAAGTACAAGAATTAGTTAAGTTAGTGATAACATAATGTATTAATTATCTACTTGAGGTTACAAAATGACTAGCTACACTTAGAAAGTTCAGAAGAATAAAGTTAAACAAAGTTCATTTGCCAAGCTTGACCAAGTGGACAATAGGTGCTGAGAAAAGTTAGTGCAAGCCAAGCAAAAAGTTGGTTGGAGTTGAGTGAAAGAAAATTCTAGTGGATGCTAAGAAAGTTAGTAGATGCCAAGTAATTTTCAATTGATATCGAGCACCAGTAAAATCTAGTTGATGTCAAGAGATTTTACAGTTGATGTTGAGTAACGCAGTATGTGCTGAGCATCAAAAGATTGATTATGTTGAGCTGTTGCATTATGAAAAAGATCAAATATTTGTCAAATAAAAGCTGACAAGTTTGTTTTCTTGGAACTTGTAAATTAGGAGGAAGATAAGATTGATAAGCTAGTGGCACAGAATCTTATGTAAACTATTTTGGAGGTGAATTCAAATGGATTCTAAGAGAAGTTTCTAAAAAAGACAAGATATGGGGTAGATACATTGTATCCTACCTAATCCATCAAAAACCCTAATTTTGATGATGGATAATGAGTGAGAAAATGTTCTAATTTTCTATATATAGGAATAGTTGGTCATGAATCAAAGAGTAAGAGAGATAATTTGATGCAAAAAATCTGATAAGGAGAAGAAAAGAGGTTTTAATTCATCAATTGACCCAAGTGAAGAAGTCTGCAATGGCATACTAAGCTAGAAGGCTTAAAGAGGATGAATGCTTGAAGGGTGACAAAGCTATCAGAGCTACAAAGATTGGAAGCCAAAAAGAGTTGAGGACTGAATAGAGATCTATAATTTTCAAGTAAGGTTGTAAGTTATATCAAATCAAATCTCTATTGTTACTTTCTAACAATTATATCAGCCTTGAGTAAATCCTTTGTAGTAAGGTTGACTTAACAGTCATTGGAAAATCCTTTAATAGGGTGGAGTTCCAAGTGAATGGCCTAAATTCCTCTAACAAGGCTCACTTTTAGTAGGGTGACTGAAATCCCTTAATCGGGTCACATTTAATAGTGTGTATTGTAACCTTTAACAGGGCATCACTTCAAAAGAGTGAAAAAGGAGTAGCATGTTACTAGTGGTTTTCCCTATTTGGGTTTCTACATTAAATCATTGTGTCAAATGTGTTAATGGATGTGTTGTGTTTCATGCTTTACATTTCTGCAAGTTGATTTGATAGTAACATATAAGTTTTAATTGACACACAAGGAATGCATGCATAGTTAAGAATGTTTTATGGGTTCACTGAGTCATGAAAAGTTTTGATTTATACATCTAGACCTTGAATAACTAATTCACCCCCTCTTAATTATTCTAAAAAGAATTCCAACATGAGGAAGTCAATAACAGGTACCTATAATCTACATAAAACTCACACATGTACAAACACATATAATCTAAACCAAAAAGGCAATGGTAGGGAGTGATGCATTGTGTAGATCCTAACTAGTAGGTGACCACGACTCCCTCCCTCAACCACATTAGAAACATCATTCATAAATGAAAATATATAGGTACACCATACACATGCAAGTATGGGGTAAGTATCCATAGAAAACACATATAAATAATTCATTTAAATAACACCATGAAATAACTTGAATCATTGTATACAATCATCATCATCAAAGAATAATCATGCATGCATGAAAGGACCAATACCAAAGAAACTCATCATATAATCAACTAAGTATGAAATAACATTTAATCAAATCTGGTAACTATTGTCACTTAGGTTTGCACCCTTGTCCAAAGCTGATGTATGAGGACAACCTAGTGAAACATGGAAACAACCTCCAAGCTGTGGGACTTGAACTATGAGGTTGAGTCTCCAAAGAAGGCTGGCTTCCTCTTACTATGAAGATGCACCTAACTACTCTTGGAGAGGAAAAGGGAGAAGGAGAGCATGAAAGAAAATATATCTAGTCTAATCTAAAGAGGTGATGCACCAAAATAGAGTGTTCAGACCAATCTCTGCCCATGTATTCACTATTGAACTAGAATGAAACTAAGGATATACACATTCAGACTTTTCTTTAATCTAATAATCACATGTAGATCAGAAAACCAAGATGAATGACACAAGGAAGAGAGATTCACTTATATTATCATTCATAGGCCAGGGGGATACAGTCATGCAGATTATTGATTTCACACAAAACACTAGTGGAGGCAAAGAGTTCTTGCACTTCACACCAATGGCTGAAGGAGATAAGGTAGAAATCATACAGTTCAGAGGAAAAGGGAATTTTACACTAGAATTGTAGAGCAATAGCAAAGAACAATAGAGAATGATCGACCTTTACAAAATCTACAAAATTTTCCTTTATAGTTCAAGCATAACTGATATTTTCCCTCCAGAACCATCTTGCAACCACTGCCATCAAGGCTCTATCAGGAACAATCATGGAGAAAACCTAATCTGGATATGGATCCAAATGCAATGATATCTAATCTTTTGTGTCAAATAATGCCTTGAGAAGATAGAAACGGTGCCATAACTATACTCTGACCAAGTAGATGGATTGGATTGGAGGTGGAGTGTTCTTTCTTGTCTCGCATTCACTTTTGGGTTGGTTGGGATCGATCATAAATATCAAATCATGCAGAAAACTCAAGCTCCTATCACTTTTGGTGCATGAATCAGCAGAGTCAATGAGTCAACCTATCTTTGGCATCAGGATGAGCCATGTGGACTAATGATTTTATTTCCTTTTGCCACCTCATGGGGTCCTCCTAAGTTGACCATGCCTTTCTCTAACTAACTACGCCATCTTCTTAAAACCTTGACTACAATAGCTACAACATAACCGCTAGCCCTTAACTTTCAATCCTAGTTGGGCTCACAGAGACACATGTCACCTAGGTGCTATGTCGCTATGCATATCTTTTGAGTAGTTTCTCATAGCGCGATAGCACCTACCATGGATCCAGACAGATCTAATGATCATGAAGACTCGCTGAATTACTACGCTTTTCCCTTAAGACCTTTGGGTCCATGGACCACTTGGCATTTGACTTAGTAACTGTACCACATTGGACAACACCTGGCATCTAACTGGCAATTCACAGAGAAACTAGTCCCGCAGAGACACATGGCATCAAAGTGTTATATCACTATGGCAAAAAAGCGTGCAACTTTCCATAGTGACATAATGCTAAACGTGGATCAGATTCACATATATGGTGCTCAAAACTCCATAGAACTGTAAGCCAAGTCAGCTGGACTGACCAATGAGATGTTCCCTATCATACTCTAACTCACTTGACAATCTACCACAAAGGATGAGCTGCCTATTGATACCTTCTGAGAAAGTGGGCCCGTGATGTCAACTGTGCCACACGTCATCGAGGCATTATGTCTCTATGGGTATATATCTTGCAACTTCCCATAGTGCAATAATTCCTACCGTAGATGTTCCTTAATCTTGTGGTGAGCAAGATGGGTCTATCCTATCAGTGTATCAACCAATAAGAATTGGCCACGTGCCAACTATCTAAGAAATCTTCGTTTGTGGCTCGCCGAGGGAAGTAGGACCCACAACTGCCTGATGTCGTTGTAGTATCATTTTTTGACTGGGCGCTATGTTGGTAACGGTGAAAAGAACCAATTTTTGATAGTGCCATAGTGCCCTCCGGTGTCGTCAGCTTGCCACAATATTACTTTTGACTTACAAATTGCGGACTAACCTGCCACATGACCAAAAGGCATTATGTCGCTATGGGTAAACTCCTTGCATCTTTCCATAGCGACATAATGCCTATCATCAATCTACGACTAAGGACTTGCAGGCCTATCGAAACACTAACATGCATAGGGAAAGAAGAATTATAAGGTTAGCATTTAATTTTTTCCAATATCCTTGGGATGTTTAAAACAATAGTAAACCAGGAAGTGACCATTGAATAGGTTGGGCATACAAATTTGAATTTTTGGCAGGAGACAAAAAATGGCAACAGTAACCAAGTACTGCTAATCATAAAACATAATCATAAAATTTTCCTAAAAGAATTTTGTAATATGACAAAAAATTCAACTAGGGATAGGAATTGCAATGAGAGTTCTTAAAATGAAAACTTATGCTAAAAAATAATAAATTAAAGTTAATTACATACAAATTGACTCTCTAAATGGTGCTAAGTAGGTCTCCACCTTTATTTATATCAATTAATGGGTGCATGAGCCTTTAGCTGACTTAAAACAATAAAAGAATGAGAAGATAAGAAGAAACAAGCTTTTAGATAATCTGGAAGTCTCTGGAAGCTCTAAAAATGGAAGCTCAACCTTCTCTAGGCATTTCTAGGATTTACCTACCATCGAAATGCATTTTCAATGCATGGAATGCTCTAAATTAAAAACTAATGGTTAACTATTGGCACATTGCTTCTTCTTCAAAACTATTGGTGCACCTATGCACCTTGGTGTTAGGTTCCAAAAAATCAAAAATTTCTTCCAAGTGTCAAAACTAAATTTCTAGCATCTAGGTTTTCTTCCCCTTTACACCAAAATGATGTCTAAATATTTATTCTTGAACTTCTCTATTATCTCAGCTGCTAGGCTCTAAGCTTCAAATAGATCTAAAGCCTCATATTTATTCTTTAATACTTGCCTATAATTACTAACTTCCATCCTTGTCTCCATAAAATCTTCAAGCTTGGTATCTAGTTCCAACAATGCTTCTTTGATTTTGAAAGCTTCTTTGATGTCATCTTCTAATGAAGCTTCTTCAAAAGTTCATGAAAATGATTGAACTACTGACTACACGATAAAATATCCTAGTCTTTGACTCATCTTCAAAAATGTCAAGGTAGGTGGCATTATAACACCTTTCCACTTCCAAAAACTACTCTTGAGCTTTATCTTTAATCCTTTGGATCTCTTCATGCAATCCCTCCATAATTTGATTACCTGTCAATATTTTCTCTATCCAATCATCAAGCTTATCTAGCTCCTTTGTAGTATACATGTTCATTATTATCTAATACCTTTGACACTTTATTGATTGTAACACTTGTAGGTCCTTGGCCTAGGCATGTACTTTATCCATCAACCTAAAATCTTGGTTCACTATAGAAACCAACTTGTTAGCACTTTACTAGATGTGGTGCAATAGGCCCAAATTTCCTTGTATGATATGAACACTTTTTTCTTCAAAACTATTACACCATTTCTCACACACTTCAGAAAAAGGATTCAACTGCATTCCTACTTCTTTTCTTCCTAATGCTACTGCGAAAGTGATCTCTAGATTCTCTAGGACAATGGGGCCCATAACCTCATTCAAGTAGCCTCTTAGTAGCTCATTTTTCTTCTAAAACATTATCAATTCTAACTCATCTTGGTCCATGTGTCTAAAAACCTCTTTCATACCCTTGGTGATCATAACTTTTGTCATATTCACATGGACCTTCCCAACATAACCTCCTTGATTTGGTAATCCTTTAGAGTTAGTTCTTTAGTGTTGACATTAGGAGGAATGACAATATGTGCAAGCAGATTTTGATCTTGGTTTTTCATTATGAAGGCCAATGTTTTTGCATCACCCTTAGGTGGCTCAGCCCTCTTCACTACTTTTATTAATTCCTTAATTCCTTTCTATATAGTCAAGTCTAGTTTCCTTTTTTGATGAAACATAACCTCCCTTTCCATTCTTGCTAGTGTAGTTCCCATGGGTGACATATACTTGGTTGAAGAGGTTGGTTCTCGACCAGTCTCCTTTCCCTTATCACTTCTTTCTGGAGTCTTCTCACATTGAGAAAGATCTTAAGAATGAATATATATTCTTTTTGGGATATGGTCCTAGCCCCTATCTCCTTAGAAGATTATTGAATTTCTTCTAGTATTTTTCCTTCCTCAGATACTTCATCAGAAAGCTATTGTTGGAACTCTCCTGCCTCAATTTTTTGTTCTTTTGTCACTTCTTGAACACCTAGAGGAAGTCGATTTACTGAGATGGTGGTTATGGAATATCCAAAGGTCCCTAAGGTAGAGGTAGTAATTAATTCCAATACCTTCCTAAGGGATCACTTATAGGAGTATTTATAATTTTCTCTCCCACCATCTTAGTGCCCACTAGCATAAAATCAAAGTCTAAGAGGTTGAAGACACCAAATCCTCTACCTTCCATCTCTGCTATCCATTTTTTATATCCATCTTCTGAAGTTGGCACTTGGATAGGCTCCCTTGGAGTAGATGGAGGTGTCAATGTGGAGCTTGTTCTCCTCTCTTCCTCTATTTCCTTATACAAGTAGGTCCCTTGGCTTAAGAGGACAAATTCTATTTTGTACCCTTCTTCTTCATCCTCAACTTCTAGGATGCTCTTAAGCACTTGTGGGGATAGAGTTTTTTTCTTCTTTAGTCTTCTCCTCCATGTTTCTACCATAGTTGATTCAACTCTTTCCTTCTTTTGAGTTGAGGTGGAGGTTTCTTCCTCTTCAATTGATATTGGTAGTACCCTCTGCTCCTCTACCTATTCTTCCTCTAGTTATTCTAGTTGGACATATTATGGAGGCGCTTGTGTTGGCTCTTGTGCTTGAGGCACAACTTGACTCTTAGCTTGTTTAGGTTTTACCTATTCTTTTAAAGGTTCTTGAGCTTGAGTTATTTTCTTGTTTTCTATAGAAGGTACTCTCTTCTTCTTCTTGCCCTATTCGGCTTTGAAGTACTCAACATCCTACTCATGCTTATGTACCATTTCTAGCCTTACTAGGGATTAAGTAGGGAAGGTTGGTATAGTGACCTTTGAAACTTTACCTTTTATAGGTCTCACTATGGCCTATAGGGGTATAGCTTGTGGAATTGGATCCATATGAAATGGTTTTTGGGTCTATTCTATTGTTAACTCAACTATGTGCCTAGCCCAATGAGCTATGTCATCATTCTCATTCCTTCCTATCTCAACATTCATTATTAGCCAGTCATAGATTTTATCCCTATTATATAGAGGTTCCAAAACTTTTAGGCCATCCTTTTCTATAGCCTTAAGAGGGATCTTCATCTTTAGCATGTTTTATGCTAAATATAGAGTCAGCCTACAAAGTCCCTTATATAGATATCATAGTCATCTATAGCATTCATCCAATGATCTTCTAACACTTCTTCATGTACAAACTCTTTCTCTACCAGATGTTGTACCATCCAAATATTATCAAACAATGGGTGAGGGGATTTGTATTCTTCCAAGGGATATTGGTCCCACTCAGAGTCAAAGGTGGCAATATCATGTTTTTTCTTCACCTCAAAGGCACCAATTGTCATGGGCCAAACCCATGTCTTCTTATATTTTCTTCTCACTTCACAATATGCAAAAGTGAGTTGACGCATAATCTCTAGAAATATGAGCCTATCTAATGGGTAGCTTGGGAGTTTCTTTGGATACACTAGAGTACCAACTACCTAAAGATAGGTGAATGTCTTCAACTAAATGTATAGGCATTGATCTCTATGATTTTGGCTATTACCTCTATTGACATTTTCTTGGCATAGTCACCTTCAGTGAACCTGATGATTGTGAAGATAAACCTGCCATTCTCCACTCTTTATTCCACACTCTATAGTGGGAGCTTCTTCTTCACTAATTGAGAATATACTACATAGGGCCATGCATTTGCATCTTGCATACTTCCGTTTATGTAGAGGCTTGGGTAATCTATGGTTCTAACTACTAGTAAATACACAATGTATGATGGCATATAGAAGTGTGGGTCATCTTTGATGGCTACTAATTTCTCATCCAAGTTGTCAATTAGGATGGTAGCCTAATTAATTGGCATCTTTTCTATTTTGATGAATTCAATGAAGTGGACCATCTAGGTCTGAAGGTGACCAGCTGCTAGGAGGCCCATTAATCTACTCAATAGGAAAATTGCATATCTAATATCATCATTCATGTAACCCCTTGTCATATCAAATTTTTGCACTCAATAGCCCACTAGTGTTCTATCAATCAAGAAAGAGAATTGAACTTTTTCCTTTGCCTCTTTCTATTTTTCCTTGCACAATCTCTCTTCCCCTTCATAGAAGACTTGCAAATATTTACCTAGCCTTGGGAGGTGAAATACCTTCTCAATGTTCCTAGGTTGGAGGTGTATGACTATCTCTCCTATAATGCTCTCTATGACCTTCTCTTTGGTCACATAATGATCTGCAAGGGTCATTCTTAGTTTAAAGGACTAAAATGATGTTGGGTGAGATGTTGTCTTCACAAGGCTTCACTAGATGAGTGTCAATACCATAGAAGACCTCTCTTTGGGCATTTTTTAGATTGTGAGGAACACATTCTAATCTATGTGTCTAAGTTTTGTTTCCTTAATCTCAACATGGCCATCATGAAACCTTGACTTTTTAGGTGCCCCTTGATATTTAAATGTGACCATTTTTGGAGCCATTTTCTCTACCATGTAATAGGATGACAATGCCATCTTATTTGCACAAGAGAAACAAATATTAGTCAAAGGGTTAAAGCTTACCTAAAATAAACTCTATCTAACTCCAAAATAGGTCATGCAAAATGCAATAAAAATAGCTCTTCCCCCTCAAAATTCCCTGGCACAAATTTTAGGGCACCTAGCACACCCTTATAGGTGTTCAAGTCCACTTATTTCAGCCTTTGAATGGATTTTTGGCACATGTGCACACCTATGCACATGTGCAAATGCAAGTACAAAGAACGGGGGAGGAAACAGTCTAAGCTTTTATCTTTCCATAAGGTGTAGAGGTCTACATGTGTGCAACTTATGGAGGTGCACATATGCTCACCTTCAATAAGCCTCACTTGAAGGTTAAACGTGTTTTTGAATTTTCTTTTGTTGAGTTTGGGAAGGTACACATCTATGCACCTTATGGAGGTGCACATGTGTGCACCCTCCTTAGGTCAAGGAATCTTAGGATTCCTTATTAAAAAAATTTATGTTTTTAAGGTTGGAAGGTGCACACATGCACATCTTATGGAGGTGAGAATGTGCACACCTTTATTAAATGCTAACCTTTCCTTGGTATCTATTTGTAGGGGACTAAGAGTAGTAGAGGATTGTGGAGAGAACAAGTGCAAAGGTGCAGTGATATTTGGCAAGAAAAAGAAATTTTGGGAGCAGAGAAGGCTCAAGATCTTATATAGACCCTAGGGAAAAGAACACCTTGGAGTACTACATAGGTGTGCACCTCTAGATTTCCACATATGTGCAACTCTAGAGGGTGTGCAAATACACACTGATGGAAGGTGTGCACATGCACACCTCCGAGAGTGTGCAGATGCACACTTTTGGAGTTGTGCATTTGTGCACCTACAAAAGGGTGTGCATATGTGTGCCTAGTTTAGAGTACCAAATTTCCTCAAATGAGATTTCTTTTTTCCCTTTTTATTCCACCAAGTTACCCAATCCAAGACTAGGATTTGACCCAAACTCAGGATATCGTTCAAAAAAGACTAAGACTCTAGACTATGAGACTTATAGGTGAAAATTTTCTACTAGGTCCCTATTTCTAGGAGAAATGGGGCATGTTTTGTGATACCACAACAAGTATCAATATCTTCTTTGATTAGTACACCAATGTTTGCACTCATTGAGTCACTATCAATTTCATAATCAAATGCTTGTAGCCATTCCTTCCTTGGCTTAACTAGTTGCACAAATATGTTATTTGTGTCTACTAAAAGTCATATATTATTATAGTATTTCATTACCAATTCTTCTAGTATTCTCATCCTCATCTTTATTCTCTATTTGAATTTCTCAAAATATGTGTCCATGACATTTTCAAAATCTTCTCCTAACTAAGTTATGTATTCATTAATTTTCCTTGTCATAGGTTTCCCTTTCTCCCAAACAATATTACTAATACCATGAAAATACTTCTAAAAATAAAAATAAACACACATAATAAGTGATCCAAACTTACACATGGAAGTCTCCTCCTTTTTGATGGATATCATGTTTTATTCCAATTGAAGTTTTTTTAACTCAAAAAGATCATATTCATAATCTTTCATGACAATCTTTGATGCCTAGTCAACTGCCATACATGGTACACTATCTAGTCTATTGGATTGATAGAATTTGTGAGAAATTACTCACTATAAATTTAATCAATGGATTATTGATGTTTGAAATGGATAACCCTCGTCCATTCCACTTGGCTTCTATATTCTTCTTCTTGTCAAAAGTCGGATACGCTGTAACCTTGTGAATTATCTTCTTGATTATCTCAACTGGTCCATTATGTAGCCACACTTTCATGTCATGAATCCTTCTTAGCACCACCTTGATTCATTCAATCCTAAAATTCCTGTGAAAGTCTATGGCATGAATCAACCCTTTCCTCTCAACAATTTTTAATTCAGCTTTCAAAACTCCTTTGTTACACAATTTTTCATATGCCTCTCAAATATCATAGTCACCAACCTCTCCAATCTTACACATGTAGAAACTTCACACATCATGTATCATGATTACCCTAGGTGGTATCAAGGATAACATGCCCATTGAATTGCCTTTCATTGCAATCTTAGGAATACCTCAAAATTTTGGTGGAGGACAAGCGTCACTTCTCACCAATTGAATGCTCCTTACCTCTACTCCTTGTCTCTTTCTTGTAGATGATGCAGTCACCATATTTCTCTAATAAGGTTTTAAACTTCTTTCCTCTTGGTAACTTGGTGTAACTCAAATCTTTACATGATCAAAAGTCTATCTCTATTTTTCCCTTAATCACCTTAAGATCTCTTTCGCAAATTGCTCAAATTTCTCTATGCTATCATAATCTGTATGCAATCAATGTGAAACAATGTCTTAGAATTTCAATATATGCTTCCTTTTTCTTGAATTAGGTCTCCATTAATGTTGTGTATGCTAGTAGGTGCAAACCAACTATCTCAATCAATATGATGACTTTTGAACAAGGTCTTTACTATACAACTTGGTCTATTCCATCTAACTTGGCCTATACATTAGTTTGGCATCTAATGTCCTCAATCCATATTGCACTACCCAATCAATATAGACAATTTTACTGATGTTTGATACTGACATTATAAATGCTTTTTTTTTATTAGTCTTTTCATAAATCTATTCTTATGCATCTTTACTTATGAAAATATGAAATTTATCTCATTTATGTTAGGAACTGATGTAAGATATAACATTAAATATGTAGTTCCTTAGATACCTTTCTTGATTATTTTGAGGTGATATGATCACCTCCTCCATTGGATTGGGTGAGCTCAACTCTATTTGTTCCACTATTTTCATCTTCTATCTTTTTCTTACAAGTTTGTTTTATCTTTTTCCTTGTTTCCTTTATGTCCACTTTTCCTTTACCCTTGGTGTGATAATTATTTTCTAGTACTTGGGTCTTATAGTTTTCTCTTGAATTTCCAAACTTGTGACATTTCGAACATACATTTTTAGGTGCATAATTCTACCTTTTGTTAAGCCAATAGGGCCTTGCCTATGATATGCATTCATATGTTCTATGTCCATACTTTTGACAATTTAACAACAACCTTCAAATCTAAGTTTAGTAAGTATATTCTTCATCCTTGATCTACATTCATGAATTTGATGCAATTTCTTCTTGAGGTCAAAACAATAACCAACAAACTTTGATTTAGGGTTTTTCATAACATTTTTGCTTCTGTAGATGTTTGCAATGTAATTTACATTTTCCAAAATGATAACATGTTGGCTTGCCTTTTGAATTTTGATTTCTCATTCTCCACTCTCGGATGATTCTCCTTTCTTAGTAAATACATGATATTCTCTAGAGGTGCTACCAAATGATCTCATTAGTTCTTCAAAGTATTTTTTTGTTTCATTGGGTTTGTTCAATTTTTCCACAAGTTCTTTCTCAATCTTTAGTTCAATCCTCAATTGATCATTTGGTGATCTTAGATTTTCTATTTTCACATCCTTTTTGTTCAACTCCTAATTTACAAATATCAGTTGATTCATCATGTCTAGTTTATTGTTGGTAGGCCTCTACACATCAGATGACCTTTCTTCAAGTCTAATTTTCATTAGCCTTTTGTCTTCCTTAGCAACAACCTTGGCTTGTTCTAGTTTCTTCTTTTGTTTGGTCACTTCACATATCCTCACTAACTAGATACCATGTTTCCTTTTTAGCCCTTTGACTTCTTCATTTAGGATACTATTCTTTTCTAGTAGATTTTCAACAATTGCATCACCCTCACTCTCACTTTTGGTTCCAAAAAGTCATTGAGTTTCAACTTCATAATTAAACTCATTTATCTGTATGGACAACTCCTTTCTCTTTCTTAGGGACTTCCTCAATTCCTATCTTTCTACATCAAGTTTATATAGTATGAGTTGTATGTCAATCACCTAATTATCAATAAATTTTCCCAATTTTAAAGTCTTCATTTTGATGAATTAAACTCTCAAACTATTAGATTTTTTCAAGAGAACCTATTCTTTGATACCAATTTTTGAAAGTCTTATTTGGGAAAAAAAGATATTGAGAGGGGGGGGGATGTGAACTAGGATCTATAACACTTTAAGCATTTTTCATATTTTAACAAAAAATTTAGTGCATTTACCATATCTACTATCTCATATCCAAATGCATGCATAAGATAACTCGTAAATTCAAGCCATAGTAACATGTAGATATAATCTATCAATCACATGCATGAAATGTAAAAAAAAATATAAAGATTTGGTTACCCATAAAACCTCTGACATGAAGGTAAATTTGGGGTGGGGATGACACCCACAAATCTTCACTAATATAGTAAAAAATTCAACCTATTAGGGTTACAATGTTGATCACTTCTAATTATCTACCCTATGACGGGTTTTCCCTAGTAAAGGTTCTTAAGATTGTTAGGTCTTACCTTGTGAGAGGATTTTACACTTACAAAAAATTAAAGAATTGGTTAAGAGATTTAAAATGATCTATTAATAGATTATCCCTAACTCAATCTATTAAAATTAATTCAATACCTGATCGCCAATCTGCTTTGAAAAGCTAGTTTTGGATCTCCTCTCTTCAATCTGATCCAATCCCTGGTCTAATTTAGATTTACTATTCTTTATTACTTGACAAGGTCACTTCCTCTATTTTGCAATAACAAAACTTAACTCTTCGATTTTTGTTACAAAGTTTGCACTTTCACACTTGATCTTTGTGATCGCATGAATAGCTTGCTTCATCTCATTATCATCCCTCTCTTCAAAATAGGGTTTTGATCTTTTCTATTTAAATATTTCTTTAAAAAAAATTAGATGCTCCCTTATTTTATCTCTTTATCTGAATGGTTAATCATGATGCATAGGGATCTATGATCCACGTCATAAAATATGTAATAACCTATATAAAAACCCCTACAAATATTAAATATCATGTCAATGTCAACCTAAAATGGTTTACATAAAATTTTGTATCATTCTTGACTTAAATGTCAATTATTTGCTACTTGGCACTAACTATCTCTAATACTCAGTGTGCATTGTACATGTTGTTGATGCTCAAAACCTTCTCTATAACTTGACATTTAATGTGTTCAAACTACTTGACAATCAGTAGGCTCAATTTATACTTAAAATACTTAGCAACTAAAGACTTGCTCAGCTCCTATGGAGCTCAGCATATACATTTTTAATTACAAGTTTTAATAGGACCAGACCTTTGTAGAGTAGCTCAATGACAGTGATGACCTTCTGACTCTACCTAGTGTATGACTAAGTGTTTGACACTAATAGACAACAATAGTTAGAGATACCAACAAAAGATTCCAAATCTCTATTTATGTTCTCCTTTTCTTTATAAAAGTTCTCATTCTCCAATGGCATAGCCTCCAACTCTTCAGAGTCATGAGATTCACTATTATTTACTCTTCTAATTAATCACAATGTTATTTCCTCTTTTCTCTTAATATGTTGATTTTTTGTTTTAACTACTCAATGACATCCTAACCTTTTGCAAGTTTATTCTCAAGTTGTCTCATATATCTTGTCTATTTCTCAATATCTTCCATAAGGATCTTATCCATTCTATTAGGATTATTAAGAGAAACTTGTCTCTTATACAAGTTATTAATGTTATAAGGCACTCAGAAGGGGACAAATCAATGCAACCATCGTCCTGTAATCATTTTAAATTAACTTTCAAAATAAACATGATGTAATCAAGACTATAATATAAAGGAAAATTAACTCAAACACTCACAACATGAAACACACACTTATACATCCTTGATAATCCTAGATAATTGTGTCCAAAGAATAGTCCTCATATTACATAGGAACAATCCACAAACAAAAATCAAGGGGAAATGCCTCATCATGGCTTCTCTAATAAAAGGCATCCTTAAGAAATATAGAAACCATGTCGCCAAAGATTAAAATATTAAAGAATGGGATAAGACTCATTAACCAAACAAGTTAATAGCCACGTGGATTTATTACCATAGTTTAAGTTCTCTTAATAGGTTGATAATAATCAATGTTATCTAGGTCTAGAAAGGAATCATTCTATATTTAAGGCACATGATAGATCATGATAGTGTTTAGTTTTGATAAAAAATAATCTAATATAAAACAAATAATAATTGATAAAGATTTCTAGCGTTCATTAGGAAATTAGTTGAGAAAATTATATGCTAGCTTGATAGGTTGGTTATTGCTTCATGATTTGTTGACCTTGACATTTTGACTATGATTCCTCAAAGTTTTTGTCTTCTAGATTATTTAGTTGATGTTTATTGGATTTCTGAAAAGGTGCTGAATTTTTATTTTCTGAAAATATTTATTTTTATACAAAAAAACATACATATATTATTGTAAATTCTAGGATTTTTTGTTGTGCATTTTCAATGATTTTTAGGAAATTTCTCAAAATTTGTTTTGATCACTAAATAGTTCAGTACAAAGCATGATGCATTTATTTGTGCTTTGTGTCTAACAAGTCATAAGAGATTATGAGAAGATAAAGGAAATAATGGGATAAAATTGGGTCATAGGAGGATGGGGGAAACTTATTTTCTTTCAAGAACTATCTCGCAAGTTGATAAGATGTTAATTCAAGCTAAGGGATGTTAAAATATGAATGTCTAAGATAAAAATGAAGCTAGGAAATAATGATAATAAAAGATATTAAGAGTTGAATGCAAATGGAGAGATGGGGAAAATAATAGGTAGGGAGTTTCAATTGTTGGTGACATGTCACATGACGTTAAATTTTTACATTTTGCAAGATGTGAATGGAAGAGGTGAATTAAGAGATGAGAGACATTTGTATTATTCTTAAATTTTTAGATTGTGATCCATGTGAAAAAAATTAAACTAATAGGATTAGGAAGAATAAAACAATGAACAAATTAAATTAAAAAGGTTGATCAATCAATAACAAGAAAAATAGAATTGTAAAAATTAGATGATTAATGAATTTTTCTTTTTTTAAGTAACAGAAAAAATTGTTATGATTTAATATAATTATTAGATAATATTTATTTACAATAAATATGATTAAAAATAAAAAATAAAAATTTAGTTAATTAAGTTATGATAACTTTACATGTTCATTGTAATTCTTTCATTAAACTTTACCTAATGATTGCAAAAAATTAAAAAATCATTACTCTATGGTTTAACTTTATATACACAGACACCCATAGACATAGACTGTTGGATACAATTGATCAATTGTGTGTTTTTTTTTTATGTTATGCAAATTTCATATTAGTTGACAATTAGTGCATGCTGAGCTCACTTGTTCAATGAAGACAATTTTCCTAGTCTATCGAATGTTCTAGACTTTACTTTGTATAGAAGGCAGTTTCTACTAAGCTCACTCGAGCATCGAAGGAAGTTAAGCTAAAAAGAGTGCTAACCGAGCTCACACAGTTAACAAAGGAAAAGTTGAATAGAATGAGTGTTAAATGAGTTCACTCGGTTACTAAATGAATTTTCTAAGTTCACAATGTGAACTGAGCTTCTGTTGGTTAAAACAAAAAATCACTTCAGAATCAGTTTCTACCAAGTTGGGTTGGCTACCAAAGGATTTTTCTTATTTTTGCATATAAAGCTTAATTATTTTACCTATTGATTCTATCCAACTGAGGTGATGAATATTGGCTATTCTAATTTGTATTTTAGTTGACTTGACAATCTAAAAGGTATTAGTAAAAGGTCAAGTTGTGATTTCAAGCATGAGTGAGATGTGTGCAAATTGAATGAGTTGAAAGGAGATAAGAAGAGGAAGTGAATGTGAAGGATAAGTAGGTATCTTTGTGAAGAAGAAAAGTATTATTTGATCAGGAAGGATCAAGTATGAACCAGAGTAGAGATCTATAATCAACAATTTAGTTGCATCACAATCAAGTCATTTCATTTTTACTCTCTAACCATTGTGGTAGTGATCTAAAATCTCTTAATAGAGTTGGTTTAAAATGTTGGATACAATTGTTCAATTTTGTGTTGTCTTTGATGTTACAAAAATGTCATATCAGTTATCAGTTAGAGTCTACCAAGCTTAGAAGGTTTGCAAGAAGGTTTACAATGTCTACCAAGCATTCTCAGATTTTACCTTGTGCAAACAATTGTTACCAAGCTTTCAAGGTTAAAAAAGGAAATTCAATGTCTACCAAGCTTACTTGGTCATCAACACAAATATGGCAAAGAACAACTCTTACCGAGCTCTCATGGTCAGCGAAGGAGATTCAGTTCTTAATGAGTTAACTTGGCAACCAAAGGATTTTGTAGAATTTGCATTGTTAACTAAGTTGAGATGGTTAACTTAGAAAATTATCTCTGGAGTAGTGTTTACTGAGCTGGGTCGGCTAATGAAAGATTTCATTATTTTGGAAAATAAAGTTTATTTGTTTAATGTAATACATGTAGCTGACTGGTGTATGGTTTATTAGTAAATGTAACTTCTGAATGAGCTGACTTGATAATCTGAATGGTATATATAAGAGGTCAAGTTGAAAATTCTAAGTTTGTGATGGATTTGATGTCATATGAATGTGAAGGAGGACTGATTATTGTAAGAGTGAATTTTGAAAGATGACCAGAGATCATTGAGGAGTAGCAAAGCTATATTTAATCAAGGAGGATCTAATGGTGTAGAATAGAGATTTTTACTTAGCAAATTTAGTTGCATCTTATTCAAGTCAATTCATTGTGACTTTCTAACCATTGTAGTATGGATTTCAAAATCTCTTAACAAATTTGGTTTAACAATCATTTTGTAAATCTTCTAACAAGGTGACAGTTTAGTTGAATTGTTCTAAAGACCTCTAGCAAGGCCACTTTTAATAGGGTGATTAAATCCTCTAACAAGGTCTCACCTAATAGTGTGTTTTGTAACCTTTAACAGGGTTGGCTCCTAATAGAGCTCACTTTAGAAGAGTGAAAATTGGTAGCTAGTTGTTTAGTGGTTTTTCTCATATTGGGTTTCCACATTAAATCTGGTGTCTCTTGTGTTCATGTCATTTACTTTTGCATGCATGTTAATAATTATGAATGCTTAAAGATCAGTAACAAGTTAATCTACCGAGTTACAGCATTTTTGTGAAGTGTATACCAAGTATCAACTGTAACTAGTTATTTAAGACATCTAAGGGATCTAGTTTTGTTTTTGTGGTAACTAATTCACCCCCCCTCTCAGTTACTTCATCTATAATTCCAAAAATTGGTATCGAAGCTTTTGGTTTTTGTAGGAAAAGATTTCAAGGATCTAAGCTAAAGATCAAGATGTCTTACAAGAGGAAAATTTAAAGACTTAACAAGGACAACTTCTCAGCATGGAAGGGATTGATGAGACTTCATCTTGCTTCTATTGGTGATACAAGGCTGAAGTACCTTGATGAAAAATATGCAAAACCTACTGGCACATTATCTGTCAATGATATTTCTGAAAAGAAGACTCAAAGCAACATGATGATAGATATTGCATCTGCCTTAAGTTATGAAGAATTTGATGACATCAAAGATTGTAAAATTTCCTTTGAAATGTGGAACAAGTTGAAAGAGATCTATGTAGGTGATGATAATGTGAGAAGAGCCAAAATAGAAAGTTTGAGAGGTCAATTTGATCAAATGAGGATGAGAGAAGATGAAAACATTGTGAAATATGTTGAAAGAGTTAAAGCAAGTGTTAGTGCAATGAAAGCATCTAGAGGAGATATCAAGGAGGAAACAATTATAAGTAAAGTTCTTAGAACACTACTTCCCATTTATGCAATCAGAGTTTTTGCAATCCAAGAAAGAAGATGTGAAGCAAATCATAAGATAAATTTAAAGGCCATAGTTGGAAGATTGACTAAATTCGAGCTAGACAACTATGATAATTATGTTCCAGCTGCCAAGAACATTAAATCAGCATTTGAAGCAAAGCTTTCACTCAAGGAGAAAGGAAAGAAGATAAAGGATTCTCAATCAGATAGTAATGAAGAATCAAAGAAAAGTTTAGATAGCGATCTTGAGGTGGTTGAAGCTCGGCTAGCAAGAAAATATTCAAGAGGCAAAGGGAAATACACAGGTAAGGTTCCTCTAATCTATTTTTCTTGTGAAGAAATTGGACATATTGCTACTAGGTGCCCAAATAAGAAGAACAAGGATGAGAAGAAAGATCACAAGTGCAATGGCAAGAAAGACTTCAAATCATTCAAGGAATTAGGTAAGAAAACATGTTTCATGGCTAAGGATTCTAATGATTCTGATGATGAAGAAGAAGATGAAATTGTTTACATTGTTGTAAAGGATGAGTCTAATAATGATGAGGAAATGGCACTTATTTCTCATGTGAGCAAAAATGATACATGGATTATAGATAGTTGTTGTTCTCATCACATGACTCATGATAAAACTAGGTTTGAACATTTTGAAGACTAGGATGGTGGCAGTGTGAGGTTTGGTAATAATGGACCTTGTTGCATAAAAGGAAAAGGAAGAATCTCACTAACCAAAGAACTTGTATATAATAATGCACATAGGGTAGAAGGACTAAAACAAAATCTATTAAGTGTGGCACAGCTACTCAATAATGGATTCAAAGTGGAATTCATGCATAAAAAAGCAAGACTGCTAGATGGCAAAGGAAAGCTAATTGGATTAGGCACTCGAACAAAAGGTAACTTGTTTTATCTTGAACTTGGTGAATGTTCATGCTTTATTTCTCAAGTTGAAGAAAGTTGGTTATGGCATAGGAGGTTGTGTCATGTGAACTTTGATAACTTGGTGAGAATAAGTAAATTTAAGAAAGTAAGAAGCATTCCTAACATAAAGAAACCTGAGGTTGGTTTATGGTAGAATTGGCAAATTGGCAAGATGGGAAAGACTAGCTTTAAAATTAAAAACTATCAATCTAAAGAAGTTTTAGAAATTGTGCATACTGATTTGTGTGGACCTATTGGAATTGAAACTTATACTGGTGAAAAGTTCTTCATTCTTTTTGTTGATAATTACTCAAGAATGATTACTGTCATGTACCTAAGAGAGAAATTAGAAGCATTTGAGAAGTTCAAATAGTATTTGGCCAAAGTAGAGAAGGAAATAGGAAAAAGACTAAAATGCTTGAGGTCAAACAAAAATTGGCGAATTCATTTCACATGAGTTCAATAACTTTTGCATTGAAAGGGGAATCAAAATGCAAGTTTTAGCACCTAGAACTCCTAAACAAAATGGAATAGCTGAAAGAAGGAACATATCTATCATGGACTATGCAAGAACCTTAATGATTGAAAAAATCATTGCTATCAAATACTGGAAGTAAGCTATCAATACTACAATTCATACCTTGAATTGAGTATAACTGAAGAAGGACTCATTCAAAACCCCCTATGAGTTATGGTATGGCTAAAAACCCAATGTAAGTTACATAAAAGTATTTGGAAGCAAATGTTACATTTTGAAATAATCTAAAAAAGGTAAAGTTGATGTGAAGGGTGATGAAGGAATATTTTTGTGATATTCCTATAAAAGTAAAGCATGTAGATGTTTGAATTTGTCTACTCACAAAGTCATAGAAAGTGCACATGTGAAAGTTGATGAGTTTGCAGAAAGAACTAAAGAAGAAAACAAAAGGGAATCAGAAGAATACAAGAGATTTGTTTTCATTAAACTTGATACAGTGCTAGATACACCTATCAATCAAAAAACTTCTACTCCAGAGTCTTTAGTAACCCAATTGCAGGAAGTTCAAACTAAGCTGATACCTATCAAGCCACAAGGACCCAAGTTGCAAATAGAAGCTACCGAATCAATAGCTACCGAGCCCAAGCACTCAGAACTAGAAATTGAAACACAAGAAGATAAAAATGCAAGTCATTAAAAAGGCAAGGAGTTTGTGCTAGCCAAGTATGTCAGGAGGCATCATGCACTAGATTAGATCATTGGAGATAAATCTGAAGGAACTATGACAAGAAGTAAGTTGAAAGGTACTTTTTTACTTGCTGATTTTGAACCTAGAAATATCAAAGATGCATTAGAAAATGAAATTTGGATTGAATCTATGAATGAAGAGATAGAGTAGATAAAGAAAAAAAAAACATGGACTCTTGTATCTAGGCCTAAAGACAAAAATGTGACTAGAACTAAGTGGGTATTTAAAAACAAGTTAAATGAAGATGGCAAGGTGTCAAGGAACAAAGCTAGACTGGTGTGCAAAGGATACTCTCAAGAAGAAGGTGTAGAATATGGAGAGACTTTTGCTCCTATTGCAAGATTGGAAGGTGTCAGAACCTTACTTGCATATGATGCCTACAAAGGATTCAAAGTTTATCAGATGGATGTCAATTCAGAATTTCTCAATGGTATATTAGATGAAGAGGCTTACATTGAATAGCCTGAAGGTTTTTCTCATCCAGAAAAAAAGGACATGGTCTAAAAATTACATAAAGCATTGTATGGTTTTGAAGCAAGCCCGTAGAGCATGGTATGAAAGACTGCACAACTATCTTATTTAGATTGATTTTCAAAGAACTAATGATAATAGTAGTTTGTATATCAAGGAAGGACCAAATCATAAGATTGGTTTTACAAAAATATTTGTAGATGATACTTTGTTAATAGGAAATGATGATCTTTACAAAGAATTTTCAAAACAAATGAACAAGGAATTTGAAATGTCAATGTTTGGTGAGATCAAATTCTTTGTTGGTCTTCAAATTCAATAAAATAAGAATGGCATCTACATCACTCAATCTAAATACATCAAGGAGATACTAAAAAAGTTTGGTATGGAAGACTACAAACTAGTTGGGACTCCTATGTGTATTGGATTAAAACTTACTAAGGATGATGAATTAAAGGAAGTGGATCAGACATTGCATAGATCTACGATTGGAAAGTTGCACTATGTAGTGCATACAAGACTAGACATTTCCCTTGTAGTAGGTATTGTAGCAAGATTTTCAGCAAAACCAAGCAAAAACCACATGATGGAAATCAAAAAGATCATGAGATATCTGAAAGGAACTAAAGATTATGGATTATGGTATAAACTTGGAGGAAATTTGGATTTAAAAGTGTTTACTGATGCAAATTAGGTAGGAAACATTAATGATAGAAAGAGTACAAGTGGGGGAGATTTCTTTCTTGAAAAAAGGTTCATTTCTTGGACAAGTAAAAAGCAAAATTGTACATCCTAGTCCATAGCAGAGGCTGAATATGTTGCAACAATAGTAAACTATTCAAACATTGTTTGGTTCAAACAATTATTGGAAGGTATAAAAGAAGAAATTAAAGAACCCATTGTTATGTTTTGTGACAATACAAGTGCAATTAACATATCCAAGAATGCACTGATGCATTCAAAAACAAAGCATATTGCTATAAAGTATCACTTTGTTAGAGAATGGATGCAAGATAAGGAGATCAAATTGGAATATGTCCATCCAAAGGAACAAACTGCTGACATATTCACAAAGCCTTTACTTAAGGATGCATTCTTGTATCTAAGAGGTAAGTTAGGGGTCATTCCCCTAGTAGAAGCTCACTAAAATATAGTTTTAGTGATGCATCAATAGGAAAAGAATTGAAGATCTATCAGTTGATGCAGCAAAGTAATGAAGACATTGCATATGAATCAGTATTTGAGGTACAGTGAAATTCATTTTGAGTTGTCTTGTCTTTGGCATGTGTTTTCAAAGAGGGAGAGTTTACTGTCATATCTTTCTGAAATTTGCAAGAAAAAGAGAGTGTATGCAAGATGGAGAGACTAATATAAAAGAGGGAAATTATTGTATTTGAGAAGTTTTGTGGAATGAAATGTAAAGGGAGAAGCATTTTGACAGAAAAGACTTGTTTTCAAATTTTATTATGCTATGACATGTTGTGTTGACATCAATGCCAAAGAGGGAGATTGTTAGATACAATTGTTCAATTGTGTGTTGTCTTTGATGTTACACAAATGTCATATCAGTTATCAGTCAGAGTCTACCGAGCTCAGAAGGTTTGCAAGAAGGTTTACAGTGTCTACCAAGAATTCTCAAATTTTACCTTGTGCAGATAGTTTTTATCGAGATTTCAAGGTTAACAAAGGAAATTTAGTGTCTACCAAGCTTACTCGGTCATCAAAGGAAATATGACAAAGAATTGTTCTTACTGAGCTCTCATGGTTAGTGAAGAAGATTTAGTTCTTACCAAGTTAACTTGATAGCCAAAGGATTTTGTAGAATTTGCAGTGTTAAGTGAGTTGAGATGGTTAACTTAGGAAATTATTTCTGGAGCAGTGTTTATTGAGATGGGTCGGCCAATGAAGGATTTCATTATTTTGGGAAATAAAGTTTATTTGTTTAATGTAATACTTGTAGCCAACCGATCTATGGTTTATTGGTAAATGTAACTTGTGAATGAGCTGACTTGATAATCTGAATGGTATATATAAGAGGTCAAGTTGCAAGTTTTAAGTGTGTGATGGATTTGATGTGATATGAATGTGAAGGAGGACTGATTATTGTAAGAGAAAATTTTGAAGGATGACCAAAGATCATTGAGGAGCACCAAAGCTATATTTAATCAAGGAGGATCTAATAGTGCAAAATAGAGATCTATACTCAAAAAATTCAATTGCATCTTATTCAAGTCAATTCATTGTTACTTTCGAACCATTGTAGTAGTGATTTCAAAATCTCTTAACAGAGTTGGTTTAATAGCCATTTTGTAAATCCTCTAACAAGGTGATAGTTTAGTTGAATTGTTCTAAAGACCTCTAGCAAGGCCACTCTTAATAGGGTGATTAAATCCTCTAATAGGGTCACACCTAATAGTGTGCTTTGTAACCTTTAACAAGGTTGGCTCCTAATAGGGCTCACTTTAGAAGACTGAAAATTGGTAGCTAGTTACTTGGTGGTTTTTCCCATATTAGGTTTCCACATTAAATATGGTGTCTCTTGTGTTCATGTTATTTACTTTTGCATGCATATTAATAATTATGAATGATTAAAGATCAGTAACAAGTTAATCTACCAAGTTACAACATTTTTGTGAAGTGTTTACCAAGTATTAGTAATAACTAGTTATTTAAGACATCTAGGGGATCTAGTTTTTTTTTTTTTTAGTAACTAATTCACCCCCCCTCTTAGTTACTTCATCTATAATTCTAACATAACAACCATTTACAAATCCTCTAACAAGGTGGCAATTCCTTTGAATTTTTTTAAAAACTTTTACAAGGCCACTCCTAACAGGGTGATTAAATCCTTTAATAGGCTCACACCTAACGGTGTGTTTTGTAACCTTTAATAGGGTTGGCTCCTAATAGGGCTCACTTTAGAAGAGTGAAAAATAGTAACTAGTTACATTGGTGGTTTTTGCCAAATTGGGTTTCCACATTAAATCCTAGTGTATCATGTGTTCATGTTATTTCTTTCATACATGCAAGTAATTAATGATAACATATTAAGATTAACTAAAGTAATTCACACTCTGCATTTACCAAGTTACAACAATTTATGTGTGTTTACTGAGTAACAACAGTAATCTGTTTTATCAGTTTGAATTTTATAATTGACATCTAAGGGATTTGAGATTTATTTTTGTGGTAACTGATTCACTCCTCCCCCCTTCAGTTACTCCTCTTATATTTCCAATAATTGGTATCAGAGCTTTGGTGCTTGCAGAGAAGGTTTCAAGGACCCAAGCTAAAGATCAGGATGTCTTACAAGAGACAAATTCCAGAGCTGAACAAAGATAACTTTGCAGCATGGCAAGGACTTATGAGGCTTCATTTGGCTACCATAAATGATTTAGGATGCAAATATCTTGATGAAGAATATAAAACTCCCACTGGAACATTATTAGTTGATGACATTGATGAGAAGAAGAACCATAACATCATGATGATTGACATTGCATTTGCTCTTAGTTATGCTAAATTTGATGAGGTCAAAGACTATAAAACTACTTTTGATATGTGGAACAAGCTGAAAGAAATCTATGGAGGAGATGACAATGTAAGAAGAGCCAAAGAAGAAAGCCTCAGAGGACAATTTGATCAAATGAGGATGAGATAAGATGAAAATGTTGCAAAATATGTGGAAAGAATCAAGGCCAATATTAGTGCAATCAGAGCATCTAGAGGAGAAATCAAAGAAGAAGTTGTTGTAAGTAAAGTACTTAGAACATTGCTTCCTATATATGCAATTAGAGTATTTGCTATTCAAGAAAAGAGATGTGATCCAAATCACAAGTTAAGTTTAGATGCCCTAGTAGGAAGATTGATAGCTTTTGAACCTAACAATTTTGACAACTATGTTCCTACCTCCAAGAATATTGAATCTACATTCGAAGCTAAACTCTCACTCAAAGAAAAAGGCAAGAAAATAAAAGATAATCAATCACAAAGTGAAGAAGAAAATGAAGAAAGTTTAGACAGTGATCTTGAAATTGTTGAAGCTTTACTTGCAAAGAAATACTCCAAGAGTAGAGGAAAGTACAAAAATAAAATCCCTCTAATATGTTTTTCTTGTGAAAAAATTGGTCATATTGTTTTTAGGTGCTCAAACAAAGAAGGCAAGGAAGAAAAGAAAAGTTACAAGTAAAAAGGTAAGAAGGAGTTCAAAGGTCACAAATCCTACAAAGACAAAGGTAAGAAAACTTGTTTTATGGATAAAGATTCTGATAATAGTGAAGATGAAATAGTGTATACTGTTGTAAAAGATGAATCTAATGATGAAGGAGATAAGATCGCACTTGTCTCTCATGTTAGCAAAAATGACACATGGATCATAGATAATGGATGTACTCATCATATAACTGGAGACAAAACTAAGTTTGAACACTTTGAACACTATGATAGAGGCAGTGTAAGATTTGGAAACAATGAACCCTGTTGCATAAAAGGGGTGGCCAAATATTTTTAACCAATGAACTTGCATGTGATAATGCCTACTAATTTGAATGAATAAAACATAATTTGCTGAGTGTGGCATAGCTAGAAAACATTGGATTCAAGGTAGAATTCATGAATGGCAAAGCAAGATTGCTGGATAACCAAGGAAATTTGATTGAATTAGGCAAGCAAACAAAAGGTAACCTATTTTATTTTGATCTTGGTGATAGTTCATGTTTTATTGCTCAAGTAGAAGAAAGTTGGTTATGGAACAGAAGGCTATGTCATGTAAACTTTGATAATATGGTCAAGATTAGAAAACTCAAAAGAGTAAGAGGTCTTCCTAATTTGAAGAAACCTGATGTTGGATTATGCAAGAATCGTCAAATTGGTAAAATGGGAAAGACTAGTTTTAAAAGAAAAAGCTATCAGTCAAAAGATGTCTTGAAAATTGTGCATATTGATTTTTATGAACCCATTGGAATAAAAACTTATAGCGAAGAGAGGTTTTTCATTCTTTTTGTTCATGATTATTCTGGAATAATGATTGTTATGTATCTAAGAGAAAAATCAGAAGCTTTTGAGAAATTCAAATGGTATCTTGCTAGAGTAGAAAATGAAACTAGAAAAAGATTAAAATGCTTAAGATCAAATAGAGGTGGTGAATTCATCTCAAATGAATTTAATAATTTATGTATTGAAAAAGGAATCAAAAGACAAGTATCAGCTCCTAGTACTCCAAAGCAGAATGGAATAGCTAAAAGAAGAAACAAATCCATCATGGATTGTGCAAGAACACTAATGATTGAGAAGAAGATTGCTATCAAATACTGGAAGGAAGCTATCAGCACTGCAGCTCATACTTTGAACCAAGTTCAGTTGAACAATGACTCAAATGAAACTCCCTATGAGCTATGGTATGGCTACAAACCCAATGTAAGTTACTTGAAAGTATTTGGCAGCAAATGTTATATCTTTAAAGAATCTAGAAAAGGTAAATTTGATGTAAAAGGTGATGAAGGTATATTTCTAGGATATTCTTGTAGAAGTAAAGCATACAAATGTCTAAATTTATCCACTCACAAAATCATAAAAATTGCACATGTGAGAATTGATGAGTTTGTAGAAAAGACTGAAGAAGAAAGCAAAAAGGAACCAGAAGATTACAGAAGATTTGTCTACTATGAACCTGATACATTGCCAAACACATTTGACAAAAAGGAGACTTCATCTCTGATGTTGGCCAAATCTCCATCATCTACTGAGTTATAGGGACCCAATTCACATTCAAAGGCTACCGAGTTAATGCATACTGAGTTTGAAGAGCCCAAGCCACATATAGAAGGACTTGAGTCAAAAGTTGAAATTCAAAATGAAGATAGTGCAATTCATTCAAAAGTCAAAGAACTTGTATAGGCTAAATATGTCAGAAGGCATCATGCACCTGATTAGATTATTGGAGATAAATCTGATGGAACAATGACAAGAAACAAACTAAAAGGTACATCTTTACTTGCTGAATTTGAACTTAGAACTGTTAAAGATGCATTGGAAAATGAAATTTGGATTGAGGCTATGAATGAAGAAATAGAATAGATAGAAAAGACCAAAACTTGGACTCTTGTACGTAGGCCCAAAAACAAAAATGTAATTGGTACAAAATGGGTATTCAGAAATAAGTTGAATGAAGATGGAAAAGTGTTAAGAAATAAAGCAAGATTGGTATGTAAACGATATTCTCAATAAGAAGGTATTGATTACAGTGAAACTTTTGCCCCTATTGCAAGATTAGGTGTTAGGACTTTACTGGTGTAGCTTACAAAGGATTCAAAGTATATCACATGGATGTTAAATCTACATTCTTAAATGAAATTCTTGATCAGGAAGTCCACATTGAACAACCAGAAGGTTTTTTTGATCTAGACAAAAGGGACATGGTCTGAAAATTACACAAAGTCCTATATGGTCTTAAACAAGCTCCTAGAGACTGGTATGGAAGACTACATAACTACTTGATAGAGATTGGTTTTCAAAGAACAAATGATAACAGTAGCCTATACATCAAGGAAGGACCAGAAAAGAAGATTGTGTTGGTAGAAATATTTGTGGATGACACTCTATTCACAGGAAATGATGATTTATGCAAAGCATTTTTAGAACAAATGAATAAGGAATTTGAGATGTCCATGTTTGGAGAAATAAAATTCTTTGTTGGATTGTAGATACAGTAGAATAGAAATGGTATCTATATCACTCAATCTAAGTACATCAAAGAAATACTAAAAAAAATTGGAATGAAAGATTCAAAACTAGTTGGAACCCCCATGTGTACTAGACTCAAGCTTACAAAAGATGATGACTCCAAAGAAGTAGATCAGACCTTATATAGATCAATGGTTAGGAAACTACAGTATGTGGTACATACAAGTCTTGAAATTGCCTTAGCAGTTTGGATAGTGGCAAGATTCTAAACTAAACCTAGAGAAAACCACATGATGGCAATAAAAAGAATCTTCAAATATCTAAAAGGCACTAAAGACTAGGGCTTATGGTACAAACTTGGAGGGAACCTTGACTTAAAAGTGTTCACTAATGCTGATTAGGCAAGAAATCTTGATGATAGAAAAAGCACTAGTGGTGGAGCATTCTTTCTTGATAAAAGGTTGGTATCTTGGACAAGCAAGAAGCAAAACTGCACATCTCAATCTACAACAAAAGCAAAATATGTAGCAGTAGCAATGAATTGTTCTAATATTGTTTGATTCAAACAATTTTTGGAAGGAATGAAGGTTGAAATCAAAGAGCCAATAGTGATGTATTGTGATAACACTAGTGCAATCAACGTATCTAAGAATCTAGTGAACCATTCCAAAACAAAGCACAATGCTATCAAATATCACTTTGTAAGAGAATTAGTATAGGACAAAGAAATCAAATTGGAATATGTGCATACAAAAGAATAAAGTTTAGATATATTCACAAAGTCATTACCTAAGGATGCATTTTTGTATCTAAGATGTAAGCTAGGGGCCATTCCCCTATTTGAAACTCACTAAATAAAGTTTAGTGATGCATCAACAAGAACCAAGTTGAAGATCAATAGTGACAAAGGACATATTGTAGATGAATCTATATTCAAGGTACATTGGCACTAATTAGAATTATCTTTGGCATGTGTTGTCAAAGAGGGAGAATTCTATTGTCATATCTTTTTAAAATTTTGTAGTTCCTTCATAGAGGGAGAACATTATAAGAGAATTTTTTTGCCCAAAATCAAAGAGGGAGAAATGTTTTAATAGAGGGAGTCTTGTTCTCAAAATTTCATTATGCTATGACATGTTGTGTTGTCATCAATGCCAAAGAGGGAGATTTTTGAATACAATTGATCTATTGTGTGTTGTCTTTGATGTTACACAAATGTCATATTAGTTGACAATCAGTGCATGCCGAGCTCACTTGGTCAATGAAGACAGTTTTCCCAGTCTACCAAGCATTCTTGAGTTTACTCTATATAGAAGGCAG
Organism: Cupressus sempervirens; assembly: GCA_028749045.1. Taxonomy (NCBI): domain Eukaryota; kingdom Viridiplantae; phylum Streptophyta; class Pinopsida; order Cupressales; family Cupressaceae; genus Cupressus; species Cupressus sempervirens. The sequence continues at coordinate 393,700,626 of CM053788.1, read as the reverse complement.
TTTCTATCAAGCTCACTTAAGTGTTGAAGGAAGTTAAGTTGAAAAGAGTGTTAATCGAGATCACTCAGTTAACGAAACGAAAGTTGAACAGAGTCAGTGCTAACCAAGTTCACTCAATTACCAAAGGAATTTTTTAAGTTTATAGTATTAACTAAGCTTCTATTGGTTAATAGTGTAAATTGCTTCAAAATTAGTTTCTACTGAGCTAGATTAGCTACCAAAGGATTTTTCTTATTTTGGAATATAAAGCTTAATTAGTTTACCTATTGATTCCATCTAATTGAGGTGATGAATATTGGCTATTCTAATTCATATTTGAGCTGACTTGACAATCTGAACGGTACAAGTAAAAGGTCAAGTTGTGATTTCAAGCATGAATGAGATGTGTGCAAGTTGAATGAGTTAAAAAGAGATAAGAAGAGGAAGGAAACTTGAAGGATAAGAAAGTATTCTTGTGGAGTAGAAAAGTATTATTTGATCAAGAAGGATCAAGTATGAACCAGAGCAAAGATCTATAATCAACAATTTAGTTGCATCACAATTAGGTCATTTCTTTGTACTCTCTAACCATTGTAGTAGTGATCTAAAATCTCTTAACAAAGTTGGTTTAATAGTCATTTCTAAATCTTCTAACAAGGTGGTAAAGGCCACTCCTAATAGGGTGATTAAATCCTTTAATGGGGTCACACCTAATAGTTTGTTTTGTGACCTTTAATAAGGTTGCCTCCTAGTAGGGCCCACCTCAAAAGAGTGAAAAGCAGTAACTAGTTACATTGGTGGTTTTTTCCAAATTGGATTTCCACATTAAATCTCGGTGTCTCATGTGTTCATGTTATTTATTTCATGCATGCAAGTAATTAATGATAACATCTTAAGATTCACTAAAGTAATTCACACTCTACATTTACTAAGTTATAGCAATTTATGTGTTTACCAAGTAACAATAGTAATCTATTTTATCAATTTTAATTTTATAGTTGACATCTAAGGGATCTAGGATTTATTTTTGTGGTAATTGATTCACACCCCCCCCCCCCCCCCCCCCCCCCTCTTAGTTACTCCTCATATTTCCAACAATAGACATAGGCATATACATATGAACACACATACACATACACATGTAGTCATATAGATACATGTATGCCATGATCATATATAGTTTGACATTTCTTTTAAAATGAAAGTTAACAACATAAAATTAGAAATTATAAGAAAATATAAAACTTTGTACACAAATAAAGTAGGGAAAATAGTAATTTTAAATTTTAAAAAAAAATACTTTAAGCCTAGTTTAAAGAAATGAGATAGTAAGAGAGATAATTATATTTATCAAAGTTCCAAGAAAGGGATCAAGAACTTATAATGAGGATCTTTTTTATAGATTGTGTCATGTTTATAAATACTATTGGTTGAGTGATGAAGTGTGTGACAAGTAACTAGTGATAGATTTGATAAGTGTATCGGTTCCTTAATAGAGTCAAATCTATATTAATGACTAATTTTTGCACATGAAAAAATAAATCATATTAATCTCCTTATGTATGCCAAAAAACATAATAGCTTTTTAATGTTTGGAATCTACTTGTGTTATCTAACAATAATTAGCTTTATGAAAAAATCACAATACTCAAAAGAAAATAGTTATAGGAGTTTTCTAAGAAAAAATAAATAAATTAAATCCCTCTCTTTTTTTTTTGAAATTAAAAGTGACCAAAAATAAGGGGGTTGGCCCTTAATAGTCAAAAGGCTGGTAACTAGCACATTACTAGCTAGTAACAAAACCAAACAAAAAGAACAGGAGTACCAGCACGCAGAGACTTAAACCATAGACCAGAAAGCTAGAACCAGAAAGCAAACAACCTAGTTACTAACCACATAGTCCATAAAGGCACCCAGGCCTAATAAAAACTTAAATATAGCTGAATACCAGCAAAACTATAATTGCCAAAAAAGTATATAAAGTCTTTGGATCCTTAGATCCCCATAACTGAACAGAACTAAAAAAGACTTAGATTTCTTTTTTCCCTTTTTCCCTTGCATGAAGTAGAATCTAGGCCCAGTCATCGACAAGAAACTTGAAGAGTAATTTTTTGTCCTCCATGGCCAAGCCAACTTCCTCCTTCTCATGTGCCAGCAATTGGAGGGTAGTTGCAGCAGCATGAGTAACTTTAAGTCCAAACTTGGAGAAGGTGAAAAACCCCTCCTCCAAAGCTTTGACCCTTTCCTCTAAGTTCATGTAATGCTCCTCCACTACCTCAGTCTCCTCTTTATGCTCCTCACCCTTCTTCGTAGCAGCCTCCTTCATTTTCTATCCCTGTGGTTTATCTTGTAGCATCCGTGGGTTAGAGAAAATCTTCAAATTTTCCTTAACAGGGGAAGAAATGGTAATTGGGGAATTATCCTCTTTGCTCATCTCATCACAAAAAGTAATAGGTTTAAGTGAGAAGCTGGAAAAAACATGGGTTGTCTTAGTATTCCTTTCTTTGTCATTTGACACTTGAGTTTGAGTATCATCCATTAAAATGCTCCCAAAATTGAAACTTTTTCCCCCCTCCTCATTACCTTCATCCTTTTTGGAGTTGGAAATATTTTCCTCCTCCCTTCTGTCACTACTATTGCTTGAGCTATGTTCTTCAACTTCCTCAACCTGGTATCTAATGGACTTCTGCTTAACCCTAGCCTAGGACTGAGCTAACCTACCAGACCTTCTTCTTGCTTTTCCCCCAATATCCTCACCAGAATCCTCTCCAACAACCTCAACCACCTTTTCAACTTTAATTTTCTTGTTTCCCTTTTGTTCTAGGGCTATGTTAGGTTTTTTCTTTTTCTTAGTATCCTTGCTAGGAGATGGCCTAGGAGTATGGATTTTCGTCCCCATATTGGAGCTCGAGGGGAAGCCAGACTATGGTGAGGGTTTTCCACTACAACCTCTTTGTGGGGACACAAAGCTAAGTGGAACTGGTACAGATGGAAAATTAATCCCTGATGAATAATGGTGAAGTTTAAGCCTTTATTTTTTTTTCCCTAATATCATTAACCATATCCTCGAGCGAATGCAGAAGGAAAAATAGAATGGAAATGAAATCCCTATTTCTAAAGTGATTCAACAATGGAAAATGATAATAATAGCACACTCCAAACTTGCCTTCTAGTGTGAGATACTTCATCAGGACTAGACACACATCATCCCAGGGCTCATGTAACTTATCCCTTTTAAACCCTCCTCTGTAGCGAATTGGCTCCTCATTCTCCACCAAGAAGTTATTCATGCTAGCCTCATATGAGACTTTAGTGACTTCCTTCCATTTTTTGCCCTTCACTGTGAGTCCTATTTCCATGGAAATTACCTCCTCCATGACCTGAAATGTAATGTCATTGATTGTAACGTTTCTATTGTTCCAATTATTCACAAATTGTAATGCAAAATTTTCACCGTACCCAGCCATGGACATCATATAGGGAAAAAAAACCCCCTTCTTTTAGAAGATACCAGGTCACCATCCTGTCCTTGAAGTTCTCTAATCTCGTTGGTTCCAACCGATTCAGATCACCCCCCATTTCAATTCCTCCACTATCTAGCCTCTCTTCCTCCAAAATACGCATCAGAACTTTATCACTTTCAAATTCTTTGTGGCTACTCTCTTGCTTAAATCCTTTGAGGGAATAAGGATCAAAATTACAGACCCATGTATGATGTGCTCCAGAATCCCATAACATCTTATTATGAGATTCGTGGGTATTAAAAAACTTGCTTTTCTCTCCCCGTCGATTTTTGACATTCCAATCCATAATATCTATCGTACTTCCTTATGGAGAGTGATTCAAAGCTTGCAACGAGTTTCCATAATTATGAAAAGACAATTTCCTTAATTCATAATTAATCCACTTGTCATTTGTACGGCCACGTTTGTCTCTTATTTCCAAAATGCTAAATTTTAATTTAGCGACAAAGTTTTCCATCTTGCCAAATTTGGCCTTTTAAATTTAGTGATCACCATTTTGAATTTTGTTGCTTTTTTCCTTGGATATCAACATCCTTAGATTTTGTTGATATCCACTAAATTTTTCCAGCACGTGATTGTCCTAACGTTAAACCCCATGGAAGCTACAGCGTCTACCACTTGATTACCCTCCCAATAGATATGTTGTAGGTGGACCATTCTCATTTTCTCTAGTATATTTTTAATATCCAGGATGATATTTCTAATCTTCCATCCCAATTTTGCCTCCCCCTTAACCTAATCGATCTCTAGTTTGGAGTCCCCTTCTATCGTTAACTCTAAAATGTTTCTTTCCCTAGCGAGTTGAAGACCCCATAATAATGTCGTAGCTTCTACCATATTATTGCTACCAATTCCCACCTGGCCTGCATAAACCAATAACACATCACCATTCCTATCTCTCAACACACCTCCATCCACTCCATGTCCTCCTTTGGCAGCTCCGTCAAAATTCAATTTATACTTTGTGATGGTGGGTGGTCTCCATATTGTCTGTTGTCTCCTCCTCCTAGCGAAGTTATCAAATAGGAAGAAATCCTCTTGACAACCCCAATTCTCAGCCACAATGCCTTCAAGTCTTCTGGGTTCCTCCTTTAGCATCTTGTATTTAGCTACCCTTAGATTTTCCTTTAACAGTTTGTTCAACACTCCAAAAACCACTTCAACCATCCTTTTTTCCTCCATGAATATCCTGTTATTCCTTTCTTTCCATATGTGCCAGCATACATATGGTGGGATAATATTCCATAAAAGGATTAGTCTTGGATGATGGAATGGGCAATCTCAATTATCCACAAACTATCCGAAGTTATCTTTTATGACCCAAGCCACCCCTAATCTTTACCAAACCTTAGTCCAGATGTCAACCACAAACTAACATTCAATGAAAAGGTGGTAAATACTTTCTTCCTTTTGTTCACAAAGGTAGCAATGGTTTGTTATGTAGAATCCCCTTTTTTTCAAATTATCAATTATTAAAAAAATTCCATGTTGAACCATCCACTAGAAGAAATTAATCTTAGGTATAAGGTTACTGATCCATACCTTGCACCACATAGTTGGGCATAGTTCCTTATTAAACTTTAAGGTATAAGTAGATTTGACAGTGAAGTTCCAATTCGGAGTTAAATCCCAAGCCATTGTATCCTCCTATGGCAATAATGGGAGTCTCTATTCCTTTATTAGTTCTTCCAATTCCTCTATGAGAATAACTATCTCCCACAGATAGTCCTCCTTATACAACTTCTTCCATCTCCTCCCCTGATCAATGTAGTCTCCCACTTTAACCCCTATGTCCTCCTTAAGGAGTTCCATTATACCACTATATTTACTTAAGGCTAGTGGTTTCCCATCCATCCACCTATCTTCCCAAAACCTTATATTGAAGCCATTTCCAACAATCCACCTCAATCCTTCTCTTAGTAGCCCTCTATTTCTAACAATGTTTTGCCAGATCTTTGAACCTCCTGGGAGGTCATTATTAAATAGGTTCCACCAAAAGGAGATATTAGATAGATATTTAGCTTTCATTATATTTCCCCATCCCGTGTTTCCTTCTGCTAGTCTCCATCCAATTTTTGTGAGAAGAGCTTTATTAAGGTCTTTCATTCTTCTAATCCCAAGCCCCCCCTTAGCTTTTGGTTTACACACCTCCTCCCAGTTGACTAGATTCAATTTATTTTTCTCTTCAGTCCCTAACTACAGGAAGTTCCTTTGAATTCTCTTAATTTTCTTAGCCATATTTAGATTAACCTTGAATATGGACAAGAAATAAATAGGGATTCCCTGAAGAGCAGCAGCAATCAGTTGTAGTTTTGTGGCATTGCTTAATATCTTCCCTTTTCACCCTGCAAGCTTCTTTTGAATTCTCTCCACTATTGTATTCCAAAATTCATTAGAAACCTCCTTAGTAGTGAGGAGGAGGCCTAAATAAGTGTTTGGGAGGCAAGCGGATTGGCAATCCAAGATTTTCCTAATCCTTCTTTGAAGTGAAGAATCAGTGTTAAAGAAATAATTTTTTCTTTTATGGTAGATCACCCATTGCCCTGAGCTTTCTTTGTAATTATGTAAAATCATTTTTGAGGCTTCAGCCTCCATGATTGAAGATTCCCCAAATAGGAAGGTATCGTCCATAAATTGTTGTATAACCTCAACTTTAGCATTAGTGGCTAGTTTAACAACTTTAATGCAGCCTGAATCCACTAATTTATAGAATGATCTTCCTAAGACTTCTGCTACCATGATAAACAGGTAAGGTGAGAGCGGATCACCCTATCTTAGGCCTTATCCTACCATTATGTCACCCCATGGGGACCCATTTAGTAGGACAGAGTACTACACTGAGCTCATCATCAACATGATCAGGTTTATAATCCTATTGTTAAATCCAATTCTTTCTAGTACATCCTGAAGGAAGTCCCAATTGACCTTATCATAAGCTTTGGAAATGTCCAACTTGAATGCCATTCTTGGTTGCCTGCTCTTTTCCATTCAATGGATAACCTCATGGGTTGTAATAGCCGCATCAACGATCTGCCTTCCTAGCACAAACCCCTTCTGAGGACTACCAACAATTTTTTGAGGACTACCAACAATTTTTTCCAAGAAAGGCTTTAATATGTTCACTAAAACCTTGGCAAAGACCTTGTAGATAGTATTACATAGACTTATAGGTCTAAAATCATTAAAATTTAGAGGATTGGAATTTTTTGGAACTAGGGCAATAAAGTTCTTATTTATGCTCTGTAGAAGTTTATCAGTTCTAAAAAAATCCCTAGTCGCCCAAATTACTTCTGATTTGATCACCTCCCAAAAATACTAAAAGAAAGCAGGTGGGAACCCATCAGAGCATGGGGCCTTGAAAGCTTTCATTAAGAACACTGCCTTTTTCACTTCCTCTTCCGTGATCTTATCAAGGATCATATAATTTTTCCTCTTCTCTTATACTCCTTGGGATTGAATTAATCAGACTTCTCTTGATCACCTAGTTCCCAGTGAAGTTATCTTTCTTAAGCACCTTACTGAAGTGGTCTACCACAAGTTTCCCCATTTCCTCCTACTCTTTCAACACCCTTCCCCCTTCTTCATTTAGTTTTGAAATAGTGTTTCTTCTTTTGTGGTTAGAAGAAGATCTGTGAAAGAAAGTAGTATTTTTGTCCCCTTCCTTCAACCATTGAATTCTAGATCTTTGTTTCTAGAAAATTTCCTGCTTTTGGAGGATCTCTTTCCACCTCCTTCTAAGTTTCCCCTCTTCTTGAATATTCTCCTCCAAGTTATTTCCTTATGCAATAACCCCTTGGAGTTTTTTAAGCTTTTCCTCTACTTCTCTTTTACTTTTAAAAAGGTCTCCAAATGAACTTTTAGCCCATGCTCTGACATTTCTTCGAATGTTATCAAGTTTTTGGGTAAGTCTGTACATTGAAGTACCTTCTATTCTTATATTCACCACTCCTAAATCTTATCTTTGAATTCTGGATGTGATTCCCACATGATTTCATATCTGAAAGGTTTCTTTCCCCCTTTAAAGCCATCCTCCCAATGGAATAAAATGGGTGAGAGGTCAGACACCGTTCTGTTGAGATTCTCCAAGTAGGAGTTACCCATACTATTCCAATTCCCTAACAGTAATAATCTGTCTAGCCTAACTTGAATGAGATCCTCTCCTTTCCTATTACTATTCTAGGTGTATGGGTTACCCCTCAACTCCACATCGATGAAGCCCAACTTCCTCGTAAATTCACTTAGGTCTTGCAAGCTCTCCTCACATTTTTTGTTGTCTCTCCTCTTCTCTGAATGGTAAAGAGGAGTATTGAAATCACCCATACACATCCATTGCTCCTTCAAGATGGTTTTAGATATTCTTATCAAATTGTCATACATTTCCTTCCTCCCTAATCTACTATTAGGTGCATAGATATTAATTAGTTTCCAACTGTGGCTATCGATTGGAAATGAGTAATTAAAAAGTTTTTTTCCCTCCAGATCTCATAGCCCTTCAATGAGTTTAGACTCCACATGGTAGTAATTCCCCCCGAAGCTCCACCTAAATCCCTATGTAAATACCCCACCCCTTGCCATATATAGCTAGCAATTTTATCAAAATTTGAACTAGACATTTTTGTCTCTTGAATTAACACACGGTCTATTTTTTCCTGAGATATTAATTACTTAAGATCATACTACTTCTGGAGATTATTCAATCCCCTATATTCCATGAAAGGAGTTTCATTTCTTACCTTTTGTTACTGTCTCCAGTGTAAGCTATTTACCACTGGCTGCATCTCTAGTAGTTTTCTTTTTCCTGGTAACTCTTCTTGATGGTCTTCCTACTGTTCCTGATACTCCAATATCTAGTTTTCTCCTCCCCCTTCTCTTCTTCTTTTGCACTTCCCATTCACCATTATCCTCCTCCTGAGGTGAAGAGGGGCTCATCTCCTTATCCATATTATCAATGCTTGTCATTACTCTCACTGCTATCTCAACTTGCGAGGCCTTGACCATCCTCACAGGGGTGCAAACTAACTCCCTTAAATCACCTTCCTTATGCTTATGGTCCCCCCCCCCACCCCTTGTTGTTGAGGAGCCCATAATAGAGGGGGTTACCCCTTTCTCCTTAGAAGGGGTTTCAAGCTTACTTCCCCCAATCTAGATTGTTGTCAAATCCTGTAGAGTGTTAGTTCCTTCTATTTCTCCATCTTCCAGATACTCCTCTGTTGAATTCCTCACCAAAGGTGAGCCTAGAATATCCTCCAAATCTCTTTCGAAAGGGTATTCCTCTGGTGCCTTCTCATCTTCCTTAGTATCCTTTCCCCTTGGACTCAAACAATTATCCTATGTGGAGGTCATATTGAGCAAGGTCATAGAATGTTTTGTTACTGTCTTCTCAGTTAGTACTGAAGGTTCTCCAATGGTCTCCATAACTATCCCTGGAGAGCTCTCCTTCTATTTATCTTTTTGCATTTTAGCTTTGTAATCCATGATAAGGTGACCAAATTGCCCACATCTTTGGCAAAACAGGCCTGCATTCTTATATTTTATGGGCTAAGCTCTCTCATCCCATTTAGTTTTTAAAGTGACCATAGTAGGTAGTGTTCTATTCAGCGCTACATTCACATAGAATCTAGCATAGACAAGTATTGATTTTTGCATTGTCACTTTGTTAGTAGTAACAAAATGACCAACAGAGTTCCCCACCCATCTTAATATCCTTTCATCCCAAAATTCTAGAGGGAGGCTAGGTAATCTTACCCATACTGGGGCAAACTTTTTTAGCTCCAAACTAGCATCAAAGCCTCGATGCCATCTAGTTAGGACCAGATAGTGTTTCTCAAAATACCAAGTCCCAGAAAGAACTGCATTGAGATCTTCTTCCATGGTAAATCTGAAACAAAAAAGACAACTTGGCATGGCAGAAACACTTATAGTTCCTTTGACCTTCCACTTATGGTCCACCCATTTCCTTACCATCTCGATAGAAGGGCAAAAAGCAACAAATTCACCTACAACACAAAGTTTGAGGCCAGAAGTCACATTATCCATCATACTATCAAGGAGTGCAATCACAAGACCATCTTGTCCACAAGTTACCATGGGATTCTCTGTGTCGGGGCTGGACATCATGGTACCCACGAGCACACTCTTCCATCCTAACAGAGAACCCACATCCAACTTTTGGGCACCTCCCTACTGATAACAAGAAAAACTTCCTCCCCCCAGCTTAGTCCACTCTCGATCATCCTTCCTCCAAAGCCGACTTCGCATTACCTAACCCATCTACATCAATGGACCCATTGCCAATCAACTGGCCTACATCTCTACACACCGCAAGCACCTATTGCAGGTCCGGGCATGGTGGTGGATCCAGAGGTTTAGGCCCCTCCATCATTCAAAATTCAAAATTCAAAAAGAAAATGGGCAAAAAAGTTGCAGAGCAAATTTAATGTTTCTAAAATTGACCATAAGGATCCCTCTCTCTTTTTTAAACTCATTTTTCTAACTTAATTATTTTCATGTAAGCATGAAAGATTAAAATATGTCTATTTTATGCCTAATATATATTCTCATGCTGACAATTTAAAACAATGGATCTACAATTTATCTTCCTTGATCTTTAAGAAATTATTGGTTTTCGTTTTATACAAAACTCAGTGCACAAGTTAACATGTTTCATATTCACTAAAAGTCTACTTAAGCATTTAAATTTTGAACGATCATTTCCTATCACAAATCTGAGTTGACATTCTTTTTATCTAATGAATTCTATGAATTTTGTAGTTTTGAGCTTAAATCATTTTTATGCTATGAATATAACACAACATTTTAAAATTTAATTTCCAATTTTAATCTAGAATTATTTAAATAAAAATATATATAAATTCAAAAAATAAATTAAATATGATTAATAAGATATATACACAGACATATCAAGAAACATTTATACATATATTTATGTGTATTCATACATATATAGATACATTTGTATGTATATATACATATAAGAAAGAAGAGAAGAAAGGTTTTATATATAAATATATTATTCTATATTTATTATTATTTTAAGAAATATTATTACTTACTCAAATTTCAAAATGCATCTTACGATTAAATTGATAATGATGGGGACACAACCCAAGGCAAAAATGAATGCAATAGGAAAAGGGGAATATTATTATCAAAAGTGATATGCTATTACATCTAGTACAAAAAAAATAGACTCCATGACATGCCCTATGGTTTTACAATGTTATCAGATACTAGAGAAAACCCTTCTCATAGTTCCTTCTCCCAAACTCCACAAAAAATACCTTTACAATGCCAAAAATGTCCTTAAGTAAGCCAAATTAGGTTTAGGGTTAGGATAAATTTTAGAATATGCCATTTGGCATCCACCACCAAAACAAAAGGTTCTAGAAAACATGTTAGAAGTTGGTGTAAAATTAGAAGAATCCATAAATGGTAGTCCAACTTCTGGGAGGCATAACTTTTGATCTGGGACTCTGATTGACAAACCATTTACATTTTTGGAAATCTTTCCAAGCACTCTATAGCCTTTTGGAAAAGCTATGCTTGCCCCCCATTTTTTAGGCATGTACAAGGCCATTTAGTGCCTCAAATCTGACTTTGAAGTGCACTTAGGAGGTTTCCAGGCAACTAAAAACTACAATAACTTTCAAACTATAAAGCCTTTTGACCTAACTCTTTTTATGGAGTACTTAAATTACAAGTATAATTATCCCTCCAACTTACACCCTCTAACTAATTATAATTATGGCTCATTTACAAAATAACTTATTTTCTACATTGGCACATATTCCTAGGTGCTCAAAAACTCTAACCCAAAAAACGAATAGTGGAACTATGAGAGTTGGAATCTTTACTTGACCCAAATGGGTATCTAGAAATGAAAACACTTAAATAGAAACTAACACTAAGCATATTTTTGGGTGATACAAGATTGCCCTTACACCACTACATGCTCCTGCATCAGATAATTACAAATAATTATACTCCAAATTTTAAATGATTTAATAAATAATACTTTAAACAATAGATTTTGTTCTCTACTAGACATGGCCGGAAGAAAATAGTGGGTCAATACAATCATATGAAAACCCATAAATAATTACTCATTCTTTATTGGTGAAAAGAATTTAGAAATAACCAAATTGAGCTCACACTTCAACTGCATTCTTTGACTACATGTGTTCTCAAAATGATCACACATTAGTCAAAGAGGGGCAAATATGTGCACCCTAAAAATGGTCTTCTAGACTATGGGTACCCATTTTTTAATTTATCAATTTCCTAAATCAATTTATCAATTTCTTGAATCAATGCATTGCAATATTTTATTAAATCAATTCAAATCATTTTCCTTCATCAAATTGCAATTGATTTAATTATTTTAATATTTCCTAAGGTTTGATCATCTTGTTCTAAATCTTATTTAATTAAAAGAAAACTTCACTTTTAATTAAATAAAATAGCTCCTATTTAATTAAAAGAAAATCCCTCTTTTAATTAAATAAATAGATCCTTACTTAAATCTCTCTTTACGATGAAGAAAAAGGAAATAGATTAAATAAATTTAAAAAAATAAATTCTTTTTCTCTACACTTGAATGCACATATTTCAAAGTGGGATTCCTTAATTTCCTCTTTCCACTTTCTTCTCAAACACTCATCTTTTTTCATTAGTGGAATTTTGTCTCACATGGATCAAACTCTATTATCTCATATTGGTTGTGAAAAGCCTCCCACCTCCACAATTTACTATATAAGGAGCCCTCTCCTTATCATTTTATAAGAATAAGAACAAGAAGAACAAGAAGAATAATAAGAGGAAAAAAAAGAAGAAGAATAGATGTTAGTTGCTATAGTATTGTTATGCCACAGTTTTGGAGAGTGATTTTGGAGAAGAAGTTTGAGCATTAGGGTTTGAGCCTTAGGGTTCGGACATTGGAGCTTCATTGCAACTTCTCTCTTCTTGTCTTCTTCTCTCATGTATCTATGGCTTCCATCATCAGGTTTCATCCTTGCATTTTCTGTTAGGATAAACCACAGACAGAAATAAAAACTACATGCAAATATAACCAATAACAGAAAATAATATAACACACAGAAATGAACACAAGGCACCAAGATTTAACGTGGTTCACCCAATCCCTGGGCTACGTCCACCAAAAAGCAAGTCCGATCTTATTACAATCCAGTGATTACAACCTGATTACAATCCGTAATCCCTTATAGCTCAATACTGCCACAGGAACCAATTTCATATCACAATATTATGAAAAATACCCAACCCTAAGCTCTTTTATACAAGTATTAAACCGCTTTAGGGTTATAACATGTCGACCATATGTCGGCCATAATATGTCGGCTACCATGTTGGCTACTACCCAAAAAAAAATTTCGGGCCGATGCCCCGAACCCCACTATTTATGAAGTATGTACAGTACTTTCCTGATCAGTCACCACAATCTAACATTTTCATATTAGCTTAGAGTCATATTTATTTTCCTAGATTAATATTGCATTGTTATTTCCTTTCATAGACTAGATATCCTTTCTTGCATTGCTTTTCATTTTTATCATTTAGATTAGCTTGCATCTTCATTTGCATGTATATTTGATGATCATGGAGACTAGCACTCTTTCTTTTCCTCTTTGAATCTCTCATTTTATGGTGTACTTGTATGGGCACAAACTAGGTCAAACTAAGGACCTTCATTACAAACCCTTGCACTCCATGAATAGAGAGCTATGGATTACCATTTGAGATCTCATTCTTGAGCAATCTTGGATGTAATGATTCATAGAAGTGTGTTAAAATTTTATCACACACATCTAACTCAGCCTATACATTAGTTTGGCATCTAAGGTCCTTAGTTTATATTGCACTGCTCGGTCAATATACACAATTTTACTAATGTTTGACATTGACTTTGTAAATTCTTCATTTTTACTAATCTTTTCATAAATCTATTCTTATGCATCTTTACTTATGCAGATATCAACTTTAGCTCATTTATTTTAGGAAATTATGTAAGATATAACATTAAATGTGTAGTTCCTTATATAGCTTTCTTGATTAGTTTGACATGATATGATCACCTTCTCCATTGGATTGGGTGATCTCAACTCCATTTGTTTCACTATTTCCATCTTCTATCTTTTTATTCCAAGTTTATTTTATCTCCTTCCTTGTTTGTTTAATGCCCACTTTTCCTTTACCCTTGGTGTGATAATTATTTGTTGGTACTTGGGTCTTGCAAATTTTTCTTGAATGTTCAAACTTGTGACATTTGGAACATACATTGTTAGGTACATAATTCTTCCTTTTGCTAGTTCAATGGGGCCTTTCCTGTGATATGCATGCATATGTTCTATGTCCATACTTTTGACAATTGTAACAATAACCATCAAATATAGATAGGTCTAGCAAGTATATTCTTCATCCTTGATCTACATTCATGTATTTGATGTACTTTCTTCTTGAAGTAAAAACAATAACCAATAAACTTTGATTTAGGGTTTTGCATACCATTTTTGCTTCTGTAGATGTTTGTAGTATCACCAAGTTTTCTAAAATGATAACATGTTCGCTTTCCTTTTGACTTAAATGCATTTCTCAGTTCTCCACTCTTGGATGATTCTCCTTTCTCAATAGATGAATTATCTTCTCTAGAGGTGCTGCTAGATGATCTCATTAGTTCTTCAAAGTATTTCATTGCTTCATTAGGTTTGTTCAAATTTCCCACAACTTCTTTCTCAATCATTAGTTCAATCCTCAATAGATCATTTGGTGATCTTAGATTTTCTATGTCCACATCCTTTTTGTTCAACTCCTAATTTTCAAACATTAGTTGATTCATTATGTCTAGATGAGTGTTGGTAAGCTTTTCCACATTAGATGACCTTTCTTCAAGTCTAATTCACATTAGCCTTTCGTCTTCCTTAGCGACAACCTTTTCTTGTTCTGGTTTCTTATTTTGTTCAATCACTTCACATAGCTTTTCTGACTAGATCTCATGTTCCCTTTTTAGTCTTTTGACTTCTTCATTTAGGATACTATTATTTTCTAGTAGATTTGCAACAATTGCATCACTCTCACTTGAATTTATGATTCCAACTAGTCCTTGAGTTTCAACTTCATAATTAAACTCATTTATCTATATGGCCAACTCCTTTCTCCTTTTTAGGGATTTCCTCAGTTCATATCTTGCTACCTCAAGTTTCTATAGTACGAGCTGGATGTCAATCACCTAGTTCTCAATAAATTTTCCCAATTTGAAAGTCTCCATTTCCATGACCTAAACTCTCAAGCTGTTAGAATTTTTCAAGAGAACCTATTCTTTGATACCAATTTTTGGAAGTCTTAATTGGGAAATTAAGGGGGGGGGGTCGGGTGTGTGTGAATCAAGAAGTGCATTTATTAATTCTACCATCTCATATCCAAATGCATGCATATCATAACTTCTAAGTTCAAATTGTACTAACATGTAGATAAAATCTATCAATCACATGTATGAAATGTAAATAAATAACATAAATATTTGGTTACCCAAAAACCCTCCAAGGTGAAGATAAAACTAGGGTGGGGATGACATCCACAAATCTTCACTACTGTAGTAAAAATGTTAACCTATTAGGGTTACAATGTTAATCACATCTAATGATCTACCCTATTACAAGTCTGCCTTATTAAAGGTTCTTAAGACTATTAGGTATTACCTTGTGAGAGGATTTTAAACTTACAACAAAGTAAGGAATTAGTTAAGAGATTTAAAAAGATCTGTTAAAATTAATTTAGTACTCGATCCTCAGTCTACTCTGAAAAGCTAGTTTTGGATCTCCTCTCTTTGATATGATTTGATCTCTGATTTGATGTAGCTTTACTATCCTTCATTTCTTGACAAGGTTGCTCCCTCTATTTTACAATAACAAAACTTAACTCTTTTTTCTTCTTTGCAAAATTTTCACTTCACACTTGATCTCTATGATCGCATGAATAGCTTGCTTCATCTCACTATCATCTCTCTCT
Source organism: Cupressus sempervirens (assembly GCA_028749045.1). Taxonomy (NCBI): domain Eukaryota; kingdom Viridiplantae; phylum Streptophyta; class Pinopsida; order Cupressales; family Cupressaceae; genus Cupressus; species Cupressus sempervirens. The sequence continues at coordinate 393,685,081 of CM053788.1, read as the reverse complement.
TTAAAATAGGGTTTTGATCTTTTCTATTTAAATATTTCTTAAATATTTTTCTAGATGCTTCCTTATTTTGTCTCTTCATCTAAATGGTTAATCACGATACATAGGGATTTGTGATCCATGCCATAAAATGCATAACAATCTTTATAACAACCTCTAGAAATATCATGCCAATGTTAGCTTGAAATGGTTTACATCAAAGTTTGTATCATTCTTGACTTGAATGTCAATTATGTGTTACTCAACACTATCTCTAATACTCAGCATTCATTGTACACATTGTTGATGCTTAGTCTCTACTATGTTGGGAACCTTCTATATAACTTGACATTTAATGTGCTCAAACTACTCAGTAATCATTAGGCTTGACTTATACTAAAAATAGTTGGTGACCAAAGACTTGCTCATCTCCTATGGAGCTTAGCATATACATGTTTATTTACAAATCTTTATATGACCTAGCCTTTGTAGAGCAGCTCGATGATAGTGATGACCTTCAGACTCTACCTAGTATATGACAAAGTGTTTGACACTAATAGACAACAATAGTTAGAGATACTGACAAAAGATTCCAAATCTCTATTTATGCTCTTCTTGTCTTTATAAAAGTGGTCATTCTCCAATGACATAGCCTCCAACTCTCCAGATTCATGAGATTCACTATTATTTTACTCTTCTAATTAATCAAAATGTTATTTCCTCTATTTTCTTAATTTCTTGATTTGTTGTTTTAATTTCTTAATGACATCCTCAACTTTTGCAAGTTTATTCTCAAGTTGTCTCATATATCTTGTATATTTCTCAATATCTTCCATAAGGATCTTATCCATTCTATTAGGATTATTCAGAGGAACTTGTCTCTTATACCAATTATTAATGTTATAAGGCACTGAGAAAGGGACGAATCAATGCAACCATAGTCCTATAAGCATTTTTAATTAACTTCCAAAATAACCAACATGCAATCAAGACTATAATATAAAGGAAAATTAACTCAAACATCCAAAACATGAAGAAAGTACTTATACGTCCTTGATAATCCTAGATGATTGTCCTAAGAAAAGTCTTTATATTACATAGCTACAATCCACAAACAAAAATCAAGGGGAAATGCCTCATCATGGTCTCTCTAATTAAAGATATATTTAAGAAATATAGGAACCATGTCACCAAAGATTAAAATATTAAAAAATGGGATAATAACTCATTAACCAAACAAGTTAATATACATGTGGATTTATTACCATAGTTTAAGTTCTCTTAATAGGTTGATAAAATCAATGTTATCTTGGTCTAGAAAGGATTCATCTATATTTAAGGCACATGATAGATCATGATAGTGTTTGGTTTTGAGAAAAAAAATATCTAATATAAAATAAATAATAACTGATCACGATTTCTAGTGTTCATTAGGAAATTAGTTGAGCAAATTATAGGCTAGCTTGATAGGTTGGTTGTTGATTCATGATTTGTTGACCTTGACATTTTGACTATGATTCCTCAAATTTTTTGTCTTCTAGAATATTTAGTTGATGTTTCTTGGATTTCTAAAAAGGTGTTGATTTATTTTTTTGAAAATAGTTATATTTTTTAGAAAAAAAATATTATTGTAAATTCTAGAATTTTTTTTTGTGCCTTTTCAATAATTTTAAGGAAATTTCTCAAAAAAAAATTGATCACTAAATAGTTCATTGCAAAGCACGATGTATTTATTTTTCTTTTGTGTCTAACAAGTCATAAGAGATTATAAAAAGATGAAGGAAATAATGGCATAAAAATGAGTCACGAAAGGATGGGGGAAACTTATTTTCTTTCAAGAACTATCTCGCAAGTGGAAAACATGTTAATTCAAGCTAAGGAATTAGGATATGACAATTTAAGGTGGTGAAACAAGGTCTTTACAAGAATGGGGCTAGTCCAAAGTATGCAATTGTATTAGAATCCAAATTAGAGGTGAAAAAATATTTGTATATGATTGGTCATGGAAATCTTGAGGTTTGACATTAAGATGTTAAAATATAAATGTCTAAGATTAAAAATGAAGCTAGGAAATAATGATAATAAAAGAGATTAAGATGTGAATGCAAATGGAGAGATGAGATAAAATAGTAGGTCGGGAGTTTCAATTGTTGGTGACATGTCACATGACATTATATTTGCACATTTTGTGAGATGTGAGTGGAAGAGGTGAATTAAGAGATGAGATACATTTGTATTATTCTTAAAAATTTAAATTATGATGCATGTGAACAAATTAAACTGATAGGATTAGGAAGAAAAAAAGATAATGAACAAATTAAATAAATAAAAAATTAATCAATCAATAGTAAGAATAATGGAAGTGTAAAATTTAGATGATTAATGAAAAATATTTGTTTAAATAATAGAAAAATTGTTATGACTTTATATATATATATATTTAATCGATTGAAGTCTAGATTATTTATCATTCATTATTATTATTGTTAGATTAATTATTATTATGTGTTAATCTCAAATAGATTTGAACCCAAGACCTCCCTGATGATAGGTTTGCAATCTACCGATGCGTTGTAGGCTCTTGCCTATTATGACTTAATATAATTAATTGATAATATTAATTTAAAATAAATTTGATAATAATTCAAATAAATAGAGTATTTAGTTAATTAAGTTAGGATAACTTTAGGTGTTCATTGTAATTCTTCTATTAAACTTTGCCTAATGATTGCAAAAAACTAAAAAAATCATTATTCTATGGTGTAACTTTATATACATGTAGACACCCATAGACATAGACATATACATATGAATGCACATGCACATGCACATGGACATACACATACACATGTAGTCATACATATACATGTATGCCATGATCATAAATAGATTGATATTTCTTTTAAAATAAAAGTTAACAACATATAATTAGAAATTATAAGAAATAAAAAACCTTGTACACAAATAAAGTAAGGAAAAATAGTAATTTAAAATAACAAATATATTAAGCCTAGTTTAAAGAAATGAGATAGTAAGAGAGATCAATATAGTTATCAAAGTTACAAGAAAGGGATCAAGAACTATAGATTATGTCATGTTTATAAATACTATTGGTTGAGTGATGAAGTGTGTGCCAACTAACCATTGATAGATTTGATAAATGTATTGGTTCTTTATTAGAGTCAAATTTATATTCATGACTAGTTTTTGTACATGAAAAAAAATTATATTAATCTCTTTATGCATGCCAAAAAGATGAGAGTCTTTTAATGTTTGGAATCTACTTGTGTTGTCTAACAACAATTAGCTTTATGAAAAAATCACAATACTCAAAAGAAAATAGTTATAGGAGTTTTCTAAGGAAAAAAAAAAAAAAAATCTTCTGTCTTTGTTAAACTTGTGTTTCTAACTTAATTATTTTCATATAAGTATCAAATATTAAAATAAGTCTATTTTATGCGTAATATATATTTTCATATTGACAATTTAAAAAAATGGATCTTCAATTTCTTCTTTGATCTTTGAGAAATGATTAAGCTTTCTTTTTATACAACACTCTAGTGTACAAGTTAACATGTTTCATAATCACTAAAAGCCTACTCAAGCATGTAGATTTTGAAGGATCATTTTCTTTCACAAATTTGAGTTGAGATTCTTTTTATCTAATGAATTATATGAATTCTATAGCTTTGAGCTTAAATCATTTTTATACTATGAATATAACACAATATTGTAAATTTTAATTTCTAAAAATTATTTAAACAAGAGTTGTGATACTTGAGTCCCACCTAATGTAAAAAGAGAAAAATGAAATGTGCTTTATAACTTTGAGAAATTGTGATATAACTTTAAGAAAATATGTAGTGTATACAAGTTTTACCAATAGTTTAATAGATATACAATAGTCATATAACTTGGTTTATCAATGGTTTTTTTAGGGCAGCCATATAATGTAAAAAAAAATTAAGTATATAAGAATTTTTCTTCATTTTTTATTGACTTTAGATACAAATAATGTACTAGTGTTTCTAAGTTTATGGAGTTATATTAATGTAAAAAAACTAAAATATGTATAAGACTTTTTTTTTAGAATTGTAGAAATATTTATTTTGGAAATTTTTAAAGAAATGTAAAAAATATTTCATTTCCTTATTTTTTTTTTATTGGTGTCATAAGAAACATTTTGAGTTTTTTAAAAGAAAAACAAAAAAATACTAACCAAAAAAGTGAGGAACCAATTAGGAAAAAGAAATAGATCTTAAAAAATAAAACTAAAAATAAGATAATTGTGAAACATTACAAATGTAATTAACATCTCTAAAATGGAGGCAAATCAATAGTAGAGAGAAATATTTTGAGTTTTAAAAAAAAAAATTTTAAAACCACTAGCAAAAATAAGAGGAACCAATGAGAAAAAAGGAATAGCCTTTAAAAAAATAAAATATAAAAATATGAGAACTATAAAACATTACAAATGTAATTTACAATAGAGGCAAACTAATAGTACAAAATGAGGTGAAAACATAACTCTTCTCTTATACTAATAAGCACAAAATTGAATTCAAAAAATATATTAAATATGATTAATAAGATATATACATTGAGACATATCAAGAAACATATATGTATGTAAATATACTAGAAAGAGGGAAAAGAAGGTTTCATATATAAATATATTATTCTACATTTATTATTATTTAAAAAAAAAAATTGCTTATTCAAATATCAAAATGCATCCTACAATTAAATTGGCCATTACAAATAATTATACTCCAAATTTTAATTTATTTAATAAATAATACTTTAGATTTTGTTCTCTATTGGACATGGCCAAAAGAAATTAGCTAATAAACACAATGATATCAAAACTCAGAAATAATTACTCAATCTTTATAGTGAAAAGAATTTAAAAATAATCAAACTATTTTTTTAAAATACTTGTCGTTGTAGTTTTATAGTGCAAAGTTATTAGTAACTAACATTGTTAGATTTTCTAATTATTTAAATAGATTAAACATTGTTAAATTTTATAAAAATTAAACATATGTTTTTATATTAATTTTATAAGGAAATTGTTAAAAAATATTTAAAGTTGATTATTTAGTTTGATAAATTATTATTTTTTATTTAAGTATTATGAAAAAGATTTATTAATAAGTTATTATAATTTTAAAATGTGAATTTTATTGTAAGTGTAATTTTTTATTCAATGAAATCAAAAGACATAGTTCTTTTGAAGTTGTGAAAATTATGTTTTTATATTAATTTTTGAATGAACTATCTAAAATTTATTTTAAATTGATTATTTAGTCATATATATTATTACTTTTTATCAAAGTATTATAATAAGGATTAATTGATTGTTTACTTAATTTTAAAATACAGATTAGTGTGATATTTTATACAAATTTTAGTAAGGTTAGGCTATGAGATAATTAATGTTTTAAAAAATATTTTTATTAATGTAGATGTTACTATAATTAAATTTTCATAATCTATAAGATTAAAATTATGAGAACCCTCGGAAAAAAGGCTCCCATAACACAAAATCGTATCACCCAATCATATATTTTCTAAACTATATAAAATTAATAAACAAATTATAAAACTTTTGAAATGGTTCAATCATATGAAAATAGTTGCTTGTGATTGTTAAAAACTAATGAGAAATAGGACTAACTGAATGCAATAGTTCATTACCAAGTATAATAAGACGTTCAAAAAGAGAGTTAATGATTTGTTCTTTACAATAAAAAAAGAAATTGTTTAGCAACTAAATAGTTGTGAAAAAAATAATTATATTTTTTTGCCATTAAAGTCTCTCTCTCATCTTGTATAACAATGACAGCCCATTGCCTAATGTCATCTCATGTTGAAAAAATGACACGAAATTGCTCAACTTTTTATAAAGTAATTTGATTCTTATGTAAAACCAATGGCTTATATGAAGTGATATATAAAACATTCTTCCCCCTCATACCCCACATCAAAACAACTGCAAACAATTATCTCCAATGTAATTTCTCAAAATGAAAATTTAAATTTAAAATTGTTTCAACTGATAATGTTTCAATCCAATCAATATATTTATAAAATAGTTTTTCAAGTTTAAAAATAGATATTAAAATTGTGAAAAGGTGTTGATAATATTCATAAATATGATTTAATAGAAAAAAACTTAAATTTCACACATCATGCCAACAGATAACAATGAAGAAAACAACTTAAAAAGAATCCGAAGAAAAAGATAATAATTTTTTTTTTAAAGGAAGGAAAGATTCGACAATAATAAGTATTCATTATGATATTGACAATTAGTGTTTTGGTGAACTCGGAACAAAATATTTCACAATCATGATTATGCATTCTACTTGTGGCCAGCGATTGATAGGATTGCTGCCCGAAAATTATATATTTTTGAAATGATGTAAGTAATAATTTTCATGCTGATAATCAGTTTTGATTCAACGAATTTCTGTATATTATATATGTAATGGAAGGGCCATGCATTTCAACTAGCTGATCTGATAATGCGTAATGGTAGGACATGAAAGCTTCAAGGTGGTCAAAGTCTTGGCATGCATTATGATTCTTTGGCAATAATTTATAGAGAAGAGTAGCCATTATATGACAATAGACAAGGGATAGTTTTGTGTCCGTTCTTAGGGTAAGACTTTGGGGTTTTATGATGAGATTTAGTTAGGGTTTATAGAAAATGTTTAGTTTTTCTATGAAAATTAGTTTATTATTATATTTGAATGGAAAAGTATAGTAAAATCTATATAATAGATAAGTAGTGGGAATCATAATTTTAAAAGTTAAAAGTTAATATGAAGAGTCATTATTGAAAGGGTTCTTCTTATAGATCTTTATTTTCAAGAATGAATGTTAATTTATGATGGTGATTGTTATGTTTTTCTTTATGATTAACAAATTTATGTAAATTAAAGAGGACTTATTTTAAGATTTTGTAGTGGGTTCAAATAATTAGCAATTGAATGCAATCATGGATTTTAAAATTTTAATTTTGATGAAAGAGTCTATTCTTGAGAATAATGGGTTTATTCCGCAAAAAATACATTTTCTTGATTAAGCCAATCTATTATGGCTTTTTTTTTAATACAAAAAGTCAACAATAGAAATAAATGCCTTTGTTATGATCTTGTTGAAATATCTAGTAAACCAATCATCTACCATATGCAAATTTGGCTTGGTTATGATCTTATAGAAAGTGTGATCAATGTAAGGGATATAATAAGATCTATAGAAACATACATTAACATCAATATTTCAACCACAAAGAGATTGTTAAAAATATTAGCATTCTTAATATCAAAAGACAAAGGAAACATAAGAAGCAGCATAACAAATCAATAATAATGAAATAACTTCAAATGCATGAATATGCAAACCAAAAGTCCTCTATGTCATTCTCCTTTTCAATGAAATTATGTTGGCTCTCAGTACTGAGTTCAAAATATGTCAACATGTGAATTCAAATCAATTATGGTTTGTAGTTTCAAAAATTAGAGAATTAGATCTCTATTTATAAGAATTTTAGGGATTTAAATTAGGATTATGTGATTGAAGAGTTAAAACTTAGAGTGAGTGAGAGTTCGGCTAAGAGTGATTATTGAGTTAACCAAGTTGTTGATTCTATTAATAGGGTGAATTGAAATTGATTGGAGACTTAAATGGTTGTATAGAATTTAGATTTGATTGATTATAATTTAGAACTAAATGCATAGAATTAATTATAAGATGCATAATTTAGAAGAATAAATAATTAATTTGAGTAATTAGTTTAACAAAAGAAGGTAGAGGAATTTACAAGGTTAATTGCATAGATATGAAGGCTAGTATGAGTTTGGCTTTGGAAGAATAAATATGATAAGTGAGTTTGAATAGAAGGCTAGTATAAGTTTAGGTTTGGAAGAATAAATATGATTTAATAAATAAAGGAGGTTATCTATTTTGTCCATGTGAGATATAAACAAATTATTGCTTATTAATTTATGAAATGTGAATAATTAGTTAGCTAAATATTTATTTAATCATGAGAGTGAAGATTTGATTTAACTATTACATAAATACAATAATTAGAAATGTAGAGAATATTTTTTAATAATATAGTTTATTTAATTAATTATAATAAGATAGGGAATACTTAAATAATGTTTAATTATTTAGGGTAAATGCATACAATTGGGTGCATGATTAGGTATAGAACAATGGTGAAAAACAAAACAAACAAAAAAAGTACAAATCATGAGTAGAAAACCTAAAAATATAATAATTATCATTCATCTCCTCTCGTCCTCTCTCCTCCCTTCCTCTTTCTCTCTCCTCCCTTCCTATTTCATCATTTTCTATTTCTCTTTCCCTTTCTCTGTCCTTTACTTCTATTTCTCTCTCCTCTCTTTCTCTCCTCTCTCTCTTCTTTCTCTCTCCTTCCTTTGTCTCTCCTCCCATCCTCTTTCTCTATCCTCTCTTCCTCTCACCTCATTTTCTCTTCCTCTCTCTTTCTTTTCTTTCTCTTTCTCTCTATAAGAATTTTCCTAAGGGCAAAATTCACCCAAGAACTAAGAACTCAAACACAAGCACAATTGAGGCCAAGAGAGAGTATGATCAAAATGACAATATATTCAATATGCCATATTAAGAGTACACTAGGAGTGCCTGAATATAGAGGCCTCTGAGATACATCTAGAATGCCTCGTAATCAGCATCATGATAAGTCATACAACCAGACACATGTCCACCAAATATGGTTTATCCTCCATTAAGCACGGAAGTATGTGCAATGATGAGAGGATAAGCCTACAAAGGTGTGACATGCAAAATAGTGTTGTAGACACCATGTGCTAAAATAGAGTTGTGTACTCCTATGTTCTTTACATGACAACTCAAAAAGGTGCGCAAACTCCTAACTGTCTCACAAATAAAAATAATAAAATAATGCATTAACCTAAGTAAACTTAAGTAAGTGTAAATAGTAAGTACATATTTACACCAACACTCTCTCTTCCTCTCCCCTTGCCTTCTCTTTCCTCTTTAAATTTCTACTTTTTAGATGTTCATTTAAATTTATATAAGTGTAAATAGTAAGTACATATTTACACTAACACTCTCTCTTCCTCTCCCCTTGCCTTCTCTTTCCTCTTTAAATTTCTACTTTTTAGATGTTCATTTAAATTTATGTTTTAGATGTTTGGATGTATTTAATTTATATGTCATGTAATTATAGTTAAAATGATGGATGGTTACATGCATTATATGTTTAGATTTTTTTTAAAGATGTATTTATATTGATGTTTTAGATATATTTTAATTAAATAGTAACTGCAAATTTTTATGTTGTACATATATGAATATTATATATTTGTAAATAGAGAGTTATTAAACCAAACTAAATCCTAATCCTAAATAAATTTAATTGTAATCTTTAACCTAATCCTAATCTAATATTTAAGATTGGTTTAAACTTTAATCCTATCCAAGTTCCACACAACTTGCAGAAAATGTTTATATTAAATATTTTATTTTGATTGGTAAAAGGTTGAGGCCAAGTATTTTATTAATTAAATTAAATTGTGCATAATATTTTTTAGCATGGTCACTAGTAGGAAAGAAAAAAGAAGAAAACCTCCAATCTTTCTCGAGATCTATTCTAGATTATAGAATACATAAATCATAAAGAGGCATACCTCCTTATACAAAAGTTTATTAGGGCATACCCTTGTGTTATCCCCAACTAATGAGGTAACTAAGAATGCTACGAATGTATGTGAAAGAGTCATATTATTTGTCATGTTATCATTGATGTCAAAGTCTTAGTTGGCTAGACATTATGCTTATTTAGTAGAGTTCCATATCACTTGATTGATGAAGAGGAATTGAAGAAAGTATAATGATGAAAAAGTTGATAAGTATGGTATTCTTGATGGGAACTTGAATGAGTTGGATAGTGATAATGTAATATTGGTTTTATTATTTTACAATCATGTAATTATGTAATGTAATGATGAATTTTACATATTCATCAAGGTATACAAGCTACACCAAGTGACAAGGTGAAAGAAGGAATACAATATTGCTTGAGCTACTACGCTATTAACTAAGAATTTGAAGACTTAGATAGATGAATTTTAGTGTTGATTGAGAAATTCATATGTTAACTGAGTTATGTATTACATGAGTGAACTATAATGTTCACCATGTGTGAGCTAGAAGAACTATTGTGGTTTCACAATGCATGCCCCATTTCTCCTAGAAATAAGGACCCGCTAGTATAATTTTTTTTATTTTCTAGATCCCTAGTCTGGGGTCTAAGTTTTTTCTAGGGTTCTACCTGGTATTTATGCCTAGTCTGGCTCTCTGACTAAAAACCCATTTGCCAAAAATTGGAGTTTTAAGATGAAAAAATGAACTTTGTATGTGAAGGGGCGCACTAGCACACCTCTCAAGGTGCACTAGTGTGCTAAGTCCCCTAGTACAAAGCACTTCCCTTTGGAAGTGTGCACACATGCATAGGCGCAGGTCCTAGGCCTATAAAAGCCCAGGATGCCCCTCCTCTCCATTCACTTTCTTCTCCTTCATTTAGGCAAGCACACCTCCGCACTTTGTGACGTGTGCTAATTTTCTTTGAGCCTACACACACACACAAACACTATGTTAGAAGGTGCACAACATGCACACCTATCTAAGGTGTGCAAGGTGTGCACCTTTTTCCCTAAAACACTTAATAAAACTAATAAACTAATCTAAATTCACCAAGTAAAAGGTGCACATGTACAAACCTTTCAAAGAAAAAGCATCCCCAACATGCAAAGTAAGGGTGTGCACATAGCACACCCCACAAGGTGCACTATGTGGGCACCCTTTTTATTTCAAACATAACTAAATTTTGCATTGTAGAGTGTGCACCTAGCACACCCCACAAGGTGCACTAGGTGTGCACCCTTATTTTGAGGGTTTTTTCTTAGGAATGGTGCACCTAGCACACGCACAAGGTGCATCAAATTTTGCCCATCATAGCTAGAAATAGGGTTTGTTGAGTGTTTTAATAGTTTTTAAAGTTTTGGGTCATAATTTTTGGTAATTAGGGTTTATTTAAATAAGTATTTTTCATTTTCTAGAATAATGGATGTCTATTTTGGGTAGATTAAATGGCTTCCTCCTCATCCTCCCTCATTGCAAAGATGGCTCCAAAACTAGTGATCTTCAAATTTCAAGGTGTTCTATCAAAATCACACTTCTAGGTTGCTCATTCAAAGATCTGAGACACTAAGCTAGGCCATATTGACTGGAACACATTCTTGGTCCTATGCAACAAACCAAATCATAGGCCCCCAATGGTGTCTGCACTCATCAGATCAAGGTTAGTAAATGCAGCTTCACACCCAATTTCAATACAATCTTCCAAGTTGATCATGGCATTAGTAGAGAATTATGTTTTGGAGGAAAGGGTGGTAAAATGTATAATAGGGGAGATCATCCTAGATCTATGGCCTAAGAATATAGAGAAAGTTTTCCATCTTTTGAGAGTAGATCAGTACATTAGGTTGACATACCATCAAGTAGAAAGATGGTACAGAGAGCATGAACAAGAGGCCATAGAAATTATTCAATCCTCGTATCTCAATTATAGGAATCCTCTTGGGTGAAAAGTAGGTAAAGTAGATATGACAATAGGTTATATGAAAGATAATATTGAACATTCCATAGTGCTCTTGAGTAGAATCATGGGATTACTAGCAGCAAGACACTTAAATATATGGATGGTACACTCTATTGAAGCCATCAAAATAGAAAAGATGCCAATTGACTGAGCCTCAATTCTTAGTGAGAATTTAGATGAATAGCTAGTGGTAGTCAAAACTGATATAAGGTTCTATATGACATCTTATTTGGTGTATCTATTAGCAGCTTAAGAATAACAGATTATTCAAGGTTGTTTAAAAGGGGTAATTTGTAAGATGCTAATGCATGGCCTTATGTGGTATACCCCTAGCTGGTAAGGAAAAATCTTTTAGATCAAAATAAGGAATACATAATAATGAATGCTACTTTCATTTTTGCAGTCATCTGATTCATTGAGGGAGACTATGCAAAAAGGATGTCAAAAGAGGTAGCAACAAAGATTACAGAATTAGGTGCCTACTACATCCAATTTAAGACATTCACCTATTTAAGGGTAGTAATTACCACTTTGAATCCAAAGAAGCTCCCTAGGTATCCATGTGATAGACTCATTGTTAGAGATTGCACAACAACTCTCATCTACATATGACAAAGTAAGGAAGCAACATAAGAAGATCTAGGTATGGCCCATCACTATAGGTCCATTTGGTGTCAAACATAAGTACGATATTGTGACTTTTGAGTCAAAATGGGATTAATATCCCTTGGAGGATTATAACTCCCCTCGTCCATGTTTTAATAACATTGGTAGAGTTCAGCACTTGGCGAGAAAATAGTTCAAACATGAAGATGTCATAGAGGATCATTGGATGAATGTAATAGATTACTACGAGATCCAAATCAGGGATTATTGTAGGATGACTCTTTATTTGGCAAGTAGTGCCTTGAAAATGAAGGTCCCATTAAAGGTTGTGCAGCAAGACACTGAAGAGGTCTTAGATCCCTTATATAATTGAGATAAGATATATGATTAACCTATAATGAATGCAGAGATTTATAGAGAAGAATAAATAGATATCAATCATAGGGAAAGGAATATCATCTAGTTAACTAAGGAATGGATTAAGAGACCATTCAACCTAGATCTGATTCCACAAATAGTAGTTTTCCAAGCTACAACCTGCCTAGTGAAAGGTAGAGGAGCGAAAGTGAGAGTGAGAGTGCCAACATTCACAGCTCAGTCTCCAATAAGGCTAGAAATGATGCATTAGCTTTATAAATAATTTGGATATTTTAGGGCATAGAAGGGTAAAAATAAAAGGAAAAGAACTTCCCCTTAACAAGTTGGGCCTAAAGAAGAGGAAACTCAAGCACCTGAGAACCAAGGGGTAGAGAATGTAGAAGTCATCTAGACTCAAGATAATCCATTGGTACCACCACCAAAACAAGGGTAGGAAGCTGAAGTTGAAGCATAGGAAGTTTCTCCACGTGCCCAAGAGGAAGAATTCTCTCCATTAGCTCCCAAGAAAAGAAAGATAAAAAACTCCAGTTAAAAGGACAAGGAGACAAAAGGTGATAAGAAAGGTTATTCCTCTTCCATTAGTCCCAAAAGTTATTTTAGAGGAAGAAGAATAGGATGACAAAGATGAAGAGGATAGCCTTCCATTGAGTCAAAGGACTTGTCTTCATAGGGCTACTGAGATAGAACAAAGAAGGAGCTCCACTATAACACCACCATCCATTCCTACACAACCTATTCAAGTTACAACTTTGGAGGATGAGTTACAACAATGAATTAATGAGCAAGAGGATCAAGGTGTTGATGTCTTTAAGATGTTAGATTTTGATTTCATACTTGTAGGCATTGAACTTGTAGGAGATCAAATAAGGGATACACCAAAAAATCAACCTCCACAAGAGGATTGGAGTCAATTATCACCTCAACCACAAGGACCTTTAATTTCTCCACCATCACCAAGTCAACATTTATCTTGCTTGGATAAAGGTTTAGTTACTCCTCTCCCTCTAGATAATGAAGAAGAAGTACAAGCTAAATAGGTAGAAGAGCCACAACAAAGACCCATCGATGAAGTATGAGAGGAGGGGAAAATAGGTGAGGAACCTCAATAGACTTCCCAATATACATAGGTGATGACTATAGACTCAACAAACATAGAGATGTTCAATATAGATCTCTCACAAAAGGAGAAAAATCTAGAGAGGAGCAATAAGGAAAAGGGCCTAGCTGTACAAGCTCCCTCTTCATCTAAAGATAAGTCTCCAATGGAAGATATTCCAAGATGGTTGATAAAAGAGGTGATGTTTAGAAACAAAACGCAATTATATTGTACTGAGGAAGAGGGAATGAGAGAATTATTTGAGGATCTCAAGAAACCTGAGCCACCCATAAGTGATGGACGAACATTGGCGACCCCAAAAGATTATCAAATCAAAGAGATCTTTCTTGGAAAACCCACTATGGATACTACCAAATTGATGGTTACTATGGGAATCAAAGAAGTGTTTAGGCACTTAGAACAGGACAAGTCTGAATTGTTAAACCTCAAAAAGTAGAATGAACTCATAAGAGGTTATTTGCACAAAGTATTTGGTCCATTGGATCCTAAAATTCCTAAGGAGACTTTAGGTGTGGCACTTGATAGGAGGGATAAGGAGAATGTACAATTAGATCCATTTTTGAAGGCTTGTCAACAATGGCAGGAAAGTTTTGAAGAAAAAGGTGTATAGATCATACAAGGAAATATTAAATTACTACACTACATGTAGAATAATGTAGACAAGTTTGTTTCTATATTGATCTAGGATTTTGGGTTGATGGATGAGACACATACCTAGGGTAAAGAGTTGCAAGTATTACAATCAATAAAGGGCCAGAGGTATCAGATGTTGATGGATGTATATACAGTAGATGAGTTAGATAAGATAGATGATTAGATTGAGAAGATTTCAAAAGGTAATAAAGTAATAGAAACATTACATGTGGATATTCATAAGCATAAGGATCAAGCTCAAGAGCATATTTTGGAAGCAGAGAGACATTACAGTGATGCTTGCCTTGATATTTTTGAAGATGATTCAAGGGATAGACTCATGACTATGCAAGCAATTGGTCAACAATTTCGGAAGACTTATCAAGAAGCGTTCACTGATGAGGATATTAGACAAACATTTAAGACCAAAGAGGCATTGCTAGAATTGGATGTGAAATTGGGAGATTTTGTAGAGACTCGCATGGAGGTGGGCAACTATTGATTAAAAGTAAAGGATAAATATGATGCTTTATATTTTTTAGATGCAACCCAAGTGATGGAGATTATAGAGAAATTCATGAACAAATACCCAGGCATAGCTTTGGTATGAAGGGGAACAAAACCTAGAAGTTAAAATTTTAGTTTTGACACTTGGTAAAATTTTGCATTTTTTGAACCATGTCTTCTAAGGTGCGCTTCTCCAAGGGTGCACAAGGTGCACTTCTGATGCAAGGATGTTTGATCCAATCTACAAATCTACATATCTTCATAACTATTATTTCTTTATGAACATAGATTAGAGGCTTTCAATATTTTACCATCCCCATAATAATAACTTTTCCTACTTGTTATGATAATATCAACTTGGATATTAACTCACCATCCTCTCTTCTTACATGCCAAACCAACAAAATCAAACTATAATAAAAAAAATCATTTTACCTCACCATCAATCTTACCAATATATGTTTTTACATCTGTTGGATACAATTGTCTAATTGTGTGTTGTCTTTGATGTTACACAAATGTCATATTAGTTGTGAGTCAATACTTACTAAGCTCACTTGGTCAACAAGACAATTTTCCTTGTCTACCAAGCATTCCTAATTATTACTCTACTAAGACAGTGTTAATCAAGTTCTCATGGTTAGCAAAGGAAATTGGATAGAGTAAGTGTTCACCGAGTTCACTCAGTTGCCAAAAGTTTTTTGCAAGTTCACAATGTTAACCAAGCTTTTGTTGGTTAACACAAGAAATCATCTCAGAACTAGTGTTTACCGAGCATGGTTGGCCAATGAAGAATCTTGTTGTTTTGACATAAGAAGATTAATTACTTTAAGTATTATTTCTAGCCGACTATGATGATGATTATTGGTTATTGTAATTGAGCCGACTTGACAATCTAGATGGTATAAATGAAAGGTCATGTTGAGATATTTAGTGTGTGTGAATGTGCTGATTAAATTGGGAAAGAAAGAACAAGAGTGAACATGAAGGATAAGCAGGTATCCTGAAGGAATGTGAAGGATATGTTGATTAAATTGAGAAAGAAAGTGTAAGAGAAAACATGAAGGATAAGTAGGTATCCCTATGGAGCAGAAGTGTTATACGATCAAGAAGGATCAAGTATGAATCAGAATAGAGGTCTGTAATTAGCAATTCAGTTGCATCACATTCAGGTCATTTCATTGTTACTTTCTAACCATTGTATTAGTGATCCAAAATCTCTTAATAGAGTTGGTTTAACAGCCAATTGTAAATCCTGTAACAAGGTGACAGTTCCATTGAATTATTTTAAGACCTTTTTCAAGGCCACTCCTTATAGGGTGATTAAATCCTCTAACAAGGTCACACCTAATAGTGTGTTTTGTAACCTTTAACTGAATTGGCTCCTAACAGGGCTCACTTCAAAAGAGCAAAAATAGTAACTAGTTACATTGGTGGTTTTTCCCATATTGGGTTTCCACGTTAAATCCTAGTGTCTCATGTGTTTATTTTTTTGATAAGAAAAATAGGTTTTAAGGGATCCTGAAACCCATAAGTTTTACAAAAAAAAGGCTGATAATAAGCCAAAGAAGCCCAGCCAAAATAGAGGTCCAACAGCTAAAAAAAAGCCCAAAGGCCCAGCCCAAAACAAAGGCCCACAGAAAGGCCAGAAAACAAAAAAACTAAAATAGACTACAGAAAGCCTGTCGAAAAGCCAAAAGCCAAGAAGACAAAAAGACAAAAGACAAGAAAACTAGTCTTCAGTTATCTTCTCCATTTCCTGCATAGTCTGAGCTACCTCGATTAGCTTTTGCTGCTCCTTTTCCATTTGATCCTGGACTTTCTCCATGCCCTGATCCATACTGGTGAGAGTACTAATTGTGGCCTTGTCATCATCTGACCTGGCCTTATCCTTGTTCTGTCCTCGCTCCTCCACTAGCAAGCCCCTATCCTTAAGTTTACCAGTAAGGGATTGGATGTTGTCATTCATCAAACTCAGGAGAGAAATCATCTAACTTGCTAGGTTGTGGTTGTAGTTTTCAAGATTTCTTAATCTCATTTTATTTAAGCTTTCTCTGTTTTCCTGGTACTCCTGGCTATCATTACCTGTCTTATTCTTAATACTTTCATCTGGGATACCCTTTCTCTAACTTCCTCTAGCTCATGGAAGAGCCATTTGATTGATCTAAAGTTGTCAATCATACTACTACGGGCATTATTCAGAAGGTTCATTCCAATCTCCCTTACGTTGTCCGAGATGGCGAGGATAGCTGGGTCTATGAGCTCATTGAGCCTAGGCTGCTCCAGGTTGTCCACCAGGATCTGAGGGTTCATAGCTTCCCTAAAAATCCCCATAGTAGCAGTCCTCACATTGAAATTTTTCCAGGCCTTTATCCTATTTTTGACCTGCACTTCCCCCTCGTTATCACCAGTGATGACATTCACTTTTTGCTCCGAAGGAGGCTGAGACTGGACATGGGAGAGGGGAAGAGGAATAGCATCCGTCCTCTGATTTCTAGTCTCCTCAACTCTCACAACCTCCCTTTTCCATTTTTTCCCAGGTTTCTCCTCTTCCACCTCCTCCTCCAACACTTTGTTAGAATCTTCCGTATCCATTTCCTCCTCCTCCTTAGCATAACCCTCTTTTGCTTGAGCTTGGTTGTGATCCCTAGGGCTTTTCCTGCTAGGAGTTGTAGCAGTGGATAGTTTTTGGCTTGACCTTTTTTCTTCTTTCCTGAGGAAAAATTCTCCTCCTCCGAGCTAATGCTCTCAATGTCATCAGAGTCAGAAGAAAAGCTGGAGCTACCTTCATCAACATCCTCAACATGAGGAGGGTTCTTGCATATAGACTAAGCTTTGAAATGCTCATGGATGAGGAGCAATAATCCCTCATGTAAAGTAGGGTTAACAGTGGCTTTCTTCTTGAAACTAGAGATTTCCTTGTTCATAGAAGTGAGAAGGTAAAAGGGAATGGAAATTCTTTTCTTATGGCAAAAATGATTTAAAATCACAAAATGGTGAGTTTTGACTCGATCAAACCTAGGGTCCAGGGTAACATAATCAATGAGGGCATATAAAACATACCTCCAAAACTTCTTTATAGTCTCCCTCACATAGAAAGACTCTTTCTTTTCCAGCTTGTTCATCTCTGCAAAAATTTTCACAAACTCCTTGACTGCATTGGATGAAAGTTTCTTGTCCCTATAGAATTTGAAACCCTCCATAGGGATACCAGTGACCTTTGCAACCACCTCCTCTATTATTTGGAAAGAAACTCTGTTCACCTTGACCTTGCCATTGTTCCATGAGTTCACCATGCTGTTGGTGACCTCAGGGTTAAAACCATGGAGTTTCTCAAAAAAATTCGCAAATCTGCCCTTTTCCAATTTTTTCCAAACTTTCCCCATATTCTTCAACTTCTCCACTTCACCCGTCAGCTCCTTTCTGCTCTGTTCTCTAGTCATGACGTCCGTTTTTTCTTCAACAATTCTCATGAGCCCCAATCTCTGCAAAAAATTTCTAGCCAAGATTTTGGCTCTGTTTCTATTATTGGGTTCGTGGTTGTTTGCCTCTCTGATACAATAGCGAGTGAAATGATAATGATCCTCCAAATGTGTCAAAAAGATGGAGAAAATCCCTTGAGATTACGAAAACCAAGAAACATATTATTGCTTGTACCAACATCCATTCTTTCTTTATTAAACATGATTACAATTAGATTGACCCGTACTTTCGTGGATTTTCTCTAGCTCGATTAGTGACTTAGCCTCCATTGGAATATCTTTTTTGGAATGCCAGATCATCTCTTTGTCTGATCCCATCCCTTTGTTAGCGAACTAGTCAGCAACTGGGTTTGCCTCTCTAAACGCATGAGTGACGTGGACCTTCTCAAATTTTGTGAGGGTGGCACGTGTCTCATCAATTATATTTGCAATTAACCATGAGGGAGGGGAGATACCATTAATATTGTTAATTATGTTTTTGGAGTCCCCTTCAAGCCAAAGTTTGGAAACTCCAGCTTCAAAAGATAGCTTTACCACACTGCACGTGGCTCTGGCTTCAGCCAAATGGTTGGTCTGGGTTCCAAGCGAGAGAGAAAAGGCCACAATCTCCTCCCCAAAACTATTTCTTATAATTCCATTGCTTCTAGAGGGGCTAGGGTTGCCCTTAGAAGCGCTATCGAAGTTGGCTTTTGACCATCCTTCTGAGGGTAGAATCCATCTGGCATCCTAACTTTTGGGATCCCTGTCTTTTTCTTTAACCGTCTTCCTGTCCCCTATATGAACTTCCCCCTCCTTCATCACTTGAAGGTTTTCTTTTATGTTTTTCAAAATATTCCTTCCCAGAATTATAGCCGGCTCCTCTCTATCCCTAAAAATTTTTTTGTTCCTTTCCTTCCAGATACTCCAGCAGAAGTGAGGCAAAAACCAGGCATAATTATCTTGTTGGCCTACAATTTTACAGAGGCTTTTCCAATAACTGAAAAAGTTGATAAGGTTATCCAGCCAGCACCAAAGAATCTCCATTTCTTGATTAAGAGAATTCCACACCTCCCTAGCAAAGTCACATTGAATGAAGATATGATTTCCTGACTAAGACTAGTTTTTACAGAGCGGGCATCTACTGGGCATAACATGGCCTCTCTTCATGAGGTTATCTTGTGTTAGAATTTTTTTCTGAAGGGCCAGCCAATAAAATATGTTGATCTTAGGAGTGAGGCCTGAGAGCCAGGCATCCGCCCAAGGGGGTTTCTCCTTTAAACCCCAGAGAGAGTTGTAGCCAGAAGCAACAGAATAACTTCCATTGGGATTATCCCTCCAGACCATCTCATCCTTATTATTACTAGGGATCAAAGCGTTAATCATAGTCATTATTGGTTTCAAGTCCTCAAAAATGAGGGAAAGGTCTCTCCATTCCTGACCAACCCTATAATTGCTTACTTTAAACCCATATAGCTTCGTGCATTCTTGCACCCATCTCTCAAAAACTAGGTTGCTAGAAAGTGGGCCTTGACATAACCACCTGTCAGACCAAAACTAAATATCCTCCCCATTTCCTAGTTTCCAAGAGACCCTAGCCTTAGCCAGGTCCTTGGCCTTCAGGATACCATTCCAAATAGTCAACCCTTTAGGGATGTCCTCATTGAATAAAGTAAAATGAAGAGAGGGTCTTCTGAGGTATTTATTTTCCAGAATGTCTCTCCATTCACCAGTGTTATTGAAGATACGCTAGATTTGTTTTGCAAGAAGTGTCTTATTGAGATGGGTAAGCTTTCTGATGCCCAGACCTCCATACGTCTTGGGGAGGCAGACCTTCTCCTAGGCAACAAGAGGGTACCTTTTCTTTCCTTCCAGTCTGGTCCATAGAAAGTCTCTTTGGATTTTCTCCATTTTCTCTGCAAAATTCACAAGAATTCCAAAAAAGCTCAGAGCATAAATGGGAAGGCTCTGAAGAGTGGATTTGACCAGTAGACATTTCCCAACCTAGCTGAGAGAGGCACCTTTCCATCCAACCATCTTCTTGTTGAATCTGTGCAGAATACCATTCCAGAAAGAGTCAGGGGGAGAAGAGCCCAAGGGGAGTCCTAGATAGGATGAAGGGAGAGAGCCCACCCCACAACCAAGGATTCTGGCAATTTTCCTTTGTCTTACTTCAAGGGTGTTAACAAAGAAGGTCGAGCTTTTGTTAGAGTTAATTAGCTAACTAGTCCCTCTGAAGTAAGTATCAAGAACCTCTTTCAAAGTCTTAGCTTCTTTCACAGAAGCTTCCCCCCCCCCCCATTATAGTGTCTTCCACAAATTGTTGGTGAGTGAAGGGGTCATTTCTCAAAGAAGGATTAATCCCTATAAGACTTCCATCAGACTTTTTACGTTTAATAAGCCTCCTAATGCAGTCAGCTAAAATAATGAAGAGGATAGGTGATAGGGGGTCTCCCTACCTGAGACCTCTAGAAGGTTTAAAGAACTTAGAGGGGGCTCCATTAATCAGAATAGAAAGAGAGGTGGTATACACCAATTGAGAAATGATTTTACACACTTTATTGTCAAAACCAAAGGCCTGAAGGGCCTTTCCAAGAAAGGACCAATCCACCCGATCATAGGCTTTTGAAAGATCCAGTTTGAGCAACATACCTTCCCGCTTGGAAGCTTCTAAAGAATGAATAACCTCATGAACCATTAGCACCAAGTCCAAGATTTGTCTCCCAAGAACAAAGCCCGATTGTTGCTGCAAAATCATCAGATGTAGGATTTTAAGCATTATGGAAGTGAGAACTTTAGAGATAATTTGTAGAAAGAGTTGCACAAACTGATGGGCCTGAACTAGTCAAAAGAGTCAGCCCCTAGGGATTTAGGGATGAGAACCAAGAAGGTAGAATTAATCTCCTTAAGAATACTTCTAGCTCCAAAGAACTCCTGAACTACCTTTACTACATCCCCCATGACCACCGGCCAATACATTTGAAAGAAAAAGGTGAGAAACCCGTCCAGACTAGGTGATTTATCACCAGGTAGGGAGAAAAGGGCTATCACCAGGTAGGGAGAAAAGGGCCTCTCTAACTTTCAATGCATTAGGAATAGAATAGAGAAGTTTATTATGGTGGGGTTGAATAATTTGAGGAATACAAGAGATGATATCCTCTTGATCCACCTTGGAAAGCAGGGGGTCCTCGGAGAGAAGAGAAGAGACGAAGGAGATCGCTTCAACCGAGATAACAGGATCTTCAGACAACAACACCTGCCCCTTCTTGACTCTAGAGATCCTGTTGTTAGCCCTATGTTTTAGGGTGGAGAGATGAAAGAACTTCATGTTCCGATCTCCATCCTTAGGCCATGAGATTCGAGATTTTTTCCTCCAAAACTTTTCCTCCCTGTTGATGATGTTATGAAGATCAGACAGGATCAACAACTCAGCCTCCCTGTTACTCTCATTATATCCTTCCTTCTGAATACTATCTTGGATGACAGATAGATTGTCTGACAACTCCTCCTTGTCATGGAATATATGGCCAAAATCAGACTTGTTCCAAATTTTTACCATCCTCTTCACATTTTTGAGCTTTCTAGTGACTCTGAACATGGCTGAGCCATCAACACTTATCCCCCACCATCTTTTGACATTATCAAGTCTGGGTGAGTGGTCCACATTTTCTTGAACCTAAAAGGGCAGTTTCTCCTAGGCTCAAGAGGGGACACCGAAAGAGAAATGGGAGAGTGGTCAGAACCAACTCTAGGAAGCAGAGATAATCTACAGCTAAAAGAGTGCAACCAATCCGGGGAGATTAAAGCTCTATCCAATCTAACCTGAATGCAGTCCTGACCAACTCTCTTGTTAGACCAGGTAAAGGTACCCCCCGAGAGCTCCAAATCCATTAGGGCTAGGTCATTGATGAAATTGGAAAGATCTTGCTTGCATTCCCAATCTGGGGGCACTCCTCCCATCTTCTCCTTGTCCTCCAGCTGAGAGTTGAAGTCTCCCAAGATAATGCCTATTTTAATGTCACTGGCTTGCACCAAATTTCCAACTTTGACCCAGTATTTTTTCTATCTCTCTTGTTGTTGGGAGCATAAATGTTCGCTAAAAACCAGCATTCATTAGTTATCAAATGTTGTACTCTACAAAAAATGATGTTATCCTCATCATACTCGGGCACAATATTGAAATTTTTGTTATTGAATAATAGCAGCAGCCCTCCAGATGCTCCTTCTGAGTTTGAGGCAATTCCATTCATGTTGCTATTGAATCTAATATTTTCTATATTTTCTTTCTTCATTTTCATTTCTTGAATAAGAAAAATATCGGGCCTATGATCCCTTATCATATTCCTTACAACTTCTTGCTTGTGGATTCCATTGAGTACACGAATATTCCATGAGAGGATCTTCATGCTTTAATTGATGAGCAGGCTTCCTAGATGGTGTGTTGCATTCCATCCATGATGTTTCTTCTTGCTTCCTCCTTCCTGATTTCTTTCTTGTTTTTCCTTCCCACCGGGTTGGTTTTATGACCAAGATCTACCTTGACCTTTCTTCTAGTTGAAGAAGGAGAGGCAGGAGAGGGGTCTCGGCTATTCTTCTTCTGACTTCTATCTAGGGTGGCTCTTCTTCTTCTTTACATAAATCAAACAAAGCATCTAGCCTGCCCAGTTCTTCTGATGTTGAAGCAGATAGCCATTCTAAGATTCTATTCACTATTACAGGGGGTTCCCTACTAATTGGGTTTGTGGAGTTTTGAGACAATGGTTCCCCTTCCTTTTGTTCCTCCATAGAGTTCAGGACAGAGGAAAGGTTCAGATCAACCTCCTCAGAACTCTCAAGGATTTGAGACTCCAAAATACTTGCCTCTTCGAGATTATCCTTGGGTTCCTTCATTTGGGAAGGGCTGGTTTTTTCCTCAGTTGTCTCATTCCCTTCTCCTTCTAGTGCATCCACTACAACCTGGAGGTCCCAGGGTTCAACTTGGAGGTCAGTAATAGAATCATTAGCTTTTTCTTCAACCTCTCCATTTTTCTTGACTTGCGTTTGTTTCTTCTTCCAAGTCTTTTTGGGAACATGAGCAGCTTTCTTCCCACCATGAGGGCAGGCCCTTCCCCCCATTCCCTTTCCTTTGAATAGTGGGCAGAATCCAACCTTGTGGTCTACCTTTTTACAATGGAAGCACGCAAAGGGTGTAAGGAAACTTGGCAATAAAGAATATAACCATTTCCACATAACCCATAATAGATCTAAAATAAACACGGAATTAAAATCCACATGCAAGAGAATAGACAACATACCCACAAAATGTGACACAAGATATACCCTGGGAAACCCTCATTGAGGGAAAAACCCAGCCTCCAAAAGCATCCATCACCATGTATTGTTCAGCAAAAATACCATTTCCATACAACCATGGAAGCCTTCATGGCCATAGCCACAACCGAGCAAACTATGTGAACAAGCATGAATCCACACATCCCATGCCATGCTTCCAACCTTCACAAATGCTCCCTTGGCTAACCTGTCAAGCCTTGTCCCGCTCGACTCTTGCCTTTTGTCTTCTCCTTGTCACTCTCTCACTCTACAACAACTAACCTTGTGGCTGCTTATATAGTAGCAAGTCCCACAAAACCACTAAGTGGTATTACATAAACCATGTGCTAAAACCATGTGCTACCTAACCCGCTGACCCCACATTTAATATTGGGCATTTAATTCTTTTCCTCAATATTAAATAATTACATGAAATATTTTCACAATGTTACAATACAACTCATCAAGAATATTCCATGGGAATCTTTACATGTTGCACGTCCATCTAGGTACAACATTACATAATAAAAATAAAATAATAAAATAACAATATTATGCAATGTGTGTAGCACCCATTATCTCAACAATCTCCCACTTGTTGTATACATTGCATAGGGTCAATCTGTAGCCACGTAAATGAACAAGGGAACAATCCCTCCCAGCACATCCACCATCATGGATCAAAATACACCAAGTGCTCCATCCTGGTACCTGCAACAAAATCAAAGTATCCAGCATCTCAAACATGAATGATCTCACCTCCTATTATGCCACTCCCACTGGACATACATAGAAGCCATCCAAAGAGAAAACCACCCAACCTGTCGCATTAGAAGATCATAAAATCCTGTATCAACTGAAATTTCAAGCACAAATAACCTGATCCAAAGGTAATCACATGTATCCGTAGTTGTCAAAATATCCATAGCTGAAATAGCACCCACAGCAAGTGCCAAACCCATCAAACTATCCATACCTCAAAGGTATAACAAGTGAATCTCATATCACCGACATATCCAATCTACAACCTGCAATCATAAGCCTCAAGAGCAATACCTGCCACATATATACCAAGAAGCTCCCACTGCAAAAGATAATGTCAAATCTATAACCAATCCACTCACAACATCTCAAATAAGTGAATCCATGTAGTATCAAGGACATCCACAATACATAAACTGATATCCTGCAAGAACAACTCTCATAACAAGTCTCCAATGCTCTCCCAAGTTCACCACAACCAACAGAGGAAAGAGATAAAGTAATAACCATGTCATCTCTCACATGACATACATGAGCACAAACTAGTGATCACAATCTCCAACCAATCTCAAATCCAATGTAAGCAAAACTGAACATCCAAGAAGATAACCAAGACCAGAGCAACCATGCAAATCATAACCTGTATCATGTCCTTCTACACACACCTCTAGATGTAAACTATGCAAGTATGATCTCCTCCATAAAACCCCAACAAGAAGCCTCAACAACACCCAAACCATACCATATAACTAATCATGGATGTAAGCCTCTCACAAGAAGATCAAACTCAATAAACCCATTCCTAAACCAAGGAATAACCATTCCTAATCCAAGGAAAATGCCCAATATAAAACCATCTCCCAAACTCAACCAGCATAACAACATATACACATGGAGATAACCAATGCTAAACCATCTCTCAAATGAACCCTCCAGAACTAACTCATGTACCATAGCTCAAGATCCATATCCATGAAAGACAAACATAAATATAATGCAACTAAGAGAAACAATGGGCTATACCTCTCAAGTAGCAAACCGCCGAGTAGACCAAGAGTGGGGAATGAGAATGCTCATCAAGATACCCAAGTCTCCAACCAAGACTCATCTAAGAACAATCTCCTCTCAAGTCCATATCAGGTGACTGCCCCTCGGACTTCCTGCTGAAACCATCAACCGTCCCAACAAATACTTCTCTATTCCAAGAGAAATCAGCATCACCACCGTCTCTAAGTATCCATGAGCACCTATAACCAATCAATCCATGCCAACTCCAAATGCAACATAGCAATACCATGAAGTATCCAGCTTATGATTAGTGTACTCAATACCAAGAAACTAAACTAAGATCAATGTCAAAGTTCCAACCATGGCCTTAGGAACATAAACATGACAACATGATCTAACCATCTCAACTAAAAGAGATAACATGCTCCATATGAACACACCATAACATGTCACAACTCTAAATGCGTATCAAGAGTATACCATGACATAATAATGAAACCATCCTCACACCAAGGATAACATGTCAAATAAAAGCATAAACCACACCTTTGCCAAGAACCCTGTGAGTTCTCAAGATGCAACCATCTCCACACACCATGAAGAAAACCATCTCCACATACCAGGAAGAACCATCTCCACACACCATGAAGATAACCAAGAACTCCATGAGTCCTCAAGATCTAACCATCTTCACACACCATGAAGATAACAAGTGCACCATGCAAATGTCAAAGATGCTTCTGCAGCAACAGGATCTAAGACAAACTTCCAACATCTACAAACACTCAATAAATATATCAATACCAACAACTCCCACTCAACTGTGGTACCAAGTCACCTATGGCATCATAAAATCCATCCTCTCCAAACTAAGAAGATATAAACCAAACCAGGAACTAATCCTGCACTGTCACCCCATCACTGTCACAAGCTCCCACTAAACCATGTATCCAAGCTATCCATGACATAATGATGAAAAACCATCTTCTAACCATGAGAATCAACCAAGGCATCAAACCATCAAAGAACTCAAAGTGCACATCATGAGCTCCTCAAAAGAAACCAAATAACCATGATCCTCAACCAAGAAGATATACCACCATAACTAAATCAGAAATCCAAGCTAATGAACATCAAGGATGTACCTGTATAACCAATCATGTCATGCCAAAATCCATGGCACCATGATCACATCCATGAACTGAGCATCTGGCTCTCAATATGTCCAACCTGTCAGCATAGTCAACCACAATCCTCCACCATGACTGTACCTGGTAACAACATCTCATCCCTTCTACATGAAGAAAATAGTAAATCATGTGACTTAGGGCATAGACAACCCAAATCCAAGCCACCAATCTGAATATGCATCAATAATGAAAGATCAATGGGAAAAGACAACCCATAACCAAGCTATAAATGCAACTTGTAAGTATAGATCGCTTACAACACTGCACAACTTGTAGACCCAACAAGTCATCATGCATATCCAAACCAAATACTAATAACCATATCATCATGAGACCAATCTGAAATATGAACTGAGTATACAATGACATCAAATCTTAAATCTCCAATGCCATAAACTCACAATGTTACCATAGTCAAAATATACCTATAAACTGTTTAGATCAATATATCAACAAATAAATCATGTCAAACCTGCACCAAATCTGAACCAATGTGTAGAGCTCTCCAGGATCTTTCTGTTGACTACTCGAAGTCCAAAATCCGACTCCGTATGCCCAAGTTATGCCCTAATTCATGCTCAAAATAAAGAACATCTGCCTTTAGGGCTCTTAAAACCTAACAAAATCTCAAAATTATAGAACCAAACCTACACCATCTTGTAGTGCTCTGAATTAGCTTTCCAACGCCTGTAAGAACTCTAAAATCTGATATTCTGAGAGAAAGTTATGGTCATTTTACTAAGACAGTCTTTTTACCATTTTCAGTACGATTTTTTATTTTTTTCAGTGACGAAAATTCTGACGGGATTAAATTTGACGGCCATCATGGGCTAAAACCAAAAAACTCTTTCATTTCCTCTGAACATGGCCAAACTAGGGCATATTATATATCAAATTTTATGGAAATGTTGACCCGGATCCAATGGTGAGGTCTGTTTTTACCCAGGAGGTCATTTCTGCAAGCTACCCCCCAAAACCCTCATTTAAATGAAACATCCGAAAAAATCTTTTTGTCCAACAATTTCACATGCCCAAATATTTTAACATCCCATCATAACAACAAACCCAAAACCCTTAGATCTGCAATAAAACATTCATATATCTTGCCCCTTTCTTTTATCCTCTCATGCATTCCCATGGATTCAATCTAGGGTTACAATAATAAAACTATAGCTCTGATACCACTTGTAAGAAAACTTGGCAATAAAGAATATAACCGTTTCCACATAACCCATAATAGATCTAAAATAAACACGGAATTAAAATCCACATGCAAGAGAATAAACAACATACCCACAAAATGTGACACAAGATATACCCTGGGAAACCCTCATTGAGGGAAAAACCCAGCCTCCAAAAGCATCCATCACCACGTATTATTCAGCAAAAATACCATTGCCATACAACCATGGAAGCCTTCATGGCCATAGCCACAACCGAGCAAACTATGTGAACAAGCATGAATCCACACATCCCATGCCATGCTTCCAATCTTCACAAATGCTCCCTTGGCTAACCTGTCAAGCCTTGTCCTGCTCGACTCTTGCCTTTTGTCTTCTCCTTGTCACTCTCTCACTCTACAACAACTACCCTTGTGGCTACTTATATAGTAGCAAGTCCCACAAAACCACTAAGTGGTATTACATAAACCATGTGCTAAAACCATGTGCTACCTAACCCGCTGACCCCACATTTAATATTGGGCATTTAATTCTTTTCCCCAATATTAAATAATTACATGAAATATTTTCACAATGTTACAATACAACTCATCAAGAATATTCCATGGGAATCTTTACATGTTGCACGTCCATCTAGGTACAACATTACATAATAAAAATAAAATAATAAAATAACAATATTATGCAATGTGTGCAACACCCATTATCTTAACAAAGGGGACACTTTCATAGTCAATCATTTGAAATCTGCTTCCCAAACAAGATTGAAATTCAATAACTTGAGGCATATCCTATCCTTTGGTCACTCCTACACATATCCTTGCATAGGTAAGTCTCTTCTTAGCTGCCGTTACAGGATCAATGGAAAGAAGCTCTCCAAAAGATGTAGCAATGCCATCAAAGACATCCTCATGCCAGTATTCCATGGGCAATTCTGGGAGTCTAATCCATACTGGAGCCTGGGATAGGAAATCATTATTCAAGTCTAGATTGGAAGATCATTTCTGCAAGATTAAAGTAGATCTCCCTAGAGACCAAATCCTTGCGCACAGGATTCTGGAAAAGTCTTCCGAGCAAGAAAACTCAAAAGTCATGAAACCTTTTGCCATTGCTGTCACCTCTACATGCCCCTTTAAATCCCATTTGTTTCTAGTAAAAATCCTCACAACATCAATGTTGGGCCTTGGCCCTACAAATTTTCCCACCAGGGTATTCGCCATACTAAGGATATTGTGGTCTATAATTTCTCGAGGAACTTCCAGAGCAAAGATGCCCTTCTCCTTGTCTGATTTATCAATGACTTTTAGGAATGTCAACTTACCTGATGGTTTGACTCCAAATAGGTTCGACCAGTACCCCCAGGCCCCAGGCGGCCCACCACCTGAGTGAAGGGGAGGAATCTTCTCACTTGGGTGAGGTAGCAACTCTCGTGGGTCCCCATCCTTTGAGGCATCTACATCATTCACCTCTGATTCCTGCCCTGCACTTGTAGATTGCCCCCCAACACCTATGTTCTCTCAATTCCTGCCTAGCTGCTGATTCAAAATTCCATTCCCGCCTTGCTGCTGATACGAAAACCCATTCCTACTCGCATCACATGCTCCAGTCATTGTTCTTCCTTAGTTTGTTAGAAACTAAGGAAACTACAATTCGTCTCATGTGTTCATGTTATTTCTCTTAAGTTTTCAAATTAATCACTATGAATGTTTAAGAACAACTAAAAACAAATCACTTTGCGTTTATTGAGTTACAACATTTGTTGTGCGTTTATCGAATAACACTAAAAAATAGTTTTATTTGACATCTAAGTGATTTGGGATATATTGTAGCGGTAACTGATTCACCCCCCCTCTCAGTTACTCCTTCTATATTTCCAACAATTGGTATTAGATCTTTTGGTGCTTGTAGGAAAGGTTCCAATGACCTAAGCCAAAGATCAGGATGTCTTACAAGAGAGAGATTCCAGAGCTTAACACAGACAACTTTTCAGCATGGCAAGGACTCATGAGACTTCATCTAGCTTCCATTAGTGATTCAAACTTGAAATTCCTTGATGAAGAATACACAACTCTCACTGGTACACTATCTATTGGAGACATTGCTGAGAAAAAGAACCATTACACCATGATGACTAATATTGCATCTACTCTTAGATATGATGAATTTGATGATATCAACGACTACAAAACTATGTTTGGTATATGGAACAAGCTAAAGAACATCTATGGTGGTGATGACAATGTGAGGAGAGCCAAAGCATAAAGCTTTAGGGGATAGTTTAATCAGATGAGAATGAGAGAAGATGAAAATATTGCCAAATATGTGGAAAGAATAAAAGCTAGAGGTAGTGCTATCAAAGCTTTTGGAGGATAAATCAAGGATGAAACCATTGTAAGTAAAGTTTTCAAAACATTATTTCCTATCTATGCACTTAGAGTATCTTCTATTCAAGAAAGGAGGTGTGAGACAAATCATAAGATAACTTTGGATACCTTAGTAGGAAGATTGATAGCTTTTGAGCTAGACAACTATGACAATTATGTTCTAGCTTCCAAAAATATTGAATCTGCATTTGAGGCCAAACTTTCACTTAAGGAGAAAGGCAAGAAAGTAAAGGACATTCAATCAGAAAGTGAAGAAGAATCAAAAGAAAGTTATGATAGTGATTTTGAAGTTGTTGAAGCTTTACTTGCAAGGAAATATTCTAGAGGCAGAGGAAAATACAAAGATAAAGTTCCCCTAATCTATTTTTCATATGAAGAAATTGGTCATATTGCTGCCAGGTACCCAAACAGAGAAAGCAAGGATGAGAAGAAAAGTCACAAGTGCAATGGCAAGAAGGATTTCAAAAATCAAAAATCATTCAAGGACAAAGGTAAGAAGACTTGTTTTATGGCTAAAGATTCTAATAACAGTGAAGATGAAATAGTATACATTGCTATGAAAGATGAATCTAATGAAGAAGAAGATAAGATGGCACTTATCTCTCATGTTAGTAAGAATGACACATGGATCATAGATAGTTGAATGTTCACATCATATGACTAGAGACAAAACAAAGTTTGAACACTTTGAAGACTATGATGGTGGTAGTGTAAGGTTTGGAAATAATGAACCTTGTTGCATAAAAGGGAAAGGTTGAATCTCGTTAACCAAAGAACTTGTATGTGACAATACCTATTGAGTTGAAGGAATAAAACATAATCTACTGAGCGTGGCATAACCAATCAACAATAGATTCAAGGTGGAATTCATGCATGGAAAGGCAAGACTACTGGATGACAAAGGCAATCTAATTGGACTAGGAAAAAAAACAAGAGGTAACCTATTTTATCTTGATCTTGGTGATTATTCATGTATTATTGCTCAAATAGAAGAAAGTTGGTTATGGCATAGAAGGTTATGTCAATGTGTAAACTTTGATAATATGGTCAAGATAAGAAAATTTAGAAAAGTGAGAGGTATTCCTAGTTTAAAGAATCTAGATGTTGGTTTATGCAAGAATTGTCAAATTGGCAAAATAGGAAAGACTAGTAATAAAAGCAAAAACTATCAGTCTAAAGATGTCTTGGAAATTTTGCATACTAACCTATGTGGACCCATTGGAATAGAAAGCTATAGTGAAGAAAAAATCTTTATTCTTTTTTTTGATGACTATTCAAGAATGATGACTGTTATGTATCTTAGAGAAAAGTAAAAAGCATTTGAGAAATTCAAATGGTATCTAGCAAGAATAGAGAAGGAAACAAGGAAAAGATTGAAATTCTTAAGATCAGACAGAGGTGGTGAATTTATCTCCAATGAATTCAATAACTTTTGCATTGAAAGAGGAATTAAAAGATAGATATCAGCCCCTGGTACTCCTAAGCATAATGGAGTAGCTAAAAGAAGAAATAGAATTATCATGGATTGTGCAAGGACTCTAATGATTGAAAAGAACATTGCTATCAAATACTGGAAGAAAGCTATCAGCACTGTAGTTCATACTTTGAACTGAGTACAGTTGAAGGACTCATATAAAACTCCCATGAATTATGGTATGGCTATAAACCCAATTTAAGTTACCTGAAAGTATTTGGAAGTAAATGTTATATCTTGAAAGAATCTAGAAAAGGAAAGTTTGATGTGAAAGGTGATGAAGGTATATTCTTAAGATATTTTTGTAGAAGTAAGGCATATAGATATTTGAATTTATCTACTCATAAAATCATAGAAAGTGCACATGTGAGAATTGATGAGTTTGTAGAAAGGACTGAAGAAGAGAGAGAAAAGGAACCAGAACATTACAAGAGATTTTTTTACATCAAACCTGATACATTTCCAAACACATCTATCAATAAGGAGACTTCTACTCCTAAGTCTTCCTCAGTTACCAAGTTGTAAGAAGTTGAAACCGAGTCACAAGGACCTGAGTCACATTCTGAAGCTACCGAGTCTGAGAAACCAAAGCCAGAAGTTGAAATTCAAAATGAAGGCAATGGAATTCATTCAAAAGGAAAAGAACCTGTATTGGCTAAGTATGTCAGAAGGCACCATGCACCTGATCAGATTATTGGAGATAAATCAGAAGGCACTATGACAAGAAGTAAGCTAAAAGGTACATGTTTACTTGTTGATTTTGAACCTAGAAATCTTAAAGATGCATTGGAAAATGAAAGTTGGATTGAGGCTATGAATGAAAAAATAGAACAAATAGAGAAAAACAAAACTTGTACCCTTGTTCCCAGGCCTAAAGATAAAAATGTGATTGGAAAAAAATGAGTATTCAAAAATAAGTTGAATGAGGATGAACAAGTATCAAGAAACAAAGCAAGATTGGTGTGTAAAGGATATTCTCAAGAAGAAGGAATTGATTATGGTGAGACTTTTTCTCCTGTTGCAAGATTAGAAGGTGTTAGGACTCTACTTGTGTATGCTGCTCACAAAGGATTCAAAGTATATCAGATGGATGTTAAATCTACATTTCTTAATAGTATTATTGATGAAGAAGTCTACATTGAGCAACTAGAAGGTGTTGTTGATATAGACAAAAGGGACATGGTCTACAAATTACACAAAGAATTGTATGGTCTAAAAAAAACTCCTAGAGCATGGTATGAGAGGTTGCACAACTACCTTATACAGATTGGTTTTCAAAGAATTAATGATAACAGTAGTTTTTACATCAAGGAAGGAGTAGATAACAAGATTGTACTGGCAGAAATATATGTGGATGACACTCTATTTATAGGGAATGATGATCTATGCAAGGAATTTTCAGAACAACTGAACAAAGAGTTTGGAATGTCCATGTTTGGTGAGATAAAATTCTTTGTTGGACTTAAAATATAACAAAGAAAGAATGGTATCTATATTACTCAATCTAAGTATACCAAAGACATACTCAAGAAATTTGGAATGGAAGATTCTAAACTAGTTGGAACCCCCATGTGTACTGGACTAAAGCTTACGAAAGATGATGATTCAAAAGAGGTATATTAGACCATATACATATCAATGATTGGAAAATTATAGTATGTAGTTCATACAAGGCTTGATTTTGCTTTAGTAGTTGGGATAGTGGCAAGATTCTCAGCTAAACCCATAGAAAATCATATGATAGCAATCAAAAGAATTTTGAGATATATGAAAGGTACTGAAGACAATGGCTTATGGTACAAACTTGAAGGTAACTTAGACCTAAAGGTATTCATTAATGCTGATTAGGCAAGAAATCTTGATTATAGAAAGAGTACAAGTGGTGGAGCATTCTTTCTTGGTAAAAGATTGGTATCTTGGACAAGCAAGAAGCAAAACTACACATCCCATTCTACAACAGAAGTAGAATGTAGCTGCAGTGAATTGTTCTGATATTGTTTAGTTTAAATAGTTGTTGGAAGGCATGAAAGTTGAGATCAAAGAACCAATTTTCATGTATTGTGATAACACCAGTACAATTAACATATCAAAGAATCCAGTGATGCATTCCAAAACTAAGCACATTTCCATTAAATACCATTTTTTTAGAGAATTGGTGTAGGATAAAGAAATTAGATTGGAATATGTTCACACAAAAGAATAGATTGTAGACATATTCACCAAGCCATTTCCTAAGGATGCATTCCTATAGCTAAGAGGTAAGTTAGGGGTCATTCCCCTATCTGAAGCTCACTAAATAAAGTTTTTGTGACACATCAATAGGAACCAAGTTGAAGATAAATTAGTTGATGTAGCATAATCAAAGGAAATATTGCATATGAATTCATACTCAAGGCACATTGATACTAATTTGTTATGTGTTGTCAAAGAGGGAGAAGATTACTGTCATATATTTCTGAAATTTGTTTATATCTTTTTGAGGGAGAAGTATATTATCATAGAAGTTAAGTAATTCCTTCACAAAGGGAGATTACTACATGTAAGAAGAATTTTTTGGTAAAAATATAAGAGGGCGAAACTTTCTATCAAAGGAAGTCTTGTTTTCAAATTTCATTGTGCTATGACATGTTGTGTTGCCATCAATGCCAAAGAGGGAGATTATTGGTTACAATTGTCTAATTGTGTATTGTCTTTGATGTTACACAAATGTCATATCAGTTGTGACTCTGTCCTTACTAAGATCACTTGGTCAACAAGACAATTTTCCTTTTCTACCAAGCATTCTTGAAGATTACTCTACAAAGATAGTGTTAACCAAGTTCTCATGGTTAGTGAATGCAATTGGACAAAGTTAGTGTTCACCGAGTTCACTCAGTTGCCAAAAGTTTTTTACAAGTTTGCAGTGTTAACCAAGCTTTTATTGGTTAACACAAGAAATCATCACAGAATTAGTGTTTACCGAGCAGGGTTAGCCAATGAAGGATCTTGTTGTTTTGACATAAGAAGCTTAATTATTTTAAGTATTATTTCTAGCTGACTATGGTGATGATTATTGGTTATTGTAATTGAGCTAACTTGACAATCTGGATGGTATAAATGAAAGGTCAAGTTGAGATTTTTTGTGTGTGTGAATATACTGATTAAATTGAGAAAGAAAGAGTAAGAGTGAACATGAAGGATAAGCAAGTATCCTTGTGGAGTAGAAAAGTGTTATACTATCAAGAAGGATCAAGTATGAAGCAGAATAGAGATCTGTAATAAAAAATTTAGTTGCATCACATTCAAGTCATTTCATTGTTACTTTCTTACCATTGTAGCAGTGATCCAAAATCTCTTAATAAAGTTGGTTTAATAGCCAGTTGTAAATCCTCTATCAAGGTGATAGTTCCATTGAATTCTTTTATGACCTTTTGCAAGACCACTCCTTATAGGGTGATTAAATCCTCTAACAAGGTCCTCTAACATAAACCATATTGGGTTTCCACGTTAAATCCTGGTGTCTCATGTGTTCATGTTATTTCTCTTATGCTTGCAAATTAATCATTATGAATGTTTAAGAACAACCAAAAGAAAATCACTCTGTGTTTACCAAGTTATAGCATTTTCTATGTGTTTACCAAATAACAGTAGCAATCAGTTTTATTTGACATCTATGGTATCTAGGATATATTTTAGTAATAATTGATTCACCCCCCCTCTCAGTTACTCCTTCTATGTTTCCAACAACATCCACCATGGATCAGGACTAGACTCCATTACCATGGAACCAATTTTGATTCAAATATGAACAAGGTGATATATTCACCACCTTACCTCCATTAGTATATAATAGTTTAACTCATTCTTACTTGATTCTTATTAAACTTTTTGACTCTTAAATTTGCATGTAATTGTTATTCTCATTGCTCCCTCTTATATCAACACCACTAAAACCACCAATACCCTCTCCTATTCCTCATAGTCTTCAAACACACCACCACTTTATCTTTTCATGCTCTACGACTTCATTTTCTTACTAAGCTCCTCCCTTAGCTTTATCAGGTTCTTCCTTCTACTGTCGCCACCTTTCTACCTCCATCCCAAATTGAGGGCCTTTTCTTCTCCTTGTCATGTTCAACTTCCTCCCCATGCACTTGATTTGTCTCTTCTTCTTTATGGCTATATTATTATGCTACCATCTTACCTTAATAGAAAATCAAGCCTTTCACCTTGCATATTTGGTTGTCTAAAAAACCACCACCTTTCTCCTTCTATGGCCAATGTTTAGGAGAATATGATGGAGCATTAGTGACAAATATCTCTTAATGTACATATAAGAAAGAAACCTTTTCTATCTTTGTAATGAACAATCAATTTTTTGAATATGTTCCATAAATAATAAAACAACCATCAAACACCTGATAACCATGAAGTATACATAGAATCCTCAAGGATGCTATGAAACTCAACACCATCCTTATTAAACTGATATATATCATATTAACTTGAATATATCTCAAACCCTATAAATACATGACTTAGTAAATTGAAACACCAATAAAAATAAATACATTTCCATTGATATATCATCTGCGAATTACAAAAATATATGGTTCTTTGGCTACTACCAAAGAACTATTTGGTGGTTCTATTTATTCACTCACTCCCTATTGACTACTCTTTACATTGAAATATGTCTTCTTTTAAAGACCATCTTGACTATTCAACTACCCTAATATCCTCTATATTCCATGTCCCTTGTATTCCATTGATAAAAATATCAAATAAACTTATTACAATACATTTTCATCACTAATTAATGATTTAATGGACTTCTACATCAAATAAAAGTATTGAATTTGAAAATAGAAGTGGTGCTCTTGCACCAACTTCTCCAAAGGTGTGTTGTAAGTTTTTGAAGAATTCAAAGGTGCACCAATAGTTAACTACTAGTTCTAAATTTAGAACTTTCCATGCATCAAAAACTCATTTTGACAGTATTTTAACTCCTACAAACATCCAGAGAAGGTTGAGCTTCTATTTTTGGCTTCTCTAGAGACTTCTACATCATCTAATGGATTTCTTCTTCTTATTTTCTCATGATTTCTTTGTTTAAGACATGTAAAGCTCATGCACCCATTAAATGATATGAACAAGTGTGGAGTCCTACTTAACACCAGTTAGAGAGTTAGTTTGTACATAAATAGATTTGTTTTATTAGTTTTAAGCATATATTTGCATGAAGGAATCTCTCACTCTCAACACAAATTGAGGAATTAAATATGTATTCTAGGCCATTATTTTGATGCAATAATATATGCTATTGGAGCTCTAATTTAGAGTGTAGTTATTCTTACCTAAATGTGTTATATTTTTTGAATGTATATTTATGGAGTGTAATGGAGCCAATAGTTTTATTATGTTTTCTAGTGTTTGCCACGTGTTTACAACTTCCACTGATGTACTTAGTTGGAGAAGAGATCACCCTATTTTTCTTGCATAGCATTTTGTCTCATATGAGCACACTTTTAGTGGCCTTTTGATGAAAAGTGAAACATCTTATGGTTACTAAATTCCCATCGATGATTGCATTAGTGGAATTAAGGAAGCGTTCTTGCTATTTTCATTGGTTACTTGTTGATCTTTTCAAAGACTTAACTCAAAAACATGTTGTTTTTGTGGCTTATGTCCATTAGTGGTTTACTTTTCAAGTCATTTTCTTAAACTTCATATTACCTTATCTTCATTCTTTTCTTTTATAAACACTTGGTTAATTTAGGAATTCATATAGTTGCATAGTCAAAATTGCATTCATTATAAACAAAAATAAAAATAAAAAAATATATTTCTTTTTGTGTGGTTATTCTTTTGAGATAGCAAGTAGATTCAACATCTTATCCAAAATTGGTTAGAACCAGAAAAGGCCTCCTTGTGAACACTCACATTTATCTTCTACTAAGTAGATTTCATTAGGTCATAAGATCGCCCGGATCCTTGGAGTTGATCTCAGATTAACTTTTTAAGTGAGGAGTTTGACAGGATTCCTCTCATTAAGCATCATTAAAAATGATAACTTAACAAGAAAAATTTAGAAATATAGAATATAAGGCCAACATATGGTGAAAATTAAGAATTTTTGAGAAGTTCAAAGGTGCGAGTCAAAGTTAGTTACAATATATATGACTGGATGAGCACAAAGTTCAATGAAAGTTCTATTTTCTAAATGACTAAGTATATTGAATTTGAGATCAACATATGTGATTAAGAAACAAAACTTGGAAGGATCTGGAAGCAAAGAGCATACTATTTAAGGAGATTTTGTAACAAGTTTTTTGTTGCTAATTGAGTCACTAGTAAATTTGCACCTATTTTTTGATGAGGGTTGGTCAATTTTTTGACCGCTAATGGTCAAATAATTCCATCATTATAATTTCATCAAAATTTTGACAAAATTAAAGGCTTTCTATATTTGATTGACAATATCATCAAAAATGAACCCAATCTCTATCAAGAGGCGATGTCAGACCATAACTACTAAACATTGAAACATTGACAATAAGAAGTCGTTATCGATGAGCTTGTCATGCCGTTGATGGTAGGCCTTGTCAAAATATTAAAAAAAATCATCAAAACCTTATGAGATTCTGATGATGTTGCCATGTAAATGATGACAATGACAACAACCATCAATAGATTGACTAATGGTCATAGAAACTTTGACAATATCCCTAGTTTGTAAAAAAATAAAATCATAACAATCCTATTTATTTGGTGATCCAAAGTAATTGGTGACTGTCATGTTAGCATCATTACGAATGTAAGAATCCTATTTTTTTGTTGATCCAAGGTAATGAAATTATCAATATATGGGGAGTAATTGTCCCTATTGATTTAAGAGTGGAGGAACAGATTTTCTAGTTTAATAGGTGAGTGTTCCACATGTTTAGTTAATTTTCATAAGTTTAACAAAGTTAAGGATGCTATTGGAGGTTTAGTATTAGATATTAGTTCAAGGGTATGCTGCAAGTAACATCCTTAGGCCTAAAGAGAGTCAAGGACTAAAGGGTCAAGGGTTGGATAAATGAAAAGATGTAATGTGGGTTTGTTGGAAGAGAGGGAAAGTTACATTTTATTGTCTACATGTGGTAGTGATGGTAGTTGTCAATTGACATTAAGGATGGAACATAGTGTGTTTGAAAAACCTAAGGGTGTAGAAATAGGGAAGGAGAAGATGTCTCGTGATGAGAGTGTGATCAAAAAATATGATTGAGATTAGAAGTTAGACCTTGCAATATGATCAACAGTTGATAGACTGATCAAAGTTTGAGGGCTTGATGTTTAAGTAGTTGAGTTTTGAATAGTGACATTGATAAGGGTAGTGTTGGAAATATTCAAGACTATGCTAAGTTACTGAGAGGGGAGGGGTGAATTAGTAACTTCTAAAACTTTGATAATTTCAATTATTAATCCAATAAATCAATTAGCACTTAATTCATTACATCTAATCTAATTGAATGCATGAGAAACTAAAAACATGAAAGCATCTACAACACTTGAACACAGAGATTTGATTACGTAGAAACCTTCCAAATAGAAAGTAAAATTGGGGTGGGGACGATACCCACAAACTTTAGTATTTTAGCATAAAGTTGGCCTATTAAGGCTTACATTGATCACTTTAGATGATCTGCCCTATTAGGAGCAAATAAGACTGCTAGGTCCACCTTGTGAGAGGATTTATAAACACACAATGAAGTATGCACTCAGTAAAGAGATTTAAGGAAGACTGTTAGGTCTACCTTGTTAGAGGATTTTGATTGGTTCACCTATTAGGATGAAGCAATTGATCTCTAATTTTCAATTGAGTATATTGATAGAGATTCCTTAGTGTACTAATCACCTTTCTATGATAGATATGTCTCTGCTGCTCCTTATACTGATATGGCCTTTATAATTCTTTATCTATTGCATTCATAACCTAAACTTTTTTCTATCCACATATGCTCACATATTCAAATTCTTGTCCTTACATCTATATTGGATATGATACAATACATTACACGTATATACCAATCCAAAATTACAAAGTTGGTCATGACACAAGTTAACACAAATATTACAAAGTCGGCCCACATGAAGATACTCAAGTTTTGAAGACTGACTCAATGAGGTTCTAATACATGACATCCACTATCACTGCTTGGCATCATTATGCTCTTGGTAGATGTAGAAGCTCAATCGATACTGATCACTTTCAAGTAGTCTTGAACTTGGTCTGCACTAGTGACTTGGTAGATACTGTGTAACTAGGAAAACACTGAATCACTTGATTACCATGAAGTAGCTTGCTTAGCACTGGCTTTGTATGCCATGAACTACGAACTTGATAGATACTGCAATCCTTAGTAAATATAGGCTTCACGTCACATGAATTGTGAACTCAATAACCACTGATAAACTTGGTTGTTGAACTTCACACTGGTTGAATCTACTTGGTA
Source organism: Cupressus sempervirens (assembly GCA_028749045.1). Classification (NCBI taxonomy): domain Eukaryota; kingdom Viridiplantae; phylum Streptophyta; class Pinopsida; order Cupressales; family Cupressaceae; genus Cupressus; species Cupressus sempervirens. The sequence continues at coordinate 393,644,940 of CM053788.1, read as the reverse complement.
ACCATTGGGATTAGTCCAAAAGACTTGATAGCAACTGTAGAGCTTGATGGCTACTAAATTACATGGAAAACACTATAAATTGTTCAATGAGCTTAGTAGTTGTATAGATTCTAAATAAGTGTGTGTCACTAAAACCAAACTTGACTAATATGTCAAAAGGTAGATGATGTGAGAAGTTGTATCTTACAAATAGTTGATAAATTATCCTTATTTAAATATTGTGTGTAACTCCTACTTATAACCAACCAATCTATGCTTCGATGGGTGTGCCTCTTTACATCCTTGCAAGATATAAGATGGGATTCAAACTCTTTTCAAGGGGGGATTAGCCAAATAATTTTATATTACAATATTATCCTTTACATATTACTACAAGTAGAGCAGCCTTAATAACATTCTATCCAGTTGGAATAAGAAGGAGAAGATCATCGATTAATGTTCCTCATTCAACACCAAACATGTAACAAAACAAAATTATGCAAGAATCTTGAAAAAAGCATTGTCATCAATATTTTCCTTCTAGATTCAAACCATAAATAGATTCAGTCCCTACCTAGAATTACCCTCAAATTATGGAGAGATGCTTTATTTACCTTGCAACCTCAATTTATCATTCAATTCTATTACTTGATGCCCTACAACCAAATACAACAAAATCATGATCAATTAGCATTACAAAATTAAGATGTTGAAATTTTTTGAGATATGTTCCAATTTTGTTGCATTAGTGAGTGTGCCATATGCATATCAAGATCTATAGTATTAAAACAAAAAATTTAACAAGACTAAGATCAATATGTTACCAGTATGGTTGCAATTAGTAGAGATCAATTTTAGTGAATGAAGGCATGAAATATTTCAACAAAGTAAGTAAAACATTACTTTTAATAACATCAAAATGTAGAATGTAGTAATAGTCATAATAAGGAACTTGGCGATAGAACTACAATATAAATAGTGAAGAATCATTGTCTGTAGCCACTAAAGCATCCATATGTCTTTGGTTTCTCTCCCTTCCATTAAAATAAGATTCAACCACTCTAAATCAAGAATGCATGTGCAACAATGTTCCATATGCATGGATAGTAGGTGGAGTTGAAAAATGCACCATGTTTACATTAATGACCTATATCAAAAATACAAACATGTTGTATTTTTCAACTCCACCTGATGTCCTATGCATATCAATTAAAATTACACATTGAACTAGGGCCTCCTTTTGTATTTCTTGAAACTAAGAGATTGACACAGTTAACATCTAATACTATCTCTATTAATTTGGTAAACTCAAGCATAATATTTTAATTTTTCTTTGAAACTTAAATAGTAAAGGATATCCAGCATTTTAACTACCAATTTCTCTTGAATATGTTCACTAATGGGATCAACTCACAAATAGAAAAAAGTGACTGATGCAGATGCAATGAAGAGTTTAAGTGTTGCTTCAATTACTTTAGATGGCTACAAAATAGAAATAGAAGACAAGCAAATTATCAGTATTAAGTGCAAGATTCTCAACAAGGTATGTAAATTCATCATAGATTCTGGTTACATTAAATGTGGTAGATTTAACAATGTATAAAGGTCCCATTCCATCTATCTCACAAGTATATTCATACCTCTCTCAAGTCACTGCCAAGTTGCCAAAGCAAAGTTATATAAACCCCTTGAAGCTGGGAATGGGAAAAAAATAAGGCACAAGACATACATGGATTATCTTATCAAGTGGAAGGACACACATGATAATGAGGCTACTTGGATCCTTGAAACTAACTTCAAGAAGAGAGGAATCAACCCTCAACTAATTACCCCTATTGTCCCATGACAATTGCTTTCTTTGTGGAGGCGAATGGTGTAGTGGTACCCTAGTTTTGGCTTGCAAGAATTAATTTTTAGTTATAGATATAGAATAAGGCTTTCTTAACAACTCAAGTGTGTATTTTTACCTAAATGTTTGGTTTATATTGCATCATGCATTCATTGCATTCATTTTCTTTGTCAAACTCTCAAAGAGCTTCCTATGCGGTCAAAAGTGGTCAAACAACCACAATATGGTCACAAGCATGAAGAAATGTGGAGTGAGGTGTAATAAGGTTTTAAAAACCATAATACATGCATTTTTCCTCCATTGGTGGAAATGAATCCAAAATTTTTCATGCAATTGTCAACTTTGCAAAACTTGTAAAAATTAAAAAGTTGCAATGTTGCAACTTTGTAAAATAGGTAGGATGTTTGAAATAATAGTTAGTTTTTACACTAGTTATTTTTGGCTTGTAAAACTCAATTTTGAGTCATATATATGTAATAAGGGTTTCTCAACAACCCAAGTGTGTTTTTTTACCTAAATGTTTGGTTTATATTGCATCGTGTATTCATTGCATTCATTTTATTTGCCAAACTCTCAAAGAGATTCCTAGGTAGTCAAAGGTGGTCAAACAACCACAATATGATAACAGGCATGAAGAAATGTGGAGTGAGGTGTAGTAAGCTTTGAAACACCATAAGACATGCATTTTCTCTCCATTGGTGGCAAAGATGCCAAAAATTGTCAAGCAATTCTCAACTTTGCAAAAATTGAAAAGTTGCAATGTTGCAACTTTGGAAAGTAGGTAGGATGTTTGAAATAAAGTTAATTTTCACACTAGTTAATTTTGGCTTGCAAGACTCAAATTTGGGTCATAGCTATAGAATAAGGGTTTCTCAACAACCCAAGTGTGTATTTTTACCTAAATGTTTGGTTTATATTGCATTCTACATTAATTGCATCCATTTTCTTTGTCAAACTCTCAAAGAGCTTCCTAGGTGGTCAAAGGTGGTCAAACAACCACAATATGCTCACAAGCATGAAGGAAGGTGGAGTGAGGTGTAATAAGGTTGAAATACCATACGAAATTTATTTTTCCTCCATTGGTGGAAAGGAAGCCAAAAGTTGTCATGCAATTGTCAACTTTGCAAAAATTGCAAAAATTGAAATGCTGCAATGTTGCAACTTTGTACAACTTTAGAAAATAGGTATGATGTTTGAAATAATAGTTAGTTTTCACACTAATTAATTTTGTCTTGCAAGACTCATTTCTGGGTCATATATATAATATCAGGGTTTCTCAACAACCCAAGTGTATTTTTTTTACCAAAATGTTTGGTATATATTGCATCATGCATTCATTACATTTATTTTCTTTGTCAAACTCTCAAAGATATTCCTAGGCAGTCAAAGGTGGTCAAACAACCATAATATGGTCACAAGCATGAAGAAATGTGGAGTGAGGTGTAATAAGGTTTGAAACTCCATAAGACATGAATTTTTTCTCCATTGTTGGCAAGGAAGCTAAAATTTGTCATGCAATTGTCAGCTTTGCAAAAATTGCAAAACTTGAATTGTTGCAATGTTGCAACTTTGTGCAACTTTGGAAAACAGGTGGGATGTTTGAAATAATATTTAGTTTTCACACTAGTTAATTTTGGTGTACAAGACTCAATTTTGAGTCATAGATGTGGAATAAGGGTTTCTCAATAACCCAAGTGTGTTTTTACCTAAATGTTTGGTTTATATTGCATCGTACATTCATTGCATTCATTTTCTTTCTCAAACTCTCAAAGAGCTTCCTAGGTGGTCAAAGGTGGTCAAACAACCACAATATGGTCACAGGCATAAATAAATGTGGAGTGAGGTGTAATAAATTTTGAAATACCATAAGACATGCATTTTTCCTCTATTGGTGGCAAGGAAGCCAAAAGTTGTCATGCAATTGTCAATTTTGAAAAAATTGAAAAGTTGCAATGTTACAACTTTGGAAAATAGGTAGGATGTTTGAAATAATAGTTAGTTTTCAAACTAGTTATTTTTGGCTTGCAAGACTCAATTTTTTGTCATATATATAATATAAGGGTTTCTCAACAAACCAAGTGTGTGTTTTTACCTAAATGTTTGGTTTATATTGCATCATGCATTCATTGCATTCATTTTCTTTGTCAAACTCTCAAAGAGCTTCCTAAGTGGTCAAAGGTGGTCAAACAACCACAATATGGTCACAAGAATGAAGAAATGTGGAGTGATATCTAATAAGGTTTGCACTATAAGACATGTATTTTTCCTCCATTCGTGGAAAGGGAGCCAAAAGTTGTCATGCAATTGTCAACTTTGCAAAAATTGCAAAACTTGAAAAGTTGCAATGTTGCAACTTTGTGCAACTTTGGAAAATAGGTAGGATGTTTAAAATAATAGTTATTTTTTACCTTCTTTAAGTTTTTAATCATATTTAAATCACATACAATCCTTTTCAAAGGCAGTTTTATGGGCTGGAGACAAGAATTTTCTCAAACTAAATACCAAACTGAGTTTTTCACAATAAAAATGTTGTATTCACCTGTTGTTCCTATGTTTTTGTGATTGAATGGGAAATTTTATTATTGTTGGTGTAAATAGGTATTTACTATTTACACTTTACTTAATTTTACTTAGGTTGTTGCATTATTTTATTATTTCTCTTTATGAGACACTTAGGAGTTTGTGCATCTTCTAGAGTTGTCATGTAGACAACACAGAAGTACGCAACTCTAATTGTGCACATGGTGTCTAAAACATAGGATTTTGTATCATTCATTGAGTTTTCATGTAGACAACACAATTTTTCACACTTTGAATTTAGCACATGTTGTCTACAACACTGATGTGTGTGTTTCACCTTTGTAGGCTTATCCTCTAATCATCACACTTACTTTCGTGCTTAATGGAGGATAACCCATATCTGGTGGACATGTGCCTGGTTGTTGGACTTATCACGATGTTGATTCTAAGGTATTCTAGATGCATCTTAGAGGCCTTTATATTGAGGCACTCCTAGTGTACTTGTACATTGTACTGAATACTATATAGTTATTCTGATCATACTCTAGTCTAATTTGTGCTTGTATTTTGAGTTCCTTGGTCTTGGGTAAATTCTACCCTAAGGTATATTCTTACAATTATAAATATGAGTTATATATTACTGTTAGTATTTTTTCTTATATAGGTCTTATTTTCCCTCCATTGAGTTTTTTTATATATGTCATTCAATGTGCTAAGTGCTGCCAGTTTTTCCTTGTAACTGGGTAGTTTTTACAAAATGCAGTCTAACTCTTATCACCATGGTTGAAAACTCATGAAACCTTGGAGAGAGGAGGTATACTTAGTTTACTTTAAGATGCAAAATATTGGATTTAGTGATAGTCATTTTTTGAGTTTTGCCAATAATTTTTAGGTGGGTTGATGGTGAATCCTAGTAGAGATAAATGAAGAATTGTGCTTGCAAAATATATAGGAAGAAAGAAAATTGCATGGTTTCTTTTGCATATGAAAGAGAAGTGAAAGGAGGTCCTTACATAGAAAGGGGAAGGTTTCATAAATCCATTGAAGGGTGTTACAAATTCATTTGATGAATACAACCAAGAAAGGCTTCAAAACCCTAAAAAACTATCCATTTTGGGATTTTTGTTGTATGAACAAAGTTGGGAAGTAAAACCACTAAAATCATGTGCAATATCAAAATGGGTATCTTGAATGGTGAATAGTTTGGTAGGTTGTTAATAAAATTTTTCAAATCAAAGTCCAAAAACCTTGTTTGGAGAGCTAAGTGCAAAGGGCTACTAGGAAGTAACCAACTAGTTTAGAAATTAGTAGACAAAGGGAGTTTGGGGTGATTTTGATATGGAGTCTATAGCAATGAACATAATAGACACATCTACATCAGTATGGAAGAAATGATAGTCATTAATGACTATGGTGAAGTTCCCCAACCACTCAATGATGGGACCATATATTGGTGTTTAGTTTTGATAGGTTTAGTTTGAGCTTCACTTGGTTTTGAGAATCCTTTCATATTCTCTACTTAACAAGGCCAACCATGTGAAGGTGGAAGCTCATTTGTCCTCCCCCCCTCCCTATAATCACTCTAAATTCCCCGTTAACATATAAGTAAATATTTCATTCATTCATTTAAGAACTATGTCATTGAATCATTATAATCACATAACATTCATTAACACAACATGCAATTCATTAATATGTATAAATATTCATCAATAATTCATGAAAACATCAATCATTGTAATCACATAACATTCATTAACATAACATATAACTCATTAATACATATAAACATTCATCAATAATTCATGAACACATCAATCATTATAATCACATAACAATATTCAATAACATGACATATAAAATTCATTAATAAGTGGCATTCATAAAAAAATTCATCAACACATTCATCTTCAAACAAGATTTTAAACATTCATTTCTTCTTTTCTTTTTTCTTTTTTTGAAGATAAAGGCTAATAGGAACATTGTGACTATCTTCCACATTCTTTTGTGGCTCTTGTAGCTCTGATCTTATGACATTAGGCTTCCTCTTCTTTTTTCAAACATAAGGTTGATGCACCCCTGCAATAAGAGATAAATGGGTTTAATTCTAAACATTTTTTTTTAATTTTATAAGTATTTCATTAATCTAAAAACAAAATAGGGATTTTTCTTTATCTAATAGTGCCACATAATCTACTATCACATTTTGTTCATCCCCAACCTCAACATGCTCAACACTAGTATCGCACTCGACTCCATCACCATGACATCCTACATACTCACAAATTATCACATAAAGCATATGCCAATTGTAATTTAAGATGTTAAATTTTATTAATAATTACATAATTAATTTTCAATAGAAATTGAATATGTACCTCTATCACTATGATGCACATTAGGGTCTTTGTCATGTGTAGGATATCTGCCTTCGTCATCATGAGTAGGATTTGTGCCTTTGTCATCATGAGTAGGATCTATGTCGAGAGTAAAAGGTTGTAGTAACATGTCATGCACATTCTTATCATTGTTTGAAATTAACATCAAATAGATCATTTCTCATGAAGTTCTCAATTTTCATTATGATTAATTCATTAGGCCTATTTTTGAACCAATGCACCATAATCTTATACATCTCTTTGGCCACTAGAATCTATGTGGTGTTAGGCAACCACTACTTTATAGCCTTTCTTGAAGCCAATTTGGTTGTCCTCTTCTATGGACTCTAGATTAAATTCAATGCCCTGCATTGTTTGCATAATATCATCAATATTTAATGTATTTCTTATTTGTAATTTTATATAAAAATTGATACAAAATTTCATTTACTACTACTTACAAGTCGTGAGTGAATATTCATATATCCACCAGAGCCAAGATGGTGTTGACCAACCTTATCTTTTCTAGCTTGTGTAGCCTTTGATGTGTCTTGCAACCTATATATGTAAACTTTGAAATATATTAGAAATATTTTAGATTATATAAATATAAAGATTACTTATTTGTTCATAATTACATTAATACTACTACATACCTATTTTATTTGGTGGTGGTCTAATTCATTTATCTCTTAGTCTTATCTCTTTTGCATCTTCAATGATTTTATTCCACTCTAGCTTTGGAACCATAGGAGGATGCTCGTACTTTGGGTTGACCTTTAGAGCCCTTCTATAATGGTCTCTCACAATCTTTAGATGTTTGCAAGATTTGTTAAGAATTTGGGCTCTTTTAAAATATTTTGATCAAAGAGATCCTCTATAGATTTTATGAGTTGATATTTTAATTTAGAGCCTTTCTCATTCCACCTTTTAACAAAAAACAAAATTGTTCGATAAAAAAATTAGTTCAAGCTATAAACCTTGGATATATTACAACAAATGAATGAATGGAAAAATGTAGCAACCAATTATATGAAGCTACGTAGCTATTATGTAGTGTGGGCCCAATTATCTTCAATGTTAAATAATAAAAAGTTTCATAAAAAAGATCATTTCCTGCAAAATCATCACATGATAATTAGTCAGAAATGATTTATGAATAAGAAAACTACAATTACACTCTAAATAATTACAATTTTAAAGTACTCAAAATCTTAGGCAATTTTAAGCGAATCATATTATTCTCAACCATCAACAATAATTCCTCTAATGATCTAGTTGAACTAACATGGGTTGCTTCATGAAAGGCTAGTAAATTATCACTATTATCAATATATGTTTTACCATCATGAGAAGGTGTATATGTCACTACAAAAAGTTATAAAATGTTATACCATGATCAAATGAACAAGAAAGTATAAATCAAATCATATTTAACACAAAAAAAATGTAGCAAAACAAAGATTTGCAAGCTCTAGTTGCAGCAGGCATGGATGTTTGTATGCTCCTTGTTGTCAATATTGCACTCAACAATCTTGGAGTATTGGTTACCCTTGTTGAAGGAGGAATATGCACATCATTAGGACCTAAAAAATAATCATATATATAATTTATTGTATTTTTAAAATATGAATTGCAAAAACATGACAACAATAATATAAAGTTGTCAATAATAATCATGAAGAAAATAATATGCCTTCTAATGATTGAAAATTGAAATCATATTCCTGAAGAAGCTCCACTAGTACCCTCATCAGGTGGAAAAACTTGGTGAGGTTTGTAAAAATGTTGTAAAAACTTAGATATTTTGATTCATGATCAATAAATTAGTATAAAACATAAATCTTTATTGAACTATTGTCCTAGCTAAATATTTATTGTTGCTTACTTCTAGACAACGTGCTCTCTAACACAATTCATTTCTTGCCATCTCTTTCTCTTTGGTTGGATTTGGATCCATCACAAGCATAAGAATTTTTAGATTGATGCTTTTAATGCTCTTTTTACACATGCTTATAGGGTCACTAGTATATATGATGTCATCATCACATAATACTGTGGCCACCATATCAACAACTAATTACTCTTGTGCAATATATTCTTTTCCCTTTTTCTAAGCCTTGAATTGTGACAAAAACATTAGTAAAACTATTAAAACAAGTACAAAACCTTCACAAAAATAATATAATAATATGACTTTTTTAAAATTATAATTACATAATTTTTTATACAAAAGGTTTACCTATGCTAAAGAAGGGGTGGGAGCAACATCCCTACCTCTGTCATTTGATGGATTGGCCATGTCACCCTATGACAAAGAATATATATATATATATATATATATGTATATAGGAAAAAAAACTTATTAATAAAATGGTATATTGTACATTGGAGTTATTAAATGGAAGTAATTAATTTAAATATTACATATATAGTACTTACAAGTCTCATGATAGTAAATTTCTTTATATCTATATGATTCAAATTGTAATCTATTAGCAATTTTTCCCCTGCACTTATTGATTTTATCACACATAAAAAAATATGATTTTCCTCATGCGCCTCAAAAATGAAATTGGGTGGCTTATTAGTTGACCAAGGACACATACTATTTATATAACCTGCAATGTTCCATGTTTCTTTTGGCCTTCCATCAATGTACACAACAAGTCTCTTACTGTGCTCATTTTCTTTCCATTGCAAATAATTTTTTGATAGTGCATACCTATGCATACTTTTTTTATTGAACTATCTGCATCTGATTACTGTAATTATAATAAGGTCCTACATACTCCATCAATTCAATAACCTTTTTATAGTTGACCTTTATGCCATCCATGGAAAATAGGCCTAAACCATGTAATGATGATGTAGCTATGCGATATATCCTCTCATTAACACAAAAATTAGTGTTAATTGGAGGTAATTTTTTGGGTACCCATTCTTTCTGAAGATGTGTGTAACTCAAGGGAACCTTGATGTCACCCTTTGTCTCATCATAATAAGAACATGAACCCCCTTGAACAAGGAAATATTGCATGTGTTTATTGAATTTTCTTCTAGTCTTTTGACCTCTAGTTTTTCTCTCTTTCATAGACCTACTACATGTCTTGTTAGAAATAATAGTCCACCAAGATAACTGAGAGGGGGTGGGGGGTGAATCAATTATGTAATAATTAAAATTCTTATCTTCTTTAAACAAACTTAACCATTCACTCAAAGTAAACAATAACCATATAAATATGCACATAGACAATCACACCAAATATGTTGACTAGGGAAACCTTTGATCAGAGGGAAAACCCTAGTGGGAATGATGTCCACAAGATGATGTACTAATATAAATATTCCTTTTTAGAGGTGTTGGATACAATTAATTAATTGTGTGTTGTCTTTGATGTTACACAAATGTCATAATCATTATCAGTCAGTATATGTTGAGCTCACTCGAGTAGTGAAGATAGTTTTTTATGTCTACCAAGCACACCTATGTTTTCCTAGTTTAGAAGGTGATGTCTACTGAGTTCACTTGGGCATCAAAGGAAAAGGTGCAAAAAGTGAGTGTTAACCGAGCTCACTTGATTAATGAAGGAAATTTGGATGGAACCAATGCTAACCAATCTCACTCAGTTGCCAAAGGATTTTTGCGAGTTTGTAGTATTAACCGAGCTTCTATTGGTTAACAAAGGAAATCATTTTTGGTTCAGTTTCTATCGAGCTAGGTTGGCTAATGAAGGATTTTCTTATTTTGGCATATTAATCATAATTGATTTATCTATTGATTCTAACCAACTAAGGTGATGAATAATGATTATTCTAAGGTGTATTTGAGCTAACTTGACAAAGTGGAAGATATAAGTAATAGGTCAAGTTGTGAATTCAAAGTATGTGTTCATGAAGATTTTATTGAAAATTTAAAGATGTGAAGAGGAAGTGAATTTGAAGGATAATAAAAATATCCTTGTGGAGCAAAAAAACTATATTTGATCAAGAAGGATCAAGTACAAGCCAAAATAGAGATTTGTATTTAGCAAATCTATTGCATTCAAATCAGGTCATCTCATTGTTACTCTCTAACCATTATAGCAATGATCTAAATCTCTTAATAGAGTTGGCTTATTAACAACCATTTGTAAATCCTCTAACAAGGTGGCAGTTCTATTGAATTGTCTCAAGACCTCTAACAAGGCTATTCCTAACATGGTGATTAAATCATTTAACAAGGTTGCACCTAATAGTGTGTTTTGTAAATTTTAATAGGGTTGGCTCCTAATAGGGCTCACTTCATAAGAGTGAAAAATAGTAACTAGTTGCAATTGGTGGTTTTTCCCAAATTGGGTTTCCACATTAAATCATGGTGTCATATGTGTTCATGATATTTTCTCTTATATGTTTGCAACTTAGTTAAAGTAATGGTAATCACAGAAAACATCTAAAAGTTTATATGTTAAGCATTTATCGAGCTAATTTAGTTATTATTGAGTTATAGCATCTTATGTGTGTTTACCAAGCTTCAATAGTATTCAGTTTTTAGTTTTCATTTTTGTATTGACATCTAAGGGACCTAGGATTTATTATAGTGGTAATTAATTCACCCCTTCCCTCTCATTTACTCCTCTTATATTTCCAACAAGAGGATAGACCCTGTTAGGAGTCTGTCACAATATTTAGTACAATGAGTCCTTATTAGGAGACTTTGAATCCTTTTTAGGAGATTCCAACCCTATTACGAGTTGTGCTAACCCTGTTAGGAGTTGTGGTATAATGTATGCAAGAGGAGCCCACTACCCAAACATGCAATTTCAACAACAAGAAGATCTCATTACTCAAAAAAGTAATTACTATTATCTTCTTCTATCCTGTCAACCAGACCAATCACTGTCAGACCTTGTAGACAAGGTCACAAACCTCTGATCTGAATACCAAACTTCAAATCACTCAGTAAAACCTCAACAATGAATTTTCCTTTACTTCCACACTACTCTTCTCAACTTCGCATTCTGCACTCTTTGATGCTTTCTAAATATTTACAATTTTCATTCATCCATACCTTGATAAAGGAAATTTTCCTTCTCTTATATCAAAAACATAAAATAATTCCTAAGTCAGCTATTAGTCCTTCTCAATTAATTATTATAGGACCTCACTAAAAACATGTTACACTTAGCGATAACCTTAATCTTCCTTTTTGTAAATTGAATAAATTTTTGTACACATAATATTATGACAAGTGAGCTTAGCCATATCATCCTTAACATGTCTTCTTCATGTCCTCAACCTTAATCCTCAAGATATCAACTCTACTAAGAGATATAACAAGTTTATCAAAACACACCTCTATAAACTCTATCGCAGAACAAACATCACCAAAATTCACATAACTTCTTCTAGACTTATCCTTTTTTCTTTAGGTGTTAACTGCATATACCAGATACTCCAAAGTATCTCTCATAACCTTAGGTCATTATCATATTCAGCTAATCATTCATACCAACTTAATCTTTCTATTATTCTTATGTCAGATACCACAGAAGACATCAAACATGCTATGTTGATATCAATGACAAACTCAGTCATGAATGTAACATATCATCATCAAACCAATCTCTCAAATCTTCCAACAATCTTGTTAATCTTCCAAAAATCTTCCCCTTTGGCATTGATGGCAACATAGATGAAAAACATCTAATTCTAAGAATACCAACAAAAGACAGACAGTCTTCAAATCCTCTTCATCAATCATACTCCCCCATTGATATACCTCAATGTGCTCTATACCAAATTGTTATTTCAAATTCATGCCAAACCCTTCCCCATACTCATGTTGAACATCTTCTCAACATAAAGTTTTTCATTTCAATCTCTCCCCCCTTGATATCAATGTCAAGGTTTTCTGCAACCAACATCTATGCATCAAACTTTGCAACAACTAATACTTACTAGCTCAAATGTCAAAAGACACTTTTCAAAACAATATCAACAAGAGTCCTAGATGACTTTGTCCATCACAAATAATCCTGCATACAGGAAGCATCAACATCTAGTCTAGAAAAACAATGGTGATGTGTTACCTTGGACCGATGCACTCTTGTATCTTCTTACTCTGATGTAGGAAGGGGCATAATCTCAATCATACTTCACAAATAATCAAAAGTCTCTTTGGGAAGAGGCTTAGTGAATATATCTACAATCTACTCTTTTGTGCTCACATACTCCAATCTAATTTCCTTTTCTAAAAATTTCTCTCTCAATATATGATACTTAATAGAAATGTGCTTAGTCCTCAAATGCAATACTAGATTCTTAGACATATTTACCATGTTTATGTTTTCACAACATATAAAAATAGGTTCATTGATTTCTATCCTTATATCCTTTAGCATCTGCTTCATCCAAATAACTTGATTGTAATTATTTGCTACTACAACATGCTCTACTTCTGGTGTGCTTTAAGATGTACAATCCTGCTTCTTGCTTAACCAAGAAACCAATCTTCCTCCAAGCAAGAAAGCTCCTCCATTAGTGCTCTTTCTAGCACACATACTACTTGCCTAATCTACATCAGTATAAGCACTTAGAGTGAAATCATTAGATCTATCATACCATAATCCAAACTTGGATGTTCCTTTCAAACATCTAAATATCCATTTCACTTTTATATAATGTGCTTCTCTAGGATCAATCTGGAATCTTGCAACAATTCCAATTGCATTTTCTATATCTAGCCTTGTGTGAGTCAGATATTGTAATCCTCTAATCATATATCTATACTTCTTCTACTCAATAGTAGTTATCTCAACCTCAGTAGATAACTTGTGTATATTTACCATTAGTTTTCCAATAGGTTTACATGTTTACAAATTAAACCTTTTTATTAAATCCTTCAAGTACTTAGTCTAAGAAATAAAGATTCCTTCTTTATTCTTTATAATTTGTAATCCTAGGAAATATTTCATCTCTCCTATCATACTCATTTCAAATTTTTTCTTCATTTCTTCCACAAACTTCTTAATTTCTTCATCATTTCCTCCAAATATGATATTATCAACAAATATTACCAAAATTATCAAGCCATCATCATTTTCTTTCCAATATAGATTACTATCTACCATATCTTTTCTATATCTGAGCTTTTTCAAATGCTTGTCCAACCTCACATACCAGGTTTGAGGTGCTTGCTTCAATCCATACAATGCTTTCCTCAGTCTGCATGTTATGTCCTTGTCATCTGTCAAAGGGCATCCTTCAGGATGCTCAATGTATACCTCTTCTTCAAGATCTCCATTTAGAAATGTTGACTTGACATCCATCTGATATACTTTAAATTTCTTTTGTGCTACATACACTAAGAATAATCTTACTACTTCTATTCTAGCCACTAGAGCATAAGTCTCATCATAATATATTCCTTCTTGCTATGATTAACCTTTGCATATCAATCTTTCTTTGTTTATTACAACTTCTCCTTTCTCATTCATCTTTTTCCTGAATGTCCATTTAGTTCCTATCACATTCTTATATACTAGTCTATGGACCAATTCCTATGTTTGATTCTTTACTATCTAATCCAATTCCTCTTTCATAGCTTTCTTCCAATAGTCATCTATACATGCTTCATCTGCATTCTTAGGCTCAACTTGAGATATCAAGCATAGTTCTTCATTCACTCTACTTCTTGTCATCACACCTTTGTCTTTGCTTCTAATGATCTGTTTGGATGGGTGATTTTTTATCATGTTCTTTCCTAAAGTAGGAGTTACTATCTCAACTCTCGGCTCTACTGAAGGTTCTGAGCTTTGTTCTTTCCTTTTGTCTTCTTCATTCTACAAATCGTTGTTAGTCTCAAGAAATACCTCATCATTCCTTGGCTTAGTAAAAATATCATCATCTAAATTGTAATCAACCATTCTCTCTTGTACTCTAAATTTCTTATCAATTCTTACATTCGCACTTTTCATACTAGTCTTAGTTTTCTAATTATGACATCTATAAGCCTTTCTTTTCAATGAATAACCAAGAAACATACCTTCATCACTTCTAGCATCAAACTTACCAATGTCATCATTTCTCTTTATGTAACACTTACTTCTAAATATTCTGAAGTACTTAACTATAGGTGAGTTACCAAAGCATATTTCATAAGGTGTCTTATTTATGTCCTTCCTAACTTGAACTCTATTCATAGTGTAGACTATTGTATTCACTACTTCTCTCTAAAATGTCTTTGATACATCATTTTCTACTAACATATCTCTAGCTACTTCTGTAATAGACTTGTTCCTTCTCTCTACAATGGCATTTTGTTCAAGGGTTCTCGGAGCTAATAGTTGTCTCTTAATTCCATTTTCTTCACAAAACATGTTGAGCTCATTTGAAGTAAATTCTTCTCCTCTATCTGATCTTAAACATTTAATCTTTACACCATATTCATTCTCAACTCTATTCTTGAATATCTTTAACTTTTCAAATGCCTCAGATTTCTCTTGAAGTAATGCAACCCACATCATTCTAGAAAAATCATCAACTAGAATCATAAAATACCTTTCACCATATAATCCTTTAGTCTTTGTAAGATTTTTGAGATCTGTGTGTACAATCTCTAACTTCATTGTAGTGGTAAACTTGTTGCTGGGAAAAGAAATTTTTTTATGCTTTCCCAAAACATACTCCTTCAAACTATGTTAGTAGGCTATATAATCTTCATCAAATCGATTACAGCAAACATTTTACTAGTCCTCACAATACTATCAAATTTTATATGACAGAATCTCTTATGCCATAACCAACTGTCATCTACCTTTGTGACCAAACATGTAATTTTAGTAGGATTCAACTGAAATACATTACCTCTAGATTTGGTTCCTATTCCAATTACCTTTCAATTTTTATCCTTGATCATGCATGTCTTTTCTGTGAACTACAACTGATAACTTCTTTCTACTAGTTGTCCAACACTTAAAAGATTATGCTTTAAAACATCAACAAAGTATACATCCTTAGTATTAGTGTTACCATCAAGAGTTATAGATCCAATACCTTTTACTTGGCATGCAACACTGTTTCCAACTCTAACCATTCCTCCATCTTGACTCTTAAAATTGAAAAACTTGTTCATGTCACCAATCATATGATGTGAACAACCACTATCAATTATCCAATTAGATTTCTTCTCAACCTATGATAGCAAAGCTATCTTCTCTATAATTTCTTCTTTAATTGCCACAAATCCAATTTCATCATCACTATCACTTAATGCTTGATCATCAAAATCATTATCCTCATTTGCATACAAACAATCTCTATCTTTTCTAGGCTTATGATTTCCCTTGTACTTTTTGTAAGAAATGAAAAGATAGAGCAAGGAACGAAAACAATCCAAGTAAGTTAAATGTGAAACAATGTTACCATGAGATAAGTAAAATCCAAGAGCATACACCAAGATGCTTCAACAATGGAGACAAGGATTTATAAGGGGAAAGCAAAGAAAACCCCTTGTGAGTATTATGAATGAAGGCAAATGCCTAGAGAAGAGAGAGAGAGAGAGTGTGTGTGTGTGTGTGTTGGAGCAAAATAGCTCAATACAATAACATCAAAGTGATGTGTAGAAAAAAAAGAGAGAGGAGCATCTCTTTTAAAGAGATGAAAAAGGAGTTGCATGTGTAACTCCCATTTCTATGAATGCCACATTCATAATAAGTGTGTGCAAAGTGTCAAGATCCTCTTAAGGAGGATAAACTAAATTCCTTGATAAATGAATTATAAAAATGAGTTGTCCTCACATGTGGAATAAAGGACAAATAATGACATGTCCTCCACATGTGTACAATAGGACAAACTACATTTAGGGATCCTTGGAATATCCCAATTAAATACATCCAAGGGAAGATTAATATTTCTAACACCCCCCCTTAATCTTTACTTGGGGAGTTTACATCAAAGGGTTGTAAACCAAAATTTTTACAATGAAATTGAAATCTCTATTTAGAAAGTGCTTTTGTCAAAATATTAGCCACTTGATGTTCACCTTTACAATAAAGAAGAGTAACTTTCTTGTCTTCAACTTGTTCTCGAATGAAGTGATGTTGAAGTGAAATATGTTTGGTCTTTGCATGAAAAACTGGATTCTTTGCCAAGTCAATAGCACTTTGATTGTCACAATGTAGAGGGGTAGGTGCTTGTGGAGGTAGACCCAAATCTTCAAGAAGTCTTCTAAGCCATAAGGCCTCCTTAGGTACATTGGTACAAGCTTTGTATTTAGCTTTAGTTGAGCAAAGGGAAATAGAGTGTTTTTTTTTACTTTTCCAAGAAATTGCACCTAAACCAACAAAGAAACAATAGCCACAAGTGGATTTCCCATCATTGGGATCTCCACCTAGATCAGAATCAATATAGCCATGTAAAACAAATTAAGAATTGGCATCATAGAATAATCCCATATTAATAGTTCCTTTAATGTACCTTAAGATTCTTTTAGCAACTTTAAAATGTGTTTGTTGAGGTTTAGACATAAATCTAGAAACTAAACCAACACTATAAACAATATCCAATTTAGTAAGAGTTAAATAATTTAAACTTCCTACCAATTTCCTAGACAAAGTTTCATCAACAAAGGGAGTATTCATATCAACCATTAATTTAGTTCCTAACTCACATGGAATTGAAACATGGTTAGAATCATTCATCTTAATTTTTTCTAAAAGGTCATGAGCATAGTTGCTTTGAGAAAGAAAGATACCCTTAGGGGTTTGCCAAATTTGTATCCCTAAAAAGTAATGTAAAATACCTAAATCAGTCATTTGAAATTTCTATTTAAGTTGAAACTTAATATAAAAAATCAAAGCATTTATACTAGAAGTGAGAATTGGATTATCCACATAAACAATAACAATGATAATATCATATTTAGTATGTTCAATATACAAATTAGGATCATTCTTACTTCTAGAAAACCCTTGAGAAATAAAGAATGAATTAATTTTAGAATACCATTCTCTAGGTGATTGTTTAAGACCATAAATAGATTTTTTTAATTTGAAAACTAAATTTTCACTACCTTTCTTAACAAATCTAGGAGGTTGAGCCATATAGATTTCTTCATGTAAATCACCATTTAAGAAGGCACTTTTAACATCCATTTGATGAATGGGCAAGAACTAATTTGATAGTAGGCATTTTAGCAACAAGAGCAAAAGTTTCATTATATTCTAATCCTTCAATTTGTGCAAAGCCTCTAGCAACTAATCTAGCCCTAAATTTACTAATTAAATTATTAGCATTCAATTTTTTTTTGTATAACCATTTACATCAAACTATATTCTTTCCATGAGGTAAATTGACTAAGTCCCAAGTTTGATTAGCAATCAAAGAGTCATAGTCCTCTTGCATGGCCTTTTGCCAATGAGGTTGAGAGTTAGCTTGGTCAAAAGACTTAGGATCATTAGAATTCATATTAGTAGTCACCAAAGCATGATTACAATAATTAATCCTTCTATGTTTAATTCCACCAAATCTAGAAATGTAGTCATCACTTTCATTGATTAAGTTTTGAGCCCATTTAGGTTTAGGTTTAGTTGTAATAGAATCATCACTAGAGGAAGAATCATTATCAATAAAATCATCATTAGTAGCTACTTGAGTATAATTATTAGTAGAAGTAGAAATAATAGGTGGTGCTTGAGTTGTAGGGTTAAGAGGAGGAGTAGGGTTAAGAGAAGGAGGTTGGTCCTCCACTAGCACAATTTTAGTGCCACTGAATTTCGCATCATGTGTAGTAGAATAGTCATGAACACCATTTTTTGCAATGCAAACATCTCTAGCAACTTGAACTTTGTTAGTAGTAGAATCATAAACATGATAACCCTAGGTGTTTTCATCATAACCAACAAAATTATAAGGGGAAGACTTAGCATCTAATTTATGTCATTTCTGTTTAGGAGTATGAACATAAGCAATAGATCCAAAAATTTGCAAATGATGTAAATCAAGTTTCCTACCAAACCAAGCCTCTTCTGGGGTAATATCCTTGAGAGCTTTGGTAGGAGTCCTATTAAGAATATAAGTGGCACAAAACATGGCTTCAGCCCAATATTTATAATGCAGATTCTTAGCATGTAACATGCATCTAGCCATTTCTACAATGGTTTGATGCTTTCTTTATGCCACACCAATTTTGATGTGGTGTATAAGGAATAGTAGGCTTGTTTTTAATTCCACGTGATTTCAAATAAGAATGAAAAGCATTATTCACATATTTCTTTCCATTATCAGTTCTGAGAATTTTAAGTTTAAAACCAGATTGCCTTTCAACATATAACTGAAATTCAATGAATATATCAAGAACTTGATCCTTGCTATGCAAAAAATAGATCCAAGTTTGTCTAGAAAAATCATCAACAAAGGTAAGTGCATACTGAGAACCTTGGATGGAGTTATTCTCCATGGGGCCCAAAAGGTCACTATGGACAAGGTGCAACTTATGAGTTGCCTGCCATGATTTACCACTTGGAAAGGGCTACCTATGCATCTTACCACTCATACAACCAGTACAAGAAATCTTAGAAGGAATAATGTGAGGTAAGCCATCAACCATATTGCTTTTTTGCATTAAAGTAATATAATCCAAATTTAAATGGCCAAGTCTTTCATGCCATATATTGAAATCAATGGAAGTATGTAAAGAATATCATGAACTAGCAAATTCATGAAATTTAAAAAAGTTGTCATTATCCATTTTAGCATGAGCAATCACTTGTTTAGTTTGAGGATCTATCACATAACACATATCTTTATAGAATTAAACTTTATAGTCCTGACGTAACTTTGAAACAAAAAGCAAATTAGTTTTCATATCAGTTACATACAATACATCATGCAATTTACCATTAGGAATAGTGACATCACCTAAACCTTCAACTTTACAAGTCTGATTATTAGCTAACTAAATAGGAATGTTAGCAATATCAGGTTGTCGAGAATCAAAAAATTCTTTATGAAAAGTTACATGTTGTGATGCACCACTGTCGACAATCTACTCTAAAGGTCTACAAACATTAAAGCTACAAGTAAAAGCATGACGAGAATTGGAACCAATAGAGTTACCTTTTTTATGATTTGATTTTTTATTATGGTTAATGTCGTTCATAGGTTTTTTATCATTTTCTTTTTTTAAATAGTTATTGACAACATGACCATCTTTGCCACAATAAGAACAATGAGGTTTGGAATTTGAATGATTTCGTTGATTATTATTATTATGATTGGTATGGTTATTGTTATTATTGATATGTTTCATATTAGATTTATTATTAGAATTATTAATATAGTGTTTGTTATTATTATGATGATGATTATTATATGAACGAAAATTATTACTATTTAATATTATTTAATGTAGGAATAGCAAGTTGTACATGAATATTAGTTATAAACTATTGAAACTATCTAGGAAGACACTTTTTAAGAATAATATGAATTAAGTGAATGTCATCTAACTGAACACCTAAAGCAACAAGTTGAATTTTAATAGAATCAAATTTTAACAAAAATTCATCCATGGTCTTAAAATCTGTATATCTAAGATCTTCAAGTTGATCCTGCAACTACATTTTGCGGGATTCATCTGCATTGTCATATTTGGTTTGTAAAATTGACCAAACGTCATGGGCTTTAGAAAAATGTGCAATTAAAACATATAAATCTGGAATAATGGAAATACTAGTTAAACCTAAAGCTTCTTCATTTTTAAGTTTCGAAGTATCTTTTTTATCTTGGGTAGGCGTTGAACTAGGTTCAACAGAAGGATCAGTGGCTATCTCAAATAGGTGTTTAAAATGAAAAATAAATGAAATATGTGTTTTCGAGGAATGATAATTAGTACGATTAAGTTTTATTTCTGGAATTAAGGTTGACATTTTTATGGAAAAAAAAATTCCTCCTTATAGAAATATGAATTAAAAAGAAATAACTAGAATTACTAAGGAAACTATGATTATGATTCTGAAAAAAGAATGATATAGCCCTGCAAAGAAATGTTAGAAATAATGATTAATCTAAAAATAATAATGCAGAGGCATTTCAGAATAAAAAAGAATAAAGCAGAGGCGATTAGAATACTTAAATGATTATAGCCTTTAAAAAGGATGATGAAATAATTATTGCATAAAACAAATGCCAGACAAAGGGATCCAACTCGCTATACTTAGGATTTCAAATGATGTAAAATGATTACAAAAAAAATTATAAGGGGTCAAATTTTGAAGTTATAAATTGATTTTATAACTTTATAATTTTAATAAAAATTTAAAAAGTATTTAAAGGATAAACCAATAAAGTCCTTAATGAAGAAATGATAATGATTTTTTTTTTTTAAATACTTATATTAAATCTTACTAACAAAAAAAGATTTTAAAAATAATAATAATAATAAGCCTTAACAAGGCTTAAGAATGCTTAACAATGCTTAATATTTTAAAACTTAAAAGACCTATTAAGGCTTTTTTTTAAAAACTTGTTAAGGCTTTAAGCTTTAAAAGACTCAAATAAAACGTAATAGACTTTTTTTCAAAAAAAACATAATACTCTTTTTAAGAAACGTAATACTTGCATTTCTAAAAAAATGACTTAAAAAAACTGCAAAAAAAAAAGTTTCACAAATCCAATAAAATGTTTTAAAGAGGATGTAAAGAGGATTTGGGTTAAAAATAAATCAGCAAAGCAAAAAAGGACACCGTACTCACAAGTTGAGTTTTACATGTCCATTGCAAAAGGAAGGTCGCGTGTTCAATCCATGCTCATGCTCACTGTTATAGGGTTTGAGCGGTGAAAAAAAAGTGGTGATACTACAAACCGTGTGTGGAAGCTTCAGAGCCAGGAGATCAAAACCAATGGGTGGAGAGAATATCAAAGCAAACAGAACAACCAAAATTGAAATGAAACCTAGGTTCGTGCCCCACGGTGGGCGCCAACAATCCCACAATGGCAAAATAGTAAAATGAGATTAAGAAATATGAGACTCCATCGAATGAAACCGTTGACTTTGTGCTAACCCTAAGCAATGAGTGAGAATGAAATCATCCACTGCAAGAAAAGAAAGGGGAGATCAATATACTGCTTCTCTCAGGAGAGGCTACCTATCACTCTGCATAATTTACACAAGTCTGAACTAATTTCAAGGAGTGGGAGACGAATGAGCAAGTGAACCAATTGCAATGCAAAACCAGGAAAGAGGCAAATGAATGAGATATAGAAACCCAAGTTGGAAAAGGCAAAAAATCGGTTTCTTTCCAAACAAAAAAGATAATCGGGTTGGAAAGAAAATTTCTAAAAAATCTAAACGAAGATTTGGAAAAAATGAGATATTTAAAATCTCATAGATTTAAAAAATCTTTTTATATTTCAAAATAGATATATTAAGATAATTTTAAAAAAATATAGGATGAGTATTAAATTTCAAAAAAAGTAATATTTTAGAGTTGAAATAAATAAATAAGAAATGTTTTAAATTTTTAAAACAAAATGCATAAGTTTAAACTAATCTATTGTTAGTTCTAAGGTTGTTAACAATCACACTTAGAATTATTATTTGCTTAATATTATTGAAGGAATTTTTTTTAATTAAATGATAAGTTGAATAAATATATAAAATATTTAAAATTAAAAATTGCAAAATTTATAAAAAATAAGTGCTATATAATAAATGCTTCTTGTTTTGACGGCATTCCTTCCAAAACAAGAGCAAAAAACAATTGAAATTTTTTTGATAGGAAAACCCTTTGGCAGCAAGCCTTCCAAAGCGGGTTAGTAAAAAAAATGATAAAATAAAACCTGCACACAAAAGATGTTAGAATGAGCAAACAACCACAACACAAACTTCTTCTCTCAATAATGTCTCCAACTAAGGTTTTCTCCAATGAATGGAAACCTTCAACAAAAAACCTAAAATGAGGATTAGTAACCAAGCTCTGATACCATGTAAGAAATGAAAAGATGGAGCAAGGAACGAAAACAATCCAAGTAAGTTAAGTGTGAAACAATGTTACCATGAGATAAGCAAAATCCAAGAGCATACACCAAGATGGTTCAACAATGGAGACAAGGATTTATAAGAGGAAAGCAACGAAAACTCCTTGTGATTATTATGAATGAAGGCAAATGCCTAGAGAAGAGAGAGAGAGAGAGAGAGAGAGAGAGAGAGTTGGATAAAAATAGCTCAATACAATGTGTGGAGAAGAAAGAGAGAGGAGCATCTCTTTTAAAGAGATGAGAAAGGAGTTGCATGTGTACGCATGTGTAACTCCCATTTCTATGAATGCCACATTCATAATAGGTGTGTGCAAAGTGTCAAGATCCTCTTAAGGAGGATAAACTAAATTCATTGATAAAGGAATTATAAAAATGAGTTGTCCTCGCATGTGGAATAAAGGAAAAAATAATGACATGTCCTCCACGTGTGTACAATAGGACAAACTACATTTAGAGATCCTTGGGATATCTCAATTAAATACATCAAATGGAAGATTAATGTTTCTAACACTTTTTCTCCCTTTTCAGACACTTAGATGCATAATGACCATATTCATCACAAGTCCAACACTTAAAGATTTTCATATCTCCTTTTTCTCTTCTTACCAAAAGGGGTACTACTTTATCAATCTTTTTGTATTCCTTAGATCTGCTACTACTAGCAAAATCTCCTCTAGCACTTGTGCTCCTTGATATGTTAGTTCAAATATTTAAGGCACTAAAAACTATCTTTGTTCTGGTCAATTCTCCAAATTGTGTAAGTTCATTCTCAACTACTTCAAGTCTTCTAAGCAATGTCTCCTTTGTGAAATATTTGGTACATGATATCAAAAAATGTATCATCTGAACTATTGGCTTGAATGGTGGTGTTAGGGTCTTCAATGTCTTCCATATAACCTCATCATCTTCTTTGTTTCCTCGTTAAGCTTTAATACCTATAGTAATTTCTGATATACTGCCTATATATGTTCTTATAGATTCATCTTCCATCATCTTAGCATCTTGAAATGCACAAATCTAACTTTGTAACCTCAACTTCTTAGAGTGTGCATCACCCTCAAAACTATTTTCCAAATCTTTCCAAATCAAATGTGAAGTAGGAAGTGATTTTGCCTTATTATACTCAATTTTAGGAATTGCAGTCAATAATGCTTCCCTAGCTCTCATGTCACAGATGAAAAGATCTCTTTTCGCATTGGAGAAACTTTCCAACTCATTTTCTTTGATGATTGTCTTTGTTGATTTTGTCAAAATCCAATATCCCAGACCCATACACAACAAATGTGACTTCATCTCTTCCTTCCAACTATCATAGTTTATTCCATCAAACTTTGGACTATCTTTCCTGAAAATGTTCACCATGGATCTCTTAAAGTTGTTAAAAATTTTCTTCAAGGACCTAATGCTCTAATACCAATTGTTAAAAACAAGAGTCCACCAAGATAACTAAGAGGGGGGGTGAATCAATTATCCAATAATTAAAATACTATCTTCTTTAATCAAACTTAACCATTCAATCAAAGTAAATGAAAACCATACAAAAATGCATGCAGACAATTACACCAAATATGTTGACTATGGAAAGCCTTGATTAGATGGAAAACCTTGATGGAAATGATGCCCACAAGATGATGTACTAATATAAATATTCCTTGTTAGAGGATAGACCCTATTAGGAGTCTGTTACAACATTTAGTACAATGAGTCCTTGTTTAGAGACTTTGAATCTTTATTAGGAGATTCCAACCCTATTAGGAGTTGTGCCAACCCTACTAAGAGTTGTGGTATAATGTATGCAAGAAGAGCCCACTGCCCAAACATGAAATTTCAACTACAAGAAGAGCTCACTACTTAAACAAGTAAGTTATTGTTATCTTCTTCTTTCCTCTATCCTTTCCTTTGTCTTGTGAATTAGACCAATCACTCTCAGACCTTGTCGACTAGATCATGAACCTTTGATCCAAATACCAAACTTTGGATCACTCAGCAAAACCTCGGTAATGAATTTTCCTTCACTTCCACACTACTCTTCTCAATTTTGCATTCTACACTCTCCATTTCTTTTTGAACATTCATAATTTGCATTCATCCATACACCTTTATACCAAGTCCACAAAACAATTCTTGAGGTTCTTATTAGTCCTTCTCAATTAGTTATTATAGGACCTCACTAAGAACATGTTACACTTAGAGATAACCTTAATCTCTTGTTTTGCACCATGAATAACTTTTTTTACATGCATTATTATGACAAGTGACCTTAGACACATCATCTTCAACATGTCTCCTTCATTTCCTCAACCACAATCCTCAGGATATCAACTTTGCTAAGAGATATAACAAATTTACCTGAACATGCCTTTGTGAACTCTATCTCAAAATAGACATCACCAAAACTTACATAACTTCTTCTAGACTTATTCTTTTTGCTTCTGATATTAATTACATTTACCAGATACTCCAAAGTATCTCTCATAACCTTGGGTGGTTCTCATTCTCAACTAGCCATCCATACCAACTTAATCTTTCCACTATTCTTCTATTGAATACCACAAAACACATCAAACATGCTATGTTGACATCAATGACAAAATTAGACATGAATTTAACATATCATCATCAAACCAATCTCTCCAATCTTCCAACAATCTTGCCAATCTTCCAACATGTCTCACTATCCTCTTCTATTCCTGCATTTCCCTCACTCAAGGAAGACAAATTTGATAGATACCTATTTGGTGGTATCTATAGCCCATCAACTGATCAATATAGTTGAAGGAACGAAATATTTTTCTATAAAATGAGGCTAATATTGATGAAGTTTTCTCAAGGTTAATGTTGAAGGTAAAGTGAAAGCAAGCATGTAATAAAAATATACCTCTCGATCCATGTCATTGTGTACAATCCTCATCAAAGGGTATAGTTTCATGTGTATGTAAATCATTTGTCTTAAGTTATCTATAAATTACATGATACTTATGTTATAAATTACATAGGACATAACATGAACAATATGTATACATCATAACCATTGTATACCTTTTAATTTGTATATAAATATTTGCACCTAATTAGCACGTAATACATTGTCACTGATCATGTCATTGATCATCTTCTTTGTCCATCTCATCATCATGAACATCATCATTATTGCCATCATCATCCAAATCGACACAATGACCATCATCATCATCACTATGACCATTATCATCATCATCACCATCACCATCACCAACATCATCATCACCACCACCACCACTACCACCACCACCACCACCATCATCATCATCATCATCACCATCATTACCACCACCACCATCATCAATTCCATCACCATAATCATGAACATCTTCACCATCATCATCATCTCCTTCTTCATCATCACAATCATCATCATCATCTACTTTATCTTCCACTTCTTTGGTATCTTCTCCTTCAATCACATTATACTTTATCAGTCTTCCTCTTGGATCATATCTAATGATGAATGACCAACCTAGTTTATATAGAATGTCAAAGTAAAACACTTGCTCACATTGGCTTGGAAGAACACAGGGCTCATTTCCAACTAGATCAAATGACCTTGTATTAATCATTGTAAATCCATTATCATGTTCAATAATAGTTCTATCAAGATCATTTTGATTTAGTTGAGGTTGTACCATTTAACAATGAATAGAACTAGTTTGAAGGAATTAAATGTTGACCTTATGGTTAGACTATTTGTTAGTCAGTGCCAAAACACTTAATCATATGGTTGGTTACATTGTTAATGACCATGATAAAGTTAACCTTGCAGAAAGTGTCAACTAGTCCAGCATGGAGTGTAAATGAAGGAGAGTAGCTAAGATAGTGTTAATCAAGCTAAATGAGTTAACCAAGTATAATGAATAGTAGTGTTGACCAAGCTTCAATTCTAGCTGAGTTATTGCAGTGTGAACTAAGCTCTATAATATTTTTTGAGTGATCAATGTTAATCGAGTTCATAGCTACTCCTAAGTGATCAATGTGGATTGAGCATCTATGTCAACCAAGTGCCAAAGACTTTTGAGTTCACTATGTTTCTAAGTGTCAAAATATGAACTAAGTGGATTTCTAAACCTAAGTATTAGTACTAAGCTTGTTAGAAACAATAGTCCACCAAGATAACTAAAAGGGGGGGGGGTTTGAATCAATTATCTAATAATTAAAAGATTTATTGACCTTTAATAATCTTATCCATTCAACCAAAGTAAATAACAACCATAACAAGAGGCACATAAAAAATTACACCAAATATGTTAACTAGGGAAAGCATTGATCAGAGGGAAAACCCCAGTGTGAATGGTGCCCACAAGATGATGTACTAATAATCCTTCTCTATACAAGTTCTTGCCCAACTATGAAAGCAAAAATAATCCTTGTTAGAGGATGAACCCTATTAGGATTATATTAAAAAATTTAGTGCATATGAGTCCCTTTTAGGAGACTTTGAATCCCTATTAGGAGATTCTAAGCCTATTAGGAATTGTGGAAGACAAAAGGAACCATTATCCAAATAGCTTCTAGGGCAAGACCACTGAACTCACTGTCCAACTAATCTCTCAACTATTCCTTGTAGAATAATCGTATGTACTCTACTTTAACTTCTTTCCTCTATCTTGTCAACTGGACCAATCACTATTAGACCTTTTAGACCAGGTCATGAACCTCAGATCCAAGTATCAAAGTTTGGATCATGCAATAAAACTTTGGCAGTAAAGTTTCCTTTACTTCCTCACTGCTCTGGTTATCTTAGCATTCCACTCTTTGTGCTACTTACAATCATTCACATTCCTCCATAGATGATAAAGGAAAATGCCCTTCCTTTTTTTTGAATCCATAAAAAAATTCTCTGAGTTGGTTGTTACACCTTCTCAATTAATTATTATAGGACCACCTTAAGAACACGTTAAACTTAGCGATAACATTAATCTTTCACCTTGCAGCTTGAATAACTTTATGTACACCTAACATTATGATGAGAAATCTTAGCCTTGTCATCAGCAACATGTCTTCTTTACATATTTAACTTTGGATTCTTAGAATAAAAAATTTACTAAGAGATATAACAAGTTTACTAGAACATGCCTCTATAAACTCTATCTAAGAACAATCTTCACCAAAACTTGCATAACTTCTTCCAAACTTAATACCTTATGCTTATAAGGTTAGCTACATATAGTAGACACATAGTATAATCTCCTTCTAACCTCACTACTAAGAGTACTCAATGATTTATCTGCACTAACTTGATCTTTACCATTGTTCTTCTATCAGATACCATAGAAAACTGTTATGTTGACATCAATGACAAACACAATCATGAATGTAGCATATCATCATGATAACAATCTTATGATGTTTCTACAATACTCACCCATCAGAATATCAAAATCATTCATGCTTCCAACAATCTTCCCCTTTGGCATTGATGGCAACATATATGAAAAAGTCTAGTTCCAAGAATACCAATTGCAAAAGACTATTAACCTTACTTTTCAAATCCTCTTCATCAATCATTCTCCCATTGATATACCTCAATTTCCTTTCCATCAAACTATCTTTCCATGTTGTACTTTTTCCCTTTTTACTTCTTTCGAACATGTTGTACTTTTTTTCATGCTATACTGCTGCCCCATTGACATTAATGTCAAAGGTTTCAACAACCATCAAACTCTACAACAACTGTTTCTAACTAACTCAAGTGTCAAAATACACTATTCAAAAACAACATCCAAAAAGAGTCCTAGATGACTTTATCCATCATAGATACTCCCCCATATAGGAAGCATCAGCGTTTAGTCTAGACAAACAATAGTGCTCTGTTACACTAGACTGATGCACTCTTGCATCATCTTCTCTAATTTAGGAAGGGGCCTAACCCCTAGCATACCTCACAAATACTTGAAAGTCTCTTTGGGAAGAGGCTTAGTAAAAATATCTATAATCTTCTCTTTGGTTTTTACATACTCCAATCTAATTTTCTTTTCTACAACTTTCTCTCTCAACATGTGATATTTAATAGAAATGTGTTTGGTCTTAGAATGAAACACTAGATTCTTAGATATATTTATTATGCTTGTATTGTCATAATGTATGACAATAGGTTCACTAAATTCTATCCTTATTGTTGGAAATATTTAAGATATGATAGGTTACTAAGAGGGGAGGGGTGAATCAGTAACTTCAAAACTTTAAACAATTCAGCACTTTAACCATGTATACTATTCACCACTCATTCATCTAATCTACTACATATATGAGAAATCAAACATCCATAACACAGGTACACAGAGATTTGGAAACCTAGAAACCTTCCAAATAGAAAGTAAAACTAGGGTGGGGATGATACCCACAAAACTTTGTTACTACAATATGAAGTTGGCCTATTAAGACTTACATTGACCACTTCTAGTGATCTGCCCTATTAGGAGCACAAAGTACTGCTAGGTCCACCTTGTTAGAGGATTTTACAAACATACACTAAAGTATGCACTCTGTTAGGAGATTTATACAAAGACTATTAATTCTACCCTGTTAAAAGATTTACAAAACTGAATTCACCTATTAGGATTAAATAGTGGATCTACTTACAACTTGATTGCTAATTAGATCCTTGAAGTACAGATCACCTCTTGTGACTGATGAATCTTTACTGCTCCTTGTAGACCTTGCTGAATATTTTACTCTACTACTAATTTTCATTTATTCACCTCAAAATATTACATGTCCATCTTGATACTTACTTTCATTACTTTGTAAATGATATAATACATTACATATGTACCATTCCAATAATTACAATTGCAAGGTTGGCCAAAACACAAGTGAACAAAATATTTCTAAGTCAGCCAAACAGTAGAAAACTTAGGTTCTTCAAGCTAACTTGGTAACCTTCTAATACTTGGAGTTCACTGCATTACTCAACATCATCATGCACTTGATAGAAGTGAAGGCTTGGTCCATACTAATGACACAACGTAGCTTGGAACTCAGTAACCATTGGAGACTCGGTAGATATAGTATAACTCGATAAAAATTGAATCCTTCATTTACCTTGCTTTCACTCGATAAACACTACACTTTCATTACTCGGTAAACACTGGGCTTCCATCACTTGATAAACACTATGAAGCTCAGTGAACACTATATGCTTGGTAGATACTGCTGAGCTACACACCTACTCAGTAGCTTCATGAATGCTTGGTATGAACTTCTTAAGTGATGAACCTACAAGGTAACCACTGAATGCTCGGTATACACTATAGACTGAGTGATGAACTCAGTAATCATTCATAATCAAGTAAGTGTTGTCACTAATGACAAATACAATATAATGCCAACAATCTCCCCCTTTGTCATTAGTGACAAAACACTTATAAGCCAAAACATATGTACATAACCTGACTCAATGAATTTTGGTTTTTCAAAATTGATCTTTGTAGAACTGCTACATATACATTTCTATATATATCTTCTTGATGATGTATATACAAAGATACTTATGTACACATGCTAACTCTATTGAGTGCTAATTCCCCCTATCACTTATAGTGATAACTCTCCTCACTTATTATGTTGAATCTCTCCCCATTTTTGACAATAATGCCAAAGGACTACATAGATACAGTTTATATGACTACACCAAAGTGAGATAGCAATTCTTGATGTACCTTAAGGATGATGGAAAACATATTATCCCAAGTCTGCTACAAATTTTGAAAGGTGGAGAGAGCAATTTGAGCTTCTGCTAATAATTGGATTAAGTGATTAGCCACTGAGAATTTCTGATCTTGGACCAATTTTTTGCAATGAGTAATATGTTTTTACATTGTGTCCATGATAGGAAGGATCATGTGTTGGATGTCTATGAGTGTAGACCGGATCCTTGCTTCCTCTCTCAATAATTCTACCTATACATCTGCCAAATATCTGATTTTGGTGTGATAGGAGGTTGTGGAGAAGGATACCACTTTTAACTTGGATGCACTTGATTGCATATCAATGTCAATCTTATTTAGCTTATCCTTTATTTCTTTAGTAAAACCATAAACATCACAAAGTTTGGCAAAAAGTGATTTTGCATTATTAAAAGAATTTTCAAAATTTCCCAAAAATGTTGACAATTCAACTTGCTTGATTGCTATCTTTTGAGAAATATGCTCTAGCACCTTATTATCAAATATCCTTTCAGCTTTCTCAATAAGTTTCTCTTGTCCAGAAGAGTCTTCATTAAATTTCTGTACTGCCTCTTCTAACTGAATCAAAATGTGTTGAGTAGAATCTACTTCAACACCTATAGCATCTATAATTATATCCTTGGCATTCTCAATTATTATGTATTCCTTATCCCTTTCTGATCTTAACTATTTCTATGTAGCTTTCATCTCTATGAGTTGACTGGCTAACCTCATCTCTTCACTAGTAGCAATGTCATAGTCAATCTTTGGAATCACTATTTTTATGTCTAATTCAATGTCTTCTCCAATTTCCTTTCTAGTGATCAGAAGTTTTAATGGATGCTTTTGTTTGACTTATGTGATTACTGGTTTGACCTTAGGAATAGACACAATAGTGGAGATAAAAGGGCTAGTAGTGAAAACTGGGATAGGACTCAAGGATTGAATGCCAATAGAAGTGCTAACCGGATCAAAAATTGAAACATTTTCCAAAAATGGTATCACGCTTGGTAGAGTACCCATAGTAGTATCTAAACTAATTGGAGTCAAAGTGGATATAGATGATGCTGATGGAAACAAAACTATAGAACTTACTGGAATTGATGAAAACAAAACTGTGGAACTTACTAGTACACTCATTTTTGATGAAGGAGCTAAGGAGGCTGACTCGATGGCTAAAGAGGTGATAGATAGCTTGGTAGATAAAGTGCTTGGCACTTTAGTTTTAGATACCTAGAGCTAGGAGGTGGCTAGTGAAGATTGAGCAATTGATGGGACTGTTGTGCTCACAATCGCACTTGCAGAAGTTATCTCCAAAGTAGATGTTACAGTCTTTGGTGGAAAGTGAGGAAGGGATGCAATAACTTTTTCTGCAATTTTTACTGGATCTTATTCATCTTTTTCTTCCTCATGTGCTTCTTCCTCCTTGTCTTCTTCCTCTTTCTCTTCCATTAGTGCATGCAGCTCTCCTAGAGTAACTATGATGGATGGAGTGCTATCAAAATCATCGTTGTCACTGTTGTCATCATCCTTGATTTCAACAAGATCATCACTAGGCTTTTGCAGATGATAGATGTTCTTCCACATGTTTCTTGCATCTCTTACAACATGTTCAATGTCCTTAATTAAAATAAAACATGTGTGAAATCTAATCATCATTTTGCCTTCATTGTTCTTCATTGCTGCCTTTATTTTTGTTTTAGTGAGACTCAGTAGAAGATTCTTCAAGGATTGCTCATATATGTCTTTGACCGTTTGGGTGGTTGATTCCCATCTTGGTTGTGATCTCTCCAACAGCTCTTTGGAGATTTGAGGGGCAAGCTCATCTGGGGAGTATTTCCATTTTCCCATCTTATTGAGTACCAGTTCCTCAATTTGCATTTTCTCTACATCAATCCTTGTTTCAAATTTCAATGCTTTGAAATTTGTGATGCCAGATCCCTCTTCCAATTTTTTTAGCCTTTCCTCAAATGTGAGTGGAGGCCTAACAAGTACATTTTCATGCTTGCCTTGTCTGGTTCTTCTAGAGAATACTGCAGTAGGCTTCTTCTTAGGTTTGGTGATAATTGCCTTCCCTTTCTTCTTTGGAGGTTCCTCTTCTTTTTCAAATTCAAGTTCTTCACCTTCTTCTTCTTCTTCTTCTTCCTCACCTTTTCCTTCAATAAGCATAAGAGGGCCGGTTGTAGTTTTCAACTTTTCTATATTTCTCTTGCCTTTGCTTATAGCCTGGGGTAGCTTGATTTCAATCTCAATTCTAGTCTTGGCTTCATCATAAGTGCCAAAGGCAGTAAGCTTAGGATCTATAGGTTCATTTACTAGTGCTTCAATAATATCCCTAGCCTCATCAATATTCACCTCATAAGGAAGAGGTTTCACCCATGCAACTCGGGGTCTGACTGCCTGAATGTATACCTTATCACAGTCAACCATGAAGTATACATCATCTTTGTAATCTTAAACTAGTTTGGGTGGAATTTGGAACCTTTTGTTCATTCTTTCCTTGAAATCTTCAAAATAATTATCCATAACTTTTTCAAAGTTTACACCCATGTCAGCAATAAACTCATTAATCTGATATAAAATTAGAATATCTTTTCTCCATACTACTGAGCCCTTTGATGGAAAGAATTTTTGAATATAGAAAAATAAAAAAATTAACAAAGAACCAAATTTTTAGGGATTATTCTTTGAAGTCCTTATGCTATCCATGTTTTTGTTCAATTGTTTCAACAATAATTCTAACAGGTCAAATTCAAGATTTTTCTTCACAATTTTGAATGCCAAATCAACAACCTCACAAGGCACACTGTTCAAATGACTGGAGCTATAAATTTTGTGTGCAATGATGTGAATGCCAAACCTTAATTCAATATCAGATACAGTGCTGACCTTCAAACCTCTACCGTCCCATTTAGCTAGGGTTTTCTTCTATAACTCCTCCCAACCTAGGGTTTTAGTAGTTTTTGCTTTATTTAGCATGGGGAGATGGGTAATTTTATGAATCATCTTCTTGGTGATTAACACTAGCTACTCTAACCATAGTTGTCCATTGTGAACATGACTGAGTATGTACCTAATCCATTTAATTTGGAAACTTCTTGGCATATGTGAGATATGGGTTGACCCTTTCGTCTCTAGATGCTTATGTTTGGGTTTCAAAGAGCCATCAATACTCATTTCTTTAAGGGAATTTTCCATCTCTAGGTTCCCAATCTCTTGAATAGAACATTTGAAATGTGTACAAATGTCATTTATGAGAAGTACCTTTGGTGGAGTTTGTGATTGAGCTCCATTGGAGTCGAGTGATTCTGCAATTGCTGGAACTATCTTGAAATTCGGCACCTTCCACTCCACACCTTTAACTAGCATTTATGAACCTCTTTTTGCCTTGGTGCTACTGCTACTCCCAGATTCCATCACTGCTTGATAGGTGTAAGAAAATTTTGAACAAATTCTTCGCTTGAAAATTGTTTAAAATCGCTTCGAATTTTCTTTGGAATTGCTGGAAATTTTTTCGCTCTGTAATCGCAGTGAAGAATGAAATCAAATTCTGCCTTTTTGATGAAAATTTTGTAATAAATGCTTGGTACGAAGGTAGCTAAGATGACATAGTGCTTGATAGGCTATCATTCAATTTCTTGGTAGAAGCTTACAATTTAGTGATTGAACAAAACTTTTTTTTACTCCTGATCTAGCTCGGTAAGGTCTTCAACTGACTTTCCTCGGTAGATGCAACTTGGTGAAAGATATGCTTTCTTTGATCCTTGTGTATCTGGAATACTAATTTGATCATTTTTCTTTCTTTTATTTTGGAACTAATTTAGATATTACTAGAAGATGTAGTTCCATATCCTTGTTTATGGATCTAACTAGAGATGGTGGAGTCACCCACTTCTTGAGTGACATTGCCATCATTTGAGCTATCGTGTTCGGTAGATTTAGGAATACACTATTGCCTCATCTGCTTCCAAATGTTTTCAGCTTAAGCTTTCTTTTCATCTTCAAATTTTCTTATGTTCCTGCAATTTTTAGCAATATGACCAAGTTTTGTACATGTATAGCAGCTTACAGTAGTGTCCTTCTTCCTTAGGTGATGTCTTACACAGTTTATACCAATATGTCCATATTCTCCACAATAATGACATCTACACTAGGTATTGTAGTCCCATCAAAATATTTCTTTAACAAGTTTTTTAGCTAGATTGAATGATTTGGATTTGCATTGGAATGCCTTGTGACCATACTTCTTGCATTTGTGACAATTTCCTTCAAATTTTTGTTTCTCCTTGCATTCATTAGCTTTATGACCATGCTGACAGCAACTATAGAATTTACCATTGAATTTACCTTTTCCATTGCTCCAACACTTGTTTGATGTGTGACCTAACTTACCATAGTGATTGCAAGTAGGTCTTTGATTCCTTTGGGCACCTTTTTTGGAGGTTTCAACTTCTTCCTTATAACCAAGTCCAACTTTACCTTTTTGTCTATGAAGATTCTACTCACTTTGTTGATTTAATTGAGTCATGTCTGCTTGAGATTTCATCATTCTCTCATTGATTTATTTTTCAGCATTTAGGTCATTTTCCAAACTTTCATTGATTTGTCTTTCAGATCTTAAGTCACTTTGTAAGCTTTCATTGAGTTATCTTTCAATGATTAAATCATTTCTCAGGCTTCCATTTTTAGATCTCAGATTCATAATTTCTTCATTTGCATTAGATAGTTGATCCACAAAATCTCCATGCTGATTGGATTGATTATTTCTTGTCTCTAAGTCTTTATTTTTCTTGTTTCTCTATTCCAAAACTTCACATAGCCTGATTGATTAGATTTCTTGTTCTCTTTTAAGCTTTCTTACTTCTTCCTGCAGAGAGCCATTCTTTGCTAGGAGTTCCTTGATTGCCTCATTAGCTTCATCTGAACTGCTTGATGGTAAAAGGTCTTCAATCTTTTCTTCAACATACTGATGGTCATTCATTTGTCTTGCAAGTTCCTTCCTTCTCTTTAGGGATTGAGAAAGATGCTCCTTTGCTTCTTTGAGTTGAGCCATGGCCATTTCCAGATCTAGCTTTTCATTTTCAATAGCTTTGTCAAGCCTAAATATCTCCATTATCCTTGATCTTTGCTCAAGCTATCAAACTTTTATCTTGAGAACCACAAAAGCTCTGATACCAATTGTTGAAAATATTTAAGATATGATAGGTTACTAAGAGGGGAGGGGTGAATCAGTAACTTCAAAACTTTAAACAATTCAACACTTTAACCATATATACTATTCACCACTCATTCATCTAATCTACTACAGATATGAGAAATAAAACATCCATAACACAGGTACACAGAGATTTGGCAACCCAAAAACATTCCAAATAGAAAGTAAAACTAGGGTGGGGATGATACCCACAAAACTTTGTTACTACAATATGAAGTTGGCCTGTTAAGGCTTACATTGACCACTTCTGTGATCTGCCCTATTAGGAGCACAAAGGACTGCTAGGTCCACCTTGTTAGAGGATTTTACAAACATACACTAAAGTATGCACTCTGTTAGGAGATTTATACAAAGACTATTAAGTCTACCCTATTCAAGGATTTACAAAACTAAATTCACCTATTAGGATGAAATAGTGGATCTACTTACAACTTGATTGCTAATTAGATCCTTGAAGTATAGATCACCTCTTATGACTGATGAATCTTTACTGCTCCTTATAGACCTTGCTGAATATTTTGCTATGTTGCTGATTTGCATTTATTAACCTCAAAATATAACATGTCCATCTTGATACTTACTTTCATTACTTTGTAAATGATATAATACATTAAATATATACCATTCCAATAATTACAAGTGCAAGGTTGGCCAAAACACAAGTGAACAAAATATTATTGAGTCAGCCAAATAGTAGAAAACTCATGTTCTTCAAGCTAACTTGGTAACCTTCTAATACTCAGCGTTCACTACATTACTTGGCATCGTCATGCACTCAGTAAAAGTGAAGGCTCGGTCCATACTAATCACACAATGTAGCTTGGAACTCAGTAACCATTGGAGACTCAGTAGATATAGTATCACTCGGTAAAAATTGAATCCTTCATTTACCTTACTTTCACTTAGTAAACACTACACTTTCATTACTCAGTAAACACTAGGCTTCCATCACTTGGTAAACACTATGAAGCTCAGTGAACACTGTATGCTCAGTAGATACTATTGGGTTGCACACCCACTTGGTAGCTTCATGAATGCTCAGTATGAACTTCTTAAGTGATGAACCTACAAGATAACCACAGAATGCTCAGTATACACTGTAGACTAAGTGATGAACTCGATAATCATTTAAAATTGAGTAAGTGTTGTCACTAATGAAAAATAAAATATAATGCCAACAATATTATCCTTTAGCATCTGCTTCATCCAAACAACTTGATTACAATTTTTTGTTGTTGCAACATATTTTTCTTCTATTGTACTTTCTGAGATATAGTCTTAGCCAAGAAACTAATCTTCCTCCGCCAAGAAACTAATCTTCCTCCAAGAAAGAAGGCTCCACCATTGGTGCTCTTTTTGTCATCCATATTGCCTACCTGATTAGCATCAGTATAAGCATATAGTGTCAAATCATTAGATCTATCATACCACAATCCAAACTCAGGTGTTTTTTCAAGTATCTAAATATCCTTTTGACTACTTCATAATGTGCTTCTTTGGGATCAGCTTTGAATCTTGCAGCAATTCCAACTGCATTTTCTATATCTGGCCTTGTGTGACTTAGATATTGCAATCCTCCAATCATAGATCTGTACTTCTTCTCCTCAACAGTTGGTGTCTCATCCTTTGTAGATAACTTGTGTCTAGTTACCATAAGTGTTCCAATGGGTTTACATGTTTCCAAACAAAACCTTTTTAGTAAATCTTACAAATACTTAGTCTAAGAAATAAATATTCCTTCTTTTTCCTACACAATCTACAATCCTAAAAAATATTCCATTTCTCCCATAATGCTCATTAGGGTAAACTTTAAGAAACCCCCTCTAGAAAAAGATATAAAATATTGGTGAATTTATCATTATTTTGAAAAATAAAATATTTTATTAGCGAATATCTCAAATTTTGTATTTTAAATATTATTTGCATTGGTGATTATTTTAGAATCAAAATTTTTAAGTAGAAAAAATTGGCAACTCTACTAGGGAAAAATTGTACAACACATGCTTAGGTGTTGAAGTACTATATTTTCCTTGGCCATGTTAGTATTTCAATTGTCAGATCCTTTGGGAATTACCTATGGTCTTAGTGGGCTTTTCTAATGAAAAACCTTGAGAATTTAAAAAGAAAAAGAGTAGACCCCCATGCCATAGGTGTACACTAATAGGTACAGTCCTTGCAAAGGTGTCTTATCCATCAAGAAAGAGTTGCAATCCCAAAACCAATTGTGATTGGTTGCATTCCATTTGTCAGTTTTCTTCTTGATAATCGCATAATATTTTTATTAGGTCAACAAAATTATTGCATTACTTTTCCCCTAGGTGGGTGGCAACTCAAAAAGGTTTTAACCAGTGTCACATTTAAGGAAGTTTTTAGATCATGGGAAGTGTGAAAAATACGTGGGAAAATGTGAAGAAAAACCTAGCTATTAAGTTACAGATTGATCTTCCTCCCAAAGGAAAGAAAAATTGGGCTATGAAAGGAGCTTAGATTCAAAAAGGAAATTAGTCCGAGGAGAAAATGGCAAGGAAAGATAATACTTACTTTTCTATTATTGAAAAGGAACCCTTCTACAAGGGTCCTAGATCTCATCTAGGTTTATCTAATGATGATTTCTATAATACTCTTGAAATGATATGTCAGGAGAAAGTTGTGCAACCACATGCACTTAGTCTGGATGATAGAAATAGTAATAATCTTTTCTAGCATAGTATGAACCCTTTCATGTCAGATTACTCTCCTACAAGATTAAGACCTAAACATTTAGAACCTGAGCATTTCAATGATGAGAAGACCTCTAGTACTGAGTTTACCATTCCTAACCCTAATGAGAATGAAATCTTGAGAATACAGCTTGCTAAGCAAGAGGCTATTGATAGTAAATTTCAAAAGGAAAGGGAAGAAAAGATCATGAAAGCTTATGAAGAAAAGCAAGAATTACTTAGGCAAATTGCTTCCTTGAAGAAGAAGAATGAGATAGCAGCTAGTACTTGGTAGCCTAAAATTGTGGGTCAAGTTGAACAACTTAAATTGCAAGAGAAAAAGTTGATAAAAAGCCAAGATAAAAACCAGGAGGGTCTTGTGGTACAACAGATCAAGAGTTATAAGACCTTAGAAGTTAAAAGGGATGTAGAACATGTTGTTTTTGTTCAAGATAAGGGAAAACAAAAGGAATTTGGTGTTAGGATCAATGAACCAACAAAGTTTGTCCAGATCTATGACTCTTTGTCACCTCTGAATATTGAGTTCAAGAAAAGGAGGAAGGAGAAGGATGCTTTGGCTAAGAAATTGGAAATTACAGAGAATGAGGCAGCCATAGCTGAGATTAATAACAAGATTAGGTTTCTAGAGAATGCTAGGAAGCAATCTACATTTATTCCTAAAGATAGTGATAGATCAAATATTGCAAATTAGAATGTTGCTAAGTTGTCTACCTCTTTCTTGTCTTCTTCATCACAGAAATTGGATCTTAATAAATCTACTGCAGATGCTAGTACTAGTAAAACTTTTAACAACAATGAAATAAATGTTGTTAGTACCTCTAAGATTGATCTACAAAGGAGACCTATTCAGTTAGAAGGTTATAGGAAAATACTCTTTGAGGGTATTCCTGGTTTCCATAACCATATCCCACAAGAAATGAGGAAAAGATTGCCTAAGTTTGCTAGAAATAATGCTATCACTTGAGGAATTTTCATGACATGATGAGTGATTATGAGGTTGAGGCTAAAGATGTTAACATGAAGTTATTTGTTCAGTCATTAACTAAAGATGCTAGAGAATGGTTCAAGAGGCTCCCTAATTCATCCATTACAAATTGGAAAGACATTGAGTATTGTTTCAAAGAGAAATATGGTGACAAGAAAAATTAGAGCTATATTTTTAGTTAATTCAATAACATTAAGAGGTTACCTAATGAGTTTGTCACTGAATTTAACACTAGATTTCAGAAAACAATGTACAAGCTAATGCAGGCCATGTGAGTTGATGACAAGGTATGTCTAATTACTTATTTGAATGTCTTTGATGGTAAAATGGCATACCAACTTAGGGATAAGGAGCCTAGGAATTTAAGAGATGCTTTTAGAATTTCTATAAATGTGGAAAATAACTTGAGAATTTTAGGGAGGTTAGAGAGCAAAAGAGATGATCCTAGGTTGTTTGGGAGTAAGGGAAATAGAAAGGAAGATCACAAAAGTGCAGGTGGAAAGAAGCAAGAGCCTAGTGAGATAAGTCAAGTTCTAAATGCTATAAAGAGTCTAAATCTTCCTTAGGTAAAGAATTATAGGAACCCCACTAATAAT
Organism: Cupressus sempervirens; assembly: GCA_028749045.1. Lineage (NCBI taxonomy): Eukaryota > Viridiplantae > Streptophyta > Pinopsida > Cupressales > Cupressaceae > Cupressus > Cupressus sempervirens. Next base: position 393,604,978 of record CM053788.1, on the reverse strand, counting down.
AGGGTCCTATATCACTAAAATTTCAATAGACAAAATAGATTGCAAAATTTCCCCAATCACGCTACTTGGAAGGATGGCCAGCCAAGTGTCCCTTCCCCCAAGAACACCTTTATCCAAAAACTCTATAAATTTGGTAGATGACCCTGAATTCACTACTGAACCTACATAGTGCTTTGTTTGTCAATTACCTCATGCTCCTGAATATTGTGTAGTAGCTTTGTCATTTTCTTGAAATCAAACCAAGATATAAGAACATCAAGAACATGAAGAAAACAATGATGATGTAGGATGTAATATGTTTGAGTCACATTATGAGTATTTTGATTGTGAATATTATGATAGAGATGTGAATGATCGATTTCATAATGAAATGCAGCAGAAAATATTTTCTAATGAGGATGATGGTGAAGATAATGTGTGTAATATGGTAAATACCAAAGAAGAAATGATATTAAAGAAATCTTCTAGGGAAGAGATTGATCAAATTACTACTAATATAATAGCTCAAGTGAGACTAGAAACATGGATTAGAAAGAGGGTAGTGACAAGGTGGCTAGTATTTTTATAAAAGGAGTTCATCTTTAAAAAGGAGAAGCTGTGAAGCCTAAAGAAATCCCTACTGATAAGGTTAAGATTACCAGTAAAAAATGGGAACCAAAGAAGGTAAATAGTCCCAAGGTTTGTGAGTTCCCAAATAATGCTCCCAAGAAGTTAGATGAGAAGATAGCAAAAGTAATCATTATAAGTGACAAAAATCACCAAGGTCCTATAAAAATTTGGGATATACATCATGACAAAAAGAGTAGGGTTGTTGATAGCCCATCTAATTTTTCTATAGATATGATTAATGTGTTATCACAAATTACTGTCAAGGTCCCTTTGTCTTAGTTATTAAGAATCCCTGAACATAGAAATAAAGCCATGGCATGGTTGGGAGATACTGATATAAAGGTAATACATGATTGTAATGAAAGTCATAATCCCAAGGAAAGTAGTAAAGAAAAGGTGAAAGACAAAAAAGCTGAAGTAGTTGTGTCTCAAATTCCTCAAATGTTTTGGGATAATTCTATTAATCAATTTTTTGGAAATGTTGAGCTATTTTTCTTGAGTATTTTAGTAAATGATAAAACATTGAAAAATTGCATGATTGATTATGGTGCTTCCAATATTGTGATACCTTTTGAAAAAATGAAGGAATTAGGCCTGAAGGTAGATACTACTCAAGGAAGATGTTGTGCTATGGATAAAAGAGAAGTGACAGTCATAGGTACTATTAATTTTTTACCATATAGACTGACATCCTATCCTGACAAAGAACTTACTATGAGTGTGTTGGTTGTTGATATTCCACCCCAGTATGGTATGTTATTATCTAGAAAATAAAGTGCTGCCATGGGAGGAAGTTTACAATGTGATCTATCATTTGCTACTTTTAACATTGATGAGAATTTGGTAAAAATAAATAGAGAACCTAAGAGCATATATATGATAGAAGAAGAAATAGAGGATGATATGAAAAATTTTATGGATACAGATGTCAATGCATTCCAAGATGAGGTCCTAACTTTAAAGAAAGATAAACATAAATCACAGATGGAAGTAGAAGCTAATACAAAAACAAAAAAAGGTGACCTATGTGCTATGTTTTTTGATGATGTTTTCTATAAGGATGGATTTGGTGCAGGTATTTTTTTTATATCTCCAGTGGGGGTAACATACAGATTCTCTTTTACATTGAGTTTCCCTTGTACTAATAATATAGCAGAATATGAGGCTCTATTATTAGGACTCAGAGTAGCTCATAAGCATTAGATAAAATGTTTGCATGTTATAGGAGATTCTAAATTGGTTGTATCCCAAGTAAGAAATTCTTATGTGTCAAAAAATAAAAGATTAAAACAATACAGGAATGTTGTAAGGGATATGATTGAATATTTTGATGTATTTGGGATAGTTTGGAAAGATAGGACTAACAACAAGATGAAAAATTTTCTAGAAAATATAGCAATAAAACCTAATGACGTTAAATTTTCTAGTATATCTAAAATTGAGACTCAAACTAGGCCCTCTATTCTTGATAATGTCTAGAATTGGCGAGTATTTGAAGATGATAAGGATATTCTAAGATTTTTGAATTGATAGAATATATTGTCAGGACAAAAAATTGATTGTGCAGCTTATGTAGAGAATATAAATGGGAAAGATACTATTTTTGGGTAGGAAGTTGTACAATTAAAGACAAATAAAATCCAAAAGGGTTTAGTTTTTTTAGAAACTATTTTTTACAACCAAGATAGGACATAGGTTCATGCCAGTAAGTATGATGCTAAAGATATAGAGGAGGTAAATTTGGGGGCTAAGGAAGTACCTAAGACGGTATATATTGGTAAGAAATTGCCTCCTAAAATTAGGCAAGACTTGATAGATTCATTGAGGAAATATAGGCATGTGTTTGCATGGTCATATGACAACCTAAAAGCTTATAGGGACGATCTTTTCAGCATGGAATCCCTTTGAGACCAGATGCTAAACCTTTTAGGCAGAAACAGAGGCCAATAAATCCAACTTTGTCTCCCACAATGCAAGAGGAACTGATCAAGTTAAGAGATGTAGGGATCATAAATCCTATTATACATTCTTCTTTAGTGTCCAATTTAGTCCCTATTAGGAAGAAAAATGGATACATAATATTGTGTGTTGACTTTAGCAATCTTAATATATCTTCATTAAAGGATAATTATGGATTGCCAAATATGGAAGCTATGTTGCAAAGGGTCACTGGTTCTAAACTTATGTCCATGATGGATAGATTTTCAGGTTATAATCAAGTGGTTGTTAGGGAATCAGAATAGTTTAAGACTGCATTTACTACTCCATGGGGTGCTTATGTGTATGTTAGGATGCCTTTTGGGCTTACTAATGTTGGTGCTACTTTTCAATGTGCTATGGATGTGGCTTTTTCTGACATTATTGATATATTCTTGGTTGTATATTAGGATGATCTAACTACTTATTCTAAAGATGAGAATGATCATTGCATGCATTTAAAAAAGGTATTTATTAGAGCTCTCAAATATGGCATTTCTTTGAATCCTAGAAACTATAATTTTGGTGTAACTAAAGGAAATTTTTTAGGGCATCTAGTTGGTAAGAATGGAGTGAGGATCGACCCTAAAAGGGTAGAAGAAATAGAAAAAATTTAGAAGCCTAAAAGTGTTAAGGGAATTCAGTCATTTTTTGGGCAGATTAACTTTCTCAAAAAATTTGTGACTAATTTTCCAAAGATTAGTAGGCCTATTTTCATGATGTTAAAGAAAGGATCTGAGATAAAATTGGATGGGGAGCCTACCATTGCATTCTAGAAGATCAAGCAAGCTATTAAAGATGCTCCTATTCTTAGAGCACCTAATTATGATAAGCCAATGCATATATTTTATTTTTCTTCATTTCACATTGTTGTTGTAGTATTGTTACAAAAAAATGAGGAAGGTTATGAACAACCCATTGCATTTTTTAGAAAATCATTACAGGCAGTAGAATTGAAATATGACATAAGTAAAAAATAGGTATATGCATTGGTGAAAGGGGTAAAGGCTTTTAGGTGTTACCTAATGGGAGCCACTGTTATTGAATTTGTCCCCACTGCTATTGTAAAGGATATATTTTCACAATAAGAGGTATCTAGCAGAAGATGTAGGTGGATTAATAGAATACAAGAATTTAACATTAATATTCAGATCACCAAACTTGTTAGGGTTCAATGTTTGGCGAAATTGATGACAGAAGCTAATTTAGAGGCAAACCAAATCAATCAACTTGATGATAGTTGCAGGGATAATCTTTGTGATATGGATACTTCTGATTGGTATAGAGATGTGATTTATTACTTGCAGAACATGAAATCCCCACTAGGATTAATAGATAACTAGAAAAGATCTCTAAAGTTGCAAGCTATAAGGTATGTTATAGTGCAAGGGCAATTGTGGTGGAGGAATATGGAAGGGGTACTTTTGAAGTGTGTAGATGAAATTGAGTCTAAAAAAAAATTAAGAGATATGCATGAAGGTGTGTGTGGAGGTCATTACATGGCTAAGACCATAGCTCACAAGGTTCTTAGATCTGGTTTTTGGTGGCCAACACTTTTCAAAGATGACCATGAATTTTTTAAAACCTGTGATGCTTGTCAGAGATTTGGTGGAAAACTAAAATTCTCTAGAAATTTACCATTGAGACTTGTTGAAGTACAGGCACCCTTCCAGCAATGGGGAATTGATTTTATTGGTGAAATTTCCAACAAATCTAGTGGTGGACATTCCTGGATTCTGGTGGCTACTAATTATTTTACTAAGTGGGTTGAAACAATTCCCACTAAGAATGCAACAAGAAAAGTAGTCATTAATTTCATCTTAAATAATATTATAACTAGATTTGGTTGCCCATAGAAGATTGTAACTGATAATGCTATGTGTTTTAGATCTAAGCAGTATAAAGAATTCTACAAGAAATATGGCATTACAAAGTAGACATCTTCACCATACCATCCCCAAGGGAATGGTCAAGTAGAATCAAGCAATAAGAGCATATTGAAAATTATCAAGAGAATTCTAGGAGAGAATAAAAAGGCTTGGGATTCCAAATTTCCATTAGCTTTGTGGGCTAATAGGGTTACTTTGAAAAAGGCCATTGGATGTTCTCCTTTTGATTTAGTTTATGGTATACAAGCTAGACTTCCATAGAATAATTTCAAGGAGATGTATAAGTTTATTCAAATCTATGAAAATAATATCATTGATGAAATGCAACTTAGGATGGATGATCTCCTACAATTAGAAGAGACAAGAAGGGATTCCTCTATTCAAAATGCTAAAATGTAGTCACTTTTAAACACCTATATGATAGGAGAGTCATTGAAAGTAAATTTGAAATAGGTGATATGGTATTGATGTGGAATGCTAGAATGGAAGATAAAGGAAAGCATGGTAAGTTTGATCCTATCTAGCTTGGTCCATATAACATTTATTATAAAAATGGTGAAAATTCATATTATCTGAGGGATCTAACTTGAGATATTCTTGAATTGCCTATTCATGAACAATTCTTGAAGAGATATTTTTCTTAAAGTATATTTGTTTCCATGAACAATATTTTTAAGGTTTCTATACATTTGTATATTCCTTGAGTCTGTGTATAGCTCTTGTATATTCTTTCTTTTGTGTTCCTGTGCTCTTTGAAGAAATTGTCATTTTTCATCAAGTATGTTGTCTGCTCTACCATAGATTCTAGATTCTTGTATAGACTCGGATAGTCTATCATCCCCAAATAGAGCCACTATTGGTCTAATTTTTAAAAAATAAATGTTTCCAAATTCTAGGTATAAAAAATTAGAATTGAGTCCATTTTCAGAGGCTAGGGTTTCTAGTTTTTGGTCTTGCAATTTTGATAACCTTTGAAAGTCTTTGTCAAACCCTAGGTCTCATTTCTTTTGAAATTATTCAAGCACGAAACTTTTTTTAAAATGTGAATATTCCTTGTCCCACTTAAATCTTTTGTGGTGTTGAGTGCCTTTTTTTCAAGTTGTTCCCACCATCTAATCTTTATTAGATCTACGGCTTTCGAATTGTCGTTGTAGGGAAATTTGATGTTTCTAATGATAGCAACATAGTGATTGCCATGAAATATCTTAGCGATGTCATAAAGTGAAAGCAAGCACTAGAAAGGTGCATTATTCTAGAAAGGATATAGTCACATGCTCCATTTTAGAGTTGTTAGTGTTAGAAAGGACACACATGGAACAAGTTGCAGTTGGCATCACCAAAACTCATATTTTTCAGTGAGTCACTATGTCATGACCAAAAAATCTTTGCACCCTACCGGAGTGACGTAGCCCCTTGCCAAAGAATGTGGAAAGAGGTAGCTTTTGAAAATGACAATGATTGTGAAGTTCCCACGTAGTATCATGAATGTACACATTCATTATTCTAAAAAAAACACTAATTAGTATAATTATGATTGATAGGTAATAATTTCCCTATCACTGGATTTGAAAAAATCACTGGAAGTCGCTATGTTACAACTGGAAGGGCGATGAATCTCATTGGTAGTGACATAGCAACCCATCGAGAAAATGGTTTTGTGGTGGAAAATCTTAAAGATGGGTCCTAGAATTTTCTTTGTTAAATTTGAACCATGACACAGTGGTATCTTGCTAAAAATGTGTGGGTACTAGAAATTTTGGAACCACCAGAGGTCACTATGTCACAACCAAGAATTTCTTGTGAATCGCCAGTAGCGACATAGTGCCTAGCCTAAAAATGAGAAATGTGGCAAGGCTCAGAAGACATGATGTCATAATTAGGATTAAAATGTAAATATATATGCTAGCTTGACATTACTTTCCTACGTCATCAAGGATGAAGACCCACACCCAAGTCAGATGTCAGATGAATAATGATGATCGTTGGATCAAGATTAGATCAATAATCATTGCCAAGTCGTTATGAGAAACTGCACTCTGTTTACCCAATTGACTTGGTGACTGAGGGACCCACCTTAGTTATAAGGACATATTTTAGTTTCCACACTGTTAGATCAAGCCTAGATCTACGACTGTTGTGTCGTCGCTATGGAGCATCACTCAAAGTTTAAGGGTAGCGACATAGAGAGTGAAGGAAATGGATAGTGGACCCACGACATTTGTATTAAATAATGAATCAAATATCTTCCACTTGGTCAAAATGAGATCAATGGTTGGTAATTATCTCGCATAGGTAATATGCTCACTCTTTATGTATAGCGAGATAGCAACACGATGACACATGTCCTCAAGAATTAGTGGGTCCAGTTTGAAATTCCAACTATGAAGGAAAGGTACATATGGAGAATTTTCATTGGTTTGACTGCCAGCATGTCAAGAGGAATGTGAATCATCCCTATTTTCATTCCTAGATTGTAGGATTTTTTGAGATCAATGGCATAAATTTGAAAAGGAAAGGTGGTGCCACTTTGTTTCCCTTACAGTTCATTTATGAGGAATGAAAGCTTTGTGTGAGAGAAAAAATAGAGTATATTATAGAAGATTTCACCATTTTCATCTCACATGAACAAGATTTCAAGCTTTTTGAGAAAAATAAATTATTGGGAGTATTATGTTGAGCTTGATTAGAATGTGAAGTAGTTTTGCCATTGTTTGTGAGATATTGCGAAATTATAGAGAAGAACAAGCAGAAGATCAAGTAAGTACTTGTATACTATAACCATTATAAAAATTTAGTTTCCTATGAATTATAGTCAATATGCCTCCAAAGAAGGTTTTCTCCAGGAAAGAGGATTATTTAGCTAGGAATATTCATGATGACTTGCTTGAATTACTCCCTGAATCTACCACTGAAACTGTGCAAGTTAAAAAGCTAACCTCATTAAACCCTAGGCTGAAAATTGCAAATGGGTTATATGATAAGGGGAACTGGGTTAGGGATACCAAAACTTCTCAAACTAGTCTTTCTCTATTTAAAAAATGGTTTTCAGAGAGGAATTTTTTTGCCCTGCATGCCGATATTTGGAACTTTGATTTAGGGAAATTAGTGGTTCCAAGTGTGTTTATGGATTATGACCTTCTTGAAGCTGTTGCAAAGAATTATGATCAAGCAGTTAGAATAATAAGAAGAGTTGATGGTGTGCCTTTGAATATAATTAGTCCTGAAGAGATTAGAAGGGTATTTGGTCTAGAGCTTTTGATAGATTATCATGTGCCCATTAACTTACAAGAATTAAAAAAGGAATACGTGTCAAAGAGAGATGTAATTAGGGGGGGTGCATTGAGGGCCCATATTGGCACAATCAAGAATTTTCTAATAATTACAGTAGCTTCTAGGGAATCCTTAAAGAAAGAATATTTCACTTCCAGGGCTGTAGAGACATACAAGACTTTATGTTGAGTTTTTGGTGAGGAAAAATAGAATGTCATGCCCATTAGTCTTATGTACATTATGGTTCAAATTGCATCCTTTTGTGTGGATGTTATTTTTGACTTTGCCTCATATTTAGTAGAATAAAATCATACTAGCCTAAGAGGAATTGCAAAGGAGAAAGTGGAGAAAACTTTTGGCCATTATTCTTTGTTGATACATATGTTCCTATTTAAAGGAGTAACAACAAAGAACATGATGGAGAAGCACTACCAGTCTAGTTATGGAGTGTAGATATGACTTGGGATGCAAAGAATGCCATCTTTTTTAGGTTTGATAGGTACTTTTCTTCAAAGTTGAGGTGCCTCATATTAAGTGATAATCCTAGAGTGCCTAAGGTAGTAATGAGTCTCCTTAGGCCTATGGATAATCCTATTGGCTTGAAAGTTTCACATAATTGGGGAGATATTATCCCATACTCTATTTCTACTGTCATTAGGGTTTATGGTTTTAAAGGAACTCCTCATGTACTACCTTACTAGGTACTTCTAAAGATAGGGATGGCTGAATTTTTGTGGCAGCTAGGGGGACTAGAAGAAAGTTTTTTAATAAAAAGGAAAAGGGGGTCAATATTCCCTACTTGTACTATAGCCCATCAATTTGTGATCACTAAAGGGAGTTAGATTTTTTTGTATAAAATTTTGGATCAATACAAAATGGTTGTTTCCCATCCCCATTTTTGTGATACTGAGGGATTTTATAACTTGGCCTTTAGACATAGAATTAAGTTTGGAAAAATTGACCATGAATTGTATTACCCTAAGGACATCATAAGAAATGAGTTTTCCTTGTAGGAACAGGAAACTAAAAAAGAAAAACGGAGAGTTTACTCAAGGGTTTTGGAATTTATACTTTGTTTTGATAAAGATTATAGTCCTCTGGATAATGCCATAATACAAGTGGACAAGATTAAAAAGCTCATGAATACTTTTTCTAAAATAATGGAGATTATGAATGAGAAAAATAATTCTTTATTAATTCTTACCCAAATAAGGCCAAGGAGGTCATGAGGAGGTTGGCATTCGCTCCTAATGTAGGAGCTCGACATTTGATTGTCCAAAAGAGGCTAGGTTATACCATAATTCAAAATAAAAAGGCCACTACGGATAAGGGTAAAAAAATAATGGGATCCAACAGTGTTGTCGTAGAAGAGAGACCCGATGAACCCTCTCCTAAGAGGAAAAGAATAATGAAAGAACAAGATCCTCATATTGAGGAATATTTTCCTACACAATCCCCTTTTTGAATTGGAGAGGAGCAACTCACTGGAGAATAGATTGAACAAATGGGGTCACAAGGAGGTGTTTTTATTACTCAAGTAGAATTGGATGAGAGAGACCCTCGGGAACCTCCTGTGCCAAGCCTTGATTTAATAGTAGCATATTATAAAGGTAGGGAATATGACCCTATCATAGAGCAAGCTAGTCATCATTTTTTGTCAGATGATAGCTTTGTTAAATCCAAATCTTTCCACCAGTTTGCATGGTTGGCCAATCTAGGAAAATTTGAAGAAAGATGTAATAAATTGACAGCAAAGCATCCAAAAATGGAGGAGACTACCTTGTAGAATTAGGTGAAAGGAAAAATGATGCAAGAGTTTCAAAATATAAGCCCTGAACAAGATAGACTGATGGTAAAGGCATCAAATATTTTACTGTTACCCAATTGGGACATAGTTGATGCCTTATTTTTCAATTCTATTTCAAATAAGTTGGATTTACAAAACCAAGATAAAAAGGAATTCCAGGGTACTGCATTTAGTGAAGACCAAGTTTCCTTAGTCATTTGGTCATTAAGGAAGGGATCATGAGCTACCTCATCATAGCCAGATGAATCTGGATTGATGGGAAATATTATTGTAAGAAGAGTGGTACATATTTCCAATGTACAGGCTGCACACATGAATGTAGGGACATCTCATTTTGTTTTGGCTATTGTAGAAAAAGAGGAAAAGGAAATATTTGAATTATAGAGTAAGTATGAAAGAATTTTGGAAGCTTACAATAAAGAGGTCCAAAAGAGGATTGAGCTTGACAATAAGGTGATGGGGAGGTCTTTTAGACCAAGGATTACATATCCTCACCCTCTAGTGGAACCTTTTAAATCTACTCCACTTATAGAAATACCAAATACACCACAAAGGCCACAATACTACATAGCTGAAGAATTTGAAGAGGAAAAGAGCAAGTTGTGGGCATTACATGTAGAGCTAAATGTACAATATGAAGATAAACTGAGAAAGGCTCTAATGTATCTGGTAGATAAAATTGAATGGCCACTATTTTATGATCAGTTAGCAAAAGTAATAAGCATATGGGAAGAATTGAAAGCCCATGAAGATGTTTTGAAACCCATTTTCAATAAGTGGAAAAGGAGAAGGAAAGAAATTACTTTTTTGTGTTACTCTATTATAAGGTCTTCCCATGACTATATTGAAAAAACATATGATATTGCTAATGATCTATCAGATTTTGATAACAGAAGGGTTGCATTACAACTGAAAGTTGTTTCTTATCTAAGAAAGTATAAGAATGAGAAATTTGATTTGTTCCCTTGTGCTTTAGATAGAAAGAATAAATTAAAGAATAAGAATGAATTGGCCAAGGAATTGGATGACCTATTCTATTTGTGAATGAATAAGGTAATCAATGAAAAGGGGCATGCTTGGTGGGACACCATGACAGAGGAATTGGTGAAAATCCAATTATTCTTTGATTCTTTAAAATAAGATTTTGTTAGTATTGATAAGGAATCTGAGTATGTTCTTAGGAAGCAACATGATGTTTTGCAATTCAATTGGCTAGATGATACAAATTTTGACACATGGATGGCAGATATTGCTTCTAATGAACAGTTTGAAGAAGTTGAAATAGATGATGATGAGGTGCAGGAGGACAAAGTGTAGATTATTGACAAAACAACACCAGATTAGAGATATGAAGAAGATAAAGGCCAACAATCAGTTTTAGTTACAGGATCAGAAGCCCAGGATGTGGACATGACAGAGGAACAATCAAGAGTAAAAGTAGTTTTGTCAATTCAAGGTGAAGATAGTGAAAACCCATGGGTAGAAATTGATTTGAAAGTACTACAAAAAGATTCATCATTGGCCAGTATAGTAGTTGCATACACTAAAGATTCAGAATAGTGCCTACTAATCAAAGAATAAATAGCTCATGAAGATGCAATAGAAATGGGACCTACCTAAAGAATTACTTGATGTATTAACTTTATGTTACACAAAATTTTGTCCTTTTGTGGTTGTTTGAAAAGTTTAAAATATCTTTGCCAAAAAGATAGCTGTCAATCACAATTTCCCTTTACTTGTTGCAACTCATGTCTATATGAGTGAGTTTTCAAGGCATTCTGATGGTTTGAGAGTTGTATAATTTTTGTTTTGTTCCAAGAAAAGTATAGTCAGTCCACCTGTGTGTAGTTTTTTTGGAGTTTTATTTTCAAGTCTTGTATTCTCTAATGATATATATCAATGACAAAATCAACAATATATTCTGAGTTTCATTGAGTTCCTATTGGCTGTTGTATCAATCTATTCAAAGGATAATACAAAAGGGTACTTATATTATGTTTGTCTTATCAATTTCTATCTCCATTTTATGAGCTTTTTTATTTCGAGGTCAATAAAATAAGGTTTAATTGAGTGAATGCAATCTGGATAGGTTGTATGTTGATTTTATTATTGCTTTTGATTCAAGGAATTAAGGAAGTGCTTCAACAAGTTAGTAGGGTCTATGAATTTATAGAGAGGATAATTCATAAGAATGGGAATTGGTAATTATAATTGATAAATTCATCTACAAGTTATTTGAATTAGATCACCTGCTAGTAGTTGACTCTATGTAACAATGGATAAGGCACTGATTATATGAATTAGATTTTAATTGAAGTAAATCTTGATACACATATCCAATTTATATTCAAATTCTAAATCTATCAAACATTATGTCAAGTATATAGGGGTGGTCATCATCTGTGTGTGAGAATTCATGAGATATTATTAGCTATTGTAGTTCATGTTTATTTCACATATATTAGAGAAATTGGACCATATCTATTATTTTAGGGATTAAGGGTAAGAGTTAGAAAATAAATTAAAATCCCTAAGGGTATTCCCACCTTGGTTTTGCAAATCCAAAAGTGTAGGAGGCATAATGCTTCATGTTGTTGGCCTAGAGACATAGTGTATTATACTAACCATGAGAATTGGCTACCTCTAGGTATAATACATTTTTTTTTCTACTGGTAGTAAATAATCATTGTTAAATCATTGAGCCAATAGAAAATATTGATCAATCTCAATAATAATAGGAAGTTTGCTAATCATCATGGAATATTAAAAACCAAAATTGAACATGTTTTATCTCAGGGAAATTATGAGTATAATTACATTATATTTTAAATCAATAATGAAAACCAAATATTGGTAATATTTTCCTAAAGTAGATTATAATTATGAAAATTATTGGTGAATTAATTTTAATTTCTTCAATAATATATAATATTTACCTAAATCAAATCTAATCATGTATCAAATATTGTGGTGAATCTTTGAGTTTAATTTTTTTAATAAAATAAATTATTGAGCAATTTTAAATATTTTAAACTAAATTAAATAAATATGTGGTGATTTAGGTTGTATTAAATCTTAAATATTAGCCAAATTACTAGCAAAAAATTTCTAAAATTCGCAAAATTATGAATATTCACCACTAAAAAATACCTTAATGCTCATTTCAAGTCCCTTCTTCATTTCTTCTGCAAACTTGTCGCTTTCACCATCATTTCCTCAAAATATGATATCATCAAAAAATATTGCCAAAATCAATAGTCCATCATCAATTTCTTTCCAATAGAGATTACTATCAACCATAGCTTTGCTATATCCAGGCTTTGTCAAATCCTTATATAACCTTGCATACCAAGATATGGGTGCTTGCTTCAAGCCATACAATGCTTTCTTCAATTTGCATACTATGTCCTTTTCATCTTTTAAAGGACAACCTTCAAATTGTTCTATGTATAACTCTTCTTCAAGTTCTCCATTCAAAAATGTTGACTTGACATCTATCTGATCTACTTTGAATTTCTTATATGTTGCATATGCTAAGAATAACCTTGCTACTTCTATTCTCACCACAGGAGCATAGGCTTCATCATAGTTTATTCCTTCTTGTTGTGAGTAACCTTTACATACCAATCTTGCCTTGTTCCTTACAACTTCTCCTTATTCATTCATCTTGTTCCTAAATATCCATTTTGTTCCTATCAGATTCTTGTATATTGGTCTAGGGACCAATTCTCATGTCTCATTCTTCAGTATCTAATCCAATTCCTCTTTCATAGCTTACTTCCAATGGTCACCTTTACATGATTCATCTACATTCTAATGTTCAAATTGAGATATCAAGCATATTTCTTCATTAATTTTTCTTCTTGTCATCACATCTTTATCTCTACTTCTGATGATCTACTCGGGTGGATGATTCTATGTCATACTCTCAATAGGAGTTGTTATCTCAACTCTTAGCTCTATTGAAGGTTCTGAGCTTTGTTCCTACCTTAGCTCTCCTTCATTCTACAAATCATTGTTAGTCTCAAAGAATACTTCATCATTCCTTGGTTTAGTAACATCATCATCATCATCTAAATTGTAATCAACTACTCTTTCTTGTATCCTAAATTTATGATTAACTCTTACATTTGCACTTTCAATAGTAGTTACCAAAGTTGTCTCTTTGATTACTTCTTCTTTGTTAACCAATCTAGGCTCATTATCATAGTCATTCAAGAATCTTTACATACTTTCTTTGAATTCTTTAACTTTATTATAAAGTAAACTCTTTCTAGTTCTTCTTATTCTCTTAGGACATCTACTCAAAAAATGACCAAAATCTTTACATGTCCAAAAAACAAAAAATTTCATACCTTCCTTTATCTTTATGTCTTCTTTAGATTTGGACTTATATTTTCTTGTGCTTCTATTCTTTTGTATACAACAAAAGGGTTTTGGATCTAAAAACACAATACTCTGTTCTTTACACAAATCTAATAACTCACCAAGAATTTCAGCCATTTGGGTGTCAAAATTTCCTCTGCTAGACTTGGGACTATCTCTTCTAAATATGTTTGCCATGGATCTCCCAAAGTTGTTAGAATTTATCTTCAAGGACCCAATGCTCTGATACCAATTGTTAGAAACAATAGTCCACCAAGATAACTAAGAGGGGGGGTTGAATTAGTCATCCAATAATTAAAACATTTATCAACCTTAAACAATCTTCTCCATTCAACCAAAGTAAACAACAAAAATAACAAGATGCACATAGATAATTACACTAGATGTGTTAACTAGGGAAATCATTGATCAGAGGGAAAACCCCAGTGGGAATGATGCCCACAAGATGATGTACTAATATAAATATTCCTTGTTAGAGGAAGGACCCTATTAGGAGTCTACTACAACATTTAGTACATATGAGTCCCTATTAGGAGACTTTGAACCCCTATTAGGAGACTTTGAATCCCTATTAGGATATTCTAACCCTATTATGAGTTGTGCCAACCCTATTATCTTCTATGGCAAGACCACTAAACTCATTGTTCAACCGATCTCTCAACTAATCCTTATAGAATAATTGTATGTACTATACTTTAACTTCTTTCCTCCATCCTATCAACCAAACCAATCACTATCAGATCTTGTAGACCAGGTCATGAACCTTGGATCTAAGTATCAAACTTTAGATCACATAATAAAACATCGACAATGAAGTTTCCTTCACTTTTTCTCTGCTCTGCTTATCTTCGCATTCTGCTCTTTATGCTTCTAACAATCATTCCCATTCCTCTATACATGATAAAGAAAAAATTTCATCCTTTATACCAAATCCATAAAATAATTCTTTGAGTCCTATGTTACACCTTCTCAATAAATTATTATAGGACCACATTAAGAACATGTTACACTTAGTGATAACATTAATCTTTCACCTTGTAACTTGAATAACTTTTTGTACATGTAACATTATGATGAGTGAGCTTAGCCACATCATCGCCAACACGTCTTCTTTACATCTATAACTTTAGGTTCTCAAAATAACAAATTTGCTAAGAGATATAACAAGTTTACTAGAATATGCCTCTAAAACTCTATCTCATAACAATCTTCAATGAAACTTACATAACTTCCTCTAGACTTAACATCTTATGCTTCCAAGGTTAGCTATATATACTAGACACATAATATAATCTCCCTTTAGCCTCACTACTAAAAGTACTCAATGATCTATTTGTACCAACTTAATCTTTACCATTGTTCTTCTACCAGATACCATAGAAAACTATTATGTTGACATCAATGACAAACATAGTTGTTAGTAAACAGTTTTGTCTTTCAACAAGAATTACAGAACATGACTCAATACACCCGAAAAGAAAGACAAAATATACTAACAGATGGATAGATTATCATTTTATTGATAATCCTCCTCTGAATTGAGAGGTACAACTCCCTCACAAATGACATTCAATGAATATGATACTTAGTTGTGCCTTTAACCTGAAGACACAAAAGGGTTTCTAACATCCACCCATCAACATGAAATGAATGCAATTCCAAGATTTAAAACTGAATAGAAAGAGAAAGATGAATAAGCAACCATAGGATTACTTAATCAGTCTTTCAAATTACAAAAGGGAGAGAAAAGAAGCTTAAAATATGTTTATGCAAAAACATGAGTACATAATTGCAAAATTACATACATTACATTCAATGTAGTAATAAAATATTGTATCTAAAAAATGAAATAAAGAACATAGTACTCTTCAAAAACAAAAAATATAAATATTTAGACCTCAAGATCAAATACACATATATTCCTTTTCATTTCAGAGACATGACAAGACAACAATAGTACTATCATGTCCTTCTATTACAATCAATCTGCAAAAAAAAAAAAAAACAACTCTTCCCTCCATATTACAAAACTCTGACTCCCTTTTCCTGTAGCAGCTATAGAACTCCCCCCCGAAAAATGAAAACAGAACCACTTACAAATGTTTTTCAATCTTTAAATAATTTTTGCCAAGAAGTTTTGGCATCTGCCCTAACTTCTTACCAAACTTCTCTTCTCTTCTCTCGGGTACATTACTATGATAATTAATTCATTAAAGAATTAATTATTTACATTCTTTTGTTATATCTCCCACTTTAATTTCACAGAATTTTTATGCACATTATGAGAATTAATTATGTGAGAGGCTAATGTTCTTTTTAAATTAATTTGAAATTTAATTATTTTGCATTTAAATATATTAATATTTAATTCTTTTAAGAATTAAATATTATATAGAGCAAAATAATTAATAAATTATTAATTTAAAAAGCTTTCTTTTTCCTTTAGTTGAATGGGAGAAATATACTTAGGGTTTCATAACCCTAGCTAACATTGGCTCTTTCTGGGGGCTATGTTCTGTGTCGGGATGCAGAGAACTCCAGAATCTTGATCTGCTGCTATCCAGTGCCTTGATTACTTGGGTTGTAGTCATTTATCAAAGTGAACATAAACCTATACCCATTCAATGAATATTACAATAAAATTTTCATCAATATCTCTAGCTTCTTCTTTCCAATAGGTGTTGTCACATCTTTCCAATCTTGACTCTTCATCACAGAAATAGAATCCTTTTTCAGCTGAAGTGAGCTTTCTGTAGTCAAAGGATGAACCAATTGGATGAACTACACATTTCTCCTTCAATAGTGAGATGAAGGGTAAGAATAAATCTCTCTGTAGAACACCCTCATATAGTTGATCAGGAGGCAAGCATTACTCCATGAGTATACTTGCTCAAATAGTATTGAGGGTCTGCTCCAATCTTCCTCCTTATCCCGAACTGCTTTTAAGTTATCAAGCTCACTCAAATAACAAAGAAACAATGCTCTCAAGTTTTGATACTATCACAATGTCTCACCATCCACAATGGCTATGGTTATGCTCGTTCATACTGCTAACATAGTATTTAATCCATGATTACCATCTTCTTGTGTTCGGCTGCACAATAAAACTGCTTCCCTTGAAATCTCCTCATTAACAGCATCTAATGGATCACTAACACCTTTATATCTTTGCAAGCAGCTATGTATTAAATTTATTTGATGAAAACCTAAACATGGTGCAACCCGCGGCTTTCAGTTGCACTCATCTTGCACTACCATTTTTATCACTAACCATTTATATCATATAGTGATAAAATGGCCATTGGGTCATTCAGAACAGTGATTTTTATCTCTGAATTTTTGATATTGTATTTGAATTAGATGGTTGCATAGGCATTTATAGGAAGTCAAAAAATATTATATAAATCTTTGAAGAGATTGCTTCTCATAGTATTGGGGAACAAATGAGTTGGGTGGTAGGCCACAACATTCATAGTTTAAAGTCAATTACACCGCACATCTTTTTCCAAATCTTTTATTCAACAAGACCACATCAGAGACCATAATAATGGCCTTATCTAGAAACTTATTCAATATCTTAATTATATAGCCCTTGCAAGACATCGTTTAACTTCACAGTCAAAATGGAGTCATGAAAATGAATTATTTTCTTTCTCCAAGTTTCAAGCAATTGCTCATAAAAAATGGTCCATTAGCATTGTTTTTCCTATTGTTGATCGAACCTGATAAATCTAGTTGAAATAAAAATATGCTCTCTTCCTTACTTTAAAAGGCAGTGGATTAAACAATATATGTATTGCACTGCACAGGTGTATCTGCAATCTCGCTCCATAGGTCTTTTAGATTACGAGCACGCCGAAGCTTTATACCAATATGCAGAAAGTTCATCCAGCGCAACCAAATAAGGCTTGCTGCTGATACTTCTACTAATTCTTCTATAAAATAATTATTTTTGACAATAAGCATCTGGTATTGTTGCAGTATTGTCACCACCCTAATTAGGGTTAGCACATTTTAAGCGTGAGACTCAAAACTCCTTCACCACTCATTCATGCCATTCTTAAGCTTTGATATTGAACTTGACCTAGAAATGCTCATGATTGGTTCAAAGGAACCACTATTGCTGTGAACCATGAGGAAAAACCTATTTCCTTCTTACCTCTCATGGTTAGAGAAATGCGTGCAGACTGATTCTCAGTGTTCAAGAATAGGTGCAGCCATTGTACGTGCAGACAGATGTGCCTTCCTTATTGATCCTTCCTAACTGATCATGATTGAAAGGAATGGATCTATCTAATGAGTCATTAGACATAATGATTTCTATTAGACTCTCAGAATAATCATGACCTTCATGTGGATTGGTGGATGCCGCCAAAGGTAGTAAACTATGGCTTCATTTTGATTCCATATAGCTCGATGAAGAGAAGAAATCTCTCCATGTTTAATGGCATCTTCCTATGCAAATAGGACGATGGAAATAGCATATATACACATCCATAACATTATCTTCCATCACAAATGCCTCGTACGTGCACCATTGCATGTCCCTTGATTCCAGTTGCCCTCCGCTGCTTCTTGCTTCAGGATCATGAGACATAAACTTATTACTTTAGGGATACCATTTTTATCGTGCCACCATAACTTACGATAGAGTCAAGCTAGATAAAATAGTGAGAACTGCATTTTTACCCCTCTTCATGACTATGATCCCAAACTCTCATCCTTTTATTACTAGATTTTGACCAAGAATTTGTTTTAATAGGGTCCTCTTGTCAACATTATAGCCAAATTTTGTTCTATTTAGGGAAATATTAATGTAATGAACCATACCGCCTTCATCAAACCTATGGTGTAGCCCTCCAATTTCCCTAATATGCCATTGATGCTATATTGATGTTGTACACATTCATATAAGCTTGCATTTGTTTTTCTCCATCATTATTACTTTTTTTTATTGTGCCAAAAACAAATTTCATGTTCCAAGCATCGCAGGCATGACATTATTCACCAAAGCTCAAGCCACAAGGTGTGTTTCAAAAATGTACTGCTTGCATATTATGGATGACCAGCTACAATGTAGAAAAATTTGAATCACTCATAATTACAACGCTGCTCATAATATTTCCTTCCTCATCTGCCACATGGATTTGAATTAAAATCTACATATCACAAGCTGAACCTAAACTTGAATTTAAAGCTCAAACTATGCATCTGAACTTTTCAATTTTTGAACTAAACTTTGAAACCGCATGCTGAGATTTGAAAATTGAGCCTTGAATTTGAAGTTGGGCAGTATAATTGGGTGGGTATGGAGTGTGCCAAGGAAGGGAAGGGAAACACCCAAAACACCTATGCTACCGGCAAGAAAAACTAAAGAGCAAACTACACCTAGCCACAACAAAAACTTTATGTACAAAGCATAGGGCAAGAAGCCCCTACTCAGAAAAAAAAATGTACCTGGCTGCTCATGGAAAACCATTAACTAGTTGAGAGAAGTATGTGCTAGTGCGAAACAATGATTGGTGTATAAGTAAGTCCATTCTTGAAAATTGAAGAACAACTATTGTTAAGAAAAACTTCATAGCTATAAGCTTTTCGAATAGTAGATTAAAACCAAGAAGCTAGCCAACATTATAGGTCATCAATTGTGGCACCTTCATGTCTTCTTGCATAGGTTGTTTCTTATCAGCACTCTTGACATTTTCCATGAGATTCTTGGTAAATAAAATGGAGTCTCTATGGTGATAGTCTTTCTTGAAACTATTGAAGTGATAACCCACATAGTTCTCATTTAAATCTGCAACTTCCTCCTTCAAAGATTCAAGTTCTGAGAATCTATCTATGAAGTCTATCTCAAAACAAAAAGATTCTAGCATAGGACCAAAATCCATTAGCCCGTCTTCACAATCAAACCTGAACACTTCTAATTTGGGTTGTGTGCATGGAATTGGTCTAGGGCTAAAAGTATTTCCTTTAACTTCCATCTCATCTTTTTCAATATTGTTGAATGCCTTGGGCTGAAAAGACTCTTCGTTCATTTCAATTTGATCAAACAAAAATGATTCATAATCAATTTCAATCTTTTCTTGTGTATGTTGATCTTTCATACCCTCCTGAATAACATCATTTGATGAAATATCAATAGCAGCCCCAAATATAAAAGAATCAAACTCTATGTTTGAAACATCCTCTAAAAAGTTTTCATTTGATCTTCCACCTTGCAACCCTTGTTCATTAGGAGGTACATCTAGGCTAATCATTGAGTTAGATGATTGGGAGACATATTCATCCTCACACTCAACATGTAGATGGTACGTTCCAGCTACACTATAGGAAGTACTTTCACTCACTGGAGGAATTTGAAGATCTTTATCATTGAAAATTGTTAGACTTTGATAAATAGGAGGTGCTGATTTAATTTCTTTGAGAATGAGCCTTTTTTGTTTAGGCTTTACCTCTAGATAATTCTATTTTTCACAGAGATAAACTCCTTCCTGTGTAATGTCTTTACACTTCATTCCACTTAGAATCATATCATCATCTAAACTAATAGTCTCCCTTTGTGCATCTTGCAATGTTTGCACTTTTAAACAAAGAAGCAAGAATTTAATTTCTATTTGCATGGCAGCAATGAAAACACAAAACTGATTATTTTCAGTTGGTTGGCTGGTTAGGGGTATCTTACCAACAATTCTATTGAATCTATCAATAAAATCCCTCATGACTTCCCCTTTTTCCAACTTGATTTGAAAGAAATTAAATAACAATTTAGCTACATCAAGTGTAGGCATAAACCTCTGAACAAATTTCACCTCAAGATCATTCCAACAGGTGATGCAACCATTTGACAAATTCTGGAACCAATCTGCTGCACTTCCAATGAGGCTTCCAACAAATAATCTAACAAAGACATTCTCCTCCTGTACACCAAGAATCCCACAAGCAACTATAAATGCTTTGATGTGGTCATCAGGGTCTTGATTTGTATCACCAGAAAACTTTGGGAGATATTCGAATGAATTCTTAGGTAAGGTTGAGTATTGAGATAAAGAAAATGGCCCCATTTGAGTCCCTCATGGCTGAGCTACAACTAAAGCCATAACACTAGACTTATTTTACCTAAATAAATTAGAGTTGCCAACCTCCATCCTTGGGGAGGTAACCTTAAGATTTCCAAGAAAAGAAAAGCACTGGAACTTGCTTTCTTTCCCTAGTAGAGTCACCAAAAACTGTTAGTAAATAGTTTTGTCTTTCAACAAGAATTACAGAACATGACTTAACACACCCGAAATGAAAGACAAAATATACTAATAGATGGATAGATTATCATTTTATTGATAATCCTCCTCTGAATTGAGAGGTATAGCTCCCTCACAAATGATATTCAATGAATATGATACTTGGTTGTGCCTTTAACCTGAAGACACAAAAGGGTTTCTAACATCCACCCATCAACATGAAATGAATGCAATTCCAAGATTTAAAACTGAATAGAAAGAGAAAGATGAATAAGCAACCATAGGATTACTTAATTAGTCTTTCAAATTATAGAAGGAAGAGAAAAGAAGCTAAAAATATGTTTATGCAAAAATGTGAGTACATAATTGCAAAATTACATACATTATATTCAATGTAGTAATAAAAGACTGTATCTGAAAAAGGAAATAAAGAACATAGTACTCTTCAAAAACCAGAAATATAAATGTTCAGACCTCAAGATCAAATACACATATATTCCTTTTCATTTCAGAGACGTGACAAGACAACAATAGTACTATCCTGTCCTTCTATTACAATCAATCTACAAAAAAAAAACAACTCTTCCCTCCATATTACAAAACTTTGACTCCCTTTTCCTGTAGCAGCTATAGAACTCCCCCAGGAAAATGAAAACAGAACCACTTACAAATTTTTTTCAATCTTTAAATAATTTTTGCCAAGAAGTTTTGGCAACTACCCTAACTTCTTACCGAACTTCTCTTCTCTTCTCTCGGGTACATTACTATGATAATTAATTCATTAAAGAATTAATTATTTACATTCTTTTGTTATATCTCCTGCTTTAATTTCACAAAAATTTTATGCACATTATGAGAATTAATTACGTGAGAGGCTAATGTTCTTTTTAAATTAATTTGAAATTTAATTATTTTGCATTGAAATATATTAATATTTAATTCTTTTAAGAATTAAATATTATATAGAGAAAAATTATTAATAAATTATTAATTTAAAAAGATTTATTTTTCCTTTAGTTGAATGGGAGAAATATACTTAGGGTTTCAAAACCCTAGCTAACAATAGTCATGAATGTAACATATCATCATGATAATAATCTAATCATGTTTCTACAATGCTCCCCCATAGGAATATCATCAGCATTCATGCGTCCAACAGAGTCGACTTAGTCAAGATTGTTTAATATAATGTTGTAGCTTACTTAACAAGCTAATTATTTGGATTATTATATATGAGAGATATCTTTCCATATCCAAATCAGTACGAGAATGTATGAAATATGAAGAGTATGAAAGTTTGAAGGCTACAAGTAATATAAGGAAAAGAAGAGTCTCATCCATCACATTTAGGTGATCTTTCTACATCAAAGGAATCTCATTTAGCAACTAAGTTGTGGATTAAAGATCAGACATGGGTTCATCTTAAGAGGTGCATCAGTGAAATCTTCTAACAAGGTGGACTTAACAATTTTATGCAAAATCTTCTAACCAAGTATATACTTCATTGTATTGTATAAATTCTTTCACAAGGTGGACCTAATAGTCCCTATTGCTCTGAAAAAAGTAGATCACTAGAAGTGATCATTTGTAAGCCTTAATAGGAAAAATGTATAGTGTAGTACTAAAGCTTGTGGATATCATCCCCACCCCAATTTTACTTTCTATTTGGAAGGTTTTTCGGTTACCAAATATTGTGTCAACTATTACTAATTTTTTATTGCTTTTGGTCTTTCATGCATGTGATTAAATCATATTAGCTTATGAATAGTTAAGTATTTGTGAATTGAAGTTAAAGTTTTATTGGTTCTTGATTCACCACCCCCACCCCCCACCCCCTCTCAGTCACCTAGTCTTCTCTACATTTCCAACAATTAATATTAGAGAATTTGGTTCTCATATTATAAGTTTAGTAGCTTGAGAAAATATCAAAGGCAATGGAAGTGTACAGACTAGAGAAAGCTATTGAAAATGAAAATTTGGATCTACATATGCCCATGGAACAATTCAAGAAACTAAAGGAGCATATCTATAAATTCTTGCAAATAAGGAAAGAAGGGTAGCACAAATGAATGAAAATATCTACATAGAAGAAAGGATTAAAGACATTTGCCAAGAAAAAAGTTTAGATGAAGCTGATGCAACAATTATAGATCTACTTGAAAAGAATATCACTTTACATGAAGAAGTTAGAAAATTGAAAAGAGAACAAGAAATTAAGTCAATCAAAATGTGTCAAAACATGGAACAAAAGGACATAGAAAAAGAAGAGAAAAGATTGCTAACTGAAAAGATAGAAGAAAATGATAATTAAATTCATTTCCTATCTCTTCAGCAAGTAGATTTGATAAATCAAATCAATTGTACAAATCAAGAGCTTATCAACTTGAGAGGATAGACAATGCAAGATTGCAAAATTATCTCAGCATAGAAAGGCAAACCAATAAAAGGATGATGAAATCTCAAGAAAGCATGAATCAATTGGACAAGAAAAATCAATTCAAACACAAGGACAATGATGGATTAGACTATATGGATGAAGGTGAATCATCTCAGCAAGGAGCTTAGAAGAACAAAAGACCTACATGTAATCATTGTTGAAAGACATGGCATACATAAAAAAAAGTGTTGGAGCAATGGAAAATCAAAATTCAGTGGAAAATTTTATAGTTGTAAAAAACAAGGACATATAGAAAGTGAATGCACAGAGAAAACCAAGTTTGAAGGAAAATGTTTCAATTACAACAAATTAGGGCACAAATCTTTAGAATAAAAAACCAAGAAAAAGAATCCAATAGAACAAATTGTGAAAGCTATCTTTGGTTTGGATTATAACATATGGTGTAAATGCTACTTATGTGGTGAGCAAGGACACATTGGAGAAAATTGCATAAGAACTCACATGAAAAAGAGAGACCCTACAAAGCGATGTTTTGTATGCAAAGAACTTGGTCATCTAGCCAATAATTGTATGAACTAAGCTATAGTTGGAGAAGAAAAGAAAGAAAAGGCTGACAATATCAAAAGTCAAATGAGGCAGCAATGGGTAAGAAAATCTCCAAAGAATGCAAGTCAAAGTCATGAAAGCGTTGACACCCAAGTCAATGAATTGGGTGATTAAACCATTTCAAGCTAATCATCCATGGAGATCACTGGAACTATGATTTAAAGAAGCATCTTATATTAGTTCTAGTTAGCAAGAAAGAAGATCCAAATCAAAATTATAGATGCATTGGGATCGTCAAGCTAATGTCAGGTATCTCAAACCTTGCCAAGTAAAGTTGGGTTGCGCGACCATACTAAGCAAAGTCAATCAAGGTTAGTTCTAGCCAAGCTTCACCACTTTTGGATACCTAACCGAGCATAGATGGAAATGGCATCTACCAAGTTGAAGATTCTAGTTGAAGATTCGGGTTGAAGTTCTAAGTTGAAGATCTGAGTTGAAGATCTAAGTTAAAAATTTGAGTTGAAGATCCCAATGGAAGATAAAGGTAATAGATGAGCTTCTCATGCATGCCAAGTTAATAGGATATCACCAAGATGTTTGTAGTACAATGCATTTATGGTGACTTGAAGACAATTTTTTATCAAAAATGAGGAATCAAAATATTTTATTTTTCACCATAATTTCTAGAGTGAACAAAGAAGAGAAATCTTGAGCCCCCAAATGATTAAGAGAAATTTAGAGAGAATTTATCAAAGATTATTCATTCATCACCGAACATAATGAAATCATCATTGAATAGAAAAGTCAAGAAGGGATCTGAGATGTTACTCAGGAATGTTGTGCTTGCAACCCCAATATTCAAACTAAGTCTTGCAATTGTAGAGGAATTAGACCCAGTCAATGCACACTCATAGATTCCACCAAATGTATTGTTAATACATTATATTAGATCCTTCTATAATTTTTTAATTTCTGAATTGGGAACTTTAGAGATGAATCAAGCATATGAAGCATTGTGTGTGGATGGAAACCTGAAACCCAAGCACAAACACCTAGAAGTGAAGGGTTTGACCCGCATTTTTCATATGATGAGGAATTTTTAGATTAAGTGGATTAGGTTTATCCTTATTCATGTTCATGATATGTAATTCTAGCTTGATCAACCCATCAAAATCACAAAGAAAATGATTCATAGGGTTACTAGGTTTCCCATGCTTGATAAAGCTAAGACATACAAAACCCTAGGTTGGGTTGAGCTAGCAAAGAAGACTCTAGTTGAGTGGGATGGAAGAGGAGTGAATTTGAATGGTGTTACTGGCATGGACATAAAGTTTGGTATTCATGTGATTGCACACAAGATCTACAATTCTAGTCAACCAAATAGTGTTACATGTGAAGATGTGGACTTGGCCTTCAAAGTAATGAAGAACAATCTTTCTTTTGACCTTGCTGAGTTTCACTTGAATCAATTAAGAAATAACATGGAAAGCATTTGAGCATCAAATACCAATTCATGTAAGTTTGGATCACTCTTAGTATGTTTATTCTTTTATGTTTAGACTTTTTTCCCTTCAATATGTATTGTAGTATGGAAGAAAGATAGACCTATTTTATATAAGATTAATGGGTTTATAACTAAAATGGGAGATAATTTTGAGGGTATCATGGATGCATATTTTGAAACCTTCAAAGAAATAATGCAAAGTAGATTCAAAATCCCTAAGAAACTAGTCAATGACTATGAACAAGACACATTTTTCCTTGTGGACTATGATAGGGTATACATTCAGGTAGTCAGGCATAGAATTACATGGGTAAAACCTCTTGGATATGAGGTAAAAATTGATAATACTAAGGACATCATAGAGGCTCTTGTCAATGAGCTTGTGGATACTAAAGAACCCTATTTTGAAACCTATGAAGAGTCCAAAACTAGGATTTCTATTGAGATCAAGATTCCTCAGATTATGAAGAGAGGAAAGAATAAGGTAGATACAATTGAGAAAGAGAATGTGAAATCTAGTTCCCCTATTTTTCTCACAAAAGGTAAGGGTGATGACATTAAAGATGAAGAAGAAGTAGAGGAACATAAAGAGGAAGAAGAATTAGAAGAACCTCCCAAGAAGAAGGGTAATGCAACAAGGAGAACTAAAGGTCAAATCTTACCTTTACCACCAAAAAACCCACAAAAAAAGGAAGAAGCTCAAACTTGTAGATTAAGATGAAGAATAAGAGTAGAAAATATCATTCAGAAGGCTTGCTCTAACTTTTGAAGACAAACTGCAATGACTCAAAGAAAGAGGAGGTATGGAAAATTTCAAGTTTCTCAAATATGAAACTAGAAATAAAGAGGAATAAAAACAAATAGAAGAAGCCTTGGTGGAGAAGATGTAAAAGTGGAAATACTCTCCAAGCGAACTAGGAAATCAAGTTCTTAATAATCTACTTAAGGAAGTATCACATCATTGGGAGAATGCAATAAATGTTACCAAAGCTATCTATGGTCAAACCTTAAGAAAGGTAATGCCTAATATGTCATGTAAATAATTGAAGGAGACATTAAAAAGGCATGAACAAGTGCTAACCCCTAAGTCCAATGTACTCCTAATTTTGGAAAATGGCATTGAGTCTTTTGTGCAATCCAATGCAAATGCATGGAAGAACATTTATGGATTGAATGTTCTAAAGCCCACTAATAATTTGTTTAGGTTGATGATGTAAATGATCATGAAGAGGATAGAGAAGATGAAGCAGTTAGTGAGGATCTACCTAACATGTAGAATATTGAAGATTCATATCCTAAAAATATTGTAGCATAGGTTATGACCTCCCTCCCTAATTCTTTGAGAAAAGCATTGGTAACATCAAGCTTAGAGGGGACAACACCTAATTCATAGGCAATTGGGTTAAACATTGTTCAACCAAGAACCCAATTGACTATTGGAACTATCTTACCAAGTTTAGAAATGAGTAAAATTATCACTATTTCAGCTACCAAGCTATAGGCTCCACTCATCACTAAATCAAGCCAGACTTAGTTATAGAAAGGCACTATAAGTACCACTATTATTGTTGTTTTTTCTTTAGTCAGTAATGTTTTTTTTGTTGTAAGTGATTCTATAGTAAGTGCAATGACAATTGAAATCAAGCCTCAACTGAGAACTGAAGAGATAAGTAAAGGTAAGGAAACAATTCCTTCACCTATTGCAAAGGGAAAAGGAAAAGAGACGAAAGTTTCTATTGATGAAATTGATCTAGAGGAAGATAGTAATTCCAAATTGGAAGAAAAGAGCTAGACAATAGAAGCTGAGAGAAGAAAAGAAAAAAGAAATCAAGTTCTTGAAGATATAAAAAGTATATTTATTGATACATTAAGCATTGAAGTTGATAAGAAGAAATCTATCTTAGACCAACTTTTTGATATTGTTCACAAGTTTAATGAAGATTTGAATGGTCAAGAAAAGTTACTTAGAGGGCAAAGAGAAAATTTGAGAATGAAGTTTTGGATAAAGTGGCATAAAATATTTCCATAGATCAAGTGAAACTATCCACTATTCTCAATTCTTTTGAGAGTATTGTAAATAATGTTGTTTCTTTATTTGTAAAATTAACTGATACTACAAATTTTACTAAGGAAATCAAAGACAAGTTGTTAAAAATTGATACTAATCTAAAGACAAGTTCAAACCAGTTATCACTTGACATGAGTACTAGATCAACACATTTTGTTAAGATTATGTATCTCACAGACTTGTAGGCAGAGTTATTGAGAGAAGAAGAAAGAATCTGGGCTATACTATTAGAAATTTAGAGTGTCATGATTCCTAACATGAATGTAATATAGAAACACATTGTTCATGTAAAGACATTAATCCATGACAACAAATTTCTTATTGTTGATCATATGATGGAATTGTCAACTAAAGTTAAGATAGCTTTGCATACTTCAAAAGTTTTACAAGAAAATTGGGACAAAACCATGTCTCTAATTTTGAAGGTACATAGTGATTTCCTCTCACATTTTGGTATTAACTTGCAGATATGTTTTTTTTTTGCATTTGTATCAAAAACAAGGGGAAAAATAGCATGCAAAGAATAAGGGAGAAATATGATTATTCAATAGGAATCTATGTATACAATAGAGCTACAAAAATAGTTTTGAAAAATCAAAAATAGAGTCAATGTCAACTGAGTATCAACTCAATAGTCAAAACCAAGATTCAAACCCAAGTATGTTAATAGGGGGAGTTTTGACTCATCATTTTGAGTATTCATATTTTTGGTATGATAAGTGTGTTCATAACTAATTGCCAAAGGGGGAGATTGTTGACCTTGTGGTTAGACTATTTGTTAGTCAATGCCAAAACACTTAATCATTTGGTTGGTTACATTGTTATTGAGCACCACACAACTAACCTTGGAGATAGTGTCAACCAAGTCAGCATGGAGTGTCAATCAAGTAGAGAAGCTAAGATAGTGTTAAATGAGCTAGACATATTAACCAAGAAGAAAGAAACTAGTGTTGACTGAGCTTCAATTCTAGCTGAATTATTGTAGTGTCAACTAAAATCCACAATGTTTGTTGAGTCATCAGTGTTAAACAAGTTCACACTCACACCTAGTCCTAAGTGATCAATGATGACCAGGCACCAATGTCAATCAAGTACTAGAGTTTGTTGAGTTTAGTATGTTGTCGAGTGTCAAAATATCAACCGAGTGGACTTCTAAACCTGAGTATCAGTACTCAGCTGACTTAGTGAAGATTGTTTAATATAATGTTGTAGATGACTTAAGAAGGTAATTATTTGGATTGGTATATATGAGAGATATATTTCCATGTCCAAATGAGTATGAGAATGTATGGAATATGAAGAGTATGTGAGTTTGAAGGCTATAAGTAGTATAAGGAAAATAAGAGTCTCATCCATCACATTTAGGTGATCTTTCTACATCAAAGAAATCTCATTCAACAAATTGAGTTGCAAAGTAGAGATCAGACACTGGTTCATCCCAAAAGGTGCATCAATAAAATCCTCTAACAAGATGGACTTAACAGTCTTACAAAGAATCTCTTAACTAAGTACATGCTTCATTGTATTGTATAAATCCTTTCACAAGGTAGACCTAACAATCCCTATTGCTCCTAATAGGATAGATCAACAAAAGTGTTCATTTGTAAGCCTTGACAGGTCAACTTTATTCTATAATAAAAAATCTTGTGGTTATCATCCCCACCCCAATTTTAATTTCTATTTCAAAGATTTATTTGTTACCAAATATTGTGTCAACTATTATGAATGTTTTATTACTTTCATTCTTTCATGTATTCAATTAGATCATATTAGTTTATGAAGAGTTAATTAGTTAATTAAAGTTAAAGCTTTATTGGTTCCTAATTCACTCCCCCCCCCCTCCTCTTAATCACCTATTCTTCTCTACATTTCCAACATTAAAGTCACACTCAGTTATATGATCCAAAATGCCATAGTATCTATTTTCTTATTGGTGAGGATGTGTGTCATTTCTAGACAAAATTTTGATGACCTCAAAGATAGAAGTTATCCTAGAATCACAAGTTCTCTTAGTGTTGTCCACCTTTTCTATGCAAAATTTATGGTCATTGTAATACATAGCTTTATAGTGCTTGACCTATTATTTTTCAAACATGTCAAAACTATGCATCCATCTATGAGTTGATTTTTAAAAAATGGGTAATGATAGATTAAATTATATGTACCTTTCCATGTTTTAATTCTAGGTCAATTACCATTGGCATAACATTTGGATCTCCATTACAATGAGCTTCTTTAACTAATGAAGCAACATCTTCTCAAATTAATGAGTGACCATTTTTTTGAGATCATTCAATCTATACCATCATCCAATCAATATTTTTTGCAATATATAACTAAAGTGCATTCCACTCATGAGAAAGTGTATAAAATAAATAGACTAGTTACAAACAACGTATATTGATGATGAATAAGAATTAATTAACTATAATAACATCTTATAATAACCTCTCACTTTCCTCAATCTACTTTTCCCCATCAAGTACTTCCCTTCAAATATGTTAATGGAGTTGGGATCCCAAATGTGATCTACATGGCTCTTTGATGCAAACTTGAGAAGATATTCACTAATATACATCATGGTCTAGTATACCATATATCCTTCAACCATGGAACCCTCAGGACATGCTCTTTGTTGAACCAAGCCCTTCAAAAGTTTCAAGTTCCTCTCAACCATCCACGTTGACCTAGTCAACATAATTCAATCTCCTCAACTAGATGTATGAGATAGTATTCTTGTACATTGAAAAAAGTTGAAAGTAAACACTTTTAAATCTCACACAAAAGAAAAATAATTTTTCTCCTTCAATGATTTATGTCTTTTTTATCAATTTCTTTAGATGACAACCACCTAGAAGATATCCATCACACAAAAAAATATTAACAAAACTACAAAAAATTACAAAAAAGAAGAGAAAAATGCAAAAATAATATCTATAAAAAAAATTTAACAAATAACACTTCTAACCTCATGTATTTCCCAAGATCATATATAACTTGTTTGACACTCATGTTATCAAAGTTGTGTAAAAGAGATAGAGATAGAATTTTCTGCAATAACAATAAAATGATCTTTTCAATATATTATAAAATAAAATAATAAAAAGTACATGATGTTTTACAAATTAATTGTCAATAAAGAAGAACATGACTTACCTTGATGAAGGTATGCCAATCATGCATTTTCAAGCCTAACCCAAAATCCCCTTTCTTTGATATGAGACTGCCTATGTTTGTAGCAATCCTATGGAAAATTTAGATTTTTTTTTTTATGGCTTCAAATATGGAATCTATTTTTTGTTTCATTAATAACCAAGGGATAGTACTCACATTAATCTAGTTTTCATTGCTATTTGATTCTAGGAAAAACTTCAATGCATGATTGAATTCATCAATGTCATTAGAAAGTTTGACCAATTTTTTCTTTGTCACACCTTCCATCCAATATTTTCCATAGTGTCTTTGTTATATTCTTTCCAATATTCATAGACTCAAAAAAATGCATGATTGGGAGGTGCTTGTAGTATGATAACCTACTAAATTGTCTAGGATAGCTTTTAAGTCCTTTTGGAAGTTTCTCATCTAATGACCTTCATGAACATTAGTTATATCGTTACTAAACAAAAGATAGTATCCAAATTTTAATTTCATACAAAAACTTGCATCAAATAGAATTACATTACCTTGATGATTCATTCTATTGTGTTCCAACTTCCATATGTAAGGTGTCATTCTTTGTGGCTTTGATGTTATCTCTTCTTTCCCATTGAAAAGATGTTTTTTAGTAATTTGTACTTATGATTTTTGTGGAGAAAGTCTCTATGCTCATCAAACACCTACTTTCCTAAATTTTTTGAATGACAAGATTTCATCTTTAGATCACAAAATGGACATGAAAATTTTTCCTTTATCTAAAGACCTACAAGATCGTGTATAATTGGATGACATGTGTACTAGAAGATTCATATTTACAATTATTACATGCAACTTAAACATACAAAAAAAATGTGTTAGCACTATTACATACCAAGAATATGTGTTAACTATTTTACATACAACAAAAATGTGTTAGTTTAGGGGCATCATGTATTGTCCATACACGCATTCCACAGAATTGAAATTTTATTTCACCAATTAGTCTAGAGATTTTTGACATAGTGACCCCATTCCATAACTCCAATGACTCATCCATCAAGGGCTAAATTTATACATTTATATCTTTCAATTGGTACTTACCTAATTGAATTAACATAAACAAAGCATAATTATTATGGCCATTTTGATATGTGTTTATAAATTAATCTAGATGACTATTAAATAAAAAAATACCTAGTACAATCATTGTCAACATTATGTGCTCCCAGTTTATAGACATCCAAGGAGGAATGTTATTGTAAGAATTTGGGTTAGGCTAGAATTAACCTAAGACCAAGGAACTCAAATGCAAGCACAACAGTAGACCAAAGAGAGAGTATGATTAGAATGAGGATATATTCATTCAATATGCCATATGAAAGTACACTAGGAGTGCCTATATATAAAAGCCTCTAGAGAACTTCTAGAATGCATAGAAGTCAGCAACATGATAAGTCATACAACCAGGCATATGTCCACTAGATATGGGTTATCCTCCATTAAGCACAGAAGTAAATATGATGATGTGAGGATAAGCCTGCAATGGTGTAGCATGAAAATAAATGGTGTAGACAACATGTGCTAAAAAAGGAGTGTGAATAACTATGTTGCCAACATGAAAACTCAGTGAATGATGCAAACTCTAGTGTTGTAGACACCATGTGTTGAATTAGAGTTGCATACTTCTATTTTTTCAACATGACAACTCATGAGAGTACACAAACTCCTAAGTGTCTCACCTAAATAAATAATAAAATAATGCATTAACCAAGTAAACTTAAGTAAAGTGTTTAAATAGTAAATACTTATTTACATCAACACCCCCCCTTAAGTGCAACTTAGGGGAATACCCTTAAGCTTACGAAATCTAGGATGTAATGCACGATGGGTCCTAGCTACCAGGCCATGTTAGGTACCCATGTACAGAATGAAATGCAATCTCTCATAAAGCAAAGAAAGAGGGAAAACCTCATGGAAAAATCCCTCCCCCAAAAAGAGAGATGAAAAACACATATGATGTATGGATGGATGGAGTAATCAAGACCCCCCCATTACGAAATACATCTACTATATACATAAGAGAATGATGAGAAGAGGAAGAGAGATAGGATAGCCTCTACCACCCTAAAGAAGAATGTCTGCCAGTGACTGCTTCGATGAAGAAGCTGATCCAAGATTGCAAAATGGTGTTCCACTAATCTAATTAGGATCGAGGACTATTACAGAGGAATGCTAATTAATTACATAGAATTAATTTAAAACTTTTAACGAATCAAATTAACGTAAATGAAATAAGAGAACAACAAGATTAAGCTAATAAAAGAGACAATGAGAGAAAGAAGACGCAAACAATTTGATCTTGGAGTTCATCCGTATGGACTACGTCTCTGGGTCCTGCTCCAATAGGGGGACCGATCCAATTATCTCCAAAAATTAGGTACAAATGTTTACAAAGTCATTCCTTTGAAGTACAACAACATCACACTATTTCAAAGTACAGGAATGAGCAGTTCAAAAATCTCCCTTATACTCAGCACTTGGACGTTCTCTCCTTTTTCTGAATGCCTCCAAGAGTCTCCTAAACCCCCTTTTTATACACAAAATTAGCCAAAATAAGGCTATAACAAAATTTACAAAAATAACCCCTTCAATTAATTCCCCTCTTGGAATAACCTGTTAGCCATTTTTAACAGATTTGGCTCATGTCAATTTTGGGGTAAAAAAATAGATTATAACCTTAATTTACTAAGGTTGGAGGTTTGTTTGGCTAAGGATAAAATAAAAATCGCACAACATACTCTCTAAGCGTTAAAATGGTGCAAAGGTTAACCAAAATTTTATGGTAACCACCGGTTGGGGGTTCTAACCCCGCCGGCGGTCTACCTCATTTGAAATTGGCGCTAGCCAATGTTTAAATTTTAGTTGCTGCCCATACGTTTTAAAAGCTATGCTTGGTGCAATGGTTGAGACATAAATTTTGAAGGTAAATGGTCACGACTTCAAATCTAACCATGAACTCTTTTTTTCCTATTTCCCCACTTTGCTGATGTCATGATGACATCAACTATATTCATCTCTTACCTTGAACTTCAAAATGGCATAACTTCCACGTACGGGCTCCATTTTTTATGAAACAAACACCGTCGAAAAGCTCTCGACGAGCTCTTTATTTTGAAATATATTGTTGACCACTTTGGAGATGATTATTTTTTCACCTTTTTGATGACCTTAATTCTCAATTTGACCAACCTTTGACTGACCATAAATTTTTCATATGGACTCCATTTTTGTCCATTCAAATTGCATTGAATTTAGAATTTTGAGAACTTTAACTTGATGCTGATTATTGGAGTTTTTGAGATACTTCAATTTTGATGAAAGTATCCCCCAGATCAAGCCTCCCCACTGAGAAGCTTTTGGACCACCGAAAGTTTGGATTACTCAGAAAGAAGGTGAGGGTATAGTTCCCTCACTTTACCAATCTCCATCCATCTTGCCTTGCTTGGATGCATCACCTTCAATCCCACTCAGAGGTATTCAACTGGTTCTCTTCATGAAGTTCTGACATTCCTATCTAGGATAACATCTTCTGGCAATTCTGACATATGCTCTGGTGAAAGATCATCAATTGATGGAACCTAAACATTGATGTCTTCATCCAAGATCATTGGAGGTTCATATAACTTCAGATTCTCAACATTGACAACTGAGTAAATTTGCATGTATGGAGGAAGATTAAGGCGAAAAGCATTGGTACCAATCTTTTCCAAGATCTCAAAAGGACCATACCTAATAGGCTTGAGCTTCCTTCCTTCACCTTGCATTCTTTCCTTACTAATATGTAACCAAACTCTGTCACCAACTTGGAATTGGTGATCAATGTGATGCTTATCATGGCAAGCCTTGTATTTTGTTTGGCTCTGCTCTAATTGTGCTTCTACTGCCTGATGGATTGCTTGGACTTTCTGGATGAACTTTAAAGCCTTTTCTGCATCATGGCATCCATCTACAACATCGTCCTTCCCAAAACCAAAATCCATTGGTGTCTTAGGCAAGTAACCAAAGCAAGTCTCAAAAGGAGACCTCTTTGTAGAAGAGAGTGTCGCATGGTTGTAAGCATGCTGCACATAGTGAATACTTTCATCCCACAACTTAGGATGCTTGCTGTAGTAACCTCTAAGTAGATGCACAACTGTCCTATTCACTACCTCTGTTTGTCCATCGGTTTGTGGATGGAAGGTTGTACTCTTCTTCAGCTTAGTGTCCATGAGTCCCCACAAAGATGACCAAAATTCCCCTAAGAATCAAGAATCTCGATCTGATACAATAGAAGTGGGTAACCCAAAATGAACCCATACATTTTGAAAGTACAAATGAGCAGTCAGTTCAGCAGTAACTTTCTTTTTACAAAGTATTAAAATACACATTTTGCTGAACCGATCAACTACTACATACAAATAATCATGACCCTTCCTAGACATAGGTAAACCTCCCACAAAGTCTATAGACACACTTTCCCATGGACGGGATGGTACAGGTAATGGTGTGTACAAACCCAATTTCCTATTACTTGGTTTGCTGGTTGCACACATTACACATCCTTTTATATACTTGGTGACAGTTTCCTGCATACAAGGTCAGTAACAATACTTTTGTAATTGAGCTAGTGTCTTACTTACCTTGAAATGTCCTGCAATCAAAGAGGTGTGTGCTTCTCAAATTACATGTCCATGTTCATCCTTAGGAATGCATAGTTTTCCCAAGTGGTACAACAAATTATCCTGCACATAGTAATCTTTCTCTTCCACATGTTTACCCTAGATTAAAGCTGCATAGATGTCCTTAAAGTTCTCATCATTAGCATATTGTTCCTAAAAACTTTCATGAACCATAGAACTATTTTGAAGGATTATCAAAGAATTTTGAACAGGAGGTCTGGAGAGAATATCTGCTACTTTGTTATGGGAACCCTTCTTATACTTAATCATCAAATGAAACTATTGTAGAAAACCCATCCACCTAAAGTACCTACTTTGTTTCAACTTAGATTGTGAGTGCAAATATTGTAGTGGCTGGTGATCGGTGTGGATTATAGTTTCTTTTCCCATTAAGTAATGTTTCCATTTTTTAACACTCTAAACTAAAGCATAAAGTTCTTTATCATACATAGGATAGTTACTTACTACTCCTGAAAAAGTTTCAGAGTGGTAGCATACTAGTTTACCTCCTTGCATGAGTACAGCTCCCATGGCAAACCCGCTCACATCTGTCTCAATCTCAAATGGTTGATGTAAATCAAGTAGAGCTAGAACTGGTGCGGTGCTCAACTTTTCCTTCAAAGTATTGAAAGCCTTCTGCTGTGGACTTCCCCACTGAAAAGTTGTCTTGGTACTAGTTAATGCATGCAAAGGTGATGCAATGAAAGAGAAGTTTGCAATGAACTTCCTCCAGTATTGAAATACACCTAAGAAACTCCTGACTTCTATAACTGTACTTGGCTTAGGCCACTTTACAATACATTCAACTTTCATAGGGTCTACTTTCAATTGACCATTCCCTATGACATAGCCTAAGTACACTAAGGATGTCTTTGCAAATTCACATTTTGACATCTTTACATAGAGTTTTTCTTTTCTCAGTACATCAAGTACTTTCTTTACATGAATTACATGTACTTTCTTTACATGAATTACATGATCATCCCAAGACTTACTAAATACAAGAATATCATCTAAATAGACTATAACAAAATCATCAATAAAGGGATGAAAGACATAATTCATGACTCTCATAAATGTAGCTAGTGCATTACAAAGCCCAAATGGCATGACCAACCACTCAAAAAGTCCCTATTTTTTCTTAAAAGCAATTTTCCAAATATCACTTTCTGCAATCCTTATTTGATGATATCCACTACGTAAGTCTAGCTTAGTGAAATAAATTGCATGTTTCAACTGATCATGTAAATCATCAATTCTAGGAAGAGGGTACCTGTTCTTTACCGTTATCTTGTTCAGAGCACTTTAGTCAATGTAAATTCTCCAAGTCCCATCTTTCTTTGGAACCAATACAATAGGAGAACCACAAGGAGATGTACTAGGATGAATAACTCCTTTCTCGACCAACTCTTGAACTTGCTTCTTGATTTCTTCATTCTGCAACACTGATAAGCAGTACATGCTGATATTAGGAAGTGGTGCATCTTGTTGCAACTGAATCTCATGTTGTATCTCTCTCTTAGGAGGCAATCCTTTCAATTCTTGAAACAAGTCATCGGAAGCGGAAACAACTTTGACCATTTCAGATTTATGTTTTGGATCACATCCCTTAAATGCCTCAGATGTTTCATCTTCTTTGGCTTTTACAAGCATTAACACAAAGTTCTTACTAGAGTTGACTAACCTTTTCATTTGACCAGCATTGACTAATGCTAGATTAGTCTTAACCTTATGTGCCCGTACAATGTATTCAATATTGTCTTTAAACAAATGATACTTATTTTCCCCCCTATAGAAGATAGCCTGTCGATCATACAAATAGGGACTCCCAAGTACAAGACCACAAATATCTAAAGGGACTACATCAGCTTCTACCTCATCCACAAAGTTTTTAGTGATAGAAAATCTTAACTTGCAGTGTTTAGTTACTTGTAACTATGCATCATCGCAAACCCATCCAAGAGGGTATGGTTTTGGATGAGGCGTTGTAGTCAAATTAAGCTTTTTAACAACTTCTTCAGATATCAAATTAACTTGAGATCCCATGTCAAATAGTGTATCAACCTTAGTATGCTTAATAAAAACTCGAATGTGAAATAATTCATTCCTTAGCTTATCATCCTTAGGAGAAGATTCTTTACTTGTTCTTGCACTTATGCTAGAAGAATTTATAGCTGATGAGAGAGATATACCTTTTCCTTTACCTTGGATCCCGATAGCAACAATTTTTGTCTCATCTTCGGAGTCAGATCCAAGATCTTGTTGAATTACAGCAACAGTTTTTTGTTTACCTTTGTTTCCACCAAATCGCTTCAGCCTCTTTTCAGGATGTAGCTTCTAGCACTTAGAATCATCATGCCCTTCTTTCTTGCAATGTGAGCATGTGGGTTTCTCACCCTCTTTCTTTACTGTTTCTATCTTTTTACCCTTTCCTTTTCCTGTGGACTTTTCCTCAAACTTAGATGGCTTTTTATCAGACTTATCAATGAAAGTACCCTTGCCCCTTGATTCTAAATGTGTTGCCTGGACACATACTTCATCCAAATTACAAGGATTCAGGATGAGAATATAATGCCTTAGGTAAGAATGAAGACCACCTATATACTTGAGTAAGGTGTCCTGGGTATACAATGGGACATTTAATGAAATAGCCTTTTTGTGAAATTCATGAGTGTAATCCTGG
This sequence comes from Cupressus sempervirens, assembly GCA_028749045.1. Taxonomy (NCBI): domain Eukaryota; kingdom Viridiplantae; phylum Streptophyta; class Pinopsida; order Cupressales; family Cupressaceae; genus Cupressus; species Cupressus sempervirens. Next base: position 393,566,750 of record CM053788.1, on the reverse strand, counting down.
ACAGACTGACCTTTCCCTTACCTAAAATGTTGCTAGTTCATCATTAACTGTTGCATATGGCCTAGGGGGTAGAATTGCTTCTTTAAAGCAGTAACAAATTCTAACCAAGACAAATTAAACTTACCATGTTGTGAAGTTTCATCCCGAGACCTACTCTCCCAACAAGTTAGAGCTACACCACCTAAACGAAGAGTGGCTAATTGAATTCTGTCAACATCATCTACAAGGTTTTGAACTCTACAGTAGACTTCTACTTGCTGAATCCAGTCATCTAGTTTCTTGGCATTTAACTCCCCACAATATTTTGGCAAGTCAAACTTTACATCCAACTTGATTCGAGGCTTATGTCCACCCTGAAAAATATTAGAAGACTCAAAATGGGTAGAAGAAGGAGAAGATGGAGGTGTCTTTGGCGGATCACAATCATCGCCTTTCTTTTTCCCTTTTTCCTTTTGAGTTGCACGTCTTCGCATCTTCTCTTCTCTTTCTTGTACCAAAACTTCTACCATTATTTGCAAATTCTGAAGAGTCTTCTAAATACTCTTATCTTGAAAAGCTTGTCCACCACCTTCATCTGCCATTTGTGATGATGGTTTAGTCCTTCATTTTCCAATCTCAGGATTGTATTCCTCGAGCTTTCCTTCGCCTTTCTCAATCTTGGATCTTGTTAGCATTCAAATCTGCAATACTAGTCCAACAAAAGCTCTGATACCAAATTTGATCTGATTAGGATCTAGAACTATTACAGAGGAATGCTAATTGATTACATAGAATTAATTTAAAACTTTTAACGAATCAAATTAATGTAAATGAAATAAGAGAACAGCAACATTAAGCTAATAAAAGAGACAATGAGAGAAAGAAGATGCAAACAATTTGATCTCAGAGTTCATCTGTATGGACTACGTCTCAGGGTCCTGCTCCAATAGGGGGACCAATCTGATTATCTCCAAAAATTAGGTACAAATGTTTACAAAATCATTCCTTTGAAGTACAACAACATCACACTGTTTCAAAGTATAGGAATGAGCACTTCAAAAATCTTCCTTATACTCAGCACTTGGATGTTCTCTCCTTTTTCTGAACGCCTCCAAGAGTCTCCTAAACCCCCTTTTATACACAAAATTAGCCAAAATAAGGCTATAAAAAAATTTACAAAAATAACCCCTTCAATTAATTCCCCTCTCGGAATAACCTGTTAGCCATTTTTAACAGATTTGGCTCATGTCAATTTTGGGGTAAAAAAAATAGATTATAACCTTAATTTACTAAGGTTGGAGGTTTGTTTGGCTAAGGATAAAATAAAAATTGCACAACATACTCTCTAAGAACTAAAATGGCACAACGGTTAACCAAAATTTTATGGTAACCACCGGTCAGGGGTTCTAACCCCGCCAGCGGTCTACCTCATTTGAAATTGGTGCTAGCCAATGTTTAAATTTTAGTTGCCACCCATAAGTTTTAAAAGCTATGCTTGGTGCAACGGTTGAGAAATAAATTTTGAAGGTAAATGGTCACGAGTTCAAATCTGACCATGAACTCTTTTTTTCCTATTTCCCCACTTTGCTGACATCATGATGACATCAACTATATCTCTTACCTTGAACTTCAAAATGGCATAACTTCCACGTATGGGCTCTGTTTTTGATGAAACAAACACCATCAGAAAGCTCTCGACGAGCTCTTTATTTTGAAATCCATTATTGACCACTTTGGAGATGATTATTTTTTCACCTTTTTGATGACCTTCATTCTCGATTTGACCAACCTTTGACTGACCATAACTTTTTCATATCGACTCTGTTTTTGTCCATTCAAATTGCATTGAATTTAGAATTTTGAGAACTTTAACTTGATGCTAATTATTGGAGTTTTGGAGATACTTCAATTTTGATGAAAGTATCCCTTAGATCATCCACCCCTTAGGAAGAAACAATGCCAAGGGTATAAATGAGACACTTTCACTATGTGTGGAAAGAATCCCATAGGTAAGTGATGTCTCTGAAACCTGCTCAACTGACTGAAGAACATGTCTCAAAGAACTGTCTATCTGCTCAACTAATGAAGAAGCCCTCTGCAACTATTGATCATAAGTATCCACATGTCTCAAAGAATTGTCTATCTGCTCAACTAATGAAGAAGCCCTCTGCAACTGTTGATCATAGGTAAGTGATGTCTCTAAAACCTACTCAACTGACTAAAGAACATGTCTCAAAGAATTGTCTATCTGCTCAACTAATGAAGAAGCCCTCTACAACGGTTGATCATAAGTATCCACAATCACTTCAACTTGTAATGATTGATCATGTAGAGAATGAACAAGAGGGTTAGATGGACAAGCTTGGTGAACTTTCCTCAAAGTGTAAATCCTTCTCCACAAAAATCTGATGTGTCTCTGGATCTAATAGTCTATATGCCTTCACACTATCTTCATAACCAATGAAAGTACAAGGTTGAGGTGATTGTGCCTTGCATCCCCTGGAAGATATGCTTGCCCATGCAAGATAACTGAAGACTTTGAAGTGTGTCACAATAGGTTTTTTGTGGCACCATGCCTCAAAAGGAGTCTTGCCATCTAAGGTTGGATGAGGAGACCTATTAAGAATGTGAGTGGCACTACTAATTTCTTCGACTTCTAGTGATGGATCTAGAGACTTGGCTTGTATCATGCAACTTTCCATAGATTTGAGAGTGTGTATCCTCAATGCTACAACATTTGTCTTATGCGAAATAAATGTTGGGGAATTCTAAAGATCAATTCCCTCAAGTTTACAAAAGTCTTTTATTCTTCTATTCACATAGATGCTTCCATTGTCCATTTGTAGAACTTTGATGACTTTCCTTAACTTCTATTCTACATGAGTCTTGAAGGCTAGAAACTTGTCCAACACTTCATTCTTACTATGAAGAAAGTAGACCCAAGTGTATCTTGAAAATTCATTAATAAAAGTAAGTATATAGTGACCCTGACTGACTACAAAAGGACTTGCTAATACCATGTGAACCATCTATAGAACAATTGGTGCTCTTGAAGACTTTCCTTTCTATAACTTCCCTTCTAGATGCATATCCACTGAATTTGTTGAACATTCATTATGGGAAAAGTTGATTTGGAGTAGACCTTTGATCATTTTATTTGTGCAATTTTTTTGAGGGTAGCAAAAGACAAGATTCCCAAACCATTGATGCCATAATTGCATTTTTGAATTTTATTGAGATAACAAGGCCTTTGAAGGAGACTTGGGCACAAAATGGGAGAAAGAGTACAACCTTTTTTCATGATTCACTTTCCCCACTACATCCAAGGAATCATCTTTAAGACTATGCACTTTTACTAAGTCTAGAAGGAACTCAACTCGATGTCCATCTCTAAGGTGAGTGATTTGGTAGATTGATAGGAGATTAGAACTTAGGTTTGGAACATAGAGAACATCTTGAAACTCTCCATTTTCCATTTCCACATTTTCTTTCCCTTCAACTTCCATTTTAGTATCATCTCTCATGAAGATGTGCAGTACCTTTGATTGCTTCATTGAAGAAAAATCTTCATTTGAAGAACCCATGTGATATGAGGCACCAGATTCAAAAATCTATTCCTTTGAAGAGTTTGAATTTACCATGAGTGCTTGACCTTTGCACTTAGAATCTGAAGAAGACCCTTTATCTTTGTAATCATTAGGTAGTGGAACATTATGTTTCTTCATGATGTTGGTCAACTCATGAATCTTTTTAAGATAACACTCATGTTCTTCATGACCCATTTTCTTGCAATAGGCACACTTTTTCTTCTCCTTATTGTTATCCCCCTTCTTGTTGAAATTTGAGGAAGACTTGCCTCATTGATTGGATTGTGGTGTTGTCTTTTATGAATCCTTTGATTTTTCTTTCTTCCACTTCTTATTCTTACCCTTTCCTTTATTTGAAGATTGTCTAGCTAAATTTTGAGAACCCTCATTGTTGGCCACCAATGCTTTAGACTTAGGTGATTTGAGAATCCCCATTGATTTCAACTTATTTTCTTCAACATCCAATAGATCAACATATTCATCAAAGGAGACTTTCTTATAGGCAGCCCCTAATGTAGTCTTGGATGTGTTAAAAGAAGAAACAAATGTGTAATACTCTGATGGTAGCTTATTATGAATAAGATAGATCAATCTATCATCTTTGATAGAACTCCCATAATTAGTAAGCTTTGTCCTTAATTAATTCACCTTGATGATGAAATCTTGTATAGAATCAAATGACTTAGGATCTAAGGAGACAAGTTCATCTTCAATTTTGAAAACATCCTCTTCAGACACTTTACCATATAGGTTTTCGAGGGTATTCCAAGCTTCCTTGGATGTAGAAGACTTCTTAATTTGATACATGATCTTGTCATCAACCCCCAAACATATATCACCTAGGGCTTTCCTATCCTTTGCCACCCAAGCTAAAATATCACTTATTGATACATTATCATCTACTAGTTTAGGAAGAGTACCATCTAAATTTTGAGAAACTCCATTATGCATTAAGTGATACCACATTTTGATGGACCATGTAACATAGTTATGTGGAGTTAATTTTGGAAACTTAAAATTTTCCATAATGTAGAAAATGAAAGAAAATTGTAGAAAATAAGGAACACAACACCAAGAACACCCCCCCTTTTCACTAAATCAAGAAACCCCTCCCCCCAAAAAAAGATACTTTTGTCACTTTATAAGTAGTGTGATTACAATGGCCACTTGCCAATTTTGCCTTATACAACCTCTTAATGAATTACAAATCTGAAACTTTACGATGTGCTACAATTCTGAAGCAATACAAAGCAAAGAAAGGTCCTATTTCTAAAAGTGACACTTTTGTCCACACAACCCTATAATCTAACTATAGATCTAGAAAGAAAATGAAAAATAATGCACTTTCAAAAAAAATAGAACCTATTTTTGACTCTAGATGTGCCCATACGGAGAGTTTGAAGTTGCAAAATGTAGGATTATGTAGGTACGATTACCAAAAGATCCAATTTCTAACAAATCTGTGCACCAAAACTAGAAAAGAGCTACACTACTAAAAATTTAGGAAATTTTACTCAATTTTTAAAAAAATCGCACCTAATTTAGAGTTTGGATGACTAATATATGGCCTCCCAAAGATGGACTACAAAATCAAAAATCAATCTAGAGAGGGGTTGCATCAGCAAAAGATGGGGTTAAATTTGACAGTCATATAGTTGTTGTAGCAGTTCTAATTTTCCTTGGAATGACGGTCAGATAGTCATCAAATTTAGGCTCATAAAATAATGATGTTAGCAACTTCCACCCCTCTGATGACATCAACATGATGTCATGATGATGTCAACATTGTACAGATCATATAAATAGGTGATGAGGCAAAGTACAACTACTAAAGTGTCTAATATGACTCTTTGTTGGCACTGACTGGGATCCAACTGGGAGACCATGTGGCGATGATGTAGGCATGTTAATCAACACTGACTGTGTATGCTGATGAGTCTATGACAATGCAGTACAATTTGTCGATTTGGATCTGAGTGAGCACAAATTGGATGTATAGGAACAGATGAGGTGGCAGTGTATTATTAAGCCTCATGGTTTTTTTTGTGTACACATTGGACCGAGCGGGCGAGAGAATGTGTCATCACATGGCACTGAAAATGTAGTGGGTTTTGTATGTGTTGTCAGTCTTCACGTAGGAAGGTGTATATGTGGATGTTGGGTATAATAGAAAATTGCCATTGTTTATACTTTTGGTGCCGAATTTAAACACCAAAAAGTAATGCCAAAATTCTTCTATGTTGCTGGGTCTATTTAAAATAGTGAGCACCAGATTAAATAAGCAGTGTTGGGATCTCTACTTGTGGTTGCCAGAATTTCAATGGTTAGTCCCACATTGAGTGGGAAACTAACTCCAAGGGTGTTTAAAAACACAACCGCCCAACTTGTAAATAACAAAAGGGCCATCGGGTGGGAGAATCTACCAGCGTGAAGGGTAGACTTGATTGTATGTCAAGAATTTGATGTGGCCACTTATTATGATTAGATGCTAGATATGGAATTTCGTACACCAAAATTTGTAGCCTGCCAATTAGGAATATAAGATACTCTGTGAAATAAGAGATATTCTTACAAAATTGTAGAGCTAGGGTGTGACTGCCTGATTCTGCAAAAAAAAATTCTCTGCTAGCCCAACTAGGCAAAATAATTTCCTAAAAATATAAATTCAAAAAAATGCAAAGATTAAATAAAATGCAGATCTGAAAATAAATAATCAGATCGATTAAACAACCATACCCAATTTGCAAATTGGTGTCTTTGGGTACTGGTTTGCAAAAAAAATTGTCTCATGATCAACTTTAGCCTAACATAAACAAATTTATAGTCGATCTTCACTGAATCGACGTTTCAGACATATTGGCAAGGTCAAATATTGCTCTAGACACTCCCAATTTCTACAAATTCTCCAGATTTAGGTCAAGGTGTTGAAGCATGAATGGTCTCAAATGGCCATGTGTAGATAATCTCCCCAATCTTTGATACCATGTAAGAATTTGACTTAGGCTAGAATTCACCTAAGACCAAGGAACTCAAACACAAGCACAACATTAGACCAAAGAGAGAGTATGATTAGAATGAGGATATATTCATTCAATATGCCATATGAAAGTACACTAGGAGTGCCTATATATAAAGGCCTCTAGAGAACTTCTAGAATGCATAGAAGTTCGCAACATGATAAGTCATACAACCAGGCATATGTCCACTAGATATGGGTTATCCTCCATTAAGCACGGAAGTAAATATGATGATGTGAGGATAAGCCTGCAATGGTGTAGCATGAAAATAAATGGTGTAGACAACATGTGCTAAAAAAGGAGTGTCAATAACTATGTTGTCAACATGACAGCTCAGTGAATGATGCAAACTCTAGTGTTGTAGACCCCATGAGCTGAATTACAGTTGCATACTTATGTGTTGTCAACATGACAACTCAGGAGAGTACACAAACTCCTAAGTATCTCACCTAAATAAATAATAAAATAATGCAATATAATAAAATAATGCATTAACCTAAGTAAACTTAAGTAAAATGTAAATGGTAAATATTTATTTACATCAACAGTTATTTTTAATAACAAAAATAGGCCAGACCAAGTAAACAAATCTTATTTCTCCAAATGGATTGATATCGTCTGCTTCCAATGAAAGCTTTATATTATGATTTTATTCTTTAAGTATTAACCACCTATCTTCTATGTCCTTAAATGCATAAAAATCTACAAGAATTCACATCATGTCATCATGACTTCTATTACATGCATGGTAATCCATAAATTGTGCCAAGTTAGTGCACCTGAATAATCATTGCAGACATGGAATAATGGGAATGTACCAAAGAACCTTGTGAGGCACCTTTTTTGTTATTTAATTTGATTGATATCTACTAATGTGACAATTATGGCATTATTTTACAAATTCATACTATTTATGATATTTAATATTATCATCAAGACATGCATGTATTGTTTGATACTTCATTCCTATATCTTTCATTATGGCCAATAATTCTTGGTAAAAGTGAGGTAGAATGTTTAATGGTGGTAACAAACACTCACCTATCAACCTATGGAAAAGAAATTGTTAATATAAATAACATTAATGTTACACTAACATAGAAGCTGAAAAAAATGATACTATACCTTAGCATATGTGAGATTGCTACATTGGATATTGGAAGGTAGTAGTGAAATTCCACCTAAAGTTTTAGGCCTATTAAGTGAGTATGGAGATGTCATCTCTAATAATGTTCTAGAAGGGTTGCCACTAGTAAGGAAAATTATTCATCAAATAGATTTAATCCCTGGAGCTAGTTTACCTAACAAGGTTGCTCATAGGATGACTCCTACTAAAATTGATGAGCTAAACAGACAAGTTCGGGAGCTATTGACAAAGGGTTTGATTCAAGAGAGCCTGAGTCCATGTGCAGTACTTGCCATACTAGCACCAAAGAAGGATGGAGAGTGGAGAATGTGCATAGACTCTTGAGATATAAATATAATAACCATCAAGTATTAGTTTCCTTTGCCAAGAATGGATGAACTTATGGATTGCTTAAGTGGAGCTCAGTACTTCACAAAGATAGATCTTAAGAGTGGCTATCACTAGATATAGATATGAGAGTGAGATGACTGGAAGACTATATTCAAGACCAAGGAGGGTCTATATGAGTGGTTAGGCATGCCCTTTAGACTAACCAATGCGCCAAGCACCTTCATGCAGTTTATGAATGAGGTACTAAAGAAATTCTTAGGAAAATTTGTTATTGTCTATTTGGATGATATTTTAATTTTTAGAAAAACTTTGGATGGAAATTTATTTCACATTCATAGTGTCCTTGAAAGGTTGAGGGAAGAGAAAATGTTGATAATTTGAAGAACTGTAGCTTTGTAAAAGAAGAGTTAGTCTACTTGGGGTTTGTTGTATCATCTGAAGGTCTCAAAATGGATCCAGAGAAGGTAAAGGCCATCTTGGAATGGCCTTCTCCAAGGTCTGCTATGGAGGTGACATCATTTCATGGTCTAGTTAGTTTTTACAGGAAGTTCATTAAGAATTTCAGTGGCATATGTGCACCCCTGACTAAAACAATAAGGGGGGATAGGAAAGAGTTCAAGTGGACTACAACAACTACAAGGAGTTTTGAATTATTGAACAAGAAGATGATAGAACAACATGTGTTGGTACTTCCTAATTTTACTAAAGTGTTCTAGGTAGATTGTGATGCTAGTGGCAGTGCTATTGGGGCTGTATTGAGCCAAGAAGGTAAGCCCATTGCATATTTTAGATGCATTGAGTAGGAGACAATTTTTGTGTTCGAATGTCTTAATGGGAAGAGTGCTTCTGAGAGGAGGGGCGGGGGGGGTGGTGGGTGAATTAGAAGTACTGACCTTTTAATTTTTTTAAATCCTTAATAACATATAACTAAAATTAACATGCATGCATATAAACATTAAACAATCATGAGAAGCAAACATGCATCACCACATAACACTTGAGATTTTGGTGACCTAGAAACCATCCAGGAATAAGAAGGTAAAACTGGGGTGGGGATGATACCCACAAAATTATTACAGCAATTGATTTCAACCACTTCTGATGGTTTTCCATGTTAAAGGCCTCCCCTATTAAAGGCTAGAACACATTGTTTAAATGTGACCATGTTAAAGGATTTCTACACCCTGTTAGGAGTGTGCCCTATTAGAGGACTTAAGAACATTCAACTTAGAATGCCACCCTATTAAAGGATTTACATAGAGCTATTAAACTCACCTAACTCAATAGGATTTCCAAATTCCTAATACAATTGTGAGAGAGTATTAGAATAATACACCTGATCTAATGCAATCTCTAATGTTGATCTCAAGTACTTGATCTTCTCTTCTATCACTGATCTCTGCTACATCTAATCTTCTAATCCTGTTCCTTGTTCTATTCTAATCAACTAGATGTATAAATGTCATCCTTTCCACAAAATCTTTGACACCAATGTTCTACAATGACCTTCTTCTTTCCACTCTTCTCTCTTCACTATGTTCAATGGCATTAAGACTCCCTTATAAAGAGTAGTGGTTCGTTATGCATCCTTGATTCAAATGTTCCCACTCAAATCCTTGAAATTCACCCATTGGTTGCATGTAGTCTCCAATTTTTTGATTGGCTACATGAGATTTCATAGGTAGTTGTGAGGATTTTATCTTATCTCCTTATTAAGTAATGAGTCATGCATAACCGTTTTACATCTTGGATTTCTCGACATCCACTGTGGTTCCTGTGTTACTCGGCTCCTGTAGAATTACTATGTCACTCAGCACCTATAGAATTCATGTGTTACTCAACTCCTATAGAATTACTGTGTCACTCAGCACCTATATAATTCTTGTGTTACTCGGCACCTATTAACTTTATGTGTTACTTAGCACACATTGGACTTCTACTTTGCTTAGCACGTACTATCTTCTGATCTACTCGGCACTATCTATAACTTGGAATGTGTTAGAGTTCTGGCTCGACTTCCATTGTATACTCGACATGTATAGTGAAGATGGTTAAGTGTGTTGACACTCATTTGTCAATCTTACTTATTTGATCAACATGTTGTTGGCAGTAATGCAGGTTGAAGTGGTTGGGTTTGATGAGATCAAGAATTTGTACCTTGAGGATCTTGATTTTGTTGAAGCATGGAAGGCTTGTAAAGAACCTATTACTATAGACAGAACTAGGTAGCTAGATTATTTGATTCAAGATGGTATGTTGTTCAAGGGCAATCAATTGTGCTTTCCAAGTAGTCCCATGAGGAAAAATTTGATAAGGAGAAACATGGTAGGGGGATGGAAGGAAACTTTGGTCAAGATAAGACCATTTTCATTCTTAGAGAGTATTATTTTTGGCCTCAAATGTCACAGGATGTGAAGAAGTTTGTACAAAGTTATCAAGTATGTCAAGCAACCAAAGGATTTAGTCACAATATTGGACTCTATCAGCCATTTCCTATTCCATCGAAGCCATGGGAGGACATAAGTATGGATTTTGTTCTTGGATCGCCGAGGACACAAAGGGGTAATGACTCGGTGTTTGTGGTGGTTGATAGGTTCTCCAAGATGGCACATTTCATCCCATGCCACAAGACTCATGATACTGTACATATTGCAGATTTTTTTTTCAAAGAGGTGGTGAGACTACATGGCCTCCCAAAGAGTATTGTTTCTGACAGAGATACTAAATTTGTAGGGTATTTCTAGAGGAATTTATGGAAGAAGTTGAGGATAGAATTGAAGTTTAGTTCTACACATCATCCGCAGACTGACTGACTGACGGAAGTGGTAAATAGAAGTTTGGGCAATTTGTTGAGGTGTTTAGTGGGAGATAAGCCCAAGGAATTGGATTTGATTCTACCACAAGAAAAATTTACTTACAATAATTCTATAAATAGGAATACTAGTAGATCACCATTCCAAATTATGTATGGAAGTAGCCCAAGGACTACACCAGAATTAAGGAAGATAGAGCAAGGGGAGAGGAGGTAAAAGAATTTGTTGAATATGTCAAGAGACTACATGAGGAGGTCCATGCACACATTACCAAGATGAATCAACAGTATAAAGCTAGGGCAGATCAAAGGAGAAGACATAAGGAGTTCCAAGTAGGGGATCTGGTTATGGTACACTTACGAAAGGAACAATTTTCAATGGGTACTTACAACAAGTTGAAGATGAAGAAATTTGGCCCCTGCAAAATTTTGAAGAAACATGACTCGGGAAATGCATATGAGGTGGAGTTGCTAGATGGGATTCACATTTCTCCTATCTTCAACATTGCAGACTTAATAGAATATCATGATGATGTTTTAGATGAGGGGTTGATGCTAGAGCCATGTCCAATTCCTACTTCTAAGGAGGAGATAGAAGAGATTCTAGATAGTCGTGTGGGTAAGAGTACTAGAAATAGGCAGTATGAAGTGTACCTAGTGAAGTGGAAAGGATGACCAATAGAGGACTCAACTTGGATATTAGTAGTGGAGGTTGCCCATTTGGGCTTTCCTCTACCATAAAGTGATAGGGTCACTTTTCAATCTACCCTAGGTGTTTGGTGCAGGAGCATTCAGTGGTGTAAGGGCAATCCTATATCATGCAAAAATATGCTTAGAGATTTTTTTTTTAAATTTTTTTTTATTTCTAGATACCCATTTGGGTCAAATAAAGGTTCCAACTCTCACAGTTCCACTATTAGTTTTTTGGGTTAGAGTTTTTAAGCACCTTGGGATACGTGTAAATGCAAAAAAAGGGTTATTTTGTAATTAAGCCAAAATTGTTCACTGACCAAGACCTTATGATCATCCTTCACCCAAGAAATTTGATAGGTTTGGGGGTGTTTCTCCCTCTTGAGCTTTAGCTTAGAGACCATCTCCTCAGACACCAAGTTGTCAGTGCTTCCACCATCAATAATCACATCACAACACTTATCCTCGCACTTGCACCTGGTACAAAAAAAAACTCCTCCTTTGTCTAGGTTTAGTCTTGCCACTTAATAAGACCCTTTCATTTACTAGAACCTCTCCTTTTTTTGCATCCTCTAAATGCGATGACTATGCATCCTCATCCACATGAGTAACCCTTGCTCGACCATTAGCTCTCCTATTCGTCCTTCCTTGTTGTTGAGGGAATTCAAAGGCATGATGACTTCATTGCAATGAAAATAGGTACCACAAAAGCCTCCTCTTCCTGATCCTTTTCCACATCCTCTACCTCTTCCTCTCTAATCTCCAAAGTTTTGATCATGAGAGAGGTTGAAACCCTCATTTCTCTAGTTTCTGCTAGTACCCACATCTTCATTTTTTTTTTGGGTCTCATTTGGACCTCCAAATGACCTATAACCGCCCCTTCCTCCTTGACCATGCCCTCTTTGCCTTCCTTCAAACCTTTTATTTAGCTTCCCTTCAACTCGTAGGGTAAACTAGTATGCCTCTTCAATGTTAGTCATTCTAACTAGACTTAACTCCTCCCGAATGCTAGTTCATAACCCACTAAGGTAATGGGCAACCTTCTCCTTATTTGCTTCTATATGTCGTGCCCTAATAAGAAGTCAATAAAATTCCTCTGTATATTCCTAGACAGATTTTCCTGCTTGCTTTAATCCATGCATTTTCTTAAACAAATCAAGCTCATAATCAACAGGAATGAACTATTGCTTTAGTTTGTCCACCATGCGATCCCATCTTGTGATTTTCTCCTTGCCACCAAATTCTGCCATGGCCTTTCATTTGGCCTTGGAAAACTTAACCCTATCTGGGTCCCTAATATACTCGTACTCAAAATACTCCTCTAGTTCATTGATCCATTCGATCAACTCATCCAGGTTTAGATTTCCTAAAAACATATCCACATCAATTTGAGGTCTTTTCCAAGCTTAGAAATGGCCCTAAAAAGCCTTTCCTCTACTTATTTTAGGACTTCTCCATCACCTTCCCCTTCATGTCCAATATTTTCTTCTTCTTCATTTTCTTCCTCACTTTCGTCGCCTGCGGTAACATTCATTCCTCTGCAGATCTCCTCCTACAGTGCTTGAATTTGTCTCTGGAAGGCTCTAACCTCAGGAGTAACAACTCTAGCCCTTCCACTATGTTCCCTTCATGGAGGCATCTTCTTGTCTCAAACCCACAACCACACAATCCTAGTGCAAACTACCTCATAGTCGGCTCTCTGTCTACACACTCAAGAAAACTCGCTCTGTCAATAGTGGCTACTTCATTTTGTGAATCCATATTCACAAAAAAATTGCTACCATGGAAGTCAGATGTAGGAGCATCATGCATTAGAAAAAAATGCAAAAAAAAAAATTGTGGAGGAGAGAGAAAGTAACAAAAATAGAAAGAAAGAATAAATACTAAAAAATAAAATAGAAAATAGAAAAAAAAGAGAAAAGAGGAATTTCTATTTTCAAGGTGCATAGGTGGCATAAATAGAAAAAAAATAAGAAAAATAGTTGTCATTCCATTTATTGAAGTGTGTAGGTGGCATCTTAGAAGTTTGTGGAAAGTTCCTTAAATCGTGCATTTAATATTTGTTGTGATCCACAAAGGAAATGTAATTTTATAATTGGTCCATGTGGTAGTGCCAAATTGTATTTGGGTTGGAATTTAATATTTATTTTTAAGGTAGTTGTATTTACCTTTTATCCCACATTGGTTGTGTTTGTAATGTCTTGGTTGGTAAGCACCTATATAAGAAAGGCTTATGATCATTTGTAATCAAGCTCTTTGAATGTAATCTCTTGTAAGAAAGCTTAGAGATGATAGTTCTCTTGGTGGTAGTTCTCTTTATGAAGCTCTTGGTGTGAAGACTCTTCTTGTGGAAGCTCTTATTTGGGAGTTCTCTCATTTGGAAATTATTATAATGAAGTAATTTTCAAGTATAATAGAAGCATGCTTTACAAAGCATTTTTTCATCTCTTTGTCTCCATATTGTTGTGATATTGGTTGTGAGTTGGTAAGGGTGGTGTGGCCCTTCATCAGATATACTATTCATAACCTTGAAGTTTACCATCAACAATATAGCAGAGAGAAAATTTGTTTAAGAGTCTTGGTATAGGGGCTCGTATGATTTTTAAATTATAGATATATCAAGGTTCTCTTCATCATCACCATTAGATGCACTACTATAATTGTCTTCATCATCTTCATCAGTTGTGCCAAAAACATCCTTTTCAATCCTATTCTCTGAAACATTATCAATTGTGCTCTATCATCTTCTTCCATGGGAGCATTACCTTTGTCTTAAATATTCACATCTCCATGTTCCACCTATTTGAAATCCACATTCACCAAAGGATGAAGATCATTTCCCCTTCAATGTGATCATGTTGCCTAGAATGTCTCTAAGATGTTGTGATTAGAATTATTTGATTCTTTAATCCCTTGCATTTTTTCCAAGGACAATAACATTTTCCATCACCTTTTCTTTTGAATTGAGACCACAATCTAGCAATTGTCACCTTGATTTGTTCTGGGTTCATAGTTTTAGGTGTGGACTTTCTTCACAAGAAAATATTTGGGCTATAAAATTATATCGAATACAAACATACAAGCATTAGTAGTATCTAGTATATAATTGAAAATAATAAAATCATTAAATATTAGTCTCTCTTCAATAAGCGTGAATCTAAACAAACTGAATGAATTATACAATATAAATATATATAATAATAAGAAAGCTTTCATTAAAAAAAATCACTATAGAGACATAGATCACAAGAGCTCAACAAGAGGCAAAATATATATTCATTTTTGAATCCTAAATGAATGAATCATTAGAAAATCTAGGTGGGGGCATAGTTTTTAACTTTTATTTTCCATTCCATTGCCCCAACTCAAAAAAAGCTTCCATTGTGTAGCCCCCCTAATTTATCTTTATCATTGATTTATGTGTATGTAAAGAGGATAGAATGAAGAGCCTATGGTCAGAATACCACATCAAATCTACAAGCTAATTACACAAGCTACATCTCCAACCATGAGTATAGGATGTTGGATAATGTTGTCCTTAATGTCACACAAATGTCATATCAGTTATTAGTCTCAGCTAACTAAGCTCAGCTACAATGTCAACCGAGCTCACTCGATCATCGAAGAAAATGAGGCAGATAGTGTCAACCGAGCTCACTCGATCATCGAAGAAAATGAAGCAGTCAGTATCAATCGAGCTCACTCGGTCATCAAAGAAAATGAGGCAGATAGTGTCAACTGAGCTCACTCAGTCATCGAAGAAAATGAAGTAGTTAGTATTAACCGAGCTTACTCAGGCATCAAAGAAAATAAGGCAGACAAGTGTTAACCGAGCTCACTCGATTATCGAAGAAAATGAGGCAGATAGTGTTAACTGAGATCACTCGGTCAACAAAGGAATTTGGAAAAGATAGTTTCCACTAAGCTCACTCGGTCATCTATGGAAACTCAGTACTTACCGAGTTCTCCTGGCGATTGAAGAGTTGTCACGGAGTTCGCTGTATTAACCAAGCTCAGTCAGTTAACACAAGAATTATTTTCTGAACAGTATTAACCGAGCAGGGTCGGCCAGTAAAGGGATTTGTTAGTCTGTAATTTTAATTATTTCTAGCCGACTATTGTATTTGTTTGATTATTGGTCAATGATTTGAGCCGACTAAGATAATCTGAATGGTATATATGGTCACTCAATTTGTAAATCAAAAAAGAAGTGTGGAAAAGTTATGAAGGTGCATTATAGTGTGAAATGAAAAGGCAAATGTTGAGAAAAGTCTGATGAAGGATCAGATGCGTTGAAGGAGCTGAAAAGTTGTATTTGATCAGTAAGGATTCGGTCAAGAATAACAGAGATCTGTAATCAGCTAAAAATAAGTTGCATATTGTATCAGATCACTTAATTGTTGCTTTCTAACCATTGTAACAGTGAACTCAAAATCTCTTAACAGAGTTGGTTTAACAGCCATTCTATAAATCCTCTAACAAGGTGATAGTTCAGTTGAATTGTTCTAAAGACCTCTAGAAAGGCCACTCCTAACAGGGTGATTAAATCCTCTAACAGGGTCACACCTAACAGTGTGTTTTGTAACCTTTAATAGGGTTGGCTCCTAAAAGGACTCACTTCAGAAGAGTGAAAAACAGTAACTAGTTACATTGGTGGTTTTTCCCATATTGGGTTTCCACATTAAATTTGGTGTCTCTAGTGTTCATGATTGCTGAATTGTTTTTGGTTATCAGTTCTTAATAATTATTATATTTTCTGCATTGTCAAGTTTCAGTAATTTGTAACTAAGATCAAGCTTTTAGACATCTAAGGGACTGTGAAATGTTTTTGTGGTAACTGATTCACCCCCTCCCCTTCTCAGTTACTCCATTCTCATTTCCAACATAGGGAAGGAATTGCATATTTGTAGTAGTTAATTAGAGATGTAGAGATTTGAATGACAAAATTAGTTGATTCATCATTTATATTATTCTGATTAATCCAAACTACAAGTTATCATGGAATTAAGGAAATTTGATACATGGGTTTTCAATATCTAGTAATGACAACTATAGAGTAAATTGCATAGCTTTACTTATCTATATTGGGAAAATTCTAATTTATTCATTGTTGTGGTTTCACGACATATGCCCCATTTCTCCCAAAAATGGGGAACACTAGTAAATTTTTGTCTCCCAGACCCCTAGTTTTGGGCCTAGGTCATTTTAGAGCTCCCCCTAGAATCTGAGTCTAGCCTTTGTTTCTAACTAAGAATACCCCTAGTTTTAGAACTAGGAAAATTTGGAAGAAAAGAGTGTTTTTGTGCATAAAAGTGCACTAGCTCACATGTGCACCTATCCAAGGTGTGTAGGTGCACTAAATGCACAAGTGTGCACTCTTTTCCCCTTTGGAGATGTGAAAATGTACACCTATACATGTGCACCTCCAAAAGGTGTGTACACTAAGCCTAGGCCTATATAAGCCTAGGACCCCTCCCTCATTACCTCATTTCTCGCTACATTCCCAATTCAACCACACCTCCACACCTTCAAAGGTGTGCTAAACCTACACAAGTCAACACAAAATGTTAAGACACCAAAGGTGCACACATGTGCACCTCTTAAAAGTGCACATGTGTACACCTTTTTTCACACAAAAACCAAAAACATAAAGAACTAAAAACTAAGGCATAAAGACTAGAAAAGGTAAGCACATGTGCACCTATATGAACACCTTTTCTTTTTGCAACCTAAGACTAAACCAATGAAGGGTGCACATATCTACACCCCATAAGGGTGTACAAGTGTGCACCCTTTTTTTTATATTTAAAAGCTATTCTCCCCCCACCCCCTGCCCTTTCACTTGCTTTGCATGTGTGCAGTTATGCACATGCACAAGTGTGCAACTATGCCAAAATGGTTATAGAGGAACCAAATGAGTGCACCTAGTGCAACTATGAAGATGCACTACATGTGATATTTTTTTGATAAAGGCTAAAAGGGGGATCAAACTAGTTTTCCACCTTTTTGGATCTATTGGGTTAGGTTTTTTGATAAATTAGAGTTTGTGATTAGGTTTAACTATAGCTTTCTAGACTAATGTCCATTCTTTTGTGTAGATAAAATGGCATCATCATCATCCTCAATGGAAAAAAATATTTCTCTTAAGAATCTTGTTTAAAAATACCAAGGTACACCAAAGAAATCCTACTTTATAGAAGAAAATGCAAAAATCAGAGACACCAAGCTCGGACATATTAATTGGAATGCATTCCTCACCATTTGCAACAAGCCTAAAGAAATATTTGCAATGGTATTAGCTATGATTGGGTTGAGGCTAGTAAATATGCCATCACATCCAACTTCTATATTATCTGTTGAGTTGATTATGACCTTAGTAGAATATTATGTGCCTGAAGAAAAGGTTTTCAAGAGTGTCACAAGAGAGATAGTCTTGGAAATTAGATTGAGGAATATTGGGAAGGTGTTTCATTTCCCTATTGAAAATAAATGATCAATTTTATATTGTCTTTTATGTTACACAAAATGTCATATCTTTTTTATTTAATGTATGTCAAGCTCACTAGGGTGATGAAGATAGTTTCTTGATGCAAGGATAGGGAAAACTAGGGCCAATGACACACCCAGCTTTCCAAACCACCCTGCAAGAGTTAACACGGCAAAAATCTAATAGACAAAATCAACAATCAAAGGGGGAAGAGAAAATAATTTTATTGATTCTTCAAATATTCAACATAAATTTTTAGTTGTAAGGCCTTCTAGGTTATGGCTAGATACAAATACATTCAAATCCAAGATCCAGTAGCAAATTTGTATTTTCCAGTTCTGCTCTCCAATCCTCTTCAAAATTGTCCTAGCTCTAAGACTAAACACCCTATTTATACTAGCCAAAATGGCTTGTAGATCATTCTAGAACATAGAGAAGCCACAATTTGGCTCTCAAAAAATATTAAATGAAAATAAACCTAATATTAAATTGTTGAAGAGCCACAAGTCAGCCTGCATCAACAATTAAATGTCTAGAAATTGGTATCTTAGAAAAATCATGATATCTCCTAGATCCAATTGAATTAGGACTTTTAATTAAAATTTTGGATAGAATTTTAGGTCCAATACAACCCCTTAAGTGCACAAAGGCTGATTCACCAAGAAAATGTGTGCATCCAACTTGAAAGTCAAGCATAGAAAATTATCGTGCAAAACTGCAAAAATTGATACTCCGGGATAATTTCCATATCTCCCAACTTATGAGGATTTATAACTTGTACCTTGGGTAATAAATATCAATCTAGACCATATTTTGTCCCTAAAATTCATAGCCTCTCATTAATGAAGTAAAATTAGTTATATGGTCTGCAACAGGCACCCAAAAACCAGAAAACACAGTTTCAGCAAAACACAATTTTAGCAGCAAGATAAAAACTAAAAACATGCAGGATAGCAGTGCAACCCAGGATGCTCCTACATTAGACAAATAGGGTGAGAAGGAATGATTCTCTTGAATCATTAAGATGTCCCAACCTTATTTGAAACCAACTCATATTGATAAATCCATGAAGCATCTTTCATAGGTTTGTTCTTCCACTTCACTAGATATTCATAATAATCTTTTCCCTTTGTGCTCTTACCAATTCTCTGATCCAATATCTGTTCAACTTCTTCAATCTACTTATTAGGATAGTCCTCTAATAAAATAACTTCTTCATCTAACTCATGATACTTTTATAAATCAGCAACATTGAATATAGGAGATATATCCATGTCATCAAATAACTCAATTTCATAAGCATTACCACTGTCAAACTTCTTCAAGATCTTACAAGGTCCAAATTTCTTCATCTTCAACTTTCTATATGTTCCAACTAGAAATATTTCTTTCTTCAAATGAACCATCACTTCATCACCAACTTGAAAATCATGATGTCTTCTAAAATGATTAGTATTCTCATTATACTTTTGATTACTTTGTTCTAACCTCAACTTCACTTAATTCTTCTCCTGCAGCACTTCTCTTTTTTTCACTAGCAATATCTCTCAAATTTGATACTCCTCTAGGCTTCATTCTAGTAACAATATCAAAAGGTGTCTTCCCTGTACTCCTATTCATAGAATTATTGTATGCAAATTCAGTTTGTGCCAATACCATCTCCCAATTACTTGGTTTATTCCCAACTAAACATCTCAACAAATTACCCAATCTTCTATTCACAACCCCTGTCTATCTATCTATTTGTAGATGGAATGTAGAACTTAATTTCCACTTAGTACCCATCTTCTTCGACAAAGTCTTCCCAAAATAACTAATAAACTTACTGTCTCCATTAGAAATAATGCCTCTTGGTAATCCATGCAATCTCACAATCTCTTTAAGGAAAAGTTTTGCAACATGCTCAATATCTAATATCTTCTTACATGGTATGAAATGAGCCATCTTAGAAAAATTTTCCACTACAACAAATATGGAATCATACCCCTTCACTATCTTAGGTAATCCAAGAACAAAATTCATATTGATGTCACTCCAAGGTTTCTTAGGAATAGTAATAGGTGTATACAAACCAATATTTTGACTCACTCCTTTTGCAACTTGACAAACTTCACCACTCTTTACAAATTTTTGAACATCCTTATACATTAGTGGCCAATAATACTTAAACTCAATGTCTTATCAATTCCAAAATGTCTAACAAATCCACCACTATGCTTTTCCTTAATCAGATTCAACCTCATAGAACTTCTAAGAATATACAATTGAATATCTTTGAACAACATACCTTCTTGAATGAAATATTCATCATACTTACTTATGTGATTGGTCAGATTTGGTGCTCTACACTCTCTCCATGCCTCAAAAAAATTAGGATCGACATCATACAACTCTTTCATTTCATCAAAACCAAGAACTTCAACCTTCATTTTAGTCAATAAAGAACATCTTATACTCAATGCATCAGCAACTCTATTAGTAACTCCACTCTTGTGCTTAATTACAAATGTAAAATTCTACAAATACTCAACCCACTTCATATGTCTTTGATTCAATTTATGTTGAGTTTCCAAGTATTGTAAAGCTTTATGATTAGTATACAGAATAGACTCCTTAGGAATCAAATAATGTCTCCAAATCTTCAAAGCTTGAACAATAGCATAAAATTCTTGATCATACATAGAATACTTCATTTTAGCATCTTTCAACTTCTCACTAAAGAAAGCAACATGTTTACCTTCTTGACTTTATATAGCTCATATTGCATTACCACTTGCATCACATTCAACTTGAAAAACTTTGTTGAAATTAGGCAAAGCCTATATAGGTAATTCAACAACCTTTTGTTTCAAAGTCTCAAAACTCTTATCAATGCCATGTGTCCACTTGAATTATTTTTTATCTCCTCTCATTGTCTCAATCATAGTATTTATGTAAATCAGTTTCTAGATTAGATTGTGTGGAGATTTTTACGATCAACGTTTCGAATCACACTATGTGATCCATCATCAAGATGAGAGAGCAAGAGATGTCAAATAAGCCTAGTGATGATGATCTCTTGCTCTCTCATCCTGATGATGGATCATGTAGTGTGATTCAAAATGTTGATGGTAAAAATATCCACACAATCTAATCTAGAAACTGATTTACATAACTATGATGGATTGTGGAAATTTGATCGCATTAATCAATCATAGTATTACAAATAGAACTAAAATTCTTTATAAACTTTTTGTAAAAACTAGCCAAAACCATGAAATGATCTTACCTCACCCATATTCTCAAGTTTAGGTCATTCCAAAATTGCTTTAACCTTCTCAGGATCCATTAGCTAAAATCAAAAATTCCAAATACACAATCTCCTCTTGCATAAAAGAACACTTTTTTAGATTAATCAGCAACTTTTCCTCTTTTTCAACCTCAACAATACTTGTCTAATATGCTCAAAATGTTCTTCATTAGTCTTACTGAATATCAGAATATCATCCAAATAAATAATCACAAACTAACTCAAAAATCTTTTAAGAACTTCTTTCATCAACCTCATGATAGTACTAGGTGGATTAGTCAAACCAAAAGGCATAACCAACCATTCATACAAACTATCTTTTTTCTTGAAAGAAATCTTTCATTCATCACCTTCTCTAATTCTAATCTAATTATAGCCACTCTTCCAATCAATCTTGGTAAAATACTTTTCTCCACTCAAACAATCCATTATGTCATCCATCCTCAGCATAGGAAACCTATATTTCACTGTGATTTTGCTAATAGCTTTGGAATCAGTAAAAATTCTCCATTCTCCATTCTTTTTAGGTGCTAATATAGTAGGTAAAAAATATGGACTCAATCTTTCTCTTATCAAACCTTTCTACAACAACTCATGCACTTGTCTATTAAGTTCTTCATTCTCTATAGGTGTCAATCTATATGGTGCTTTATTTGGAAAACTAGCTCTAGGAATCAGATCCATACAATGACTTATGCTTCTTGCTTGAGGCAAACCATTAGGAATATCATCAACAACAATATCTTTATACTCATTTAGTAGTTCTATAATTTTTATTGTCACTTTGTCATTACCAACTTCTTCTACTTGGTCATTACTACTAATACTTGGTTCTCTAGGAACTATAGCAAAACAAACTTGATTCTTCTTTACTTCCTTTTCAAATTGCTTTCCATTAATCATGCAAACCTTTATTGCAATACAACTAACCTCATCTAGACTTTAAATCAAAGGCAACAATGTTTGTTTCATCCCATTTGCCCAAAGAGTATATTGATTCAATCTTCCATCATGCACAGTATATCTATCATATTTCCAAGGCATACCCAATAAAATATGACAACAATCCATGGGCATAATATCACACAAAACTTCATCAAAGTAATGTCCAATTTTGAACTTCACAATACATTACTCACTTACTAGTATCTTATGCTCATCGTTGATCCATGAAACAGGATAAGGTTTGGGATGTTTCAGCGTCTGCAATTGCAACTTTGTAACTAGCTCTTCTGATGCCAAATTTATAGAACTTCCACTATCAATGATTACCTTGTAATATTTTCCATCCATCTTACATCTGGTCTTGAGAAGACCTTATAAGGACAAGTTCCTCATCACTTCTTTATTACATAAGGTTCTTCTTACCATTAGATTTTCTCCAGCCTCAAGTCCACTTGGTGAATTCTCAATGTCCTCTTGAATCAAAATATTTCTATTATTATGCCTACTTTCATAAGATCTACATTCAAAAGATCTATGTCCTTCTTTATCACATCTGAAACAATTACCATGAAAACCACCTCTAGGATAAGAATTACCTCTTCCTTAATAAGATCCAATACCTCCTTGGTATGATCTACCACCTTTCTATTGGGTCTTGTCTTTGTCATAATTATTCCATTCAAATTTTCCTTTATCATGCAAAGAACTATCAAATCTACCACCTTCTCCATAAAATCTACCTCTGCCTCTCTGGAATTTACCACCTCTACCTCTCTATCTTTGTTCATGCTTTTTTGTCAAGATCTCCTCAGCTTTCAAATCATATTAATATGCTTCTTCTATACATTTCAACTTCACAAAACTTATTTCATCTTGAACTCTATATCTTAGTCCATTTATGTACCTTGTAATTTTCTCAACATCATCATCTACATGTCTGGATCTAATGTCCAATTTATAGAATTCCTCAGTATGCTCTTTCACAGTCATGTCCTTTTGTTTCAAATTTTGTATCTTTCTCAACAAGCTAACTTGGTAATCAGTAGGAATAAAAAAAAAAAATTACGTTATTCACCATCTTTGGCCAAGTTCTAATCTTCTCCTTTCCTCTCCTTTGTCTATCAGTTTGCAAATGCTCCCACCATAGTAAAGTGTAACCTTTCAACCTAGTGACTGCAATCTTCACCTTTTTATTATCAAGACTCAAAGAACTTCTCCATATCTAAGATCCAATCCAACATAGCATTGGTATCCAATTTTCCATCATAAGGAACAACTTCTACATCAAGATTTGAATTTTCCTTAGATAATACTCTCAACAATCTCTCCTCATCTTGATCTTCTTCAAATTTTGGATTTAGTTTTGGTGTTGCTACTTCATCATCACTTACATCATCAAGATGTGCTCCTACCCTTTGGGTTGTCTCCACAACATCTAATCTACCTACAATTTGTCTCAATTGATCCAATATAGAATTATCAAGATTTTCTCTACCATGAACCATCTTTACAAGTTAAGTTCCTACAAGATCATAACCCTCTGCAAGTTATAGGTCAAATCTGTAGATCTACCACCCTACAATCAAATCTAAAATAGGGTTTCACATGATCCAATATCCACAAGGATGAACCTCAAGCTCTGGTACCACCTGATACAATGAAGGATAGGGAAAAATAGGGCCAATAGCACACCTAGCTCTCCAAACCACCCTGCAAGACTTAACACAGTGGAAATCTAAAAGATAGAATCAAAAACCAAAGGAGGAAGAGAAAATGCTTTTAGTGATTCTTCAAATATTCAACATACATGCCTAGATATAAGGCCTTCTAGGTTATGACTAGATACAAATACCTTCAAATCCAAGATCCAACAGCAAATATACACTCTATAGTTCTGCTCTCCAATCCTCTTCAAAAAAATTCTTGCTCTAAGCCTAAACACCCTATATATACTAGCCAAAATGGGTTAAAAATCATTATAGAACATAGAGAAGCCACAATTTGGCTCTCAAAAAATATTAAATGAAAATAAACCTAAAATTAAAATCTTCAAGAGCCACAAGTCAGCCTGCATTAGCAATTAAATGTCCAAAAATTGATGTCTGAGAAAAATTGTGATATCTCCTAGCTCTGATTAAATTAGAAATTGTGCTTCAAACTATGAGTATTATTTGATGTCCTCTACAACCCCTTAAGTGCACAAAGGATGATTCACCAAGTAAAAGTGTGCATCCAACTTGAAATTCAAGCATAGAAAATTAATTGGTAGAACTGCCAGAAATTGATACTCTAGGAGAATTTCCATATCTCCCAATGTATAAGAAGTTAGAACTTTCACCTTAGATCATAGATATGAATCTAGGCCCTCTTTATTCCATCAAGTTAATAGTCTCTCATTAATTAAGGAAAATTATTTATATGGTCTACAATAGGCACCTAGAAACCAAAAAATACAATTTTAGCAGAACATTGTTTCAACAGCAAGATAAAAACTAAAAACATGTAGGATAGTAGCACAACACAGGATGCTCTTGCATCATTTCCTATGTTTTCTGATCATTCTAGTGTTTTCCAAGTTTAGAAGAGAGTGTCAACTGAGTTTACTTAGGCTTCAAAGTGAAGTTAGCAAAAGATGAGTGTTAACCAAGCTCACTCGGTTAATGAAGGAAAAATTGAATGAAGCTAGTGCTAACCAAGCTCACTTTGTTACCAAAGGAAGTTTAAAAAGATGTAGTGTTAACTAATTTCACTTGGTTAACATAGAAATATCATTTCTAAATTAGTGTCTACCAAGCAAGGTTGGCTAACAAAGGATTTTCTTGTTTTGGTATATTGACGTTTAATAATTTTGTTTGTTGGTTCTAACCGACTGAAGAGATGAATATTGATTTTTTTAAAGTGTATTCAAGACAACTTGACAATGTATTTGATATAATTATAAGGTCAAGCTGAGGATTGAAAATTTTTGAGAATGTATGGAAGATAAGAAGATGCCTAGTAGAGGCAAATTTGAAGGATAATAAGAATATCCTTGAGGACTTGAAAAGATACATTCGATCAAGAAGGATCAAGTACTAAAGCCAAAATTGAGATCTAAAATCAGAAAAGATAAGTTTGCATTAGCAATCAGTTCATATCATTTTTACTTTCTAACGATTATAGCAGTGCATCAAATTTCCTAACAGAGTTGTCTTAACAACTATTTGTAAATCCTCTAACAAGGTGGCATTTCTAGATTGAAGTGTCTAAAGACCTCTAATAAGGTCACTCCTAATAGGGTGATTAAATCCTTTAATAGGGTCACACCTAACAGCATATTTCTTAACCTTTAATAGGGTTATCTCCTAACAAGGCTCACTTCAAAAGAGTGAAAAATAGTAAGTAATTGCAATTGGTGGTTTTTTCCATATTGGATTTCCACGTTAAATCTTGGTGTTACTTGTGTCCATGTTATTTCTTTTATACAACTAATTTAATTAAGTATAATCATAATTAACATCTTAAGTTCTTCATATTCATTATTTACTGAGTTATTGCATATTTTTAATGTTAACCAAGTGCATGTGTGCTAACCATGTCACAACAGTTTCAATAGAGTTTTTTTTTTTTTTCTGACATCTAAGGGATCTGCAATTTTTTTGGTGGTAATTTATCCACCCATCCCCTCTCAATTACTTCTCTTATATTTCCAACAATTAGTATTAGAGATTTTTGTACTTTTAGAGAATTTTTCAAGGACCTAAGCTAAAGATCAAGATGTCTTACAAAAGAGAGATTCCCAAGTTGAGAAGAGATAATTTTGAGGCATGGTAGGAAATTATGAAGCTGCATCTAGTGACCATTAGTGATTTACGTCTAAAATATTTGAATACCCAATATAAAGTACCAACCAAAACCATGAATATGGAGGATATTTTTGAAAAGAAGAATCATAACATTATGGTGATTGACATAGCATCTACTCTTAACTATGCTAAATATTATGAGGTCAAAGGGAGTACTACTGGTCATGATATGTTGACCAAATTGAAGGATATCTATGGAGGTGACAATAATGTGGAAAGAGACAAGGGAGAAAGATTGAGAAGTTATTTTTATTAGATGAAGATGAGAGAGAATGAAAACATTACAAAATATGTTGAAAGAATCAAAGCTACTATCAAAGCCTCTAGAGGAAAAATTGATGATGTCATAGTGGTAAGCAAGGTACTCAAAACCCTTCTTCCCATCTATATAATCAGAGTATTTTTTATTCAAGAGATGCAATGTGATCCAAATAATAAGATAACCTTGGATTGTCTAGTGGGAAGACTGACAACATTTGAGCTAGATAACTATGATAATTATGTTCCTAGTTCTAGCAATCTTGAATCTACATTTCAAGCCAAGTTGTCACTCAATAAGAAAGCTACAAAGTCAAAAGGAAAACAATCTGAAAGTGAAGAGGAAGATAGTTCTAATAGTGATCTAGGCCATTAAAGCCCTACTTGCAAGAAGTTATCCTAAAGGAAAAGGAAAGTACAAAGGTAAAATTTCTTTAATATGTTTTTCTTGTGAAGAAGTTGGTCACATTACTACAAGGTGTCCAAACAGAGAAGACAAAGATGAAAAGAAGAACAACAAGTACACTAGAAAGGAGGATTTAATAAGCTACAAGGATAGAGGTAAGAATTCTTGTTTCATGGATAAAGATTAAAATAGTAGTGATGATGAAATGGCTTATATTTCTATAAAAGATGAATATGATGATGATGAAGATAAAATGGCACTTATCTCTCATGTTAGGAAAAATGATACATGGATTATTGATAGTGGTTGTTCTCATCATATGATTGGTGATAAAACAAAGTTTGAACATATAGAACACTATGATGGTGGAAGTGTAAGATTTAGAAATAATGAACCATGTTGCATAAAGGGAAAAGGTTGTATATCACTAATCAATGAACTTAGATGTAATAATGCATCTTAGGTTATGGGACTGAAGCATAATCTACTGAGTGTGGCACAATTGAATAACATTGGATTCAAGGTAGAATTCATGAATGGGAAGGCCAAGCTACTAGATGGAAAAGAAAATCTAGTTGGGTCTAGTAATATAACCAAAGGTAACCTATTCTACCTAGATCTTAGTGACAATTCATGTTTCATTGCTCAAGTAGAAGAAAGTTGGTTATGGTATAAAAGGCTGTGTCATGTGAACTTTGATAAATTGATCAAGATAAGAAAAAATAAAAGAGTAAGAGATATTCCCAATCTGAGGAAATCTAATATGGGACTATGCAAGAATTGTCAAATTGGTAAAATGGGAAAGACAAGCTTCAAGAGAAAGAACTATCATTCTAAAGAATTCTTCGAGTTGGTTCATACAGAACTTTATGGACCTATTGAAATAGAAAGTTGTAGTAGAGATAAGTACTTTAATTTATTTTTTGATGATTATTCTAGAATGATGACTGTAATGTACCTGAAAGATAAGTTTGAAGATTTTCAAAAATATAAGTGGTATCTGGCTAGAATAGAAAAGGAAATAGGAAAGAAGTTGAAGTGTTTGAGGTCAGATATAGGAGTGAATTCATTTCTAATGAATTCAATGAATTAATTGCTAAGAAAAGAATCAAAAGACAAGTATCAGCCCCTGGTACACCATAGCACAATGGTATAGCAAAAAGAAGGAATAGATCAATCATGGATTGTGCAAGAACCTTGATGATAAAAAAGAATGTTGCAATCAAATGCTGGAAGGAAGCAATCAATACAATAGATCTTACCTTAAATAGAGTACAATTGAAGAAAGACTCAAATTAGACTCCTTATGAACTATGGTATGGCTACAAACCTAATGTAAGTTACTTTAAAGTATTAGGTAGAAAATGTTATATCTTGAAGGAGACTAGGAAAGGTAAATTTGATGTCAAAAGTGATGAAGGCATATTCCTAGGATAATCCAGTATAAGTAAAGCATACGAATGTTTGAATCTAACCACTCATAAGATCATATAAAGTGCATATGTGAAGATTGATGAGTTTGTAGAAAAGAGTGAAGAAGAGAGCAATAAAGAACCTGAAGATTATAGAAAGTTCATCTACTTTGAACCTGATACATCACCTAATCCAATTGGAAATCAATAGACTTCACCTCCCAAGTCCCCAAAATCTCCAAAAGCACCTAAGTTGTAACTAGTGCAACCTGAGTCACAGTCTAAAGGACTTGAGTTGCAATCAAAAGCTACCAAGTTGTAGCTAGTGAACCTGAGTCTAAATCTAAAGGACCCAAGTCATAGATAGTGGGACCCAAGAATGATGCAGAAGATCATGGTGAGGCAAGTGGAATAAGTTCTAAATCCAAAGGGCATGTATTAGAAAGATATGTCAAAAGGCACCACGCACCTAAGCAAATCATTAGAGACAAGTTAGATGGTACAATGACAAGGAAAAAATTGAAAGGCACATGTTTTCATACTAAATTTGGACCTAGATTTGTTAAAGATGCTTTGGATAATGAAAGTTGTATTGGAGCAATGAAGGAAGAGATAGACTATATAGAAAGGAATAATACATAAACTCTTGTTCCTAGATCCAAGGACAAGAATGTAATTGGCACAAAGTGGGTTTTTAGATATAACTTGAATGAAGCTTGAGAAGTTTCAAGAAATAAATCAAGGTTAGTATGCAAAGGTTGTATCAAGAAAAAGGTATTGATTATGGTGTAACTTTTTCTCCTGTTGCAATATTAGAAGGTGTTAGGACCTTACTTATTTATGTTGCACATAAAGGAATTAAATTATACCAAATGGATGTGAAATATACATCCTTGAATAGAATTCTAGAAGAGGAAGTCTACATAAAACAACATGAAGGTTTTGTAGATCCTAGCAAAAAGGATATGGTTTGTAAACTACACAAAGCATTGTATGGTCTCAAACAATCTCCCAAAGCTTGGTATGAAAAACTTCATAATTATTTGATGGAGATTAGGTAGGAAGTGTTGATGATAGGAAGAGCACCAGTGGTGGAGCATTCTTTCTTGGTAAAAGAATAGTGTCTAGGACAAGTAAGAAGCAGAATTGCATCTCTCAGTTTACAGCAAAGCCAAAGTATGTTGCAGTAGCAGTTAATTGTTCCAATGTTCTTTAGTTCAAGAAAATATTGTTAGGTATGAAGGTAGAAATTAAGGATCCAATGGTTATCTTTTGTGATAACACAAGTTCAATTAATATATCAAAAAATCATGTGATGCATACCAAGACCAAGTGCATTGCAATAAAATATCATTTTTTGAGAGAATTGGTGCAGGACAAAGAGGTGAGATTGGAATATATGAATACTAAAGAACAAATTGCAAAAATATTCACCAAGTCATTACCTAAGGATGAATTTTTGTATCTAAGAGTTAAGCTAGGGGTTATTCCCCTAACCTAAGCTTACTAAATGAAGTTTAGTGATGCATCAACTAGAGCATGTTGAACATTAGTCAAGTTGATGTAGTGATAAATTGCAAATTGCATATGAATCATTACATAAGGTTCATAAATATTCACTGAATATTTTCTTTGGCATAAGATGTCAAAGAGGGAGAGTTTGATGTCATATCATATAAATTTTGTTTGAAGATGTCAAAGAGGAGGAACTTGGTCTGATATCAAAAAAGGCAAAGTTTTCTATTAGAAGAAGATGTTGAAGACAGAGCTTGTTGACAAAGGGAGAAACTAAAGTCAAAGGGAGTTGACACTGATAGAGGGAATTCTCATGGATGAGAATTAGAATGAAACTAAGGACATTTTCCTTACTATATTTTTTTCTTTGAAATTTCATTGTATTATAACATGTTGTGTTGCCATCAATGCCAAAGAGGGAGATTGTTGAAAATAATTGATCAATTGTATATTGTCTTTGATGTTACATAAAATTTCATATCATTATCAGTCAATGTATGCCATGCTCACTCAAGTGATGAAGATAGTTTCTTGTGTCTACTAAAAATTCCATTGTTTTCCAAGTTTAGAAGATAGGGTCTATCGAGTTCAGTTGGGTATTGAAGAGAAGTTAGTAGAAGATGAGTGTTAACCAAGTTCACTTAGTTAACAAAGGAAATTTGGATGGAACTAGTGCTAACTAAGCTCACTCAATTACCAAAGGAATTTTGTGAATATTTAGTGTTAATTGAGTTCACTTGGTTAACACGGGAAAATCATTTTTGAGTTAGTGTCTACAGAGCAGGGTCGGCTAACAAAAGATTTTCTTGTTTTGCCATATTGAGTTTAATAGATTTGTTTGTTGGTTCTAGCTAACTAAAGAGATGAATATTAATTATTCTAAGATGTACTCAAGTTGACTTGATAATGTGTTTGATATAAGTATAAGGTCAAGTTGAGGATTGAAAAAGTGTGAGAATGTATGGAAGATAAGAAGATGCTTAGTAGAAGCAAATTTGAAGGATAAGCAAAATATCCTTGACGAGCTGCAAAGATACATTCAATCAAGAATAATCAAGTACCAAATCCAAAATTGAGATCTAAAATTAGAAAAGATAAATTTGTATCAGCAATTAGGTCATATCATTGTTACTCTTTAACCATTGTAGCAATGTATCAAATCTCCTAACATAGTTGGCTTAATGGATATTTGCAAATCCTCTCACAAGGTGGCATTTCTAGATTGAAGTGTCTACTAACAAGGCCACTCCTAAAAAGTTGATTAAATCCTCTAATAGTGTATTGTGTAACCTTTAATAGAGTAGGCTCCTAACAGGGCTCACTTCAGAAGAGTGAAAAATATTAATTAGTTACAATTGGTGGTTTTTCCCAAATTGGGTTTCCACATTAAATCTTGGTGTCACTTGTGTTCATGCTATTTCATTTATGAAACTAAGTTAATTAAGGATAATCATGGTTAACATATTAAGTTCTATGTATTCAGTATTTACCAAGTTACAACATATTGTTAGTGTTAATTAAGTGCTTATGTGTTAATCGAGTAATAGTAGTTTTAGTAGAGTTTATGTTTCTTTCTAACATATAAGGGCTCTAGGATTTATTTTTGTGGTAACTAATACACCCCTCCCCTCTTATTTACTCCTCTAATATTTCCAACACTCCCAAGGGCTAATCAATATGTAAAGATGACCTATGACCAGGGAGAAAGATGGTATAGGGATAACAAAAAGGAAGCCAAAGAAATAATTCAATCTTCCTTCCTAATAAGCAGAACATCAGTACGTCATAGAGTTGGGAAAGTAGATATAACATGAGGTTACATGAAGGATTTTATTGGCTATGCAATTGTACTTTTGAGTAGAGCCATGGGACTCCCTATAGTAGGACACCTCCACATTTGGATGGTGCACTTCATAGAGACCATCAGGATGGAAAAAATGCCAATGGACTAGGTTGTACTATCATCACTAATAATCTACATGAGTAGCTAATAGATTTAAAAGTTGATCCAATATTTTATATGATATCATACATGGTGTACTTATTGGTAACTCAAACAACTGACTACCTAGGATTTTACAAAAAAAGGTAGCATGCAAGATGCTAATGCATGGCCTTATGTGGTATACCCTCAACTAGTGAAGAAGAAGCTTTCATATTAGAGAAAAGAATATAGGATAGTGAATGACATTTTTATATTCATAATCATCTAGTTTATAGAGGATGATTATACTAAATGGATGTCAGTATAGGTAGCAGCCAGAATCATAGAGATTGGTGCCTACTACATCCAATTCAAAACATTCACATACCTAAGAGTAGTAGGCACATAGGTAAACCTAATGAGCTCCCAAGATATCCTTCAGATAGGCTCATTTTTTTGGATATTTTTAGGCAACTCACATCTGCATATGACAGAGTGAGGAAGCGGCACAAGAAGACATGGGTGTGGTTGATCACCATAGGTGCTTTCAAAGTCAAGTAGAAGAAAGACATTATGACCTTTGATTCAAAATAGGTTTAGTATCCCTTGGAAGATTAGTACTCTCCTTAGCTATAATTTGATAATATTGGGATGATGTAGCATCTGGTAGGGAAGTAATTCATACACGAGGATGCACTGGAAGACCATTAGATGAATACAATAGATGATTAAGATGTCCAAATAAGGGATTATTATAGGATGACTCTATATCTGGTAGAATAGGCCCTCAAAATGAAGATCCCATTAAAGGTTGTCAAGAAAGACACAGAAGATGTCTTAGATCTACTATTTAATAGGGATAAAATTTATGACAGGCTGATAATAAATGCAAATATTAGTAGAGATCATAGAGAAATTCAAGAGAAAATATCCAAACATCACTTTGGTACAAAGGAGTAAAAAACCTAGAAGCTAGAAATTCATTTTTGACACTTGAGAAAATTTTGGATTATTGGGACTTGCCATCAAGGTGCACAAGTATGCAAGGTGTACAAGTGCACTATTCATAGAGGTGCACTAAAAATTTTGTAGAAGTAATAGTATATCAATAGTTAATTCCCAGTTCCTAATTTAAAGCCTTCCACGCACTAGAAATGCATTTTGGCAATAGTTCAACTCCTAGAAACACCCGACTAAGGTCAAGCTTCCATTTTTTAGAGCTTCCAATGACTCTCAGATCCTCTAGCAGCTTTCTTCTTCTTATCTACTCTCTCTTTCTTTTCTTTAAGTGATGTAATGGCTCACGCACCCATTAATTGATATAAAAAAGGGTGGAGACCTACTTAGCACCATTTAGATAGTAATTTTGTATATAATTAGATTTATTTTAAGCATATGTTTGCATTATAAGAGCTCTCACTCTCAACTCAAAGAGAGGAGATGACTTTTTATAAATAAATGGATGTAATATGTACTCCATGCCTTTATTTTGATGCAATAATATATGCTATTAGTGCTCTCATTCTGAGTGTAGTTATTCTTACCAGAGTGAGCTATTTTTGTGAATGCATGTTCATGAATAATAATGGAGCGAATGATTTTTTTTGTATTTATTTGATTGTGCAACCTTTTAGTTTTGGTGTTTTCCTCGTGTTAACAAATTATGCTAACATACAAGTTGGAGAAGAGATCACGTATTGTTCCTACATGCCTTGTGATTCGATGAGAAGTGAAATATATTTTGGTTTTTACTAAGTTTCCATTGATGACTGCATCATTAGAATTGAGGAAGCATTGCTCCTATTTTTATTGGTTTCCTACCCGATCTTTTCAACGATTTAACTCGTAGGCATATTATTACCATAGTTTATGTCTATTAAGAATTTCCCTTTCAAGTCATTTTCTTTAATCTCTCATTACCTTATCTTTGTTATTTTCTTTACTGATACTTGGTTGGAATAGGAATTCATATAGTTGCATTGATAAATTGCATTCATCATAAAACAGAAAATACCAAAAATATATCTCTTTTGTGGTTACTTTTTAAAATATAATATCAAATGTCTTATCCGAAATTGGTTTGAACAAACAAAGGCCTCACGAAAAAATATATTTATCTTCAATTAAGTGGATTCTAGTATGTTGCAAGATCGCCTAGAACCCTGGAGTTGATCCTAGATTATCTTTTCAAGAGAGGAGTTCGAAAGGAATCCTATCATTAAGCATCATGAAAAATGATAGCTCAATGTTAATGAGGTACCATATCTATCTTATAGATGCTACAAAACATTTGACTTGATTTAATGTTCATGTAACAAGATAGTAAGATCTTGTAGTAATGTCATTCTCATTCTTGGGAAGATAGAAGTAGTAACTTTGAGTTCAATAGTGAGAAAATTCTTCATTATTTTTTGTGAATAGAGAAGGTTATACCTAATCCTATATTATAACATATACCTTCAAGTATGCAAGGATAGTTGTGGATTTTGTGAAGAAACCTAAGAAAGATAACTAATAATGGTAGCGATGGCTAAAAATTGTTATTTCCTCTATATCCCCCTTATGACCTATAATATTGAAAAGATGATGTTTCAAATGTAGTAGACACTTGTTAAACACACAAACTACATAGAGCTACACATTGATCATCTAAAAAAATACTCGTGTGGATTTATAAACCCTTATAAAATCTAGAACTTTGCATGTTATTGTAACTTAGAGGTATACCTTTTTTTATAAAATAGGATGGCTTATTCAATATAATCAATCAATATTGATGTTGGAAAAAAGAAAAAGAATATTTCTAGTCAAATAGGTCAATGGGTTAAAAAGTATAAAAGTTAAGGTCACTCACAAGGAGTACACAAGGAAACTCCAAAAATGATATAGTACCTATAAGTTAAACTAAAATATTGATTGTTCTATTTTGTTGAAGAAGATAGAGAGATCGCTCCAAATAAATCAAGTTAGTGGAACTAAACTTAAAGCCAAAACTAGATGGAAGGTGAGGACTATTATCTTAAATGTAACACAATTTTTTGTATAGAATCTTAATACTAATAATAATCCTAGAAGAGATTGCAAGTTGAAACACCATTTTGAGTTTTCTTTGAAGTGTTTTAAATGCAATACTACTCTTCTTGACTACTTTTGTGGGGTAGTATATAGTCCATTATTGGTGTATGATCAATATAAGATTGTAAGTATGATTGCAGTAACATGACATACTAATAAAGGGTTAAAATGTGCTACAATCTGGTAGTAGTGGATAGGAAAACTGAATATTCTCATTTCTTTGTAATTGTTGATTTATTTTTTTGAGAAGTGTTCAGATTGCACAACCTCCCTCATATCATTTCTATTGATAGGGATACATTTATCAACACATTATAACAATATTCATTTTGTTTGGTAGGGATAGAATTGACTCCTAGTACCAATTATCATCCTCAGACAGATGGGAAGACTGAAATTATGAATAAATGGGTTGGACGGTTGTGTTTGGGTGAGTATTTTTATGATACTACCTATTACATGACTATTGAATATCTTCAACTAAGGCATTATATGGCTATGAAGCTTTGTCATTTACAGGCTTGGCCTGATGATAGCAAAAGTACCCCAAGAAAAAGAAACCATATAGAGTTAATAGTACAAATCTCATGTGGTTCTAGGTGTCAAACTTAAATAGGGAACATGTCAAATATGGTGCACATCATATTTGATATGTGTTGGTCCCAATTCTAAAATTTGGTAAAATAGTCAATATCTTCAAGATGAGCCATCATGTGATTCATCCAATAGATGTGAAGTCACATTTTTCATGCTCCATATATATATGAAGGTCATTTAGATGCACATTCTTGATACATATAGGAAATTGGAGAAAGATACAATTGTAAAAAAATTAAACATCCTA
This sequence comes from Cupressus sempervirens, assembly GCA_028749045.1. Lineage (NCBI taxonomy): Eukaryota > Viridiplantae > Streptophyta > Pinopsida > Cupressales > Cupressaceae > Cupressus > Cupressus sempervirens. The sequence continues at coordinate 393,531,188 of CM053788.1, read as the reverse complement.
TATTTCTCATTGGCATGTATCAAAACTTGTTGAAACACTAAATGATTGTTAGTGCTAATGATAGGTGGTGGTAATGAACTTTCACAACTTGCTTCAAAGAACCAATAGGTTATATGGTCTTCACTAAACATTTCAAAAGATTTTAAAAGAGATCTAAAGCCCTAAGGAAAATATGAGTTGTCAAATATGTTAAAGGTGTAGCCCAAAGAATTTGAAGAATAAATCTACTCTAAGTAATGTGTTATTGTTAGAAGATTACAAAACTTTTGAAAGTTTTTTAAAGACTCAACTAAGTCTTCTTATATCAATGAAAGCACAACATTATATGTGTCTTAAAATATCTATAAATTAATCAAAACACCAATTGTAAAGTAGTTGGTTTGATGATATTCTTAATCATGTTCAAAATACAATATGTATATGCATTGCTATTCTTTAATTTAGGAACATTTTTATAGTTATATAGGATGGAAATTTTCTACTAGGTCTTCAAGCCATCATGATTGAACTAATGCAAACAACATCAAAAATAGATGCAAAAGTTGTGTCTTTGTTCCTAAACATTATTGGGGACAAATAAAACACTTTTTTTTCCAACTCTCTCCTTTAAAATTTCATCATTGTTAGAAGATAATCTTAATTGAAATTAATTTCAATTTCTTTTTATGTGGGGTGTGATTGATAGGATTGTTGGAGTATGTTATCACTATGAGGGGGTGTGAATCAGTCATAAGAAAACCAAGTATTAAATTTTAAATACTTTTTTTTATAATCAACTCAAATGAAACAATGAGAGCGAGACGAAACTAGCCAACCATAAGTAATAGTTGGATGCAATAGTTAGGAATACTAAGGTAATAGTTGAAAATATAATACATATAATCTTCATTGTTTCATATGTAATCAAGAATTTCAGCCTACATGACAATAGTTACAATTAGATAACATTTGATGAAGATCAAGATGTCAAAATACAATTTACCTAATGAAGCAATAGGCAGCAAAATCTTATGCATTCCCTCAAGAAGAAGACACACAATTTCTTAGACATAAAATAACACAATATCTCATGATATGTGGGAAACTAGAGCATGTTGATCTAGTATCCTATCTAGGAAATTTTCATCATGGTTTGGTCCTTTGGTAGTCTATATATGAATTTGATTAGTAATTTAACTACCCCTTAATTGATGGATCCCCAAGACTTGTCAGTTATGCTCTTTGACATTATCTTTGGTTTTCAAGGCCAACTATCAATTCTGATGGTTCCTTTTTTTGGGCTTTTATGATTGTTTTAATTTGTTTGTTTATGAATTAAATTAAAAAATACTACTTTCTCAATCTACTTATATTGACTAACCTATCATGTTGTGACTCCCACATGTTGGGACTAAAAATTGCATCGTCAATTTTGAGTCACATATTGTGAATTTCGAAGAATCATGCCCTAAAGTGCCTTTTTATGCATATGTAGTTGGTTGTTGATTTGAGGCCTAGATGGTGTTTGAGTGGCTTAACACCTTTCATTTGACATATGCATGTGATCCACAATGTTATTTTGCCATCCCAAATCATTCTGTGAAGTACCATTTTGAGCTAGTGTCAAAATTTGCAATTCTGGCCGAGTGTCAAATAGCAACGGGAGGCCCAGTTTGTCTTTGAATATCTTTTACCCAGGAATGTGTCATGACCCACCACTTTGGGAGTCTTTAGTGTCCATAACAAAGAACCTATTTTTCAGTTTTCAAGTCATTTTGAATCCGTTTGACTAGGTTTCAAACCCCTCAAAGTTGATCATTTACTATTTTGTACATTTGTGTAGTTGTTCACAATTCTGGGAAGCCCTGTTTGACAGATTATAACTTTTGACCAGTTGACCCAAGTAATAAAATTCCTTTTTCATCATGTTCTAGGGTTCAGACACTTCGTATGTTCCAATTTTGAGATCATGACGAATCCATTTGATTAGTTTGCTAGCATGATCAAAAACCTAGTTTACATTGTTTTGTTATGACCAAGGTATCTAGGTTTATTCGTACCCCTGTTTGGCACGTTATAACTTTGATCCTGTGATTGGTGAGCCTAATCGATTATATCATTGTGTTATCTCATAAAAATCCTTGAAGTATGCCAGTTCCCAAGTCATGACAAATCCATTTGCATACTTTCATATGTTCGCACATTTCTCAGTTAAAATTTCCAAGGGCCTATTTTTGAAAATTCGCCAAATGTGCCCTATGATTTTTCATGAGCCCAAAACATGGAATTATATCCTCTTCATAGCAAAAAACTTATATCCTAGTTTTCAGAACCCCAAGTGATCAATAACCCATTTTATAGTGTCAAACCCGAGCCAAGTTTATGTTTTTAACATTGTTTGCCTACAGGATATTTAAAGTATGGATGTTCGGCAATTAAAATCTTTTGATTGGGAATTCTTCATGGGCTGAGAATTCACAATATGGTAAATCATGTAGGATTGAACACTCATGTCAACTTTCATGGCCTGGTTACTTGATTCAGTCAATTTTTTAAGGCCAAGCCTCCTGACACAATTTTCACAGTGGTGCGGAAATGATTGAAATAGGTTTTCAGTGATGATTCAGCGATCAAGTTTGATTTTGGACAGTTCATGGATGCCAATGACTGATTTCATCAGTTACTCAGAGTCTTGACATTAATAGCCTCACCAATGCTACCTATAGAAGTGATTGAAATAGTCTTCTACTATTTGGTTTTAAAGATGAATTCATTTTAAAATATATTGGCATTTAGGCAAACCACTACGTTTGAGAATTATACATTTCTTTTAAATATAAGAATCACATATTTATGATACATCCTCAAATGTTGTTTGTCTAAAGTATATTTTTGTTTTTTTAAAAAGAGAAGGTAACTTTGAAGATCAAAATAGGAGCATTTTTATGCATGAGAGAGTGCCCAGGCAAAGGACAAAACTTTATACATATCTACCCACGATAGGGGCAGTCTATGGCAGATTTGTGTTTCTTCATGGTAGAGGAGGAGAACATCCACATTTTTGGAGGAAGGAACAGCTTTATGAAAAAGGAAATCTCTCATGTTTAAATGTTGGTGTCCATGTTTTGACACATGAGGAAGAATGCAAGCTACAGCAAGGGGAAAGTGTGCAGGTCTATCATGGTGTGAACCTCTAGGCAAAAAGGAAGAAACCGCAGCTTGCAACATTTTAAGCAAAGATTCACATAGTGTAGATATTTGCAAAACAAACTCACTATGATGGAATGAAGATGGTATTTTCAAGGTTAATAGCATTGATAACAGCCCATGTTTTTGATAATGAATGGGTTCTCTAATAGGAAGCTACATTTTTTGTGAGGAGGGGGTTACATTTTTAAATAAAGTTGAAGCAACAAAAATAAAAAGGGCCCTTCACTATAGAAAAATAGAGCACACATCAGTAAAGAAGCACGCCAATTGCAAAGACACAGGTAGAGCTATTTTTAAACAGAAAGAAAAGACTCCCAGATATAGCCAGTCAAAGAGGAGACTTGGGCAAGTGATAGGCACCAGTAATAGAAGAAAGTGCAGTCAAAGAATAGCAGGGGAGTCTCATGGAACCGTACATTAAGGAGAGATCCCAAACATAGAGGGTAAATAGAGCAACTTTCAAGACGTGTAAACTGAAAACAAAACCTTCCCACGCAAATAGAAAGAGAATGCTAAATGAAGAACTCCACGCACAGCAGTCGGAAGATTAAGTGAAAAACCACGCCAGAATGAAGAAAATGCCCATGTAGATTGAGGGAAAGTACTGAAGAGAGAAGAGGAAGCTGCTTCAGATTAATAGACCCGCACTAATCAAAAGGAGACGCTCGAAATAAAAAGACCACTCACGCCCAATCTAAAGGGAGCAGTCAGCATCAAAAGCTCTACCTAAACGAGTTTGAAAAAGCCTACGCAAGAAAAGGAAAGTGCAGTTTTCGTTTAAGATGGAAGCCGCAGCCAAGGCTAGGAAGGAGCAGAGTAAGCACCATGAGCACGAATCAGGAGCCGATGAAACAAGGGCAATCCATATAAAAAAAAACATCCCATGTCAAGCATGACACACAAATTCTATCCATAGAATCTATAGGTGTAGAAGTAGCTAACACATTAACAAAAGCATCCTACGCATTAGACAGAGAGGCAATGGTATGAGGGAAAACAGAGGTAAATGCAATATCCCACATGGGCTGGGGAAAGAAGATTTGAGTAGTTTAAATTCAAATCTTTACAAAACGTTTAATGTCATGAGAAAGAGCCTTTTAAAAAGGTAATGATGCATAACTATGTGGTGGTACCCGACCAATGACATCAACTTGTGTAAGGTGATGTTGTCAAAATTTTAAACGAATCCACAGGCATGATGATGTGGTGCTCAAATTGAAGATCATATGAGACGATGACACATGGTGAGATCGTGCGATGCCCACATTCTCGCATTATGGAGTTGCATGAAAGTTAAAAAATGTGGGAAAGTGAGTTGTTGACATGTGGCAATGTGGGCTTCAGATGCAATGACATGGCGGGGACATGCAGGTTCAGGCAGGCGCATAGGATGGCGCCACGTGGCAGATCCAGCGGTACTCGCATTCTCGCATTATGAAGATGCATGTTGGTTAAATAATGCAGGAAAGTAGGCTCGCGACACATGGCAGCAAGCCTACCAGTAATGAAGTGGCAGATGTATGTTCGAGCAACCAATCAGATACTGCCACGTGGCAGTCGATCAACTGGAGGTTGACCCCAGATTTAAAGGGCCAGGGCGAAATAATTTTTTTTTTAAATAATAATAATATTTTATTATTATTTTTGGATGCACATCACATTTTTTAAAATCAAAAGTGGGCCTTTTTATAAAGTTTTACCTTTAAAGTATTTTAAATTTTTTGAAATTTAAAATCAAATTGAGTTGCAGACCTGGGTTTTGTAACAGAGGAGCATTTTCCAAATCAACTTTCTGGGCATTTTCAGGAGGCTAGATCTGCACTCCAATATATCACCAGAACTGGGAAGATCTAAATTTTTTGATTCCAAGGTTAGTTTTTGCATAGGTAGCAGTATGTTTGAGCTACAGGAGGATATGTCTCAGATACCTGAATTGCAACCATTTTCAGACCAAAAAGTTCAGATTTTATTTTTTGTCAAGGTAATGACCTGAATATCAGTAAAAGGCAATGGAAATGCAGTTAGGGGAGAATTTGTTCAAATTTACTCAGTAAAAACTCATTTTCACTAGCATTTTCATAAGGCAGATCAAATACTTTGGTGACTCAAAAGGGTTTCATCATTTCAACTAGGATATTTGCAAATCAGTTACAAGAAATGATGAACACAAAATCAGATCGAATGGGAAGAAAGAAGAAAGAAGTTTTTTCAGTTGCCAAAGATTGAATTTCAAGTGGACAAGTGGCAGTTGCATATCAGATCTGGGAATTCACTTCTTGATATATTATTCTATCTTTCATTCTTTCTAGAGGTTCCAGTCTTTGAAGAAAAACCATTCACTACTGTGATACCAGGTTTTGGATCCAGTTTTGATGTGTTCCCATACTGTGAAACCACACCCAGCATTTCTCTGTTGTATGGAGCAGCATTTTATGTTTTATGCAGATAGTTCTATTCTGTTAGGTGATCTATGAGTTAATTTCTGTACATTCCATGTATTTGATTTCAAGGAAAGCAAATAAAGAGCAGCAAAGGTTTTAAGTTTAGTCTGAACCTTGTCTCCTGATTATGGATTTGTTATTTCTTCTAATTTGTGATCAAAGAGCATAGATTAGGTTGCATTTAATTTAGAATGTATGTGATTAAAATGTCTTGCTGGTGGGGCAAAGAACCATGTAATTGCTTTGTTTTTATCATAGGGTTTGCAGATTTCATGATAGGAGGATGTGAGTATGAGATTCATTCTGTAGCAGATGTCTATTCACAAGGTGAAGGATAGATCAGGGATCTTGATGTAGGAATTATGTCACAGATTTCCAAAGGATGTATGGTTATAATTCATGTAATTTCTCAATGGATCAGGCACTGATCAGAGATAGGATCATTAAGTTTTATTGCTCATACTTGGGTCTTGCTGAAATCAACATCAATAATCAATTGTATTTCCCTTTCATGTTGAAGAGCTATAATAGAATGCCCTCACTCAGCTTATGAGATTCTTAGATTTTCATTTAGCCACTATAGATTGATTTTATTTCATGAGTTATCAAGAGAAATAAGGGTTTTATCTGCTTCATATTAGATTCAGTGTATGCTTTGATAACTGGTACCATATAAAGAATCTATAGGTCCACCTACCTAGGTTTTTCAGAGCTTTAAGAAGAAGAAGGGTCTAGCCTTATAGTTGGCCTGGTGTTAGCTGCCCCTAGATGTGTTTTGTTCTCATTAGGGTAATTGGAAATTGGTAACATTTTCAAACACCAACAAAATGGCGACTCTGTTGGGGAGTTGCATTCAGAAAGAACCAAAATCTGTGCCATGAAACAGATTGGATATAGAAAATCTATAGCGAGAGGAATTTCTTATTTTCCTTGCTGAAGTTTCATGTTCCCTAGTTAAGCTTTATTCATGTACATCAGTATGTTGTAAAACTGGATGAAAATTGTGTGCTATGATTGTCATAGGTCTATCTTCAATCAGTTTAGTTTGCAAGTATTGTTGAGAAAGTTCAGAGTCAAGAATTCATTTATAAAGTATATTTTCTTTTCAAAATAATAATGATCTACAAGTATTTCCTACATTGAAGGTCTGGTTCAGATTTGTCAAGTGAAAAATTATGTTTTATTTCTCACAAAGTGTGAGTGGCGACTCTCCAATCTCTATACCAGTTGTTGCTAGTTGATTTCATTGCAAAATCTTGAAGGACTTTCAGTTGTATGGGTAGATCTAAGACTGTTGATAGATCTTGGAAAGGAAGTTTTAAATTCTTGATAAGTTTTAAAGTGTTGTTTGAAATATGCTATTATAAAGAAATTGAAATGTAAAAAGTAGATCATAGCAGTGATCTCTTTATCCTCTTGAAAGGAGGTGGCAACTCTACAAAGTTTGATCAATGGTGTAAAGGATTTTCTATCTTGCACCTGTGCCAAATTAGCAGATCGAAGTTCAACATTAGCACTTGAGGTATTTTGATTTTCATGTTTCTTTTCATGGAAGTCAAGTGTTTAAAAAAGTTGCCTCTATTCAGTGATTTTCAGCACTAGAAGGAAGAGGTAGAAATTTTGTTTTATAATGGAGTCAGATCTCAGATCTGTGATTAGTTTTCCAAATTCTGAGAGTTTGGAAATCGTGAATAATAACATTGCTATGTTGAATAGACTGGTCTACAAAAGGATTTTCAATCTTATAAGATTCCAAATAGGAAGTACTCAAGGTTTAAGTGCCGAAGAATGTTATTTAAGGCTTAAGTCAATAATCAGTAAGATGCCTTTTCATTGTAGACCTGAGGAATCTTCCTTGCCTGGTGTTTTTCTTGATGTTCTAGTACCTGATTCAGTCGATTGGCCAGCACCTATAAGGTTACAAATAATTTTGCAAACTAAAAAATTCATTGAGGAGATGGAAAGCGGTGATTATAGATTTCATGTTATGTCTCTTGATGATAATAAGTATGCTGAAAGTCAGGGTAGTAATGAATATAATGAGTCTGTAGAGCAAGATAATATGTCTTTCGAATGTGAAGAGGTGGATTCAAATGTAAATGAATTAGGTAATAGCAATCAGCATGAAAAAGATGGATATAGAAGAGAAGATAAATTTTGTTACAGTACATATGAAGTTGAAGAAAGTTGTAACAATAGTAGATCTAGTGATTGCCATGATAAAAAAGAATATTTTAATAATATTGTTTTTCTAGATTGTTACACTAAGGATCTTGTTGTTGTAAGTTCTTCATGTTACCCAGATAATAAACACGGCCAAGAGAAGATTTGTGAGGCGGTCTTTTTGAGTTCTGATGAAATCTTTGTTTTGTTGGCTCATGAGTTTGAAAAGCATGTAAGTATATCTAAGGATCTTCATATGTTCTCTCATAATACTTTCTCATTCAGTCAAATCAATTCCCCAAAGTTTGATGTGGAAAAAGAGGTAGAATCCTAACAATCTTTGTTAGACTTTGGAGGTGTAGATGATAGTACCTCAAATGTCTTTGCACATGATGATTTGTTGGATGTAAAGAATGTTAATGAAGGGAAGGTTAATGTTGTTTCAGATTCTTTTCATGTTGATCTTGCTGAACATTGTTTTGATTTTTCATATGGTGAAGCGGAAAACAGTGACTGTTGTCAATCCAATTATAGATTTTCTTCATGTGCTGATAAGTCTTGTGAAGATAAGTTCAAGGTGTATTCTAACTTTCAGTTTGATGAAGAAGTTGATAGTGATCAACATAGTTTAGATCAGCACTTTTAGAATGAGTTTTCAATTTTGGTAACTAATATGTTGTTTGAATGTGAAGAGGTTTCAGAAAAGGATAAATCTGATTTGATGAGTAACATGGTTGCAAGTAGGCAACGATCAGATTTCACATACTTTTCATTTACGGAGGCACAAGGTTAGTTACAATCTGCTCCACGTAACTCGTTGAATGAAGTTGAATATGAGCACTTTTTGTTTCCAGTTGGAAGAATCCATGATTTAGTCAGTAGTGATCAATTTCAGTTTGATATCAGTTGTCATGATCATGCTGATCCATGTTTTCATAGTGGGAAAGGTCTAGAAAGTTTGTCTGATTTTTATATGCACTATGAAGATAACGATAGCAGTTTTGTTTTGCCTAACGAAGTAATTGAAAGTGTTGATATGATGGGTGAAACAAATAAGAATGAGAGTTTCAGTTTGCCTCAAGAAGATGTAAATGAAAATCAAGTATATGACAGAGGTAAAAGTTTTGCTAAGTTCAGGGGCACTATTTGTACATAGTAGAGTAGTTTCCCTTTTTTCAATAAAGCTGTTCGAGAGAGTTTTTGAAGTTCAAGTGTGTGGTATGCTTCCCCCAGAGATCTGAATCCTTGCCACATCCGAAAGGGGCATGCATCCCCAGATAGAGCCACTGTTGGGACTAAAAATTGCATGGTCAATTTTGAGTCACATATTGTGAATTTCGAAGAATCATGCCCTAAAGTGCCTTTTTATGCATATGTAGTTGGTTGTTGGTTTGAGGCCTAGATGGTGTTTGAGTGGCTTAACACCTTTCATTTGACATATGAATGTGATCCACAATGTTATTTTTCCATCCCAAATCATTCTGTGAAGTCCCATTTTGAGCCAGTGTCAAAATTTTCAATTCTGGCCAAGTGTCAAATAACGACGGGAGGCCCAGTTTGTCTTTGAATATCTTTTACCCAGGAATGTGTCATGACCTGCCACTTTGGGAGTCTTTAGTGTCCATAACAAAGAACCTATGTTTCAGTTTTCAAGTCATTTTGAATCCGTTTGACTAGGTTTCAAACCCCTCAAATTTGATCATTTAATGTTTTGTACATTTGTGTAGTTGTTCACAATTCTGGGAAGCCCTATTTGACAGATTATAACTTTTGACCATTTGATCCGAGTATGAAAATTCCTTTTGCATCATGTTCTAGGGGACGGACACTTCGTATGTTCCAATTTTGAGATCATGACGAATCCATTTGATTAGTTTGCTAGCATGATCAAAAACCTAGTTTACATTGTTTTGTTATGACCAAGGTATCTAGGTTGATTCGTACCCCTGTTCGGCACATTATAACTTTGATCCCGTGATTGGTGAGCCTAAATGGATTATATCATTTTGTTATCTCCTAAAAATCCTTGAAGTATGCCAGTTCTCAAGTCATGAAAAATCCATTTGCATACTTTCATATGCCCGCACATTTGCCAAAAATCACTTTTTGACACATTTCTGAATTAAAATTTCCAAGTGCCTATTTTCGAAAATTTTCCAAATGTTCCCTGTGATTCTTCATGAGCCCAAAACATGGAATTATATTCTCTTCATGGCAAAGAACTTATATATTAGTTTTCAGAACCCCAAGTGATCAATAACCCAGTTTATAATGTCAAACCCGAGCCCAGTTTATGTTTTTTGACACTATTTGCCTGCAGGATATTTAAAGTATGGATGTTCGGCAATTAAAATCTTCTGATTGGGAATTCTTCATGGGCTAAGAATTCGCAATATGGTAAAGCATGTAGGATTGAACACTCATGCCGACTTTCATGACCTAGTTACTTGATTCAGTCAATTTTTTAAGGCCAGCTGGCAACCCTCCTGACACAATTTTCACAGTGGTGCGGAAATGATTGAAATAGGTTTTCAGTGATGATTCAGCGATCAAGTTTGATTCTGGACATTTCATGGATACCAATGATTGATTTCATCAGTTACTCATAGTCTTGACATTAATAGCCTCACCAATGCTACCTATAGAAGTGATTGAAATAGTCTTCTACTATTTGGTTTTAAAGATGAATTCATTTTAAAATATATTGGTTTTTAGGAAAACCACTACGTTTGAGAATTATACGTTTCTTTTAAATATTAGAATCACATATTTATGGTACATCGTCAAATTTTGTTTGTCTAAAGTATATTTTTGTTTTTTTAAAAAGAGAATGTAAATTTGAAGATCAAAATAGGAGCATTTTTATGCATGAGAGAGTGCCTAGGCAAAGGACAAAACTTTATACATATCTACCCACGACAGCGACAGTCTATGGCAGATTTGTGTTTCTTCATGGTAGAGGAGGAGAACATCCATGTTTTTGGAGGATGGAACAGCTTTATGAAAAAGGAAATCTCTCATGTTTAAATGTTGGTGTCCACGTTTTGACACATGAGGAAGAATGTAAGCTACAGCAAGGGGAAAGTGTGCAGGTCTATCATGATGTGAACCTCCAGGCAAAAAGGAAGAAACCGCAGCTTGCAACATTTTAAGCAAAGATTCACATAGTGTAGATATTTGCAAAACAAACTCACTGTGATGGAATGAAGATGATATTTGCAAGGTTAATAGCATTGATAACAGCCCATGTTTTTGATAGTGAATGGGTTCTCTAACAAAGCTACGTTTTTTGTGAGGAGGCGGTTACATTTTTAAATAAAGTTGAAGTGATAGAAATAAAAAGGGCCCTTCACTATAGAAAAACAGAGCACACATCAGTAAAGAAGCACGCCAATTGCAAAGACACGGGCAGAGCTATTTTTAAATAGAAAGAAAAGACTCCTAGATGCAGCCAGTCAAAGAGGAGACTTGGGCAAGTGATAGGCACCAGTAATAGAAGAAAGTGCAGTCAAAGAATAGCAGGGGAGCCTCATGGAACCGCACATTAAGGAGAGATCCCAAACACAGAGGGTAAATAGAGAAACCTCCAAAGATGTGTAAACTGAAAAAAAAAACCTTCCCACACAAATAGAAAGAGAACGCCAAATGCAGAACTCCACGCACAGCAGTTAGAAAATTAAGAGAAAAACCATGCTAGAATGAAGAAAATGCCCATGTAGATTTAGGGAAAGTGTTGAAGAGAGAAGAGGAAGCTGCTTTAGATTAATAGACCCGCACTAACCAAAAGGAGATGACCGAAATAAAAAGAGCACTCATGCCCAATCTAAAGGGAGCAATCAGCATCAAAAATTCTGCCCACACGAGTTTGAAAAAGCCTGCGCAAGAATAGGAAAGTGCAGTTTTTGTTTAAGATGGAAGCCGCAGCCAAGGCTAGGAAGGAGCAGAGTAAGCACCATGAGCAGGAATCAAGAGCCGATGAAACAAGGGCAATCCATATAAAAAAAAACATCCCATGTCAAGCATGACACACAAATTCTATCCATAGAATCTACAGGCGTAGAAGTAGCTAACACATTAACAAAAGAATCCTACACATTAGACAGAGATGCAGTGGTATGAGGGAAAATAGAGGTAAATGCAATATCCCACATGGGCTAGGGAAAGAAGATTTGAGTCGTTTAAATTCAAATCTTTACAAAATGTTTAATGTCATGAGAAAGAGCCTTTTAAAAAGGAAACGATGCATGACTATGTGGTGGTACCCGACCAATGACGTCAACTTGTGTAAGGTGATGTTTTCAAAATTTTAAATGAATCCACAGGCATGATGATGTGGCACTCAAATTGAAGATCATGTGAGACGATGACACCTGGCGAGATCGTGTGGTGCCCGCATTCCCGCATTATGGAGTTGCGCAAAAGTTTTAAAATGCGAGAAAGAGGGTTGTTGACACGTGGCAATGAGGGCTTCAGGTGCAGTGACATGGCAGGGACATGCAAGTTCAGGTGGGCGCACAGGATTGCGCCATATGGCAAATCCAGCGGTACCCGCATTCCCACATTATGGAGATGCACGTTGGTTAAATAATGTGAGAAAGCGATCTCGTGACACATGGTAGCAGGCTCGCCGATAATGACATGGCGGATGTATATTCAAGCAACCAATCAGATACTACCATGTGGCAGTCGGTCAACTGGAGGTTGACCCCAGATTTAAAGGGCCAGGGCGAAATAATTTTTTTTTTTAAATAATAATAATATTTTATTATTATTTTTGGATGCACGTCACATTTTTTAAAATCAAAAGTGGGCCTTTTTATAAAGTTTTACCTTTAAATTATTTTAAATTTTTCAAAATTTAAAATCAAATTGAGTTGCAGACCTGGGTTTTGTAACAGAGGAGTATTTTTCAAATTGACTTTCTGGGCATTTTCGGGAGGCTAGATATGTACTCCAATATATCGCCGAAACCAAGAAGATCTAAATTTTTTCATTCCAAGGTTAGTTTTTGCACAGGTAGCAATCTGTTTGAGCTACAGGAGGATTTATCTCAGATACCTGAATTGCAACCATTTTCAGACCAAAAAGTTTAGATTTTATTTTTTGTCAAGGTAATGACCTGAATATCAGTAAAAGGCAATGGAAATGCAGTTAGGGTAGAATTTTTTCAAATTTACTCAGTAAAAACTCATTTTTACTGGCATTTTCATAAGGCAGATTGAATACTTTGGTGACTCAAAAGGGTTTCATCATTTCAACTAGGATATTTGCAAATCAGTTACAAGAAATGATGAACACAAAATCAAATCAGATGGGAAGAAAGAAGAAAGAAGTTTTTTCAGTTGCTAAAGATTGAATTTCAAGTGGACAAGTGGCAGCTGCATATCAGATCCGGGAATTCACTTCTTGCTATATTATTCTATCTTTCATTCTTTCTAGAGGTTCCAGTCTTTGGAGAAAAACCACTCACTACTGTGATACCAAGTTTTGGATCCAGTTTTGATGTGTTCCCATACTGTGAAACCACACCCAGCATTTCTCTGTTGTATGGAGCAGCATTTTATGTTTTATGCAGATAGTTCTATTCTGTTAGGTGATCTATGAGTTAATTTCTATACATTCCATGTATTTGATTTCAAGGAAAGCAAATAAAGAGTAGCAAAGGTTTTAAGTTCAGTCTAAACCTTGTCTCCTGATTATGGATCTGTTATTTCTTCTAATTTGTGATCAAAGAGCATAGATTAGGTTGCATTTCGTTTAGGAATGTATGTGATTAAAATGTCTTACTGGTGGGGCAAAGAACCATGTAATTGCTTGGTTTTTATCACAGGGTTTGCAGATTTCATGGTAGGACGATGTTAGTATGAGATTCATTCTGTAGCAAATGTCTATTCACAAGGTGAAGGATAGATCAAGGATCTTGATGTAGGAATTATGTCACAGATTTCCAAAGGATGTATGGTCATAATTCATGTAATTGCCCAATGGATCAGGCACTGATCAAAGATAGGATCATTAAGTTCTATTGCTCATACTTGGGTCTTGCTGAAATCAACATCAATAATCAATTGTATAACCCTTTCATATTGAAGAGCTATAATAGAATGCCCTCACTCAGCTTATGAGATTCCTAGATCTTCATTTAGCTACTATAGATTGATGTTATTTCATGAGTTATCAGGAGAAATAAGGGTTTTATCTACTTCATATTAGATTCAGTGTATGCTTTGATAACTGGTACCATATAAAGAATCTATAGGTCCACTCGCCTAGGTTTTGGAGAGCCTGAAGAAGAAGAAGGGTCTAGCCTTATAGTTGGCTTGGTGTCTGAATGGGAATGTTAAAAATGGGAGTTAGCTGCCCCTAGATGTGTTTTGTTCTCACAGGGTAATTGGAAATTGGTAACATTTTCAAACACCAACACCACAGACCTTAAATGTGGTTGTATGTAAACCACATGTACTACATTGTGTATACAAAACCCTTCCTTTTCCTTTTCATTTTCTTCCTTTTCTATTGAGAAGATTACCACAAAGACATGGATAACAAGGGGAAGAATGAATGAATAGAAAATTTAGGTGGGGAAGACATTATAACACAATCAATAAAAATTTAAATACTTTTAGTTTCCCTACCATTCTTCCAACTCAAAAAAACCATAAAAAATTACCTTACCTAAGGAAGATGTTGCTCTTATAGTGGTTAGTATTTCTCTTGGCCTAGGAACAATGTCGAACTCCCACCCACAATTTTTTGTGTGAAAATAAAATAAAGTTTTACTTTTCTTTCTTTTGTTTATATCCTTACAACGTCAAGATTTTGACAATAAACTTAAGTATCGTCAAAATTTTGACTAAGTAACTTAAGTGTTGCCAAAATTTTGATGAAAAACTTAAGTATCATTGAAATTTCAATGTTATTAGGATCATATTAAAAAATGGTGAATTTGACAAGCCAAATTTGTCTATCATTAAAAATTTAGGTCAAAAATGGAACCCAAATGTACTGGTGAGTTAGTGCAAATTGAAAGTGAGAAGAAGTAAATCAGCCATGTAGAGATCTGAAGAGGAAGAAGACATACCATAACAAAGATTTGAACAAGAAATGTAGTGCTAATTTTATAGATTATTTAAGTGCTACTTTATTACCATTGTAGCATAAAAAATCTCTTTAAAAAGTAGAGATAAAAATTCTATGAAATCAAATATGGTAACATTGATTACTAATGTTTGTAATTCCTTTAAAGAAGAAAACTCTTTAAGAAATATCAAGGAGTGAAAAGGTCTAGATCATCTTTATGTTTAAACCCTCTAACTAGGCCACATTAAAAATATGCATGTAAACTTTTAACAAGGCTGGTTCCTAGCAAAGATCACTTTAGAAGAGTGAAATTATTTGGATTGGCACTCTCAAGTGGTTTTTCCCTTTACAAGGTTTCCAAGTTAAATCATGGTATTAAATGTGTGAATGGTGTTATGTTGCAAGTTCATTTTCATGGTATTTACCTAATACTGCAACTTGATAAAAATAAGATAACAACTAGGTAGTAGTTAAATAAAAGATAAGTTATATTTTTAATACTTGGTAATTACAGAAATAGTGAGTTAATAGTTTGAAGTAAGTTGATTAAAAATTTGAATTGTGAAGTTGAATGAGATTAGTGAGTTATTTCTACTCATGTTAATGAAGGTCAGTTGGTACTAAAGTGTTTTAAAGGTCTATAGGACCCCGCCCCCTCCCCCCCCCCCCCTCTTAGTTATCTAGAAATTGGTATGCGAGAACAATGCTTGGAGGAAGAAGTTTTAAGAAACTTGAGCTAAAGATATAAAGATATATAAGAGAGAGGTACCAAAATTGAACAAGGAGAATTTCTCCTTATGGAAAAATAGAATGAGGCTATAGGGTGTGTACAAGATCTTGGAGTGCCAAAAAGAGGTGATGTGAAAAAAAGTGGAGTTTCAAAGCATCTAAAAGCATTTCAAAATTTTCTCTAATTTTTTTCCACCCATCCTAATGTTGGAATTCTTCAAAATAACTAGGGGGGGTGAATCAGTTATCCAAGATCTAGATGTACAAATAAAACTTTTTATAGCTTAGTAAACCCATATCCATATAACATATTCATCATGCATCCATTAGATTATGCAATCATTTAAACTTGTAGGTTACTATTAAATCAACTTTGCAAAAATGTAAGCATGAAACATAACAGATTCAATAACATATTTGACATAATGATTTTACATGGAAACCCAATTTGGGAAAAACCATTAGTAACATGCTACTAATTCTCACTCTTCTAAAGCAATGCCCTATGAAAGGCCAACCCTATTAAAGGTTACAAAGCACACTGTTAAATGTGACCTGTTTAGAGGATTTCAATCACCCTATTAGGAGTGAGCCTTATTAGAGGACTTTAGATCATTCACTTGGAATGTTACCCAGTTAAAGGATTTAAAAATGATTGCTAAGTCAACCTTGATCCAAAGGATTTACCTAAAAAAATATAATTATTAGAAAGTAATAGTAAGGCTTGATCTAATAATAACTTACAACACACTTTACATATTACAAATCTTTATTTTAGTCCTCCATTCTACTTGTCTTTCACACACTTTATCTCTAATAGCGTGTTCACCCTTCAAGCATCTATACCCTCAATTCTTCTTACTTTGTATGCCAATTGCAGACTCTATAGTTTGGCCACCATATGAAACAACACCCTAGATTTCATGTCTTTCTTGGGTTCTTGCAATGCCAATTGTTGTTTCATGCCTTGTATCCTCTTTTAAAGAGAAATTAGATCTTTTTCCATTCATCCCCCAACGTCCATTTTAGGGTTAGGTTGGATTAAGTAGGATTCAATGAATCTAACCATATTTTCATTTTATTTCCTTCTAGAAACTTCTTCTTCAATCCTCTTTAAATTCACCTCAAAATGGTTTATGTTGAATTTAGTGCCACCAGCTCATCAATCTTATCTTCCACATGGTTCACATAATCTAAGAAATCAAACTTGTCAGTTCTTATTCATAGAATTCATGATCTTTTTCATAATGCTGACACTCAGCATAAACTTGCTTTAGATGCTCGGCACAAATTGTGTTGCTCGGCATCCACTATCAAAACACTCGGCATGAACTAAAGTTTACTGGTGCTCAACATCAACTAAACTTTACTTGGCTTACACTGTATCACTTAACATACACTAAAATTTGACTTTTCTCAGCTCCAACTAATTTTCTACTCAACTTGCACTATCTTTGCTCGGCACCTATTGTCCACTTGGTCAAGCTTGGCAGACTTAATCCTTATCTCTTGTTCTTCTAGACTTTGTCAGTGTATCTAACCTTTATAACCTTAAGTAGATAATCAATACAGTATAATATTTTAGTCTTAATTGATCTTTGTACCTCTTTTCCTATCATAACTCAACCTTTCCTCTAGGTGCTATTGTTACCTCATTTGATCAAATCCTCTTCATCGATCAAAGAAATGGTAGTACTTAAATCATCTAGGAAATTGTCTTACCAACTAGTAGGTTTGACATTAGTGACAAAATAATGATTGAAACACATCAATCTATTTTCAACAATCTTCCTCTTTGGCAGTTATGCAAACCAAACTTAATCAGTACGACCAACAATAATACCCAAAAAAAAAAAAAAAATCCTTGTAATAAAATCTCTCCCTCTATCAAAAAATTTCATCTCCTGTATAGGTTACAAAATTTTGTTCTGATCGACAAAAAATCAATTAATTCATCGTTATGACTCCCTTTGGATCACTTCTTATATCTCCCTTGACATTATCTCTCTCTGACTAGGTATTCCATGTTTCTTCAGTATCTTCTTTCTCTCCTTTGACAATAATGCTAAATACTTGTCATCTTAATATTTAGATATGAACATTTTCAGTTTCTCCCTTAGTCACCTAGCTTGTGACTAATTTGTAGCTCTAGCTCTTTGATTACTTTAGGCAACTCCTAAAGTAAGATCCATTGCATCAATGTGTAACATATGTCAATCATCTTTTTTGATGCAGAGCAATTCTCATGCTTCTTAAATAGTCTTTCATAGGGGTATCACCCCTATTTTACCTCTTTACTAATGAGAATCCTTAGGTAATGCTTTTGTTAAGATATTAGCTATTTTCTCTTTTGTGTTAACATATTCCATCTTCACCTCTTTATGTTGAACTAATTCTCTCAAGTAATGATACTTGATTGCTATGTGCTTAGTCTTTGTATGCATCATAGGGTTCTTTGATATATTTATAACACTTGTATTGTCACAATAAAGTATCACATTTTTAGCGATTTTCTCCTTCATACCTTTGAGTAGTTGTTTGATCCATACAATGTTTGTACAATTTACTATAGCAGCAACATATTTAGCTTTAGTGGTAGATTGAGATATGTAGTTTTGTTTCTTGCTAGTCCATGTAACAAGCCTTTTTCCTAAGAAAAATGCTCCTCCACTAGTGCTCTTTTTGTCATCAATATTTCTAGCCCAATCAACATCAGTATAGGATCTCAATTCAAATTTTTCATTTTTCTTATAGTATAAACCATAGTCTTTTGTTCCTTTCAGATATCTCATTATTCTTTTAATAGTCAACAAATGAATCTCCTTAGGATTAATAGAGAATCTTACAACTATCCCAATAGATAATGCAATATCAGGTCTATTATGTACTATATATTGTAACTTTCCAATCATAGACCTATACAATATTTGACTCACCTCAACTAAATCATCATTCTTGGGGAATTTATGTCTTGTCACCATAGATGTGCTTATTGGCTTGGAATCTTCCAATCCAAAAGTTTTTAGTATCTCCTTTACATATTTTGAATGAATGATGTATATACCATATTTCATCTGATGTACTTGTAAACCCACAAAGAACTTGATCTCTCCAAACAATGACATCTCAAATTCTTTCTTCATTTCATTACAAAAGCCTTACATGAAGTATCTTGACCTCCAAATATGATATCTATTGAAATTCAGTCAAGTTTTTTATTAGTGACAACACTTATTCAAATTTTGTATGGCTACCGAGCTCATTGAACAGTCTATAGTGTTTGTCATGCATTTTAGTTGCTATTGAGTCTTCTAGACTAATTCTAATTTTTACCAAGCATTCTAGTGGTTACCAAGGGAATTCAATTAGTATGAAGTGCAACAGTTCAACCCAAACATTCCAGTGGTTAGCGAGCTTTGCAATTTCTATCAAGCTAGCAGTTCATGTAAAGAGAAGTTAGTGTTAACCAAGCTATGTGATGATTAGTGTTTACCGAGTGCAGTCATGGTAAACATGTAATTCAATTTATACTGAGTTACATAGTATCTATCAAGTCACCAGTGCAGACCAAGTTTAAGACTACATTAAAGTGATTAGTATGGACCGAGCTTCTACTTCTACCTACAACCCCCTTCAACCCATTTCATCGTGACATGTGTCCCTAAGAGCCCTAGGGACATATGGTAATTAATCATATGGGTCAAATGGGATCATAGGCTAACTTCTGACCCCCTTCGACCCATTTCATCACAACATGTGTCACTAGGGGTCCTAGTACCCCTAAGGACATATGGTAATGGATCATATGTGTCTAATGGATCATACACTAACCTACGACCCCCTTCAGTCCATTTCATCATGACATGTGTCCCTTGGGGTCCTAGGACCCCTAGAGATATATGTTAATTGATCATATGGATAAAAGGGGGTTGTAGGTTAACGTATGACCCCTTTCAACCCATTGCATCACAATATTTGTCCCTACCCCTAGGGACATATTATAATCAATCATATGGGTCGCAAGGGGTCGTAACCTACGACCACCTTCAACACATTTCATCATGACATGTATCTTTACAGGTCCTAGGATCCCTAGGGACATATGGTAATCAATCATATGGATCAAATACGGTCATAGGATAACTTACAACCCTCTTTGACTTATTTCATCATGACATGTGTCCCTCGGGGTCCTAGGACCCCCAAAGACATATGGTAATTGATTATATGGTTTGAAGGGGGTCGTAGGCTAACCTATGACCCCTTCGACCCATTTCATCATAAAATTTGTCCATAGGGGTCCTAAGACCCCTAAGGACAAATCATAATCAATCGTATAAGTTGAATATGATCATAGGCTAACCTATAACCTCATTTGACCCATTTCATCGCGATAATATCATAATCAATGATATGGGTTGAAGGGGGTTGTAGGCTAACCTGTGGCTCTATTTGACCCATTTCATTGTGACATGTGTCCCTAAGGGTCCTAAGACCCCTAGAGACATATAGTAATTGATCATATAGGTTGAATGGAGTCGTAGGCTAACCTACAACCCCTTCAACCCATTTCATCGTGATATGTATCCCTAGGGGTCCTAGGACCACTAAGGACATAAGATAATTGATCATATGGGTCCAATGGGGTTGTAGGCTAACCTACAACCCCCTTCGACCCATTTCATCATGACATGTGTCCCTAAGGGTCCCTAGGGACATATGGTAATCAATCATATAAGTCAAATGGGGTCATAGGCTAACCTATGACCCTCTTTGACCCATTTCATCACGACATTTGTCCCTATGGGTCCTAGTACCCATAGGGACATATCATAAGAAATCATATGGGTTTAAGGGGGTTGTAGGCTAACCTATCACCCCCTTTAACCCATTTCAACTTGACATGTTTCCATTAGAGGTCCTAAGACCCCTAGGGAGATATGGTAATCAATCATGTGGGTCGAATGGGGTCGTAGGCTAACCTATGACCCCTTTTGACCCATTTCATCATGACATGTGTCCCTAGGTGTCCTTGGACCCCTAGGGACTTATGGTAATCAATCATATGGGTCAAATGAGGTGGTAAGCTAACCTATGACCCTCATCAACCCATTTCATCATGAAATGTGTCCCTAGGGGTCCTAGGACCCCTACCCCTAGGGAAATATGGTAATTGATCATATTGGTTGAATGGGGTCATAGGCAAACCTACGACTAACTTCTAACCATTTCATTGTGACATGTGTCGCTAGGGGTCCTAGGACCCCTAGGGACATATGGTAATCAATCATATGGGTAGAATACGGTCATAGGCTAACTTACAACCCCCTTCAACACATTTCATTGTGACATGTATTCCTAGGAGTCCTAGGACCCCTAGGGACATATGATAATTGATCATATGGGTCGAATGGGGTCATAGGTTAACCTACAACCCCCTTCAACCCATTTCATCATTACATGTGTCCTTAGGGGTCCTAGGACCTCCAGGGACATATGATAATCAATCATATGGGTGAAAGGGGGTTGTATGGTAACCTACGACCCCATTCAAACCATTTCATCATGACATTTGTCCCTAGGGGTCCTAAGACCCCTAGAGACATATTGTAATCGATCATATGGGTCAAATGGGTTCATAGGCTAACCTACAGTTGCGTTCAGTCCATTTTATCATGACATTTCAAAGAACATATTATAATAAATCATATGATTTGACATAGATTATAGGCTAACCTATGACCCCCTTTGACCTGACATGTGTCCTTGAGGGTCCTAGGACCCTAGGAAGATATGGTAATCAATCATATGGGTCAAATGGGATCGTAGTCTAACCAACAACCCCCTTCGACCTATTTCATTGTGACATGTGTCTCTAGGGGCCATAAGACCACTAGAGACATATGGGAATCAATCATATGGTCAAATGGTGTCGTAGGCTAACTTGTGACCCCCTTTGACCAATTTCATTATGATATGTGTCCCTAGGGATCCTAGGACCTCTACGGACATATAGTAATCAAACATATGGTTGAATACTTTTGTAGGCTAACCTATGACCCTCTTTGACCCATTTCATCATGAGATGTGTCTCTAGGGGTCCTAGAACCCCTAGGAACATATTGTAATCAATCATATAGGTTGAATGGGGTCGTAAGCTAACCTACGATGCCCTTAAACCCATTTCATTGTGACATGTGTCCCTAGGTGTCCTAGGAGTGCTAGGGAAATATGGTAATCAATTATAAGGGTTGAATGGGGTCGTAGGCTAAGCTATGACCCCCTTCAAACCATTTTATCATGACATATGGTAATCAATACTAAGGATTGAATGGAGTCGTAGAATAACCTATGACCTCCTTCAACCCATTTTATTGTGACATGTGTTCCTATGGGTCTTAGGACCTATAGGGATATATGGTAATGGATCATGTTTTTGAATGGGATTGTAGGCTAACCAACCACCCCCTTCAACTTATTTCATCATGACATGTGTCCCTAGGGGTCTTAGGGACATATGGTAATTGATCATATGGGTTGAATGGGATTGTAGGTTAACCTATGACCCCCTTCAACCTATTTCATCATGACATGTGTCCTTAGGGGTCCTAGGATGCCTACAAACATATGGTAATTGATCATATGGGTTGAAGGGGGTTGTAGGCTAACCTACGACCCCCTTTGACCCATTTTATTATAAAATGTGTCCCTAGGCATCCTAGGACCCCTAGGGACATATGGTAATCTATCTTAAGGGTTCAACCCATTTCATTGTGATATGTTTTGCTAGGGGTGCTAGAACCCCTAAGGACATAAGATAATCGATCATATGGGTTGAATGGGATCGTATGGTAACCTACAGCCCTCTTCAATCCATTTCATTGCAATATGTATCCCTAGGACCCCTAGGAACATATGGTAGTTGATCATATGGGTTGAAGGGGGTTGTAGGATAACCTATGTCTCCCTTCGACCCATTGCATCATGAAATTTATTCCTAGGTTCCTAGGACCCCAAGGGACATATGATAATTGATCATATTGGTCTAAGGGGCTCATAGACTAATCCATGACCCCCCTTGACCCATTGCATCATGACATCTAGGATCATTAGGGACATATTATAATCAATCATATGGGTTAAAGAGGGTCGTAGGCTAACCTATAACCCCCTTTGACCCATTTCATCATGACATGTGTCCCTAGGGCTCCTAGGACCCCTAGGGACATATGGTAATCAAATATATGGGTTGAATGGGTTTTTAGGCTAACCTACAACCCCCTTTGACCCATTTCATTGCAACATGTGTCCTTAGGGGTCCTAGGACCCCTAGGGACATATGGTAATCAATCATATGGAGCAAATGGGATCATAGGTTAAACTACAACCCCTTTCAACCCATTTCATCATGACATGTGTCTCTGGGGGTCATAGGACCCCTAGGAACATATGGTAATCGATCATATTGTAATTTAATAAACTATATAATACTATGTAATAATTTCTAAACTATGTTAAAATATATGTTATAGTAGTACATGTAATAATATATTTAATATTTTAATAATAATAATATTTAGATAAAATTTATAATATTATAGAAATATATAATACTATTGTTGGTTAACAGTTTGTCTTCCTTGATATTTTATTTTATACCTTGACTCTTTGACTACTCAAAGGCTTATGGAAAACAAAGAAGTTATCAATATAGAATAGGTCAGTGTAGTGTTCTATCAAAGACCCTTGAATTGAAAGGTACAACTCCCTTATAAATACAAGATATGCAATGGATTTTATCTTTTGGGTTTTAGGGGTATGCTCTTAACCAAAGAGCAGAAGAGGCAAAAACCAAGTTTTTCAACACTTCAAACAACCTAAGAAAATGAAGGGGGACTAGCTCACACTATACAATCTATTTGTACTTATAATGCAGTGAATTGAAACATGCATAACTAGCTTTGATAGAAAGAAGAAAGGAAGAGATAATGAAATGAGTAATTCCCAAATTACACAGCTAGCCAATGTTTTGACAATACCTAGATTGTCTATCTCTTAGCAACTCCACACACAAGTTTTTGGCTTCCTTATGCAACTAACTACTCTAAACAAATGAACTAAAACATATAGAAAAGAGAACATAAGATATGTTTATGCTGAAGAAAGTAAGACATACAATCTATTGAATGAAGGAAACAAAACCAAGTTCATTCACATTTATTCAACTTTTAACATTAACACATTCATTCCATATACTCAACTTTAAACTAAATGAACAAAAAAACTTAAATGAACTTAGAGTCACACACAATAGTCCCAGCTGTAGGGGTTTTCGCAAAGTAAATTTTGTCGATCTTATTAAATTCATAAAATGTTACATTAATATACCTCTTCAAAATGGTATGTTACATTGGATGATTTCTTCACAGAAAATCTCTAAATAGAATAATCTAAAAATAGGACAAGCTTGGATCGTTGTCTATTATAGAGATTGACAAAATGCCAAGAATGGCTAAAAAAAGAAAGAGAAATAGAAGAATGGAAGGTGCCTAGAAAAGCATCAGAACATCATGTCTTCTTAAGAGTAATTGATTTAGCTCTATAAGCTTTCATAGCTTTAGTTACTTTGTCTAGCTCTTTGACATCTAGAATGGTGATTTTTTTGCTCGAACCATATAGTAGTAATGCGTTTCCATCAGTTCATCAATTTTGGCCACCCTTGACTAGAATTTCTCCATTTACCTTCTTATTATTGCATCCATTACTAAGAGTTATTGGATCTTTGACACTTGGAAGTTGAGTGATTCAATAGCTTGATCGATAAATGCCAAGAACTTGGATTTCATTCTATCGATGTCCACAAGCTTTCTATTAGTGGACACAAAGGATTCTGTGTGCAAGATCTTCAAATATTGAAACAACTTTTCAATGACCTTTTGTAGTAGGTCATGCACATCTTTGAGCTTATTTGTGGATCTCATGGAGCTTTCCATGAAAAACTCCAAGGGTTGCTTCCAGTAAAATAGTGACCGCTTGCCAATCTTCAAAATCTCGTAAGCAATGGCCACATTTATCTTCATGTCTATCACTTCTAGTAGAAGTGCCAATTACTTTGTTAGCTTGTTTGTTTCCTTCTGTATGGTTTTTTGATGGTTTGAAGCAGCATCCCTAAGCTTGTGAGCATCCAATACAATGATTCCCAAGCTTTCAACTAGTGGGGGACCTTAAGCCTTCATCTAATCTATCCATGCTTTGCCTACCTACTTAAATTATCTTTCTTGTTGTAGCTTTAGGAGTAAGTTCTTGTTTTCCTCTTCATTTGGGTCAAAATGACTCAAAGAAGTGCTCCCAAGTGTAGACCTTATGTATTTCACTAACTCTCTTTTTGAGGCCTTCAATATCTCCTTCTCTACTCTAAGTTCTTCCAGCTTGTCCTTGATTTTATCATTGGTGGACTTCTACATGTTCACCATGGAGTCATGAACTGGGATGCCAAGATCTATTGTCCTTATTTGGAAATCATCCTTTGAGAGTTCATGAAATCTTCCTCATATCTCCTCTTCTTCCTATCAATCATCTCTTTGAGTCAAGACTCTATAGAGATCACATTAATAGTGGATTGCAATGCAGTAAGATCTAACAGCTTCCTCAAGACTAATCGAGTTGGCTTGCTCTAGGAAGCAATAGGGAAGGAAGCTACCTTGGTTACCAAAAGGGATAAAATATCCCCTTTTTTATATTCTTCCTACTCTTGTCCTTCCATAGGTTTAGTATTGCCATCCAAATTAATGACTTGAATAGTGGAAGATAGCTTGGTCACTAATTTTTCTTATTCCTTCCCCTTATCCTTGTCATCTTCCTTCTCCCTAGTCTTCCTAATGT
Organism: Cupressus sempervirens; assembly: GCA_028749045.1. Lineage (NCBI taxonomy): Eukaryota > Viridiplantae > Streptophyta > Pinopsida > Cupressales > Cupressaceae > Cupressus > Cupressus sempervirens. Next base: position 393,505,704 of record CM053788.1, on the reverse strand, counting down.
TTTGAAGAGGATCAACTCCATAGATAGGGGTGAGTGGCACATTCTTTTCCATAGGCTGGTCTCCACCTTGTCCAATGGACTATAATGGCCCTACAGATGTTGATGTAGTGTCTATAGTGGTTGTTGTTGTGATTAACTGGACTACTCTAGCTGAGACTCCACCCATAGAACCAGTACTCTTGATCCTCTTTTTCCTTTCTCAGCTCCACTCCACGCATTTTTCCTTTCTTTTGATTATCCCATGCATAAGAACCTCCATAGAGTCAATGATTAGATCTACAAGTGGGGTAGACAAAATTGGTGTTCCTTTGATCTTCTCATAAGATGTGGGGTGCATGTAGGCTCCATCATCTAAAAGTATAGAAACATCCATAGAATCATTATATAATTATCTCTCATCAATGGTTAGCCACAACCAAAATCTCTCTCGAGTTTGGTACTTGTTGAGACACTGAGACTAGATATCTTCAATATCTCAGACATGCTTGTAGGCATATCCCAACTTCAAATGATCCCTCACAAAGTTAACTAGATCATATTGAGACCTGAGCACCTCATTATCTAACAACTTAATTTTTCTATCAAATCTCTTTACCAAATTTTGAGCATTTGATTTGGAGGCACAAGAATATAGGCCAACCACTATAGGGATGGGAATCTTGGTTATCTTCTTTACATTGGAGCACAAGGTATTCACTTCTAGGATTTGTCAGCAAAGTTTAACTAGGACCACCTTCTGTTTAGGATACCTCGGCAACCTCTTAGGAAATCCATCATCTCAAGAATTGGATGAACAAGCATCTAAATTTTCTTATGGTCAAAATTGCTTCTGGTGAGAATCTCCTTTTAGAGCATCCTTGCAATTGTTGGCATAGCCTCATTGTGAAGGTGTCATTAACAACTACATACTCCTCATAGCTCCTTTGTAGTTGCAAGTGTGGTCAAAATTCATAAACCTTAGTGTGATCATAATAATTCAAGATTCTAGGGAGGTTGCACCACAAGTGGTGAGTTTCTAATGCATAGATCAAATATGAGGACATATAAAACTAATTGAATCCTTTAGCTGAATTCAACCATGAGGAAAACTCATCATAGATAATTTGTGCCCAGTTGATTTGGATATTCTTAGCACATATTTCTTGTACTAGGAAGAATGGTTCTTGATGAACTCAAAAATCTCCTCTTTTCCTTTCAGCCTGAGGAGTGCAAGGATATCCACAATCTCTCATGGGTCTTTGGCATTTTTCTCTTCTTTGAGAAAGTAGTTTGGAACCATGTCCTCTGTATGTCTTCCCATCTAAGTGTCTTCTTCATGTTGAATATGGATGTGGAAGACCCAAAATCAGCATCATAATACTACTCCTTCATGGGGATTCCAAATGCAGACTGCATCAGTGCCTTATTGATTGATATGAGAATAGATCGGTTAGGAAAAATAATTTATTTTGTTTCGGGGTTGTATCTTTTGATGCATTCCCTTAAGATCTTAGGTGCATGCACTACCATAGAAAACTAGCTACTTCAACCAGCCCATTCTCTTTAAGCTTCTGAGTGATTAGGTGAATGGGTTGAGAATTAAGTCATTTATGAAGATTGCCCAAATCATAGAATTTGAAGGATGTGTGTTTAAACTCTTTTAACTCACTCTCTAAGACAATTAACTTATCATAACCAATAGATCTAATTTCTATTCACTATGATTGCACAAGATGTAGTTCTCAATAAATAGCCATTCAAATATACTTGTAGTAACAAATTGCATGCAATTCCAATAAAATAGCTTTAGGAATTAGAACATTGGTGCCACATGAACAAAATTATTATAATAACATGATTTTTATTTAATTCCATGAGTAATGGCTATTTAAACTTTCCATTGATCTACATATAAAATACTAAGTTCCTGAAAGCTTTCTTACTTTACTCAAAGTAAAGCAATATGACTATGAATCACTTAACAACACAAATGATTTATTTTTATGGGAAGTGCCTTAATTTTCTTCAAAATATGGAATGTAGATATGCTTCATGATGTTAACATATGCGATAGAGAGAGAAACACTTAGCTTTTCTGCAAACTAATTTTCCTTCTATTCAAAATCACAGCATGGGGAGTGATCTTTTTGCTTGCTTGAGCACTTCATTCCTTCACTTTTTTCCTAAAGCTTTTAATACTGCATCTTTTTTATGACAAGTTCACATTTTCATCACTAACTTCACCAGAAGTGTCTTTTGAACATCTTCAAGGAACATTTGCACTTTAGAGTAACTTGACTTTCTATTCTCAAAGCCCCTAGAGAAGTAGTTCTTTTCATTTCCTTGGGGCGAAAAACTTCTTTCTTAGCAACATTTTCTAGACTGGAGCACAACAACAACACTACATCCTTTCACTTCAATCTGATGGTGTCAGAGCTAGATCTCAATCATGCCTTACTAATTATAAGCCCAAACATGGTTCATTCAACCTTGTGCTCATACAAAGTTACCATTGGGACTGAGATTTGGCTCCAATTTATACAGTATCAAAGGTGGAGAAAAATAGCTTAACTTTCATGAATATGCAGCAGATACTTCATAGACCTATGTTCACTTGATCTTACCTCCAAGAATTTGAATGTGATTCACTCTGGCTTCTATCCATAGCTTTGTAGGTATTTTGGCATGAAATATTCATATTCACAGCCTATTAATCACTATCACATCTTCATCCTTTAGATATGCACTTGATAGAGTTTACTCAAAGGGAAAAATAGCACGAAAGCTCAAAAATTGTAGGATATGGAATGATAGGGCAAGATAGCAGAGAATAAAATGTGGAACATTTACTTCTCATTAGGAGGATGTCAAAACACACCCCAACCATTCCTAGATCACCTAAACTTTGCGCTCACTAGAAAAATAGGAAACCAGCATGGAAAGATGGATAAAGGTAATGCAAAGAGAGACCCCAAAAACAAAGAAAGTAAGGAACTTCAAGAGAAATTAGAAGTAAGTGACCTAAAGGAAACTTAGACATCATTTTGGACACAAACTCACTTTCACACCAATAACTTCAAGATTTAAAGGGGTAAGACTAAAACTTTGCAACAACTATATAATAATATGTAGTACTAGGATCCTAAGACCCCCAAGGATACATGGTAATTGATCATATTGTAATTTAATAAACTATATAATACTATATAATAATTTCTAATAATATGTTAAAATATATATTACAGTAGTATATGCAATAATATATATTTAATATTATAATAATAATAATAATATAGATAATATTTATAATATTATAGATAATATTTAATACTATATAATTGTAGTGCCTCTCCCATTTGATTTTTTTAATTCATCCTAATGGATGTGGTCATGTTGATCTTTCTTGGTGACTGATCATGATTGGAACCATGAGTGGTCTACACCCTTGAGGTGATTGGATTTTGTTACTATATTAGTTGCTTTGATTATGCTTATGGCTGATTTATGAGTTTATGATGTGTTAGATGGTTCGCTAAGGTTTGTGTCAATGGTTACCTAGATTGATGTGGTATCATGTGGATGTTCTATGATTACCTTGAGATGTGTGCAAAGATTGCACTGTGTATTATTATCCTACTACACTGACTAGGTTTTTGTAGCAGTGGTTAGTCATATATTTGACCATGTTCACTTATGTGTTTTAAGTTCCTCTTTATGTTTTCTAAATAACCATTATTAAATGCTTAAATATTAGAAGTGAATTGTCCATGTTAGATTACTATGTTGTTCAGTTGATCATTTATGCATGATGATACCCTTTTTGAGATGACCATATGTTTAATGATGATATCTGGTTCTTTGGTATTTGTAAATATCCTTTGATTATGTTTATATGTTGGATTTAATGCTATGGTTATTTACTTCATTCTTTCTTTGTTATGCTTTATGAGAAAGTGAGTGTTGTAAATGGATTATTTTAGTATAATTAAATAAATGGTTAAATTAGGTTTTTTAATGCATTTATCACTTTAGCTATATTATTATGTGCAATTGCACTTGATCATGTGGTTTAGTGTGCAAGATTTATGTCCTTGGAAGTGGTACACAGAGTTAGTGATTTAGTTGTTCATATCTAGCCAATGTCATCCATGTATGGTCAACATATCCTATTTAATTGTTTAAATTAAGCCTTCCAATGATTTGATAAATCTGGACTCATTTACATTATGTGATTAGACCTATGAACCTATGTGTGCATTTAGAGGTTCGCATTATCGCAAAAGTTATTAAGGTTTTCTATGATTTTTGGTTTAAGGGTTTTCAGGATTTATTTAAATTGATTTTGGTTTTTGGCAACTTTGCCATAGATAAATTCCAATTACTTGGAATAGCATATTTTTGTTTGGATTGATTCAAGATTTAACTAAGTTACCTAGTTATTTATCCTAATTGATTATTCACTTGAAAAGTGAATAAGTATCTAAAGAGGAAATTAATTCCTCACTTCTCACATTCGAATCAGAAAGCTTGAGTAAAACCCAAAATCCTCTTCATGAGGAATTATTATTATGTTCATTATGGGAGCTATGGGTGTGAAATTGTCACGAGATCAATCTCATTGGATCTAGCTTGAGGAGACCTTGGTTCTCTATGCCTTTCGACAACTTCTGTAAGATATTTATTTTGTCTATCTATTTTTTGTTTTAGCTTTTTGGCTACAAGGTAGGGCTCTCTTGTTTTAATGTTTCATCTCTATTTCTACTTTTTTTTTTGGTAGTTGTTTGTTAAGTTGTTGAGAACTAGTGTTCCCCTCCATTTCTGAGTGCTAGCTCTACCTGGTTGGGTGGGTATGAGCAATTTCCTATTTTCTAGGATGGGGGTTTGGGGTTTTGCACCATTAAGCTAGTAATTTTTTGCATACGGACTCCAAACCCAAATTTTAATTTATATTTGTGGCTTTTGTGCCCTAAGACCAATTGGGTTTTTATTTCAAAGTTTTTGAGTTTTGAGGTTTTCACCTCTATTTGTGTGTCACCTAGTTTTCGTAGGTTTTCTTGGCATGGTGTTGGTCATGGCCTTGGATTATCTATAGGATGTTAGTCAAATCATTGTTGCACTTCTATGTTGAATTAGGATGTGTGTCACATCCATACTCCTAACTTTGCATTTAGTAGAGGGATTTTGTATTTGGTGTTATTATCCTGATCAAACCCTTGTTTTTATTTTCATGGGCACTAGGATTCATGTAGAATCCATACTCTTGGATTAAGTTTGGTTGAGTGAGTTCATGATGTGTGGTTTGATTGCATCATTGGGATTTGTGTAGAATTCATACTCTCAGATTGAGGCCAATTGAGTGAGTTCATGATGTATGGTTTCATTGTCTTTTGTGATTCATGTAGAATCTATCCTCATAAACTTATATTTGGTTGAGTGCTATTTTGCTTTTGTTCTCATCTAGTCCTTGTGTTATGATCTTTGTGATGGTGGTGCATTACACATGAGCATGTGTGCATGCATTTTTCAGGTGACTTGCAAGGTCCAAACTCCTATTTATACTTCAATGGAGTTATGATCATTTGGGGTTGGGTTGGGAATATGCATGCCTGCAAGCACTCATCATTGGATGAGCATGGGTAGGATAGGGTAGCACCATGGAGGGGTTTTCTATCTCACAGCCTAGTGTTTATGGTGCTAGAGGGTTGGTGTGATGAAGTTTTAATCAAGTGATAATTAAATAAAATACTAGGTAATAAAACTAATATAATAAAGAGGATATAATGTGATAGCCTTCCATTGGGAAGTTGAGTCTGCACACTACTAATCTTGGGCTATCCAATGCCATGTGACTCTCCATGAGCATGTGTGCATGCATTTTTTAGGTGACTTGCAAGGCCCAAACTCCTATAATACTCTCCATGCCATGTGACTCTCCATGCAAAAAGTCCCTACATAGTTACCCACTAAGTGTCTAAAAAGGACCTATAATACTTGAACTGTCTCATAATCTTGGTTTCAGTCATCTTACTATCTAGCGTGAGTGTTAGTCATGGCATTTTCTTTATGTGTGTTTTTTGTTGGATCATTATCTCCATTAGCACGGTGGGAGTGGACCTATGGGTTCCATGTGATTGGGAGGTGTAGCTACCTATACCATTGTTGGGAACTAATGTATAGAGATGGTATATTTCCAATTGAGACCAATGCTTGATGTTTCACTTGATATTTTGGATTTTCTAGAGTATGTTTCCCTTGTGATTTATGCTTTCATTGGAATGCTTGGATATCATGTTTAGATGATGTTAGTCTATTTTATGCATTCCTATATTATGATTTTTAGCATATGATTAGATGATGTGATTTACTTAAATAGAATATCTATTGCTTTATTGGATTAACATGGTATATTTCCTTATTCTTATGATGTTATTATATTTTAGTAGTGACGCCCTCATAAGACAACTCCAACTATCTAGTTGGTGGTTTGGTATGTTACACACAGGGGATGGCTAGGGCCTTTGAGGTCTCATGATGCTATTATGGTTGGAAGGAACCACACACAAGTTTTGTTTATGTTGGTGCTTAGATGTGTATGCTTTCTTTGATATGATCTTTGGTTTATGAACCATGTATTTTCATTGCAATTTTATTTTTTGCATGTTCTTTCATATGTTGTCATGGATTAGATGGATAGAAGTTTTCTCCTTCTGGTTGGATGATGTCTTGTCTTTTATGCTCTCAAGTTATCATTCCTCAATTTATGTAGATCTAGTAGTCCCTGATGTGGACGAATTGTTTTTCCTATTTTCTTATTCTTATTTTTCCTTCCTTGTTATTGTGGCTCCTTGCATGAGATTGTACTCTCTCATGTGAGAGTTTGTTCTTTCATGCAGGTTCTTGCACTTCCTCATAGGGTAGCTTTCACTTCCTCATGTGAACCTCAACACCAATGCAGTGTATTTTGTTTGTTGGACCAAGCATTTCCTTCTGCAAGGGGTTAGTTCCTCACATGGCATGGTGTACTCTCTTCCGTGAAGAGATACTTCCTCATGCAAGACTATTAGTTTTGTTTTCTCATGTGGAAAATAGGGGGCATCTCCACTATTTTTTGGAGAATGCAATTTGGTTTTTTGAGTACCTTTCTAGCCTACTTGTATTTCCAAACTTTGACAAATTGAAGATTGTGTGTTTTGTTGTGATCTTTGGTTTCATCTTTTAGTTGAGTGTGTCAGTTGGTAGTGGTGTTTGGAGATTTTTTGGTTGTCAAAATTGTTGGTTAAGTCTTTGTTGTGATCCTTGTATGTTGATTGTCATGTGCATCCATACTTGTTTTAAAATTATATATATAGGCTTTTATTCATCCTTGTTCTAAGGATTTGCAGGCAGGGTATTATAATAATAATATATAGTACTATGATCCTAATATACTATCTAATCATATTTAATATCATGTATAATATTATAATAGTAAAAATTATTATATAATATATAATAAAATAAAAATCAATAATATTCAAATATCATTATATCTTATATGCGAAAACATATTTAAAATATGTTTGCAAGCCTTTTGGCTTAAAATGTACAATTGGTTCCCACTATCTCAAATTTAAAATCTTTTTTTTTGCCACCACATTTTGGGTACCTGATTAGGCTTGGTATTTACCAAACCTCTTTGGTCAACTCAAAAAACATGTTTGATACATATTTCTCTGACATTCAGACGTCAACTGACCATCTGACAATTTTTTTTCATTAAAATTCAATGAAATGAAAAGGATTTTTTGAGAACACTCTTAAGATTCCATCAGTATAATTGTTGTCAAATTATGAGTTCAATAAGTATTTATTAGTTAATTTATAATGAGGATGTCTCTAAATTGTTGATTGACATACTGATTGAAAAATAGCTATAACTTTCAAATGGTATATCATTTTTTAAATCCAAAAGTTGCATCACATTCTATGCTTCTCCTAGTATAAGAAAAAAAAATTAATAAATTTTGTAAATTTATCAAATAGTTAAGGTGGGCAAACATAGGAGTTTTTTATTTTGAAAATTATATAAGAGAAAAATCATATTTAATTATTTATTTAGAATAAAAATACCCAAAAATATGTGTCACATTTAGGCATGAGTCTACTTTTTATATGTATAATTATATTTAAAAATATTATCATTTGAGTTTGTTTAAGGTGGTCAAACACACATCTACTTTTTATTTTCGTCCTGAAATTTTTGTAGTATTGCATTAAAATCCAAGATTTTGACCAATCAAATATTTTTTTCTCAAGATAAGTCCTAGTAGTTTAGAAACTACATTCAATTTCCTATAGATTTTCTTCTCATACTTTTTTGATATAAAGCCCATAACTACTTTAAGATTACGTGTCAAGTTAACATAACCTTGATTTTTTGGTTTTTCACTATCACTTAAGACCATAGTTTGGTTGATCATGATCCTGCACATATCTTATATTTGTCTAGAATTGGTGACAATGTTACTTACTAGATTGATAATTAATGCATGGCACCACCCCATCCAATGACCTTGGAATAAATGGCTGAGAAGAAATACCATAATAGTTTGATGATTAAAATTGCATATGCCTTGAATGACCTAACTATGTTAATGCTAAACAAATGTGGGAAGAAATGGTACTTGTACATGGTGGAGATCCAAATGTGTTAAGACATAAATTAGAAAGTTTAAGAGGGAAGTATGATGACATGAGAATGAAAGAAGGTGAGAATGTTGCACAATGTGTGAACCAAATCAAAGAAGTTTTAGTGCAATCAAATCTACTAGAGGAATTATTTGTGATTTTGACATTGTAAGTAGAGTTCTCATAACTCTTCTACCCATTTATGCTATAAAAAATTTTACAATTCAATAAGTTAGATTTATTCTCAAAAATGATTTAATACTTGATAGTTTAGTTGGTTGGTTGACTGCATTTGAGTTGAGCAATTATGATAATAGTTTGATTAGACTTGGAAATTATTTTAACTCTTTATTAACCACTAGTAGTTCAAAGAAAGAGAAAAGTGGTAAATATGGAATTGAATCTAAATCTAAAGATGATATAGATGGTATTGAAGCATTTCTTGTAAGGATATTATTAAAGGAAAAGGTATCAAAGGTAAATTATCCCTAATCTTTTCTAAGGACAATAAAGTTGATCATTTTCTAGTTAGGTGTCCTACAAGAAGCAAGAGTGACACAAATAAAAATAAAGATCACAAGTACAAGAAGAACAAGGATTACAAAGAAAAAGGAAAGAAATCATACTACATTGTTGAAGAAGAAAACACCAAGTCTAGTTTTGAGGATGAGAAAGAAGCATTTGAGATGGTGTGCATTGTTATCAAGAAAGATCCCAATAGAGAAAATTATGAAAGTGAAAAATTCCTTATTTCACATATTAGCAAGAATGATTCATGGATTATAGATAGTGGATGCTTACATCACAAGATTTGTAACATAAGTCGGTTTGGAAAACTTGAAGAAATTGATGATGTTGGAACTATTAAGTTAGGCAATGATGATCCATGTCTAGTGAAAGGTAGAGGATCATTAATGTTGAATAAAAAAATTAGACGTGATGATGCTTACTAGGTACAAGGAATAAAGTATAATCTTTTAAGAGTTTCTTGCTTGAACAATTTAGGTCATAAGTTGGAGTTTCAAAATAAAAAAGTTAAAACCTTTGATGATTAAGGAAATATTCTTAGAACTAGTATGAAAACAAAAATTAATCTATTTTATATTGATCCTACTGTTGATATGTATTTTTTACTAAATTTGAGGATGTATGGTTGTGGCATGATAGGTCGTGTCATGTAAATTTTGAGAACATGGTGAAGGTCAATAGAAAGAAAAGAGTTAGAGGCATACAAAATCTACATAAACATGAGAATGCTAGTTGCAAAGAATGTCAACTTGGTAAGATGAAAAAGTCAATTTTTTCAAGAAATTCACACACTTCTAATGATATTTTGGAATTAGTGCATACTGATCTATGTGGACTTGTGATCATAGAAATTTATTATGGTGGTAGATACTGTTGGATACAATTGATTAATTTTGTATTGTCTTTGATGTTACACAAATTTTATATCATTATTAGTCAGTGTATCTCAAGCTCGCTCGGGCATTAATGATAGTTTTTTATGTTTATCGAGCATTCCTATGTTTGCCTAGTTTAGGAGGTAGTGTCTACCGATCTCACTTGGGAATCGAAAGAAAGTCTATAGAAGATGAGTGTTAACTGAGCTCACTCAGTTAATGAAGAAAATTTGGATGGAACCAATGTTAACCGAGCTCACTCAGTTGCCAAAGGATCTTTACAAGTTTGTAGTATTAACCAAGCTTTTGTTGGTTAACACAGGAAATTACTTTTGAGTTAGTGTTTATCGAGCTAGGTTGGCTAACAAAGGATTTTTTTATTTTGGTATATTAAACTTAATTGATTTATCTATTCGTTCTAGCCAACTAAGATGAATAATATTAAGTATTCTAAGTTTTATATGAGTTGACTTAATAATATGAAAGATATAAGTATGAGGTCAAGTTGAGAATTTGAAAGTGTGAAAGTAAAGATGTTATGAATGTATTGAAGATTTAATGATGAAGAGAGGAAGTGAATTTGAAGGATAAGAAAAATATCCTTGTGGAGCTAAAAAGATATATTCAATTAGGAAGGATCAAGTACAAGCTAGAATAATTAGCAATTTAGTTGCATTCAAATCAGGTCATCTCGTTGTTACTCTCTTAACCATTGTAGTAGTGATTTAAATCTCTTAACAAAGTTGGCTTAATAGCTACTTGTGAATCCTCTAACAAGGTAGTAGTTTTATTGAATTTTCTTAAGACCTCTAATAAGGCCACTCCTAATAGGGTGATTAAATCCTTTAATAGGGTCACACCTAATAGTGTGTTTTGTAACCTTTAATAGGGTTGGCTCCTAACAGGGCTCACTTTAGAAGAGTGAAAATAGTAACTAGTTGTAATTGGTGGTTTTTTCCAAATTAGGTTTCCATGTTAAATCCTAGTGTCAAATGTGTTTATGCTATTTTTTTTTATGCATTTTCAACTAAGTTAAAGTAAGGGTAATCATAGATAACATCTAAAGATTTGCATAACCAATACTTACCGAGTTACACATTTTATGTGTGTCTACCGAGCATCAGTAGTATTCAGTTTTTAGGCTTTATTTTTATTGACATCTAAGGGATCTAGGATTTATTTTACTAGTAACTAAATCACCCTTGCCCTCTTAGTTACTCCTCTTATATTTCCAACAATTGGCATCAGAGCATTTGGTGCTTGTAGAGAAGGTTTTAAGGACCTAAGCTAAAGATAAGGATGTCTCATAGAAGAGAGATTCCTAAGCTTAACAGAGACAATTTTGTAGCATAGCAAGGACTTGTGAGGTTATATTTGGCTACTATTAGTGATTCAGGGTGCAAATATCTTGATACTAAATACAAGACTTCCATTAGAATATTATATATTGAAGACATTGCTGAAAAGAAGAATCACAACATCATGATGATTGATATTGCATCTGCTCTTAGCTATGTTGAATTTGATGAAGTCAAAGACTACAAAATAGCTCATGATATGTGGACCAAACTAAAAGACATATATGGAGGAGATGAAAATGTAGGAAGAGCTAAGGCTGAAAGTCTTAGAGGTCATTGTGATCAGATGAAAATGAGAGAAGATGAGAACATCGCAAAATATGTGGAAAGAATCAAAGAAAGTGTAAGTGCAATCAAAGCATTTGGAGGAGATATTGAAGGGAAAAAAATTGTAAGCAAGGTACTTACAACTCTTCTTCCTATTTATGTAATCAGAGTTTCTACTATTCAATAAATGAGATGTGATCCAAATAATAAAGTATCTTTGGATGCTCTAGTTGGAAGATTGACAACTTTTGAGTTAGATAACTTTGATAACTATGTTCCTAGTTCAGAGGTTATTGAGTCTGCTTTTAACACTAAACTCTCACTCAAAGAAAAAGGTAAGAAATCAAAGTCCAGTCAATCAAGAAGTGAAGAAGAAGAAATAGAAGAAATTTCAAACAGTGATCTTGAAGTTGTTGAAGCCTTACTTGCAAGAAAGTATTCCAAAGGTAGAGGAAAGTACAAAGGTAAAGTTCCTCTAATATGTTTCTCTTGTGAAGAAGTTTTCTATTGTGAAGAAGTTAGTCACATTGCTACAAGGTGTCCAAACAAAGAAATCAAAGATGAAAAGAAAAGCAATAAGCACAAAGGTAAGAAGTATTACAAGAACTACAAGGACAAAGGTAAGAAATCTTGTTTTATAGCTAAAGATTATGATAAAAATGAAGATGAAATGGTATATATTGTTGTAAAAGATGAATCTGATGATGAAGAAGATAAGATGGCACTTATCTCTCATGTTAGAAAAAATGATTGATGGACTATTAATAGTGGCTATTCACATCATATGACTGGAGATAAAACAAAATTTGAGCACATGGAATATTATGATGGAGGTAGTGTGAGATTTTAAAATAATGAACCTTGTAACATAAAAGGAAAAGGATGTATCTCATTGACTAAGGAACTTGTATGTAACAATTTTTATTGGGTTGAAGGACTAAAGAATAATCTACTGAGTGTGGCATACTTGAATAACATTGGGTTCAAGGTAGAATTCATGAATGGACAGGCCGAACTATTGGATGGAAAAGGAAATCTAGGTGGATCTGGCAAGCAAACAAAAGGTAATCTATTTTATCTTGATCTCATTGAATGTTCATGTTTTATTGCTCAAATAGAAGAAAGTTGGTTATGGCACAAAAGACTATGTCATGTAAACTTTGATAATCTGGTTAAGATAAGCAAACATAAAACAGTAAGAGGTATTCCTAGTTTGAAGAAGCCTAATATGGGTTTATGCAAGAATTGCCAAATTGGTAAAATGGGAAATATTAGTTTCAAAAGAAAAAACTATCAGTCAAAAGAAGATTTAAAAATTATTCATATAGACTTATGTGGACCTATTGAAATAGAGAGTTATAGTGGAGCAAAAAATTTCATTCTTTTTGTTGATGACTATAATGTATCTAAAAGAAAAACTAGAAGTCTTTCAAAAGTTGAAATGGTATCTGGAGAGAGTAGAAAAAGAAACTAGAAAGAGGTTGAAAGTTTTAAGATCAGACAGAGGTGGTGAATTCATCTTCAATGAATTCAATAATTTCTACATTGAAAGAGGAATTAAAAGACAAGTATCAGCCCCTAGTACACCACAGCCAAATGGTACAACTGGAAGAAGAAATAGATCCATCATGGATTGTGCAAGAACCCTAATGATTGAAAAGATTTTTGCAATCAAATACTAGAAGGAACCTATCAGCATTGCAGTTCATACCTTGAATAGAGTGTACTTAAAGAAGATTCATAAAAAACTCCTTATCAAATATGGTATGGCTACAAACCTAGTGTAAGTTACTTGAAAGTATTTGGCAGTAAATGTTATATCTTGGAAAAGTCTAGAATAGGCAAATTTGATGTAAAAGATGATGAAGGCATATTTCTAGGATACTCTTGCAGAAGTAAAGCATACAAATGTTTGAATTTTTCTATTCATAAAATAATAGAAAGTGCACATATTAGAATTGATGAGCTTATAGAAAAGAGTGAAGAAGAAAGCAACAAAGAGCAAGAGGATTATAGAAGGTTTATTTACAATGAACTTGATACCCTACCAAATCTATCTAAAAGAAAGGAGGCTTCATCTCTCGAGTTCCCAAAATCTCCAATAGTTACTGAGTTGCAGGTAGTGCAACTTGAGTCACAATCTGAAGGGCCCGAGTCACAATCAGAGGCTACTAAGCTAGTTCAAACTGAGTCTAATGGACCTGAGTCACAAATAGTGGGACCCAAGCTTGATACTAAAGTTCATGATGAAAATAGTGGAACTCATTCAAAACCCAAAGAACCTATTTTAGCAAGATATGTCAAAAGGTATCATGTACCTAATCAAATCATTGGAGACAAATCTGATGGAACAATGACAAAAAAAAAATTAAAAGGTACATGTTTACTTGCTAAATTTGAACCTAGAAATGTTAAAGATGCTCTGGAAAATGAAAGTTGGATTGAAGCAATGAATGAAGAGATAGAACAGATAGAAAAGAACAAAACTTGGACTCTTGTTCCTAGACCCAAGGATAAAAATGCAATTGGCACAAAGTGGGTGTTCATAAATAAGAGGAATGAAGATGGAAAAGTTTCGAGAAACAAGGCAAGATTGGTATGTAAAGGCTATTCTCAAGAAGAAGGTATTGATTATGGTGATACTTTTGCTCCTATTGCAAGATTAGAAGGTGTTAGAACTTCACTAGCATATGCAACACATAGAGGATTTAAAATATATCAAATGGATGTTAAATCTACATTCTTGAATGGAATTTTTGATGAGGAAGTCTACATTAAACAACCAGAAGATTTTTAAGATCCTAGTAAAAGAGACATGGTTTACAAGTTACAAAAAGCATTATATGGTCTCAAGCAAGCTCCTAGAGGTTGGTATGAAAGACTTCATAATTATTTGGTATAGATTGGCTTTCAAAGAACAAATGATAGTAGTAGTTTGTATATCAAATAAGGACCAAACAAGAAGATTGTGTTGGTAGAAATATTTTTTGATGATACTTTATTCACAGGAAATGATGACTTGTGCAAAGCATTTTTAAAAGAAATAAGTAAAGAATTTGAGATGTCCATGTTTAGTGAGATAAAATTCTTTGTTGGATTGCAGATTCAACAGAACAAAAATGGTATCTACATCACTCAGTCTAAGTATATCAAGGAGATATTGAAGAAGTTTGGAATGGAATATTCAAGAATAGTTGGAATCCCTATGTCTACTAGATATAAGCTTTCCAAGAATGATGATTCCAAACAAGTAAATCAGACCACATACAAATCAATAATTGGGAAATTGTAGTATGTAGTACATACAAGGCCTAATATTGCACTAGCAGTTAGAATGGTGGCAAGATTCTCAACAAATTCTAGAGAAAATCACATGATGGCAATCAAGAGAATCATGAGATATCTAAAAGGTACTGAAGACTATGGCTTATGGTACAAACTTGGAGGCAATTTTGACTTGAAGGTATTTACTAATATTGATTGGGTAGGAAGTCTTGATGATAGAAAAAGCACTAGTGGTGGAGCTTTCTTTCTTGGTAAGAGACTAGTGTCTTGGACAAGCAAGAAACAAAATTGCATCTCTTAATCCACAGTAGAGGCAGAATATGTGGCAGCAATAGTTAATTGTTCTAACATTGTTTGGTTCAAACAATTGTTGAAAGGAATGAAGATAGATATCAAGGATCCAATAGTCATATACTATGATAACACCAGTGCAATCAATATATCAAAGAATCCAATGATGCATACCAAAACAAAGTACATTTCTATAAAATATCACTTCTTAAAAGAATTAGTGCAGGATAAAAAAGTAAGATTGGAATATATAAATAAAAAAGAACAAATTGCAGGCATATTCACCAAGTCATTACCTAAGGATGCATTTTTTTATCTAAGAGGTAAGCTAGGGGTCATTCCCTTATCTAAAGCTCACTAAATAAAGTTTAGTGATGCATCAACCAAGAAGCAAGTCGAAGATCAATCAATTGGTGCAGAATTGATAAAAGCATATTGCAAATGAATCAGTACTTAAGGTACATTGGTATTAATAGAGTTGTTGTCTTTGGCATGTGTTATCAAAGAGGGAGAATTTTATTGTCATACCTCATAGAAATTTGTGTCATTCCAAAGAAGGAGAAGTTCGCTATAAGAGGGATAAGTTTGCTATCGTAGAAACTTTATGAAGAGATATCTATGAGAGAGAATGAACTTAGTAGAAATTGTTGTAGATAGAGGGAGAAACCAGTGAAAGAAAGAGCTCATATTGATAGAGGGAGTTCTCATGAATGAAACTAACGATACATTCCTTACTTTATTCTTGTTCCAAAATTTTATTGTGTTATGACATGTTGTGTTGCCATCAATGCTAAAGAGGGAGATTGTTGGATACAATTGATTAATTGTGTATTGTCTTTGATGTTACACAAATGTCATATCATTATTATTCAGTGTATGTTGACCTCACTTAGGCAATGAAGATAGTTTTCTGTGTCTATCGAGTTTTCCAATTTTTGCCTAGTTTAGAAGGCAATGTCTACAGAGTTCACTCAGACGTCGAAGGAAAGTTTGTAGAAAATGAGTGTTAACCGAGCTCACTCAGTTAATGAAGAAAATTTGGATGGAACCAGTGTTAACCGAGCTCACTTAGTTGCCAAAGGATCTTTGCAAGTTTATAGTTTTAACCAATCTTCTATTGGTTAACATAGAAAATTGCTTTTGAGTTAGTGTCTACTGAGCTAGGTCAACTAACAAAGAATTTTCTTATTTTGGCATATTAAGCTTAATTGATTTGTTTATTGGTTCTAGCTGACTAAAATGAAGAATATTAATTATGCTAAGTTGTATATGAGCTAACTTGACAATATGAAAGATATAAGTATGAGGTCAAGTTGAGAATTTGAAAGTGTGGAAGTGATGTTATGGATGTATTGAAGATTTAATGATGAAGAGAGGAAGCAAATTTGAAGGATAAGTAGAATATCCTTATGGAGCTGAAAAGATATATTCAATCAGGAAGCTAGAACAGAGATCTATAATCAGCAATTCATTTGCATTCAAATTAGGTCATCTCATTTTTACTCTCTAACCATTGTAACAATGATCTAGATCTCTTAACAAAGTTGGCTTAACAGCTATTTGTAAAGCCTCTAACAAGGTGGAAGTTCTATTGAATTTTCTTAAGAGCTATAACAAGGCCACTCCTAATATGGTGATTAAATCCTTTAAGAGGGTCACACCTAATAGTGTGTTTTGTAACCTTTGACAGGGTTGGCTCCTAACAAGGCTCACTTCAAAAGAGTGAAAATAGTAACTAGTTGCAATTGGTGGTTTTTTCCAAATTGGGTTTCCACTTTAAATCCTAGCATCAAATGTATTCATGCTATTTTCTTTTATGTGTTTGCAACTAAGTTAAAGTAAGGGTAATCACAAATAACATACAAAGATTTTCATAATCAATACTTACCAAGTTACAGCATTTTATGTGTGTTTACCAAGCGTTAATAGTATTCAGTTTTTAGACTTTATTTTTACTAACATCTAAGGGATCTAGGATTTATTTTACCTCTTATATTTCCAACAGATACTTCATATTATTTGTTCATGATTATGCTAGGATGATGATTGTCATGTTCATGAAGGTAAAATCACATGCTTGTAATATGTTCAAATGGTATACTATTGGAGTGAAGAAAGAAACTGGTAAACACTTGAAATGTTTAAAATTTGATAGAGGTGGTGAGTTTATGTATGTTGAATTCACCAACTTTTGTACTGAGAAAGGTATCAAAAGATAGATATCTTCACTGAGGACACCACAAACAAATGGAGTTGATGAGAGAAGAAATAAATCATTTGTGGATTGTGCAAGGACATTTCTAACTACAAAAGATGTTGCTTAGATGTTCTAGAGAGATTCTATAAGAATTGCAATCTATACTCTCAATCAAGTTCATTTGAAGAAAGGAACAAATAAGACACCCTATGAATTTTGGTATAGCCATACACATAATGGGAGTTATTTCAAGATATCTAGAAGTGGGTGTTACATTCAAAAGGATTCAAAGAATGGTAATTTTGTTTCAAAAGGAGATGAAGTTATTTTACTTGGATATTCATCTAAGAGAAAAGTATATAAATATTTGAACAAAGATACTAACACAATGATTGAAGGGTAAGGCTATGGTAATGGTTCCCACTTTTTGGCCAAGTTTGACACTAAAGTAGATAGTTTTAACAAAAACTTGATTTTCAAATACATATTGCTACAAAACTATAAAGAATTTGATGACGATGTAAACTAGTATTTTTAGAATTTTCTATCTAGTTTCTAAAAGTATTTTTAAATTTTTTTTAAAAATCAGTTTAAGTTCATTTTTCCATCTCCTTTGAGAAGTGGTTTATATGAAAATAAACATTTTCAAAGAGTGACAAATTGTTTGATCAAGATAACTTTATTTCTAAACAATAATGACAAAATTCTTTCAAGGATAGAATAGTAGCATCAATATCTAGCAATTTTAGTTGGTTTCATTCAATTTCATTAAAAAATATAGATTTTATTTAATGGCAAATTAATGCTAATGATAACTTAGACATAGTTTGTTTTTTATCCATATAATTTGAGTTTTATTTATCAAAATAATTTTTTTCTTGATTTTATAGAAAGGTAACACACATACTTTGATGGAAATATTTTCAAAAAAAAAAAATTTGTCATTATTTATTTACCCTGAAGCTTCAAATCTAGATTTGTGAAATGGCCAAACAACCTATATTTAATGAAACTAAAAATTAAACATCATGATAAACACAATATATACTAAAAATATAGTCATTGGAAAGCTTATTTAGAGTACAAAAAATTTCTATATTTAGTTTTAAAATATGGACTTTTTTAGCCCTTGTTTATGTTGGAATGTCTTAATGGGAAGAGTGCTTCTGAGAGGGGGGCTGAATCAGAAGTACTAGCCTTTTTTCTTGTTTTAAATCCTTAATAACCTATAACTAAAATTGACATGCATGCATAAAAACATTAAACAATCATGAGAAGCAAACATGTATCACCGCATAACACTTGAGATTTTGATGACCCAGAAACCCTCCAGGAATAAGAAGGTAAAATTGGGGTGGGGATGATACCCATGAAATTACTACAGTAATTGATTTCAACCACTTCTGATGATTTGCCCTGTTAAAGGCCTGTCTTATTAAAGGCTACAACACACTATTAAATGTGACCCTGTTAAAGGATTTCTACACCCTATTAGGAGTGTGCCTTGTTAGAGGACTTAAGAACATTCAACTTAGAATGCCACCCTATTGAAGGATTTACATAAAGCTGTTAAACCCACCTAACTCAATAGGATTTTCAAATTCCTAATACAATTGTGAGAGAGTATTAGAATAATACACCTGATCTAATGCAATCTCTCATGCTAATCTCAGGCTCTTGATCTGCTCTTCAATAACTAATCTCTACTAGATCTGATCTGTTGATTGTGTTTCTTGTTTTGTTCTGATCAACTAGATGTGTAAATGTCATCCTTTCCGCTAAATCTTTGACACCAATGCTCTGTAATAACCTTAATAATAGGCTCTGCTTTTCCTTCTTCTTTCGACTTCACACCTCTTCTCTATTCAATGGCATCAAGACTCCCTTATAAAGATTAGTGGTTCGTTATGCATCCTTGATTCAAGTGTTCCTACTCAAATCCTAAAAATTCACCCATTGGCTGCATGCAATCTCCAATTTTCTGATTGGCTACATGTAGAATGCATATGTGGTTTTGAGGATTTGATCTTATCTCCTTGTCCTGCTATGAATCATGCATAACCATTTTACATCTTAGTTTGCGATTGTACAAACTCTTATGCTAATCCTGTGTTGCTTGACACATGAAGTAATACTGATGCTCAACACCATCTATTCTGGATTGCTCAGCATCCACTATGTTTCTTGGTTACTTGGCTCCTATAGAATTCCTATGTCACTCGGCACCTATTAGTTTTTGATGCAGGAGCATCCAGAGGTATAAGGGCAATCCTGTGTCACCCAAAAAAATGTACTTAGAATTAGTTTATATTTTATGTGTTTTCATTTCTAGATACCCATTTGGGTCAAATAAAGGTTTCAACTCTCACAGTACTATCAGTGTTCTAGGATAGAGTATTTGGACACCTTGGGATATGTGTAAATGCTAAAAAAATAGGAGTATGTAATTGAGCCATCATTTTTGTGAAATAGAAGGTGTAAATTGGTTGAAATATTATCATTGTAATTTAGAGCATTCTAGAAAAAGAACAAGGTCAAAAGGCCCCATAGTTTGAAAGTTATCACAGTTTTTCAATTTCTGGAGACATCCTAAGAATGCTTCAAAGTCATGTTAGAGACATTAAATGACCTTGAATAGGGCTGGAAAATGGGGGATGAGCAAAGCTGGTCCATAGGGCTATAGAGTGCTTCAAGAGCTTTCCAGAAATGTAAACAGTTCGTCAATCGGAGCTACGGTTCAAAAGTTATGCCTCCCGAAAGTTTGATTACCGTTTCTGGATTCTTCTAATTTTGTGCCGACTTCTAATGCAACTTCTAGAGCCTTCCATTTTGTCGGTGGATGCCAACTAGCACTTTCTAGAATGTATTCCTAATCCTTAACCCTTCGGGGTCTATTTAAGAACATTTCTGGCATTGTAAAAGATAGTTCAGAGTGGAGTTTGAGAGAAGGTACTAAAAGGAGAAATTATCTCCAAATTTATACTATTGTAAGCCCATAGGGCATGTTTTGAAGTCTATTTTCTCTGTATTGAATGTATTAGCTTATTTATAAAGTTAATAAAATTTTCCCTTTCTGATTGTGTCCATTCTATGCTTGGGTTATGTCCCCATCAAGTGGTATCAGATCTGGTTTTCCTGAGTGTGTAGATAGAGCGCCGACTATGAGGCAGTTTGCACCAGGACTGTGTGGTTGTGGGTTTGAGTTAAGAAGATGCCTCCACAAAGAGAGTGTGGTGGAAGGGTGAGATCTATTAATCCTAAGGAGGTTAGAGCCCTCCAAAGGTAGGTACAAGCGTTGCAGGAGGAGCTCTGTAGAGGAACAAATGTTGCCACAGGCAATGAAAGTGAGGATGACAATGAAGAAGAAGAAATTGGACCAGAAGGGGAATTTTATGGGGAAGTTCTAAATCAAGCAGAGGAAAGGCTTTTTAGGGCCATTACTAAGTTTTGAAAAAGACCTACAATTGATGTGGGTGTATTTTCAGGAAATTTGAAACCAAATGAGTTGATCGATTGGATCAATGAACTAGAAGAATACTTTGAGTATGAGGATATCAGGGACCCAGATAGGGTTAATTTTGCAAAGGCCAAACTGAAAGGCCATGCCAAAATCTGGTGGCAAGAGGTTCAATTGGAAAGAAACAGAAAAGGAAAGGAGAAGATCACAAGGTGGGATCGTATGGTGGACAAATTGAAGAAGCAGTTCATTCCTATTGATTATGAGCTTGATTTGTTTAAGAAGATGCATGGGTTAAAGCAAGCAGGAAAATTAGTCCAAGAATATACAGAGGATTTTTATCAACTTCTAAGTAGAGTAGGGCATGCAGAAGAAAATAAGGAGAAGGTTGCTCATTATATCATTGGGTTGCGACCTAGCATCCAGGAGGAATTAAGTTTGATAAGAATGACTAGCGTTGAAGAGGCATAACAATTTTCCCTACGAGTTGAAGAGAAGCTAAATAAGAGGTTTGAAGGGAGACAAAGAGGACATGGTCAAGAAGGAAGGGGTAGTGGTAGGTCATCTGGAGGCCGAAATGAAACCCAAAAGAAAAATGAAGATGTGGGTACTAGCAGGAACCAGAGGAACGAGGGTTTCAACTGCTCCCGAGATCAAGACTTTGGAAATCAGAGAGGAAGAGGTAGAGGACGTGGACAAGGAAGAGGAGGCTTTTGTGGTACCTATTTCCATTGCAATGAAGAAGGTCATCATGCCTTTGAATTCCCTCAATGACAAGGAAGGATAGATAGGAGAGCTAAAGTTCAAGCTAGGGTTGCTCATGTGGATGAGGATAAAAAATCATCACACTCAGAGGATGCAGAAAGAGGAGAGACTTTAGTAAATGAAAGGGTCCTACTAAGTGGTTAGATTGAACTAGGACAAAGGAGGAGTTTGTTCCATACCAGATGCAAGTGTGAGGATAAATGTTGTGATGTGATCATTGATGGTGGTAGCATTGATAACTTGGTATGAGAGGAGATGGTCTCTAAGCTGAAGCTCAAGAGGGAGAAACACCCCCAGCCCTATTGGATTGCTTGGGTGAAAGATGATCATAAGGTCTTGGTAGGTGAACAATGTTTAGTGAAATTCAAAATTGGGAGTTACCATGATGAAGTTCTCTGTGATGTTATTCCAATGGATGTTTGCCATCTATTATTGGATAGACCATGGTATTTCGATAGGCATGCAGTACATGATGGTCATGCAAACACATACTCTCTAACAAAGGATGGAGTTCACCACAAACTGAAGCCCATGAAAAAGGAAGGTGAAAAGGTATGTAGCAGTGCTAGGATTTGTCTTGTTGATGGAAGGAAGTTTTTAGATGGCATGAAACATCAGTGTATGTGTTATGCTTTGATTCCTAGGAAAGATAAAGAAGGTAGTAGTGAAATACCACTTGAAGTTTTAGATTTACTAGATGAGTTTGGAGATATTATCTCTAATAATTTTCTAGAAGGATTGCCACTAGTAAGGCAAATTAGTCATCAGATAGATTTAATCCCAGGAGCTAGTTTGTCTAACAAGGCTACTCATAGGATGACTCCTACTGAAACTGAGGAGCTAAATAGACAATTTTAGGAGCTATTGAGGAAGGGCTTGATTCGGGAGAGCCTGAGTCCATGTGCAGTACCTGTAGTACTGGCACCAAAGAAGGATGGAGAGTGGAGGATGTGTACAGACTCTTGAGCTATAAATAGGATAACCATCAAGTATCAGTTTCCTTTGCCAAGAATGGATGATCTTATGGACTGCTTGAGTGGAGCTCGGTACTTCACAAAGATAGATCTCAAGAGTGACTATCATCAGATATGGATACGAGAAGAAGATGAGTGGAAAATAGCCTTCAAGACCAAGGAGGGTATTTATGAGTGGTTAGTCATGCCCTTTGGATTGACAAATGCCCCAAGCACCTTCATGCGGCTTATGAATGAGGTACTTAAGAAGTTCTTGGGAAAAATTTTGTATTGTCTATTTGGATGATATTTTAATTTTCAGAAAGACTTTGGAAGAACATTTATTGCATATTTGTAGTGTCCTTGAAAGGTTAAGGGAAGAGAAACTGCTAATTAATCTGAAGAAGTGTATCTTTGCAAAAAGGGAGTTGGTCTACTTGGGGTTTGTTATATCACCTAAAGGTCTCAAAATGGATCGAAAGAAGGTAAAAGCTATCTTGGAATGGCCTACTCCAAGGTCTGCTACTGAGGTAAGATCATTTCATGGTCTGGTTAGTTTTTACAATAATTTCATTAAGAATTTTAGTGGTATATGTGTACCCCTGACTGACACAATAAGAGGGGATAGAAAAGAGTTCAAATGGACTACGGCAGCTACGGGAAGTTTTGAATTGCTGAAGAAGAAGGTGACAGAACAACCTATGTTGGCACTTCCAAATTTTAGAAAGGTGTTCCAGGTGGATTGTGATGCTAGTGGTAGTGCTATTGGAGCTGTATTAAGCCAAGAAGGTAAGCCTATTGCATATTTTAGTGAAAAATTGAATGATGTGAAAAAGAAGTATTCTATTTATGATCAAGAGTTCTATGCAATAGTTCAAGCCTTAAAGAAATGGAGGCATTATTTGTTGCCAAAGGAATTTGTTTTATATACTGATCACCAAGCATTAAAGTACCTAAATAGCTGAGGCAAATTGAATCAGAGGCATATGAAGTGGGTAGAGTTCTTGCAGAGCTATACATTTGTGTTGAAGCATAGAAGTGGAAAATCTAACAGGGTTGCAGATGCACTAAGTAGGAGATAGTTGTTGCTTACAGTAATGCAGGTTGAAGTAGTTGGGTTTAATGAACTCAAGAATCTGTACCCTGAGGATCCTAATTTTGCTGAAGTGTGGAAAGCTTGTAAGGAGCCTGTTACTGTAGACAGAACTAAGTAGTTAGACTATCTGATTCAAGATGGTATGTTATTCAAGGGCAGTCAATTATGCATTCCAAGGAGTTCCATGAGGGAAATTTTGATTAAGGAGAAACACATTGGAGGCATGGCAAGACATTTTGGTCAAGATAAGACCATTGCCATTCTTAGAGAACATTATTTTTGGCCTCAAATTTCATAGGATGTGAAGAATTTTGTACAGAGTTGTCAGATTTGGCAAGTTGCCAAGGGATTTAGTCACAATACTGGACTATATCAGCCATTGCATGTTCCATCAAAGCCATGGGAGGACATAAGTATGGACATTGTTCTTGGATTGCCAAGGACACAAAGGGGCAATGACTCAGTATTTGTGGTGGTTGATAGGTTCTCCAAAATGGCACATTTCATTCCATGCCACAAAACTCATGATGTTGTCCATATTGAAGACTTGTTTTTCAGAGAGGTGGTAAGATTACATGGTCTCCCAAGGAGTATAGTTTCTGACAGAAATACCAAATTTGTGGGGTATTTCTGGAGAATATTGTGGAAAAAGTTGAGAACGGACTTGAAATTTAGTTCCACACATCACCCATAGACTGACGGCCAAACAGAAGTGGTAAATAGAAGTCTAGGCAATTTGCTGAGATGTTTAGTTGGGGATAAGCCCAAGGGGTGGGATTTGATTCTACCACAAGTAGATTTTGCTTACAATAACTCTATAAATAGGAGTACTAGAAAATCACTATTTGAAATTGTATATGGAAGTAGCCCAAGGACTGCACTAGAATTGAGGAAGATAGAGCAAGGGGAGAGGACAAGTTCTGAACCTGAAGAATTTGTTGAACATATCAAGCATCTACATGAGGAGGTCAAGGCACACATTGCCAAGATGAATCAAGAGTATAAAGCTAGGGCTAATCAAAGGAGAAGACATAAGGAATTCCAAGTAGGGGATCTAGTCATGGTACACTTATGAAAAGAAAGATTTCCAACCGGTACTTACAACAAGCTGAAAATGAAGAAATTTGGCCCTTGCAAAATTTTGAAAAAACATGACTCAGGAAATGCATATGAGGTGGAGTTGCCAAATGGTATTCACATTTCTCCTATTTTCAACATTTTAGACTTAATAGAGTATCATGATGATGGTTCAGATGAGGAGCTGATGTTAGAGCCATGTCCAATTCCTGCTTCTAAAAAGGAGGAGATAGAAGACATTCTAGATCATCGTGTGGGCAGGAGTACCAAAAGTAGGCAATATGAAGAGTATCTGGTCAAGTGGAATGGACGGTCGATAGAGGACTCAACTTGGATATTAGCAGCTGAGGTTTCCCATTTTGGATTTCCTCTACCATTCATAAAGTGATAGGGTCACTTTTCAATCTACCCTGGGTGTCTGATGCAGGAGCATCCAGAGGTATAAGGGCAATCCTGTGTCACCCAAAAAAATGTACTTAGACTTAATTTATGTTTCATGTGTTTTCATTTTTGAATACACATTTGGGTCAAATAAAGGTTCCAACTCTCATAGTTCCACTATCAATGTTCTAGGATAGAGTATTTTACCTTGGGATACGTGTAAATGCCAAAAAAATAGGGGTATGTAATTGAGCCATCATTTTGCTGAACTAGAAGGTGTAAATTGGTCAAAATATTTTAATTATAATTTAGAGCATTCTAGAAAAAGAATCAGGTCAAAAGGTTCCATGATTTGAAAGTTATCGCAGTTTTTCAATTTCTGGAGACATCTTAAGAATGCTTCAAAGTCAGGTTAGAGGCATTAAATGACCTCAAACAGGGCCAAAAAATGGGGGACAAAAAATCTGGTCCATAAGGCTATAGAGCGCTTTGAGAGCTTTCTAGAAATGTAAACGGTTCGTCAATCGGAGCTATGATTCAAAAGTTATGGCTCTCGAAAGTTCGGTTACCATTTCTGGATTCTTCTAATTTTGTGCCGACTTCTACTGCAACTTCTAGAGCCTTCTATTTGGTAGGTGGATTCCAACTAGCACTTTCTAGAATGTATTCCTAATCCTTAACCCTCCAGGGTCTATTTAAGAACATTTATGGCATTGTAAAAGACAGTTCAGAGTGGAGTTTGAGAGGAGGTACTGAAAGGAGAAATTATCTCCAAATTTATACTATTGTAAGCCCATAGGACATGTTTTGAAGTCTATTTTCTCTGTACTAAATGTATTAGCTTATTTACAAAGTTAATAAAAATTTTCCTTTCCAGTTGTGTCCATATGGTGCTTGGGTTGTAACCCAATCAATTTTCTGCATTGCCCGGCTTCTATTGATTCCTAAATCACTCGGCTCCTATTAACTTTGCAATGCTTGGCTCCTGTTGGATCCTGTTGGGCGTTCATTTTGCACGAGGTCAATGGCAGGAATCCATAGCGTGATTCCTCTCTTGAAAAGAAAATCTTTTTAAGGATCCACTCCAAGGTTCAATGTTTTTCTTGCGATGTACCAAAATCTGCTCAGTAGAAGATAAATGTGAATGTTCATGAGGAGGCCTTTGCTGGTTCCAAAACTCTTTTACCTTGGAATCAAGTAAAATATGTTTTCTATCTCAAAATATCACACCAAAAGAACAATGTTTTTGTATTTTTTATTTTTTCAATGAATGCAACTCTAACAATGCAGCTAGTATGAGGTCCTATTCTAATAGGGGGGTTAGCAAAGAAAATAATGAAACTAAAAGAAAATAACATGAAATCAAATAACTTGAAATTGAAATTCTTAAACGAACATAAGCTACAGAACACAACACGTTGCGAGTTAAACCTTCGAAGAAATCGGTAGGAAACCAGTGAAAATAGGAGCAACACTTCCTAGAATCCACTAATGCAATCATCGGTGAGAATCTGTAACAAATCAAATGATGTTTCACTCTTCATCAAATCGCAAGGCCATGAAAAGTGCACTCATGCGAGACAAAAGGCTAGTAGACACAATCGGGTGATCTCTTCTCAAGCTCGTTACATCAACGAAATTCATATATCTATAGCAAACACCAGAACTAAAAGATTGCACAACCAGAAACAATGCAATAAACCTTTGGCTCAATCACAGTCTCATGAATAAAATCCACAAAACAATGACACATTCAGGCAAGAATAACTACACTCCAAATGCGAGCACCAAAAGCATAACTTTATTGCATAATAACGGCGGCCTTTTTTACATTTTACAATGGGGTATTTATAAGAAATCGTCTCCTCAATTTGTGTTGAGAGTGAGAGATATCTTAATGCAATAAAAATGCCTTTAAAACATCAAAACAAACTAAATATATACAAACTGGTAATCTAACTGGTGCTTGGAGGGACTCCATCCATATTTTATTCATTAATTGGATGCATGAGCCCTTTACATGTTAAAAACAATGAAAGCATGAGAGAGAAAATAGGAGGAAGCCATCAGTCAAAGTAGAAGTGCATGGAGACACCAAAAATAGAAGCTGGCCCTTCACTTGATGTGTGTCGGAGTTATCTTGCCATCAAAATGTGTTTCCAATGCATGGAAAGTGCTATTTTTGGAACTGGCAATTGACTGTCGGCGCACTTCTAAATTGCGGACCCTCATAAAAATGCGGAGTTGTGAACCTGCAGACCTGCGAAGCTGCGGAGCTGTGGACCTATGGATCTACGAAGCTGCGGAGCTGCAGACCTTGACTGAGTCAAAAACCTCAAAAACTTTCTAAGTGTCAAAATTGAAATTCTGGCATCTGGGTTTTGTTCATCTTCATCCTAAAGATATATTTGGATATTTGCTCTTGAATTTCTCTATAATCTCAATAATTTTAGCAGCATCAAGAAGATCCAAAGCCTCATACTTATCTTTGACCTTCTGTTTGTAGTTGTCCACCTCAATTCGAGTTTCTGCAAAATCCTCGAGTTTGGTATCCAACTCTAACAATGCTTCTTCTGTCCTAAAGGCTTGTCTGATATCTTCATCACTAGATGCTTCCTCTAAAGTTTTTCTGAAGTTTTCCACAACTACCTCAACTGGTAAAAGCTTCTCCCATTCTTCATCTTCAAAAATATCCAAGCATGCATCATTATATAGCTTTTCTGCTTCCAAAATTTGATCTTGAGCTTGGTCCTTGAGCCTATGTATCTCATCATGCAATAATTCCATCACTTTATTTCCCTCTGCAATCTTTTCTATCCAATCATCTATCATTTCTAGTTCTTCGCCAGTATATACATCAATCAAAATGTGGTACCTTTGTCCTTTTATGGCCTGTAGAATTTGCAAATCCTTGCCCCAAACTCGTACCTCATCCATAATGTTGAAGTCCTGCCTCAAAATTGCCATGATCTTATCAATGTTGTCTTGTGTAGCATGCAGTAATTTCAGACTTCCTGTAATTATAGTGATACCCCTATCCTCAAGGTTGTCTCGCCAATCTTGACAAGCTCTCAAAAATGGATTGCGTCGTACACCTTCCCCTTCTTTCAAAATGGTAGTCAAAGTCTCCTCGAGGCGTTCAGAATCAAGAGGACCAATAACTTCAGCTAGATATCCTTTCAAGATCTCAACTTGCCTTCGAAGTACTCTGATTTCAATCTCATCACGTTCCATGTGGTTAAGAACCTCTTTGACTCCCATAGTCATCATTTGTTGAGAAGTATCCCATGTAGGTTTCCCTAATGTGATATCCTTTACCTCATAGTCCTGAAGGCTGACAGCTTCTTCATTTGTATCTTTTGGGGGATGAGCCACTTGTGCAAATAGGTCATGATTCCGAGTAGTGGTAATGAATGCAAATGGTGTTGCATCTTGTAATGGAGAGTCAGGCTTGCTCAAAATCTCTGCAATGTCACAGATATAATCCTCTGAAGCAAGGAATTGATGCTTAGCACTTCTCATTATTTCCTTCTGGAACCATCTCGAGATATGTCTTTCTCCCACCTTAGCTCTAGATGATGAAGGGATGTGTTCAGCTACCTCCTTCCCTTTGTCATTTTTGCTTGGAGTTTCCTACTGTGAGGGTTCTTCTTCTGTTTCATCTTCATCCTAAAGATATATTTGGATATTTGCTCTTGAATTTCTCTATAATCTCAGTAATTTTAGTAGCATCAGGAAGATCCAAAGCCTCATACTTATCTTTGACCTTCTGTCTATAGTTGTCCACCTCAATTTGAGTTTCTGCAAAATCCCCGAGTTTGGTATCCAACTCTAACAATGCTTCTTCTGTCCTGAAGGCCTGTCTGATATCTTCATCACTGGATGCTTCCTCTAAAGTTTTTCTGAAGTTTTCCACAACTACCTCAACTGGTAAAAGCTTCTCCCATTCTTCATCTTCAAAAATATCCAAGCATGCATCACTATATAGCTTTTCTGCTTCCAAAATTCAATCTCAAGCTTGGTCCTTGAGCCTATGTATCTCATCATGCAATGTTTCCATCACTTTATTTCCCTCTGCAATCTTTTCTATCCAATCATCTATCATTTCTAGTTCTTCGCCAGTATATACATCAATCAAAATGTGGTACCTTTGTCCTTTTATGGCCTGTAGAATTTGCAAATCCTTGCCCCAAACTCGTACCTCATCCATAGTGTTGAAGTCCTGCCTCAAAATTGCCACGATCTTATCAATGTTGTCTTGTGTAGCATGCAATAATTTCAGACTTCCTGTAATTATAGTGATACCCCTATCCTCAAGGTTGTCTCGCCAATCCTGACAAGCTCTCAAAAATGAATTGAGTCGTACACCTTCCCCTTCTTTCAGAATGGTAGTCAAAGTCTCCTCGGGGCGTTCAGAGTCAAGAGGACCAATAACTTCAGCTAGATATCCTTTCAAGATCTCAACTTGCCTTCGAAGTGCTCTGATTTCAATCTCATCACGTTCCATGTGGTTAAGAACCTCTTTGACTCCCATAGTCATCATTTGTCGAGAAGTATCCCATGTAGGTTTCCCTAATGTGATATCCTTTACCTCATAGTCCTGAAGGCTGACAGCTTCTTCATCTGTACCTTTTGGGGGATGAGCCACTTGTGCAAATAGGTCCTAATTTTGAGTAGTGGTAATGAATGCAAATGGTGTTGCATCTTGTAATGGAGAGTCAGGCTTGCTCAAAATCTCTGCAATGTCACAGATATCATCCTCTGAAGCAAGGAATTGATGCTTAGCACTTCTCATTATTTCCTTCTGAAACCATCTCACGATATGTCTTTCTCCCACCTTAGCTCTAGATGATGAAGGGATGTGTTTAGCTACCTCCTTCCCTTTGTAATTTTTGCTTGGATTTTCTTGTTGTGAGGGTTCTTCTTCTATAGTCTCAGTTTTTGTAGATCCCGTAGTTTGATCGTCAACTTCCTGAGAAGGCTCTTGTATACATTCCATTACCTGTGCCTCTTTTGATGGCTCACTAGTAACCCTTGGTTCTAGTTCTCCTTGTAATGATGATTCCTTCTGAACATGTTCTTCTGAACTCAGAGGTGGAGGTGTCACTAAAACCCTATCTTCCATCATAGACTGAGGTGAAGATGGGGGTGTTGGATGAGGACCTTGTGTCTCAAATGGCATCTGCATCCCATCTTGCTATTGAGATTCACCTGTAGGAATATCTCTAATCTTATCTCCAACCAATTCTATACCCACTGGCATGAAATCAAAATCTAGAATGGAGAGAATATTATCACCTAGCTCTCCTTGCTCATTCACCCATCATTGTACTTTGTCTTCCAACGAAGAGAGCTCTACTGTTTCAGCTTGAGTGGGTGGTGGGATATTTGTGACATTCTTCTTTCTTTCCAATTCTATAGCTTTGGCAAGTTGGGTTCTCCCTTGTAGAGGCACTTGTTCTTCCTCCCCATCTGACTCTGTTTCATCCTCATCTGATTCCTCGGGAATAGTTTCAGGAATAGAGGGATTAGGCACTAATCTTTTATGAACTCTCTACCTCTTGTTCATTCTAACCTTGACCCTCCTTTTCTTTTGTGGAACCATAGGAGAAGCGAGCTCTTGATGCATCGGAGGAATGGATGTCTCTAGAATTTCTCCCTCGCTTTGCTGGCTTGACAAAACAAGAGGCAATGGAAAATCAACCTGGAAATGAGAAATCCCTGAGTCATGGGGGTCTTGGGGAGTAGATTCATGTTGCTGCAAAGGGGCTTGTTCTTCAACATGCTCTGTTTGGATCCTCTGAGGAGAGGCTCTCTTCCTCTTTTCTTTCTTCTTCTCTGGTGGATGGTAATATCCCACTGGACGATCAAGCTGGTAGACCATTTCTGGCCTGATAGGAGACTAGAGCGCAAAGATAGGAACTATGACTTTCCTCCCCTTTACCTTTTCTGGGTGAGCATGTATATGGAATATCACTGTATCCAAAATTGGATCAAGCAGAAAGGGTTTCTTGATCCAACTCTTTTTCATTCTGATGACATGTCTTTCTCGATGATTAATATCATCCCCTTCCTCTCTATCAATTTTTGCATTCAGAATGGGCCTCTCGCCAACTTTATCTGTATTAAATAAGGGATATAATAGCTCCTACGAATCTTGTATCCTTATCTCATCTGGGATGGTCAAATGGAGAGCCTTCTCTGCTAAATACAAAGTCATTCTACAATAGTCCCTGATACGGACATCATAGTCGTTTGTGGCATTCATCCAATGATCTTCAATAGCGTCCTCGTGGTAGAATTCTTTTCCTGCCAAATTTTTCACTTTACCAACACTATCAAAGAACGGTCGGGGAGAGTTATATTCCTCAAGCAGATAGTTCTTCCATTCCCATTCGAAGGTCAGGATATCTTGCTTTCTCTTTACTTGGTATGCCCCTATTACAAAAGGCATATCCCAACAAGGCCTTTGTTGTTTCTTGATCCTCTCATAGGCTGACTCAATCTGCCGAGAAATTTCCATCAGAACCAACTTATCACTTGGGTACCTTAGGAGCTTCTTTGGATGGATAGATGCACCACCGACCTGAATGTATGTGAATATCTAAAACTAGATAAAATATGCACCGAGAGCTGTGATTTGTGCCTTGGCCTCATCAGACAATCTCTTTCCATAGTCAACTTCGATGAATCAAATGATGGCAAAGATAAAGGCATCATTCACAATTCGGTACTCTTTGCTTTGCGGTGAGAGCTTTTTCTTAACTAGCTGAGGATAAACTATATAAGGCCATGCATTAGGATCCTACATACTGCCCTTTTTGTACAACCCAAGATAGTTGGTGGCCCTTGCTGCAAGTAGATAAATAACATAAGAAGTCATATAGAACTTCTTCTTGTCCTTTACTGTCCGCAACTAATTACACAAGTTCTCACTAAGTGTGGTAGCCCAATCTAGTAGCATCTTTGCGTGTTTGATGGTTTCAATGAAGTTAACCATGAATGGAGCGAGATGACCTGCTGCCGACAGTCCCATAACTCTACTCAGGAGAATTATTGAATATCCAATGTCATCCCTCATATATCCTCGAGCCATATCTACTTTGTTGATTGTCTTTCCTTGAGATGGCTTCTCAATGAAGTATGAGGAATATATAATGTCCATGGCCTCCTGGTGATGATCCTTATGCCACCTCTCAGCTGCTTCATATGAAAGCCTGATAAACTAATCAGCTCTGGGTAAGTGAAAGATTCTCTCAATATTATCAAGTCATAGATCCAAGACTACTTCCCTAGTGACACTCTTTACCACCCTTTCCTCGGGAACAAAATGTCAGGATAAGGTCATGATCAATTCAGCTGACTGAACAGCCTCAGGATGTGATGCTGCATTTACCAGTCCAGACCATATTAAGGTGGATCTCAAAGAAGATCTTTCAGTTGGGTTGTTACAAACCCTCAAAAATTCTCCCAAGTCTGTCTGTCTGAGTTCTATTTCTTTGATCTCAGAGTGTTCATTGTGTAATCGTGACTTTGGGGTTATGCCTTGAAACTCATATACGACTGGCTTTGCTATTGATCCGGATATGGATGCCATTTGATTGTATTACCTGCACGTCACAAAAAGAAAAATAATTAATTACTAGATACATAAAACACATTTTAAAAAAATGATACTCAAAAACTAATTTTATTTTACTTATGATTTTTTTTTTTTTGACTCAAATAATCTAACTAATAAACTAATTTTCTTCTCTCGATTCTCGAAATGAGATTCAAGAGTAAAAAAAAAGTTAGGGTGTCCCCATTCCAGACTCAGAATGGGGCGTGTGTTGTGAATACCACAACAAATCCTAAGTTACTCGGCACATATTGGTCTCATCTACTCGGCACCTACTATGACTTGCTCGGCACATACTGTCTTCTAGTCTACTCGGCACTATCAGTAACTCGACATGTGTTAGAGTTCTAGCTTAGCTTCCATTGTATACTCGGCATGTATAGTGAAAATGGTTAAGTGTGTTGACACTCATTTGTCAATCTTACTTAATTGTTCAACAATATCCCCCTTTGACATGAGTGTCAAAAACACTTAACTGATCATTCATGATCTAAACCTTATGTGTCCATTCTTCACTAAAAATTTCAAAAAGATATTGTAAACAATAATATGTCTTATGACTCCCCTTGAGTTGATTATGTCATGAATTATGATGTCTTGTGCCATTGTGCCTGATGTACTTTGTTCTTTGACCTATTTCTGACTTGTTCTTGCCTTCTAATCCTGTTATCTCCCCCTTAAAATATATCTCCTACATTATCTCCCCCTTTGAATATTTTCTCCCCCTTTTTGACACTTATGTCAAAGGATTCTAAATGGAAATACCATGCTTGGCCAAAAATGTCTTATTTACCTCAAGGAGAATTTTGAAAGTTGCATCCTAGTTAGTTAATGCAATATCCAATGACTTGTGTTTGATTGCAAGCTCTGCTGCTAGATAAACAAGTCCTTCATGTGTAGAAATATTTGGATCCTTCTTCAGGACTTTTTCTACATACATTTTCTCCTTGTGTAAGACTTCCAAATGGGGAGTGATAGAGGCTTGTATTTGCATCATCTTTTCTTTAATAGTGGCCTCTTCTGCTGATAATGTAGCTAATTCCCTCTAAGTGTGAAGCATTTGAGCAAAATGCTTCTCACTTTGTGCAGGATTTGAGGGTAGTTACATGCTAGAGAGCCTTAGTTTTCTCTCAAGGTTCAAAATTTTCAGATTTATTTCTTGTGTGAACCTAGAAAAATCACACAATTTTCTATAAAGGGAAAAGATGTTCTCTAACACAATATTTACATTATCCAATTCCTTAGCTAGGTCAACCTGTCCCAAAATAATGTTACTAGCTATCTTTTGATTGACCTTGCCTAGAAACTTCTTTTCTTACCATTCCATTAGTTTTACATTTGTATCATGGTCTTCATTATTCACTTGGTCAACTATATCATATAGTTGCTCAAGGATTGGCCTACTTGAATCTGGAGGTTGTAGGCTGAAGACATCCATGAATATATCTTTGATCTCATTCATTGCCTACTTGTATTTGAAGTCTTTCCTCATTGCCTCTTGCATCCTTCTTTTATCTAATGCACTCTGTATTTCATTCATCTTTTCCTCAGTTAGAGTGCTTGAATCATAATAGTGTATTTGAATTTCTTCATCAAGCTCAAGAATACCATAATGAATGGTCCTGGCTACCCTAGTAGAACTTGACCTTGGTGTACTGACTTGTAAGGTCAACTTGTCAATACTAGGCTACTAAACAGGTTTGGTAGGAGTTCCTATTTTTCGCAATTCAACCAAAGTTTTTATTGCAGACTCCTCCTTATCCTGTATTTCTTCTTTATCCTCTTCTTGTGCCACTACTACTAGGGGTGTACTTGTTATCTATACTGATGTACCTATGACTTCCCCTATTGTAGCACTCAGCTCCTGATGAGCTTGCATGGCTATTCTTAGTGGTGATGGAGGTGGTAGAAATGGAAGTCTAGTAGTTTGAGTGATTTGAGGTGGTTCTTGTGGTGACACCTTGGCTTCTTTGATTTTATCTACTAACTTTTGGAGATCATCTACACTGACCAATATGGGACTTGTACACAATTGTGCTTGAAGAGTTGTTTGGTCAAAGATCTTAGTGAGATCCTCTGTGGTTAATGGATTGATGTTTTGACTTGAGGTGTCAGCAACATCCTTAATCTTTATGATCTCTATAGGTGTGGCGGTAGAGTGAGGAGGACTAGGAGGTGGAAGTTGTGTGTCTTGCACACTTTGCTGCTCATCAGTACCCCTGTCTTCATCTTTTCCTTCCTCCTCTTCAACCTTTTTCTCTACTTTTTTTCTTCTCTTCTCTCCTCTTTCTTCTCTCTTCTGGTTTAGCTGTGGCTTCTTCTTTATATTCCTCTTCAAGGACATCTTCAGTTTTCTTATACAAATTCTTCCATGATCTTGTTGTCCTTTGTACAACTTCTTCCATTTTATTTTGCAAAATGGAGAATGCCCTATACTTTGGTGTAAACCTTTTATTATACCTTTTGACTACTTTAATTATTTTTTCCTTTGTCAAATCAGGTAGCATACTTGCTAGGGTTGATTCCCTCATTTCTTTCTCCTTTTTCAAATAAAAATGTCATCTGTCTTCTACAATTTTAGACAATTCCTTTGGAAATTGCCCATCTAGTTCAAGAGGTGTATCCTTGAATTGTGCCATCATTACATAGACTGATTCTTATATTCTATTGTGTTCCTCTTTGAAATCAATCTTTTTCATTTCACTTAAGTCCCCATTCCACATAATGTATCAACTGAAGACTTAGGAGGATGACATACCTTTTTAGACTGATCTTCTTCATCAGTATTAGGTTGAGCCACATATCTTTTCCTTTTCATTGGCTCTTCCTATGCCTTCTTGACTGTATTCTTCTTCTTTTTAGCTTCCTCTTTAGCTTTTTGTGTGGTGGCCCTTGTTGTAGCTCTAGTTGTTGGCTTCTTTGGTGTAGGCTGAGAAGCAGGAGGTGTTGTTGCCTTCCTTTTGATGGCCTTGCCTTTGATGGGTGCTTCCTTGACTCCTTTTTCCTCGGCACTCTCATCTTTGTCTTCACCTTGGCCTTGTGACAATTCAAGTGGCCCTTGTTCTGGCTCATCCTCATCTTTCTCATCATCACCTTCCTCTTCATCTTCACTAATTTCTTTAGCTACTTCAACACCAAATTTCTTCTTTATTTTCTTCACCAACTTTTCCTTCTTCTTCACTGTTGTGGCAATCTTGAGTTCTATAAAAACTTTTGATTTGACAGTGTCATAAGTTTCAAATGCCTTGGCAAATTTTTCCATTTCCTCTACAAGTAATGTTGTAATAGCTGTAGAAGCTTGATCAACATCAAGCTCATGTCCCAATGGTCTAAGCCATCTTACTCTTGGGATGACTACTTGAATTTAAGTATTATCAATGTCAACAAGAAAACATATGCCATTCTCATGTTGATTCACCAATGAGACTGGTATCCTCATTCTTTTCTTCATTGCATTCTTGAAATCATCAAAATTGATAGTCATTTGATCATCAAAGCTATCTCCCATTTGTGCAACAAAATCATTAATTTGATCAACAATTATTTTATTCTAACTCTAGTTGACTTTTCCAAATGAAGGGAATTCCTTCATCACATAGAAGAACATACAAACTAACACTAACCCAAATTTGCACTGTGCTCCCTTGGATTTTCTAATTGCACCAAGATTTTCATTAATCTGCTGCAACATGAGCTCTGCAAGGTCATATGTATGATCCTTCTTTATCAGTTTGTATGCAACATCAATAGCTATGCAAGGCACACCATTCAATCTGTTGGATTGATAAAATTTGTGTGATATGATCCTCAAAGCAAAATCTAATAGGGGTTCTTTTACTATGTCAATTGTCATTCCCCTGTTATTCCATTTTGCACCTGTGTTCTTTTCTATTATTTCCTTCTTTTCACTTCTCAGTGTCTTGGGCTGATCTAGGGTTAGAAATCTTGTAACCCTATGAACCATCTTCTTGGTAATTTTAACTAGTCCTTGCTCTAACTAGAATGATCCATCATGAATTATGCTAAGTATTATATGTATCCACTCAGTTTTGAATACGATTGGAAAAACTAGGGCTTTGGTTAAACCCTTCTTCTCTATAATTGAAAATTCATCCTTCAATATACCATTATCACAGAGTTTATCATAGGCATTGAAGATTTCTAGGTCTCCTATGGCTCCTATTTTGTAGTTATAACATTTACACACATCTTGGACCATAACAACTTTTTCGAGGATCATAGACAATGCACCTACGTGATCATTTTTTATGCTACTTCTGGGATTGGCCTGAATTTAGCTTGCTTAACCTCATTGCTAACAAGTTGAAATTCATGGCTTTCCTTCCTTTGGGTCGACTTTGAACCAAATGCCATTTTTTAACCGAACTAGTGTTTGTCATTTAAAGCAAACTTCACAAATTGTACAACTCGACACCTGAAGGATATACCTAGTTAAATGCTTAAATTGCTTGGGTAGATGCTAAATCGTTGCAAATCAATTTTTGAATGCTTGAAAATCGCTCAATTGTGCTCTTGGTAATCACTCTTAATTTGAACTGCTCAAAATGAATCGATTTTCACCTTTAAGCAGCTTAAAAACCTTGTATTTAATGCATTCTTGTACCTTCACCTATCACTCAACTTCCAAAGGTTTTTAGCTTGACATTTGTTCTATTTCACTCGGAAGCTATTCTCACTTAGCATCTACTAATTTTGTCAGTAACTCGGCAACCACTATAGTTTTTACTCAGCTTCCTCTTGACCTTTTAACTCGGCTTCCAAAGTAGTTTTACTCGACAACCAAAGGTAGCTCGGCATCATCATTCAAATTTTGTCTGGGCATCTTAACTCATGCAGATTTATACTTTACAGTGCTTCTTCTCTATTTAGGGCTAATGTATGATACTTCCTTATATGTATCAGCACCATAGGCTCATTTTGTGATTAAATGGATGAGATATGATCACTTGACCTCTTAGGTGAAGTGACCCTTCCATTAGATGCATTGGGTACATCCTTTTTATGCCATGTCTTCTTTACGTCTATTCTAATGTGTGCCTCCTCAACTTTTTCTTTACCTTTATTTACTTCAGTCTTGGGTGCTTTGGCCTTTGTTGGACAATTCCTACTAACATGTCAAGTTTTCAAGCAACTAAAGCAAGTATTTTGGTTCAACCATTTTTTATAGTTCCCCTTGAAGTGTGTTTTGATGTAATTCTGGGGTATGTGACCATACTCTTGACAATAATGACAAATTTGTCTTGTATTATAGTCCCAATTGTAATGATGTACATAGTTGTCCCTCCTTACATGCTGATTTGGTGTCCACATAGGCTTTGATCTACACTCAAAGGCTCTATGTCCATAATTCTTGCAATTATGGCAGTGTCCATCAAATCTTTGTGTCCTTGTGACTTTAGACCTACAGTCTTGTGTCATGTGTCCTTGCATGTTGAACTTGTGATAGTAACCCTTGCTTTTAGGTGTGTTTGGCTGATTGATCCTTCTACTCCTGCAAACAATAGCAGTATGCCTCTTTTTATTACAGTAATGACAAGTGGGTTTAGTATCCTTACCTTTGTCACTTCTTTGCTTAGCATTCTTTGATGATTCACCAACTTTACTGCTAGTGTATCCTAGTCCTAATGTATCATGGGCTGATCTATAGTGTATCCTAGTGTATGCTGGTGTATTCTCTACTATTTCTTTTTCTCTCTTCAATTCATTCTATAGTTGCTCATTCTGCATCCTCATAGTAGAGATCTCAATATCTTTCATATTGAGTTCATGATGAAGATTCATCAGTTGGGCAAGTGTATCCATCTGCATGTTTGAGATCCTTGTTAATTCAGTACATTTTTCTTAAAGTTTGTTAGCAAGATTTATTTTGTCATCTTCCATCATGACTCTATCCTCAACTGCTCTTTTCTTTTGCTCAGTGATTTCACATAGCATCATGGCCTGTGATTGATGCTCTGTCTTAAGAGTTCTTATCTCTTTTGCTTGAACTCTATTTTTCTCCATCAATTTTGCTATTGCTGCATCAAATTCTTTGGAATCTCCTTTGGAAAATACTTATGTGGTATCAATCTCCTTGTAGTGAATATCATTTTTGGCTATAGCTATTTCATTCCTTATTTTTAAATATTTTCTTGGTTCCTCTATAGCTTCCTCTACCTTGTGTAGAGCGAGATGCACATCTATCACCTAGTTCTCAATGATCTTCCCAAGTTTGAAGACTTCCATCTTCAGATATTTTCCTCCAAGTTGTTAGGCTTCTTCTTGAGAGAACTATGCTCTGATACCAATTGTTGGAATGTCTTAATGGGAAGAGTGCTTCTGAGAGGGGGGGTGAATTAGAAGTACTAGCCTTTTTTCTTGTTTTAAATCCTTAATAACATATAACTGAAATTAACATGCATGCATAAAAACATTAAACAATCATGAGAAGAAAACATGCATCACCACATAACACTTGAGATTTTGATGACCCAGAAACCCTCCAGGAATAAGAAGGTAAAATTGGGGTGGGGATGATACCCACGAAATTACTACAGCAATTGATTTCAACCACTTCTGATGGTTTTCCCTGTTAAAGGCTATAGCACACTATTAAATGTGACCCTGTTAAAGGATTTCTACACCCTATTAGGAGTTTGACTTGTTAGAGGACTTAAGAACATTCAACTTAGAATGCCACCCTGTTAAAGGATTTACATAAGGCTGTTAAACCCACCTAAATCAATAGGATTTCCAAATTCCTAATACAATTGTGAGAGAGTACTAGAATAATACACCTAATCTAATGAAATCTCTGATGCTAATCTCAGGGTCTTGATCTGCTCTTCAATAATTGATCTTTGCTAGATATGATCTGTTGATTGTGTTCCTTGCTATGTTATGATCAACTAGATGTGTAAATTTCATCCTTTCCACTAAATCTTTGACACCAATGCTCTACAATGACCTTAATAATAGGCTCTACTTTTCCTTCTTCTTTCAACTCCTCTCCTCTTCTCTTTTCAATGGCATCAAGACTCCCTTATAAAGATTAGTGGTTCATTATGCATCCTTGATTCAAGTTTTCCCACTCAAATCCTAAAAATTCACCCATTGGCTACATGCAATCTCCAATTTTCTAATTGGCTGCATGTAGAATGCAGAGGTGGTTGTGAGGATTTGATCTTATCTCCTTATCCTACTATGAGTCATGCATAACCATTTTAGATTTTTTTTGTGATTGCACAAACTCTTATGCTAATCCTGCATTGCTTGGCACATGAGGTAATACTAATGCTTGGCATTGTGTTTCTTGGTTGCTCGGCTCCTATAGAATTCTTGTGTCACTCGGTACCTATTAGTTTTTGCATTTCTCAACTTCTACTAATTCCTAAATCACTCAGCTCCTATTAAATTTGCAATGCTCGGCTCCTATTAGATCTTGAGTTACTCGGCACATATTAGTCTCATCTGCTCAGCACTTACTGTGACTTGCTAAGCACATACTATCTTCTGGTCTACTCGGCATTATCTGTAACTCGACATGTGTTAAAGTTTTGGCTCAACTTCCATTCTATACTCGGCATGTATAGTGAAAATGGTTAAGTGTGTTGACACTCATTTTTCAATCTTACTTATTTGATCAACAGTTTAAGCCCTCAAAAGGAAAAAACTAATAGAAATTTGAGTAAGTTTGTAAAATTTCCAATTTTGGGACCTTTGAATGGAGGGGGATTTTAATGAAGCCCTTAAAGAGGCTTCAAATGAAGGAGCTTCTTCAAAGCCCCCTAAGGGGTTATTTGGGCAGCCCCAGGGGGGTTCAAACGAAGCCCCCTAGCCCACTTTTCGGCCACCTAGTGGCCCCAGGGGGTTCAAATGAACCCCCTATCCCACTTTTTGGCCACCTATTAGCCCAGGAGCATTCAAACGAATCCCCATAGCCCACTTTTGGTGACCAATTGGCCCAAGGGGCTTCGCTTGAAATCCTAAGGCTTTGTTTGAAGCCCCTATGGTAGTTGGTACAAGGGGCTTCAAATAAAGCCTAGGGCTTTAAATGAAGCCCTTAAGGCCACAACAGGGCTTCATTCAGAGCAGAGGCTTCATTCAAAGTCCCTAACAGATGATTTTCCCACTTTTCATCTAATTTCTTTGTGATGAAAAGTGGGAGCCATTATTGTGGCCTTACTCCAAAAGTGCAAATGTGAGGATTGATGATTTTGTAGATAAGAACAACATGGAGAGAAAGAAGGAACCTAAATATTACAATAGATTTATATATGTGTATCAATATGTACCTGATGCACTACCTGGGTCACAATAGAGAGCTACTATGAAACAACACACTATCTAAGTTGTAGACAGTACAACCTAAGCAGGAAGCTGGACCTCAATTGAGAGAGAATAATGCTAAGAATCAAAGACATGAACCTATGTTGGAAAAATATGTAAGAAATATTCATTCATCAAAACAAATCATTGGAGATGGGAGAATTGGAGTGATGTAAAGAAGTAAGTTCAAAGACAGCACATGTTTAATTTCTGATTTTGAGCCTCAAACAATTAATGTTCCACTTGTACATGAAGATTGGATAAATTCTATGAATGGGGAGATTGATCGGATAGAGAAGTTCAACACATAAACACCAGTAATGAGACCTAAAGACAAGAATGTAATAGGAACAAAGTGGATTTTTAGGAATAAGCTAAATGAAAATGGAGAAGTGGTGAGAAACAAAGCAATATTAGTTTACAAAGGTTATGCCCAAGAAGAAGGAATGGACTATGGTGAGATTTTTGCACATGTGGAAAGATTAGAAGGAATAATAACATTGTTGACCTATGATAATTATAAGAAATTCAAATTTTATCAAATGGATGTGAGATCTACATTTTTGAATGGAATATTTGAAGAAGAAGTCTACATGGAACAATGTGAAGGATTTGTTGAAATTGATTAGAAGAACCTAGTTTGCAAGTTGAAAAAATCACTATATGGATTGAAGAAAGCACCAAGAGCATGGTATGACCTACATTCTTATTTGATTAAAATTGCATTTTCTAGAATAGGTGAGAACAATAATTTGTATTTGAAGAGTGAGTCTAAAAATATGGTGTTGATTGCTGAAATTTTTGTGGATGAAATTATATTTGGTGGAAATTATTTTTATGTTAATCATATTTTGATTAAATGAGTAAAGAATTTGAGATGTCAATGTTTGGTGAGATCAAATTTTTTATTGGATTAAAAGTTCATCAAATAGAGAATGGTATATATGTGACTCAGTCCAATTGTGTAAAAGAAATCTTGAAAACATTTGGAATGGATGAGTCAAGACTAATTGGTAAACATGTAGTGACTGGAGTGAAATTATCAAAAGAAAAAAATACTTTTGAGGTAAATGAAACTTGATATAGATCAATCATTAGTAAATTATAAGATGTTGTGTATACTAGGCTAGATATTGCACTTTCTCTTGGTAACGTTGCAATATTTTCATCTAATTCAAAGGAAAGACACGTGATTGTTTTCAAGAGGTTATTTAGTTATCTTAAAGAGACTAAAGATTATGGAATATGGTATAAACAAGATGGAGACATTGTTGTTAAAGTATATATTAGTGTTTGACTAGGCTGGTAATATGGATGATAGAAAAAGTACAAGTGGTGGAGCTTTCATTTTATGAGAAAGATTAATAGCATAGTTGAGCAAGAAACAAAGATGTATTTTGCAATATATTATTGAAAATGACTATGTTTTTGTTGCAATTAATTATTCAAATATTGTATGGATTAAGAAAATGTTGCAAGGAATGCAAGAATAGATAATTGGGCCTATTACTATTTATTGTAATATCACTAGTGCAATAAATATATCAAAGAATCAAGTGATTCATGCAAAGACAAAGCATATATCAATCAAGTATCATTGTTTGAGGGAGAAAGTACAAGATAAACAAGTTAGGCTTAAATATGTGATGTCTAAGGAGAAAATTGCAAACATATTCACTAAGCCACTACCTAAAGATGCTTTTGAGTATCTAAGAGGTAAATTGGGGCTCCTTCGCGTATACAAAATTTTCTAAGTAAAGATGCATGTTCCATCAATTCATGGATGAACGGAAATATCTTTGTGGAGTTGATACAAAAGTTCACACTTAAGGAATAGTTCTAAAGTTGTGAAAATGATTGGAATGAAACTGATGTAAATGGTACATGAAAGGTACAAGGTATAACTACAAGGTTTTATAAGTTTCACATTGGAACTTATAGTTACCTTTGGGATTTTTTTTCAAAGGAGGAGTGAATGACTAAAGGAGAGAATAAGAAAAGGGGGACTAGTATACTATAGGAGAGAATGAGTAAAAATATGTAGATTATAATCAAAGGGAGAGAAATAAGAAATTGATACAGAAGAATGAATATACTGGTTAGTAGAAAGAGATCATATTCTAAGGGGGCGACATGTTAAAGATGTTGAAGATTGATGCTAAGAAAGATACATATTGATTATACCTGATGATAAATTTTTTGTAGATAACCTAAATAAGAACTTGGAGCTGAAAACTTGTATTGTTTTAAATGCATACGTTTGAATTTCTTATGTACAATTTTGTAATGTAAAATCATTTGTTTATGTGTTTCCATCGATGCCAAAAGGGGGATATTGTTATCCTGGACTAATGATATAACTAAGAATACAATTAATGTATGTGAAATATTCATATCCATTGTCATGTTGTTATTGATGTCAAAGTATTAGTTGTCTAGACATTAAGCTAATTCAATAAAGTTCCATATTATTTTGTTGATGAGGAGGATTTGAAGAAAGTATGATGATGATAGAGATTATAAGTAAGGTATTCAATGGAAACTTGAATGAGTTGGATAGTGATGATATAATACTAGTTTAATTATTTTTCAATCATGTAATTCTATAATGTAAT
Source organism: Cupressus sempervirens (assembly GCA_028749045.1). Lineage (NCBI taxonomy): Eukaryota > Viridiplantae > Streptophyta > Pinopsida > Cupressales > Cupressaceae > Cupressus > Cupressus sempervirens. The sequence continues at coordinate 393,461,964 of CM053788.1, read as the reverse complement.
GATGAATTTTATGTATTCACAAAGCTATACAAGCTACAATGAGTGACAAGGTGGAAAAAGGAATATAGTATTGCTTGAGCTACTACAGTATTAACCAAGCATTTTGAAAAGACAAGTTGAAGTTCAATATTAAAAAGGGATTTCAAATCTTAAATAAGTGTTGTATTACCTATAATCACCTAAAAATGGTCATCTAGACTATTAGCCCCCTTCTTGGCATTTTGGCTAAATTATTTAATTATTTGTCTAGGCCAAATTGCTAAAAAATAATATATTTGATTTTAACCTATAGTTTGACTATAATATCCTAAGTCCATATTTGATTAAAAGAATATGTCCCCTTTTAATTATAAAAAATACCCCATTATTTTAACCCACTCAATGTGCACACATAAAGTCTTTTTCCTATTTATAAATTGAAAGAAAAGACTTTGTTTCACATGAAAAGTCAACTCTCTCTCATTGGTTGACTTGATCTTGCACATGGACCATGCCAAAATTCCAACCCCCACCCTTGATCTCTCATTTATTGATCTTGATCTCAACAATTTGTATACCTTTAAAAGAGAGCTCTCTCCCTCTCTAAGGATCCCTATTTTGAGCTATTGTTATATTTTTAGTTTCTTGACATGTTTTCTTGGAGCACTTGAGAATTTATTGCTTCGTGTCTCATTCTTGCATTATCATCCTCGTCCTAATTTAGATTCAATTGCAATAGCTTAGCTTTCTATTTGCATTAGCATAGATCACACAGCTTAATTAAAATGGTTGTAACACTCTCATTTTGCTTAATTTAGTTCATTCTTGCATTTCATTCTAGCATAGTTCATTTCTTACATTGCATGCTTCAGAGTTCTTTGGCATTGACACTCTTGCTCTTGTCTAATGAAACTATTGTTGCATGGTTTACTAGCAAGGGTTGTATCTATAAGGATCAACTAAGATTTCTTCATAGTATTATGCACAAACCTTTGCACTCCATGGATAGGAAGCTCTAAGCCTGCATTCAAGCATGCTAACTCATGGAATACTTTGGATAGAAAGGTTCAGAGAAGTGCACTTTCTTAGTGAACATTTTTTGGCACACTTTCTTAGTGAACTAGTGATTAACATGATTGAAATAGATATCAAGTACCGTACTCAAAAAATTAAGAGAAAAATGAAAAATAAGCATTCAGATGGTGAAAACCTCTTTGTGGCAATTTTTGAACCTCAAAAATGAAAAAATAAAGACCTATCCAAGGGTGAAAAGCCCTTTGAAGTGCCTAAGCATGAGGTTCTTAGTAGTCTACAATGCTATTTTCAAGAAAAATCTTCAATTCTTATTGAACCTATACAACCTAGCAATCTTGGTACAAAATATTCTACTAAAATTATTCATGTTGCTCAATCACTATCACTATCATCTAAAGAAAAGGAGAAATTCACGAGGTCCTTCTAAGAAAAAATGATAAACTCTGCATGGACCTATTCAGATATGCCTAGCGTAAACACAGATCTTATCATGCATCATCTATCCATTTCTTATGATGTCAAACCTACAAAGAAAAAATTGAGAAAAATGCAACCTCATGTGGCACTACTAGTTAAAGCTGAGATTGAAAAGTTGTTAAATGCAAACTTCATCTGAGCCATTGACTATGTAGAATGGATCTCCAACATTGTGCCTCTATCCAAACATGATAAGTCCATTCATGTGTACACTGATTTTAGAGACTTGTACAAAGCATGCCCTAAAGATAATTTCCACTTCCTAATATAGACATGATAGTGAATATGATTTTAGGGTATGAAATGTATTCCTTTGGATGGCTTCTCTAGATACATTTAAATCAAAATTTCCCTAGAAGATCAAGACAAAATAGCCTTTACATGTGCATGGAGTACTTTCTATTGGAATTTCATGCCCTTTGGGTTAAAGAATGTAGGAGCCACTTACCAAAGAGTGATGACTACTATCTTCCATGACATGATGCACAAGAATATGGAAGATTATGTTGATGATACATTAGCTAAATCTAAGAAAAGAGATACACACCTTGATGACTTGACTTTGATATTGGACTACATGGAATAGTTTCAACTTAGGCTAAATTACAAGAAGTGCACTTTTGGTGTCACCTTAGGAAAGTTATTATGCTACATCATATCTGCAAAAGGCATATAAGTTTATCAATAAAAGGTGCAAGCCATTATGGAAATGTCTCCTCCTAAGAAAATCATTCAATTAAGAAGTCTTCAAGGATGTCTTCAATCTATTAGGAGGTTTATATATCAATTACTTGATAGAGCATAATCCTTCAATAAAAAATTACACAAAGGCTCAACATGTACCTAGAATGAGGAATGTCAAAAGAGATTATAGATCAAATCAAAGGTTACTTTGCTGAACCTCCAATATTGTTTCACCTATACCAAGGAAACCTTTGATCATATACATCTCAACTACAGATTCTTCCTTAGGAGAATTACTAGCACAAATTGATGATAATGGAAAGATACGTGATATATACTACATTAGTCATGCTTTCATGGCTTATGTAGTAGATTACAACAACATTGAAAAATCTTGTCTCATTGCAGTATTTGTGTCCCATAAACTTAGGCACTAAATGCTTTCTCACATGGTACATCTTATTGCAAAAATTTATCCCCTCAAATATCTACTAAGTAAAGATGCACTTACTAGATGACTTGCTAAATGGATGATGATTCTTTCCAAATTTGACATTCACTACATCGAATTAAAAGTCATTAAGGGACAAGCTATAATTGATCAACTTGTTGAGTTTCTATTGCAAGACAATGTTACCATGTAGATTGAATTTCCTAATGCATCTATCATGTACATCACTAAGAGGATGTGGAAAATATTCTTCGATGGCTCATAGACCTAGAATGGAGCTAGTAGACCTAGAATGGAGCTAGTACAAGAATCTTGTTTGTCACATCTCATTGTTATACAATCCCAAAGTCCTACAAACTCTTGTTACCATGCATTAACAATATAGAAGAGTATAAGGCTTTAACCAATGTGATTAAAATGGCTCTAGAATAGAGGATTACAGAGATTCACATCTATGGAGACTCTCAACTTGTCATTAATCAAGTTAATAATGACTATCAAATTAAAGATGACAAGATTGTACATTACAAGAAATTGATTAATTCCCTATGAAACTATTTCACATGTGTAAAATTCCAATAGATTCCTAGGGTAGAAAATAAGGCTACAAATACTATGGCAACTCTAGCATATATTTTACAATTACAAGAGCACGAATCATGCTTTGAGTTCCTAGTGGAAGGATTACATCACCCCACATATGACTCCCCTATTAATCATGTGATCTATACTAATGTAGTTATGACTCCTCTAGCTACTCCACCATCTTCTCCTAGCTACATGATCAAGTAATTCCTAAAAATCTCCAATGCCAACTTCTTTACAACACCTCACACTATACCCTTGTCTCTAGTGATTTTAATAGGAAGGATCTAGATGAAATGCTTCTTAGGTGTCTAGAATTATAAGAGCCTAAAAAGGCAGTGGCCAAAGTCCACAACAACATTTGCAGAGCATACTCTAATGGCATTGTACTTGCTCAAAACTACTTCTAAAGAGTGGGTTACTATTGACGAACTATGCAAGATGATGTTGTCAAATATGATAATATTACAAGAAGTATTAGTTACATGGTAACCTGATTCATGCTCCCAAATGCAAGCTTATCTCTTCTATCACCTATTAGCGTTTTCAGCAATGGGCCTTTGATTTGGAAGGAAAATTTTATCCAAAGTTGTCCAGTGGACACAAATTCATTACTATAGTGACTGAATACTTCACAAAATGGGTTGAATTTGTCTCCTTATCTGCTACTATAGGTAAGCATGTTGCCTTGTTTTTACTCAAGCACAGCATTTGTCACTATGGCAAGTAATAATGGAGGACAGTTCAAAAATAAGGATATGAAGTAACTCTACAAGGAATTAAACATAAAGCAACACTAGTCCTCTATCTACTACCCCTAAGGGAACAACCAAGATGAGGCCTCTACTAAGATCCTACTAAAGATCTTGCATAGGATGATCCAGAAATCAGGTAGAGATTGGCACCTATAGATCAATCTAGCACTATGGGCTTACATGACCACTATACACACTCCTATAGGGGCTACACCCTTTTCACTAGTCTATGGTTGAAAGGCTTCCCTACCCTTAGAAGTTGAGATTCCTTTACCGCGAGTCTTCCTACATGGGTTAATCACTGATGAAGATCATAGAGCTATGAGGATACATGAGCTAGAAACCCTTGATGAATGTTGCAAGGCTAGTTTTTATCTCATGAGGGCTTATCAGAAAAAGATGTCTACTAGCTACAACAAAATGGTCCATCTTTGTTAGTTCCAAGTGGGCGAACTTTTTCTTTGAGAGAAATCTAAGAATTAAGAAAATAGGGAACAAAAAGGAAAATTTGAGCCTAACTAGTTGGGTCCTTACATCATCACAACAACATTTGGATGTAATTCCTATCATCTCTCTACTCCTAAAGGGGAACAACTTGTTGAGCCTATCAACATTTTACATCTAAAGAAATTCTATGCCTAAGGCTCTTATGTCTTAGTTATCTGTATATATCTTATGATCCTAAAAACATAAAATTTCCTAAACAAAAATGATCATCTTAGTGAAAACCTAGCAATAGGATGTATCACCGAAAAAATTGAAAAAAGATCTAAAAAAATATGCCAAGTGGTGAAAACCTAGAAACAGGCACTACTTGAGACCCTCGCACCTATGTCTATCAATCTCACCTCTCACTCATTCATTCTATAATACATTTCCTAGCTTGGAATTGTCTCTTATCCTCACATGAGGGTATGACTATTTAGCTTATTAAGGTCTTCTTGTGTGTTAGGGTTTCTTTGAAAATTAGTCTAAAAACAATGTTTCTCAAAACTCCCTCCTTGACATCAAGTGTTTCTCAACACTTCTTGGATACTTTACCTACAGTCTACAATGCTACAATATTTATCAATATCAGATGCAAGTACTAAAGAAATGGCCATGTGACATATACACATGCACGTAAACATTAAACTTGTTGAGGTATGATTAACTTTATCTTCTTTGTGTGTTGTCTATGAAGATTTATTTATTGTGTTCCATCCCTAATAGTCTTTTGAGGATGTCATGGACTAGAAGAGTGGGGGCATGGGGCATGTTTTACTCTTTTTCTTCTTTTGGGTGTACTTTTCTAGGCTAAGGTGTTGAGAGCCTTTACTCTTGTCCTACTTGACACTTTGCACCTACAATGTAGCATCCTTTTCTATTTTTACGAGACCACACTCAAGGGTTATCCTTGCACTTATGCCTTGATATAGGTGTACATTTTTTGTACTAAACTTAGGGAGTCTAACTACATTGTTCATCTTGACATACATGTCTCTAATTCTCAAGTTGGATTCCCACATACCTATCTAATATAGATCATATTAAAACCCTCATGCTTTATACTATTGAGAATTGTATGATCTTTTGATGTCCCTAATAATGATCAATGATGAAATTAGAGTCTAAATATTTTGCATCCCTTGCAAGTAAACCATTTGGAATACTAGTTTTCATTATAGGCTCATTCTAGCTTAGTCTTGCATTAATTTTCATATGGAGAGAGCTCTCTCTACATTTTCATGGACATGCCAGCTAGCTGAGTTCATCTCTTCTCAAATCTTTCTCTCAACCATGTCTTCATTCCCTGTCGGCCATGTCTAGTTTCTTACTTCTTCTATTCCTATCATTATAAGGGGTTAATATAATCATCACATCTAATCTATCCAAGTATCTCATTCTTAGAACATGAGTCTACATCATAAATATGAGGGCTACAAAATCTATGAGAGAAACCCATGAGCATATAAACAAGAAAAAAAATTGAGGATACATAAACATGAGGGGAATCTGAAACATCATATGGAAACATAAACACAATTGTTGAAACATCTATATCAAACATACATCACATGAGCATAAAATGAGAAAAATACACAAGGAAGATTGATCGATCCAAATCTAGTATTATATATAATTTTATATATATATATATATGTATGTATGTATATATCAAATGAATCAAAGTACATGTACATATGAGATCCAAAATATGAATAACAATCTCAAAATACATATGATACAACAAAATATCACAAGGAAATCAGCCTAGACCTAGTCCTAGACCTAAGACTAGCTCCCCCCCTCATGAGTAGGTTGTGTTTTTGGAAGATCCATTGGTGCCCTCAATGGTGGCTGATCTAATCTGCTAGCTCTCTCTGAGTACATAGGTACCTACTGATCCATAGGAACTATAGCAATGTATACCCCATGATAGTAAGCTTCCTTAGCTACCTCTTGCTCCACCTCCCACCAGGCCTCCACTAGATCCTCCCTCAGTAACTGCTCCCACTGTTAATCCTCTGACTGCACATCCACCAACTATTGGCCTCTAACCATTATAGCCATCCTCAACCCTTGTACCTCAGCCTCTAATGCTTGTATCTAAGCATCTCGGGGATCCTCTCCACCTCCTCTTATAGGATACTCTTTCTATGGCTCTATCTTCTCGACCCTCCTACACCTTAATGGATTCTCCTCCTCCTCCTTCTCCTCCTCCTCCTCCTCACTCTCTTCCTCTCTTGTAGTTTTGGCTTGTGTCTGTCTCACCCCAGACCCCTAGGAATTGCTGCCAACCTCCATCTGTCTCCCACCTCTACCTCTACCTCTATCACCATCTCCTCCATGTCCTACTACTATAGGTAGTACATTAGGTCTAGTGAATCATGGGAAAGGATGCATTTTCATCTCATATAGATAAGAAATATTAGCCCCTGCATCTTCCAAATCTAGCTAGTAATCTCAAGGCTCTTGTATAAATGTTGTTGTGTCCCTTAGAGCTATCTAATAGTCCAGCATTTCTAGCCACCCCTAGTATGCCTCCCTATAAAAGTGGGCATATGTAGTGGTCTCCATGGGTATCACCTACCTTTGTCCAAACTATCTCCATACTTGAATGATGAAGAAACCCTCGACTATGTTAGAGTGCCCCCCCTTGAGTGATCAATTATACCGCATATACTCAAGCTCCCAAGCATCTACCCATCTAGCACATTGTCAATATTGCCACTAGAAAAAGGATGTAAGCTCATCAAATAACTACCTATAATATGTCATGTCCCTTCTATGTGTCTAAGGGATGAACCTTGTATATATTTATATGAAAGGGTGGCTATGCTCCCATGGATGCACCCATGGTTGTATCACCACTATGTGCTCCCATCCCCAAATCTAGACCAAAACTATACTGCACGCCCAAGTTTGGCCCTCTTAGTACACAATCTCATGTAACTCGTGATACATATCCACTAGAATGGTGGGTCCCCATGCCATCCTTTGGGGCCTCCCAATTAGGTCCTCTACTAATATGCCCCAACCTAGAGGGAAGTACTTCTGGCTCCTATCAGTGACAAGGGCTTGGGAAACTAGTGAGAAAATGAGGCAGGCTAGGGGATGTTGATCCTCATACTCATCTATGAGTCTCTCTCAACTAAGGTGTCAATCCAAGATGGTGACATCCTCAAAAAATTGTTGCACTACTGATCTCCCCTCTATTGAGGTCTGATCGTAATCAACATGTGACATGTAAAAGCTTATATCAGCACACCTCATATAGAAATTAGAAACTTAAAATGAACAGAAATCAAGACATATATATAATACTCACTGGATCACCATGTCATAGTACACAAAGGATGTGATACACATCCTCAAGATTGATGGTAGCCTCACTAATGGGAAAATGAAAAGTGTTATGCTCGTAGTGCTATTTCTTAGCTAATGCAATCAACAAACTATTCGCCTGAATATGGGACATGCGCAATAGCCAACTAAATCTCATGCTCTCAACAAAAGCCTTCTCATCATCCTCTAGATGACAAATAACATGCAGGCCCACCACCTTGGGGGCTTAGATCAATAGTGTTGGGAAAATAATATGCATAATCAAGTCAAGCAAACATCAAAATGCCAGTATCAACCATACTAGATCAAGTGACATCATAAACAACAAAGTACAATGGAAAATAACAATCACATATGCCAAATATACCTCTAGATGTGAAAAAATGCTCAAAATATAACGGTGTTATACTTTTTCTAATAGTCATGTGATACATTTTGATGATGCAATATCATGCTACACTTTATAGTCATGTAATAGTTTGCGCATCGTCATACAAGATTTGGGTATCCCTGATGTGATATATCTTACCAAGATGTGCGATACTATTTTTTTGGCAAAAGTATTGTGTGATACTTCTTAGCATAGATGGGTAATAATTTTAAAGTATAGCACCATATTTTTTCAAAAACTCACAAAAAAATTTAAAACATGTAAAAAAATATATTAAATGACTTGAAACGTGTGAAATTTTCAAAGACTCATCGAGGCCTCATAGTCAGCAGGCCAGTTGTGTAATCGGTTGTGCTCAAAATGATGTATGTGGCTTAGAATTCCTACAAGATCCATCATTCTCTCCAAAATCTCAAAATTCACAAAAGACAAATGAATTGAAAATGACCCTTAGACCCCTTATATAGTCCTCTGACCTAATTTTGACCCATTTTCCAAACTCCTTAGAATTCTACCAAAATTACACCCTTGGAAAATTTTGATGTCCTATATCCATTTTAGGGATCAAAATAGAAGCTTGGATTCATCTTTATAGTCAAAATCACATTGTAAATTTTTTTCTTCTTCTATGCAATTAGCTGACCTTTTGGGGTCTAATCTTCGAATCTTAACTAGGGCACCTTCATTTCTTCATGTCTTCATCATTTCTACACTTTGTACCTACTTCAACTCACATCTTCCTCTTCTAAATCATCTTTGTACTTGATTTGACCTAATTTTCATGCTTTATCTATCTTGGTCAACTCTAGTCAAACTAGGGAATTCTATCACTTCCTTATGGTTACTCTTTGGTTTTAATTACATATTTGTCATCAAGGACTTTTTTTATCTCTATTTGATCATATCTTTCTCAAAACTACATTCCCCTTACCTCATTTCAATTTTGATCTCGAGGGGACAAAAATATGTTATCATTGCTTCCTTGCTATAGCTATCTATTTCTCAAGAGAATATGCTTGATCTTTCCATTGCTCTAGATTTATCTACTTTTCTTGGTGTTAGTACTCTTGTTGAGTCCTAATATCATCTCTCACCTAGTATTCAGTATTATCACTATCAGGTTGTACATCCAGGATGTGTTATCTCACTCTACATTTTTGCTCTTCAGAGTCAAACCTCTCTATTTATTCCTACCTACTTGGCTTCTCTATTCTTTGACATAATGTGTTCCCAGATCAATCACACATTAGTCAAAGAGGGGAAAATGTAATCACCCAAAAATGGTCATCTAGACTATTAGCCCCCTCCTCAACATTTTGGCTAAATTATTTAATCATTTTCTAGGTGAAATTGCTAAAAATCAATTTATTTGATTTTAACCTATATTTTGACTAATATTCTAAGTCTATATTTGATTAAAACAACATGTCCCCTTTTAATTAAATAAAAGAACCCATTCTTCTAACCCACACAATGTGCATGCATAAAGTCTTTTTTCTATTTATAAATTAAAAGAAAGATTTTGTCTCACATGAAAAGTCAACTCTCTCTCATTAGTTGACTTGATCTTGCACATGGATCATGCCAAAAGTTAACCCCTGCCCTTGATCCCTCATTTCTTGATCTTGATCTCAACTGTCTGTATACCTTTAAAAGAGAGAGCTCTCTCCCTCTCTAAGGATCCCCAATTTGAGCTATTGTTATGTTGTAGGTTTCTTGACCAGTATTCTTGGAGCACTTGTGGAGAAATTATTGCTTCTTGTCTCATTCTTGCATTATCATCCTTATCCTACTTTTGATTCATTTGTAATATCTTAGCTTTCTTTTTTCAAGAGCATAGATCATTGCAATAGCATATATCACATAGCATAATTAAAATGGTTGTAACACTCTCATTTTGCTTAAATTTAGTTGCATTCTTGCAATTCATTCTATCATAGTTCATTTCTTGCATTTCATGTTTGAGATTTCTTTGACATTGGTACTCTTTCTCTTGTCCATGGAATCTCTTGTTGCATGGTTTACTAGCAAGGGTTGTGTCTCTAAGGCTCAACCAAGAGCTCTTCATATGCTTATGCACACACCTTTGCACTCCATGGATAGGGATCTCTTAGCCATCAGTCAAGCATTCCAACTCATGGAATACCTTGGATAGAAGGGTTTAGAAAAGTGCACTTTCTTAGTGTACATTACCCAAGTGAAATATAATGTTCACTGAGTATGAGATGGAAGAACAACTTGAAAAATATGGAATTGGAGGTTGACTTATGGTGAAAATAAAGAATGTTCAAAAATTTTAAAGGTATGAGTAAAAGTTAGTTGCAATATCTATGAATGGAAAAATATAATAAAAATATGATGATGGGGATTTAAGTGAGATAAGGATGATCACAAAGTTCAATAAAAATTCAATTTTTGAAGTGACTAAGTACATTAAATCTGAGATCAATGAATGTGATTAAATAAAAAACAAGGACGAATATTGAAGCAGAGAGTTTATAATTTTGGAGGTGTTGGGACAAGTTTTTGATTTTTAGTTAAGTTGTTGATAGATATTGCTAAGTTGGATATTTATGTGAAGCAAGTAGAAGGAAATAAGTAAGGTGAATTGACCAGAGCACAAGGAAGATCAAGTAGAGTTAGTACAAAGTGAAAGTAGGAAGAAGTAAACCAGCCAAATAGAGATCAGAATAGGAAGAAGACAAAGTAGAACGAAGATCTAAACAAGCAAGGTAGTGCTAATTTTATAGATTAATTGACTATTAATTTCTTATCATTGTAGGAAAAAAAATATTGACTGAGTAGACCTAACAAGTCAGTAAAATCCTATATAGTAACATTGATTAGTGATGTTTGTAAGTTCATTAAAGAAGGCCACTCTTTAGATAGGATCAAGGAGTGATAAGATCTAGATGATCTTTATGTTAAAACCCTCTAACTAGGACACACTAAATATGTGCATCTAAACCTTTAATAAGGTTGGTTCCTAGTAGAGTTCACTTTAGAAGTGTAAAATTATTTGGGTTTCCAGTCCCAAGTGGTTTTTCCATTTACAATTTTTTCATGTTATATCTTAGTGTCAAATATTTGAATGTTGTTATACTGCAAGTTGATTTTCATGGTATTTACTTAATACTACAACTTGGTAATAGTAAGATAACAAATAGGTAATAATTAAGTAAAAACCAATCTATACTTTTGATACTCGGTAATTACAAAAATGGTGAGTTAATAGTTTTAAGTAAGCTAATTACAAGATTGAATTGTGAAGTTGAACAAGATCATCAAGTTATTAATATTGATGTTTATGAAGGTAAATTGGTACTAAAGTGTTTTAATGGCCTAAAGGATAACTAGATATAACTGATTAACCCCCCACCCTACCCCTCTCAGTTATCTAACAACTTGTTTATGAAATATTAAATTAAGTTATGTTAGTAGAGATTATCCATGCTCAATCCATCCATCTGCTAGAAATGTATAATAGTAGTGTGAAAGAGAGTCATTCTCCATCCTTAACTTTAATAATGTTGATTATATATACAAACCTCAATGCTTCTTGACCAAGATTATTATTATCTATTCCATATAGACAAAATACTTATAAAATACATATTAAAAGAAAACATTTCTCCTTTATATGTATTACCAAAAGAGGTCTAGTAAATTACCTCAATGTATAATTTTCATTAAAATCAAGTTACAACCTATTGTGGCATATTAAGAAGGTTTATAGGTTTACTCGGAGATATTATTTTAAAAACAAGATTAGATATATTAAGGTAGCATTTAATTATTGTGGTTAAATCAGGGTTTCTCAATAAGAAAATGAAGTTTAAGATTTAACAGATTTATGATTATATAGCTAAATTATGAATCTCAATTTTTTCCTATCTCAATTATAGGACTACATTATATACTACCATTAAAAACTAATGTAAATAATTTATATGTAAGAATAATTCATAAATTATGTTTAAAATATAGCAGTGTTATAGTATTAAGAATTTATTACCAGGAGTTTATCTATCATATAAAATTTATTAATATCTTATATGCATATTTCTAGGATATTATTAATCCTTTTCTAATTCTGACTCATCCATTTATAAGATTCTTTCTACTAACCATCTTTTTTCCTTTATCACTTCTTCATTATCTTCATGTTCTAATTCTGAATCAAAATCATCAAAGGAATCTTCTTCGTGTGAGGTTACATTATCCAAATTAGATTTTGTGACTAGATCAAAGTTGGGTTCATAGTTTATTCTATAATTCTTATCTATCTCAACATGATTACTTGAGATTTTAGTATTATTATTGATAGCGGTCTTTAATTCATCTTGAGTGGTGTCCAAGGATCTATCTTGTTCCTTTAATGGTTTATGCATAATTATGTTATCATTTATCACATTAAGACATGTTCTATAGGGTGAGTCTAGATCTATTGCCTCTCTAACATTATTATCTATAATTTTTTTTACGTTCTTTATGTCCTTGACAGCCATACATCTTTTATTCTATGATTTTGGAGGAGAGTTTCCATCTGGAACCTCCTATGTTCTACACTTAGTACCTTCCTCTGTAAATATGAATTCTTCATTAGGAACCTTAAAATTTGTATTTACTTCTACTTCATTCCTCAATATCACTAGTTTTTATTTCATTTATATTTTTCCCTTTTACATGTTCATGCTTACTCTTTTCTATATCTATATTAGATTGATGCAGTTTCAAAGTAATAGAAAGTGTGTTGTTGACAAAATCTATGAGGGGTTTAATTGAATCAAAATTGGGCATAAGGTGGAGGGAAATGTCTTTGGACAAATTTTTCCTTTTCTTTAGTTCCAAGTTCAGACCCTAGCTATTGAGACAAAAATACCATTTTTTAAAAATTTGCTTGTGGGGTTAGTTTGGCTTAGATTTTGAGCTCAAATAATTGGGTTAGAGTCATCATAGAAGGCTTCAATAATGTTTGGTTCTATGAAGATGATCTTGACTTTGATAGGGACATTATGGAAAATTGGGTGAATTTTATAAATTGAATAGTTGGTGATTAGTGTAATCACCCAAGAATGGTCATCTATGATGAAATTCTAGTCATGTTTGTTATTAGTGACATACACTTATTTAGATTGTGAAGTCATACTAAGAATATTGTACAGTTAACAATGTTAACTAAGCATTTCAGTTTTTATCGAGTTCTACAGTTGCTATCGAGTCCTTTGGATGAATTTCAATTTGCACAGAGCAGTTACTACTAAGGTGATGATTAGTAGTATAAACTAAGCATCTTAGTGTATGCTGAGTTTACCAATACAAACTAGTTGTACAGTGCTTATCAAGTTCATAGTTGATGTGATGCAATTCTAGTGTTAATCAAGCTACTCAGTGTTAACCAAGTGACTCAATTTATACCAAGCTTGAGGTGATAGCATTGACCGAGCTATGCAATGTGAATCAAGTGATTCAATTTATATGCTGAGTTTTGTAGTATTTGCTAAGTCACCAGTGTAGATCGAGTTCAAGGTGACTTGGAAGTGATCAGTATGGACTAAGCTTCTATGTCTATCGAGTGCATGATGATGTCGAGTATTGACAGTGGATGTCAAGTATCAGAATCTCACCAAGTCATTCTTCAAAACCTAAGTTTCTACACTTTGGCAAACTTTGTAATATTTGTGTAAACTTATATTGTGGTTGACTTTGTAACTATGTAATTGGATTGATATATATGTAATGTATTGTATCACATACAAATCATCAAAGAGAAGTAATTTAATAATTAGAGAAAGAGCACAAGAGTGAATTACTAAAGCTACAGCAATATAAGGAGCAGTAGAGATTTATCTATCACAGAAAGGTGATTTATACACTCAGAGGAATCTCATTCAACAAACCAAGTTACAAATCAAAGATCAACTACTACTTCATCCTAATAGGTGGATCAGTCAAATCCTTTAACAAGGTAGACCTAACAGTCTTATGTAAATCTCTTTACCGAGTGCATACTTCATTGTATGTTTGTATATCCTTTTGCAAGGTGGACCTAGCAGTCCTTATTGCTCCTAACAAGGCAAATCATCTGAAGTGATCATTGTAAGCCTTAACAGGCCAACTTTATGCTACAGTACTAAAGCTTGTGGGTATCATCTTGTTGACATTCTAGTCATGTTTGTTATTAGTGACATACACTTATTTAGATTGTGAGTTCATACCGAGCATATTGTATAATTAACAATATTAACCAAGAATTTTAGTTTCTACTGAGTCCTACAATTCCTACCAAGTCCTATGGATAGATTTTACTTTGAACTAAGAAGTTACTATAGAATTGAGGATGAGCAGTATAAATTGAGCATTTCAATGTATGCCAAATTTACCAGCGTAAATTGAGTTATGCAATATTACCGAGTTCATAGTTGATGTGATGTGAGTCTAGTGTTGACTGAGCTACTTAGTGTTAACCAAGAGACGTAGTTTATATTGAGATTAAGGTGATAGTGTTTACCAAGCTATGTAGTGTGAATCAAGTGATTCAGTTTATATGTTGAGTTTCACAATATTTGCCAAGTCACCAATATAGACTAAGTTCAAGACTACTTGGAAGTGATCAGTGTGGACCAAGCTTCTATGTCTACTAAGTGCATGACAATGTCAAGAATTGACAATGGATGTCAAGTATTAGAACCTCACCGACGCAGTCTTTAGAGCCTAAGTCTTCTACACTTTGGCTAACTTTGTAATATTTGTGTAAACTTATATTGTGGCCAACTTTGTAATTGTGTAAATTGGATTGATATATATGTAATGTATTGTATCACATCCAAAATAGGTATGGAATCAAATAAGAAAGTAATGTAATCATAAGAGAAGAGTAGAAGAGTGAATTAAAAAGCTACAGTAGTATAACGAGCAGAAAAGATTCATCTATCACTACAAGGTGATTTGTACACTCAAACAAATCTCATTCAACAAACCAAGTTTTAGAGATCAGCTACTACTTCATCCTAACAGGTGGATCAATCAAATTCTTTAACAAGGTAGACCTAACAGTCTTATGTAAATCTCTTTACCAAGTGCATACTTCATTGTATGTTTGGAAATCCTTTTGCAAGGTGGACCTAGTAGTCCTTATGGCTCCTAACAAGGAAAATCATTAGAAGTGATCATTGTAAGCCTTAATAGGACAACTTTATATTGTAGTACTAAAGCTTGTGGGTATCATCCCCACCCCAATTTTACTTTCTATTTGGAAGGTTTTTGGTTCACCAAGTCTTGTGTTAGAGTGTTGTGTATGCTTTCATGTTTTTCAGTTTCTCATGCATACAATTAGATCAAAATTCATATAAAGGATTAATTTCTAATCAGGGACCTAGTGATAAAAGTTTTAGAATTTACCAATTCACCCCTCCCCTCTCAATATCTTAGCTTGTCATAATATTTCCAAGAATTGGTATCAAATCATTATGGTTCTCAGTGAAAAGATTTAATAGCTTGAGCAAAGATCAAAGACAATGGAGGTATTTAGACTTGACAAGGCTATTGAAAATGAGAAGCTAGATTTGGAATTGGCCATTGGACACCTCAAGAAAATAAAAGAGAAATTCTCTCAATCCCTAAAAAGAAGAAAATATCTTGCAATCCAGATGAATGATTCACTCTACATTGAAGCAAGAATTGAAGACATCTATCCAAACAATTCAGATGAAGTTGATGAAGCAATCAAAGAACTATTGGAAAAGAATAATACTCTTCAAGAAGAAGTAAGAAAACTAAGAAGAGAGCAAGAAATTCATTCAATGAGATTGTGTGAAGTCATGGAAGAGAAAAAAAAAAGATAAGAGAAGAGATAGAAGGGAAGAACAATGAAATTCAGCACCTATCCCTTCAGCAAGCAGACTTCATTAATCAGCTCACCAATGCAAATGAAGAAATCATGAACCTAAGATTAGAAAATGAAACACTAAAAAATGATATAAACATTGATAGGAAAACCAATGAAAGAATGTTAAAATCCCAAGAAGACATGAATTAGTTGAATGAGCAGAGTCATTTTAGACAAAAGGGAAAAGTAGAAATTGGATATACAAAAGAAGGAGAATCATCCAAGCAAGGAGCTCAAAGGAAACAAAAACCTAGCTACAATCACTGTGGTAAGATAGGTCATACTTCAAACAAATGTTGGAGCAATGGGAAAGAAAAATTCAATGGAAAATGCTACAATTGTAATCAGCATGGTCATAGAGCAAATGAATGCAAAGAGAAACCAAAATTTGAAGGCAAATGTCACAAATGTAAGAAGCATGGGCACAAGTCATCAGAATGAAAAACTAAGATATTGAATCCAATAGAACAAATTGTGAAAGATATATTTGATTGAGACTATAACACCTGGTGTAGATGTCATTACTGTGGAGGATTTGGTCACATTGGAACGAATTGTGTAAAACATCACATGAGGAAAAGAGATACTACCAAAAGATGTTTCATCTGTATAGAACTTGGTCATCTTGCCAAGAACTATATGAATACTAGAAGAATAGAAGATGAAAAGAAGGAAAAAGCTGATAACATCATAAAATAAATAAGACAACAATGGGTTCCAAAGTCTACCAAGAATACAAGTCCAAGCAATGATGATCAAGTCACTCAAGAATTGGGTGACTACTATTTCCACTTGATTTCTCAGAGGAGAACTAGAACTAGGCTACCAAAGAAGAAATCTAAATAAGTTCCAGTTGTCAAGACAAAAGATCCATATCAACATTCAATATGTGAAAGGGATCACCGAGTAAAAGGGTACCAGTTACTACCGAGTTACCTTCCTTATCGAGTGAGGTCAGGTCACAGACTCTACTGAGCAAGGTCAGGAGTAACTAAGTTTTATATGGCTACCAAATGATGGAAGATTCTACCAAGTAATCAATGCAAGAAAAGTGGATGGCAATCTATCAAATTCATCTAACATTTGTACCAAGCATTCATGGAAAAATTTGATAAAAGGAATGAAATCAATGTCATTTTTACCATGAATTTTCAAGAGAAAATTGTGGAGAGCAATCTTCAAGAACATTGAAGCGATTTGAGAAAATTATTACCAAAAGTTTTTGAATTCTCTCAAACCATGCCAAGTGAAGATGGCAGCAACTAGTAGTAAAGCAAAGTGAGGGTTAGACATGTTAGTTCGTGGTGTAGAATGGAAGGCACCAAATTTTAAGCTCACTCCTATAGTCACTGAAACTCTAGATCTAAGTGGAGTGCAATCGCAAATCCCTCCCAAGGTACTATTGATAAATCATATATGTTCTCATTTTAAATGTGCAATTCAAGATATTGGCACTCTAGAAATGGATGAATGCTTAAAGGAATTATGTGTTGATGGCATTTTGAAACCTGAGCATCAACATCTCGAGCCAAAAGGTTTAACCCATATTCCTCACATGCCCCATGATTTCCAAGTCAAATGGATTACTTATATCCTCAGTCATGTACATAATGAATAGTTGTGGTTAGAGCGACCAATTCTAATAACAAAGAAGATGATCCACATGATCACTAGTCTCCCAATGTTGGCTAAAGCTAAAATGAAAAAAACCCTAGGTCAAGTCAAACTAGAAAAGAAAACCCTAGCTGAGTGGGATGGTAGGGGGGTGAAATTTAGCAGTGTCATTAACATGGAATTGAAGTTTGGCATTCATGTCATTACACACAAGATCTACAGTTTGAGCAAGTTGAATAATGTGTTGTGTGAAGTAGTTGACCTAGCATACAAAGTAGTCAAGAATAACCTTTCTCTTGACCTTGCCAAGCTACTATTGAATCAATTCAATAAGAACATGGAGAGCATCAGGACATCAAAGAACAATCCATGTAAGTTTGGCTCACTTTTGACATGTTTATTCTTTTATGTTCAGAAATTCTTTCCATCAAAAGGTACTATTGTTTGGAGGAAAGATGTGCCAATACTTTATTAGGTAAATGAATACATTGCTGAGATGGGAGAAAACTATACTAGTATTATGGATAATTATTTTGGTGCATTTAGGGAGAAAATGAATAACAGATTATGGATCCCCAAGAAACTAATTGAGGATTATAAGGATGATGTATGTTTTATGGTGGATAGTGATAAGGTATAAATTCAGGTAGTTAGGCCTAGAATTACATGGGTGAAACCTCTAGGATATGAAGTAAACATTGATGAAACAAAAGATATTATTGAGGCACTTATAAATGAACCAATTGACCCCGAGGATACATATTTTGGTACATATGATGAGGCTAATGCCCTAATAGAATTGGAGATCAAGCTCCCTCAAGTGGTTAGAAAAGGCAAGAAAAGGATTGCCAAGTTGAAAACAAGTTGTACTCTCTTGTTAACTAAGGGCAAAGGTGAAGATGAAGAAGCAAATGATGAAGAATCAAAGGAAGAGGAACCACTAAAGAAAAAGGGAAAGGTAAGCATTACTAAGCCTACTAAGACATCCACTATAGTATTTACTAGGAGATCCTCCAAAAAGAAAGTAGACAAAGAAGGGGGAGACATAATTTTCAAGAGGTCTCCACCCACATTTGTAGAAAGGATAAAGGAATTGGAATCAGGTTCTGGGATAAAAAATTTCAAGGCATTAAAATATGAAACCAAAATAGCTGGTGAGCAAAATACTCTCCTAACCAGCTCACTCCAAAAATTCGAGATGCATTAGTGAACAAAATTAATCCAAGATGGGAACATGCAATGCAAATTGCAAAGGACATTCATGAGCAGACCCTAAGGAAACTTATGTTGAATATAAATGACAAGGAAGTGAAAGAATCGATAAAGAAAAATGAGGAAAAAATAACTTTAAGATTCAATACTTGTCTAATATTGTTAAAAGAAATAGAGCATGTTGTGAAGAATGCAACAAATACATGGAAAAATATCTATCTTCTTTACAAACCAAGTGATTTTCCAATTAGTATAAGTGATAAAGATGATGATGATGATCAAGAAAAGGATGGAGAGAAAAATGATGAAGAAGTAACACATTTTGATAATGATATGATGAAGAGGAACAAGAACAAGAGGCTACCAAGGAAGGAACTCAAGATGTTGAGGAAATTGACCCAGTCAAAATTGTTGTAGCAATTATTGCCTCACTTCCTCACTCTCCAAGAAAAATAGTGACAACATCAAGCACGAAGACAACCTCAATAGGATTGATTGTGTCTAGCACTACAAGCACAAACATTCAATCAATCTTTGCACCAGTTTAACTTAGCACATCATTGACTGAAGTACCAAGTGCTTCATCTACCAAGTTGTAGACTCTTCCCTCTTCAATAGTTTTGAATACATTAGTTTTGGATACATCAATTTGGGCTTTAATAGGTATTTCTACTAGTATTTCTACAATAAGTATAGTATCAATTTTTGCAGAAAGCCCTACTATTTCTACTATTGTTTCCATTTTGAGTTCACAAGCAATAAGTGCAAGGAAAGTTGAGACCAAGCCTCAACTAAGCACAAAAATTTTGGGTAAAGGAAAAGAAAAGGAGGATGTAGATCTTGATGAGGAAACTATGATTCCTAATTAGGATATATCAAAACTTAATCCTAATCAAATGCAGACCTTTGGAGAATTACTCCAAAAGAAAGCCAAGTAGCAAAGGCTAAGAGAGGAAAGAGACAAAGAATTTAAAATCATTGAGGATGCCAAGAATATTTTTGCAGAGGCTATAGGTATAGAGGTTGATTCTTCGCAACCAATTTTGTATCAGTTAGAAGACGTAGTCCACAAATTCAATGAAGATTTGAATGGACAAGATAAAATATTACAAAGAGTAGAGAAAATTTTTGAGAATAAGGTGTTAGAACTTATTGCTCAAAAGATTATCATTTATCAAGTAGAGTTATCTACTATTTTGAGTTCTCTAGAAACCTCATGCACTAATATAACTTTACTTTTTGATAAATTATGTGATATTTCAAGTTTTACAAAGGAAATAAAATACAAATTGCCTAAGATTGATGAAGACCTTAACGTGAGTGCTCAGTAATTGCAACTTGACCCAAGTTCAAGCTCTACCCATTTCAACAGGATCAGATTTTTGATAGATATACAAGTAGAATTTCTTAGAGAAGAGGCTAGAATCAAATCTACATTGGTAGATATTCAAAATATTATTCTCCCTAACATGGATGCATTGCAAAAGCATATTGCATATTCAAAAACCCTCATCCATGATAATAATTTATCTATTGTAGACCATGTGATTGAACTATCAGTAGAAGTGCAGATGGCATTACATACATGTAAGGTCTTGCAAGAGAATCAGGACAAGACTTTAGCACTCATACTGAAGGTACATTCAAACTTCTTGTCTCATTTTGGCATTACTATGTAAATACATATAGTATAAATCTTTGGAATTAATGTCAAAAAAGGAGGAGAAGATATAAGATGATATAAAGAGGAGAAACTATAAAAGTCATAAGGAGAAAGATGTAAAAAGATAGGGGGAGAAAATGTTTATTGATGTATACTATATTGTATATTATACTATGAAGGAAGCATTACCATGTATGGAAATGTATCCTTTACAAAATAAATAAGGGGAAAGATGTAAAAAGATAGGGGGAGAAAATGTTTATTGATGTATACTATATTGTATATTATACTATGAAGGAAGCATTACCATGTACAGAAATGTATCCTTTACAAAATAAATTTTGAAAAGTCTCAAAAATAGTATACTCTATCGAGTTGGAGATATAAGGTAATGCATAATTCAGTTTTGACAAATAATTATTTTTGTCACTAATGCCAAAGGGGGAGATTGTTGACATTCCAGTCATGTTTTTTATTAGTGACATACACTTATTCAGATTGTGGGTTTATACCAAGCCTATTATACAGTTAACAGTGTTAACCAAGCACTTGAGTTGCTACCAAGTCCTATAGTTGCTACTAAGTCCTATGGATATGTTGTGGTTCCACAACACATGCCCCATTCCTAGTCAGGAATGGGGGCCCCCTACCTTTTTTCTAACTCTCGGACTCACAATTTGAGAGTTAGGAGAAAACATTAGAAGTCAAAAGTGTTAGTATCATCGAAAATTTTTATTTTTATTTTTTTTAAAAGACACAAAAACACAAAAACATTAGAAAAATTTAAAAACACCAAAAAAAAAATGGAAAAACTAAAAAAATCCAAAAAAGCGTTGCGCGTGCAAAAATGCACGCTCGTGCCAAAAAGTGTCGTGCGCGCCAAAAGATGTCACACGTGCTGCGTGCATGCTTCATACATGTTGCATACGCTTCATTCGTGCTGCACATGCACACCAAGTGCCTTGCACGCTTCATTTGGGATGCACAAACACTTAAAATGCGCCACGCAACTATTTTTTTAGTGTTTTTTTTATTCTAATGTCATTAAGGTTTGCCTTAAATTAAGTATTTTTTCATCTCTCCGAACTAATGTTTGCTTCTTTTTGTAGGTAAAAAAAGTATCCTCAACTTGTCGGGGTCATAACTTTTAACTCGGAGCTCGAAATTCAGAACCATTTACACCATTAGAAAGAAGAACTAAAGATCTAATTTATGTCCCTATAACAATGAGCCTTTGGCTACCCAATTTTAGGGACCAATGAAAGTTTCAACTTGAAATTTTGAGCAGAAGACCTCTGAAAAAGCCATTTTAAAATGCTTATAAAAATTTGCAAAAAAATATGAAAAAGTTTCAAACATTTGATCATCTGAATCACTTGGTTTCTTACTGGGAAGGATAGAGCAGTTGGAGGGAAGACAAAGGTCGAAGATATAAAGGTTGGACACATGAAGTAGAATAAGTTCCTCATCTTATGTAGCTATTAATGGCAAGATTCAACACAGGTGCCTTAGGATTTTAGATCGAAGAAGCAGGAGTTCAAGTTTATGAAAGTGATTGGCTATAAAGAGGGTATAAATCATCAAAAATGGGCAAAGAATATATACAAAAAGTGATCTAAAACCCCACTTGAGAAAAACCCAAAAATCATTTTCAAAATTACCAACTTTGATTTTTTGGTGATTTGAGCTATCGAGGTGCGCAGCTCCGTAGGTATGCAGCTTCGCATTTTTGAGCTTCGCAGGTATGTAGGTCCATAGCTCCAAATTTTTGAACTCTGCATTCTTGAGCTCCACAACTACGCAGGTTCATAGCTCCACATTCTTGAGCTCTGCAGCTTTGCAATTCAGAGGTGCACCGACAGTTGACTACCAATTCTAAAAATAGCACTTTCCATGCATAAAGAGCGCATTCTGATGGAAAGTTAACTCTGACACACACCTGGTGAAGGGCTAGTTTCTATTTTTGGTGACTCCATGCACTTCCACCTTGATTGATGGCTTCTCCCTACTTTCTCTCCCATGCTTTCTTTGTTTTTGACATGTAGAGGGCTCATGCATCCAAATAATGAGTAAAATATGGATGGAGTCCTTCTAAGCACCAGTTAGATTGTCAGTTTGTATATATTTAATTTGTTTAAATATTTTTAAAGCATTTTATTGCGTCAAGATATCTCTCACTCTCAACACAAATTGAGGAGACAATTTCTTATATATACCCCATTGTAAAATGTAAGAAGGGCCGCTGTTATTATGCAATAAAGTTATGCTTTTCATGCTAGCATTCGGAGTGTAGTTATTCTTGCCTGAATGTGTCATTATTTTGTGGATTTTATTCATGAGATTGTGATTGAGCCAAAGATTTATTGCATTGTTTCTGGTTGTGCGATCTTTTAGTTCTGGTGTTTGCTACAGATATATGAATTTCATTGACATAACGAGCTTTAGAAGAGATCACTCAATTTGTGTCTACATAGCTTTTTGTCTCACATGAGCACACTTTTCGTGGCCTTGCGATTTGATGAAGAGTGAAACATCATTTTATTTGTTAAAGATTCTTATCGACAATTGCATCAGTGGATTCTAGGAAGCACTGCTCCTATTTTCATTGGTTTCCTACCGATTTCTTCGAAGGTTTAACTCATAGTGTGTCATGTTTTGTAGCGTATATCCGTTTAGGAATTTCAATTTTAAGTTATTTTATTTCATGTTATTTGCTTTCATTTTCATTATTTGCTTTTCCAACCCCTTGTTAGATTAGGACCTCATAGTAGCTGCATTGTTAGAGTTGCATGCATTAAAAAATAGAAAATACAAAAATATTGTTCTTTTGGTGTGATATTTTGAGACAGAGAATAGATTTTACTTCAATTCTAAGATAAAAGAGTTTTTAGAACCAACAAAGGCCTCCTTGTGAACACTCACATTTATCTTCTACTGAGCGGATTTTGGTATGTCACAAGACAAACACTAAACCTTGGAGTGGATCCTTAAAAAGATTTTCTTTTCAAGAGAGGAATTACACTATGGATTCCTGTCGTTGACCTCATGCAAAATGAATGCCCAATAGGATAGATTTTATTTTGAACCAAGCAGTTACTACAAAATTGAGGATCAGCTGTATAAACCGAGCATTTGAGTATATGCCAATTTTACCAGTGTAAACTAAGTTGTTCATTATTTATTGAGTTCATAGTTGATGCAATGTGAATCTAGTATTGACTGAGTTATTCAGTGTTAACCAAGAGACTCAATTTAAACCAAGCTTGAGGTGATAGTGTTTATCGAGCTATGCAGTGTGAATCAAGTGATTCAATGTATATGTCGACTTTCATAGTATTTGCCAAGTCACTAATGTAGATTGAGTTCAAGACTCTTAGAAGTGATCAGTATGGACCAAGCTTCTATGTCTACTAAGTGCATGGCAATGTCAAGCATTGACAGTAGATGTCGAGTATCAGAAGCTAACTGAGTCAGTCTTCAGAGCTTGAGTTTTCTACACTTTGGCCAACTTTGTAATATTTGCGTAAACTTGTATTGTGACCAACTTTTTAATTGTGTAAATTGGATTGATATATATGTAATGTATTGTACCACATCCAAAATAGGTATGCAATCAAATAAGGAAGTAATGTAATCATAAGAGAAGAGCATAAGATAAAATTAAAAGGCTACAATAGTATAAGGAGCAGCAAAGATTTATCTATCATAGCAAGGTTATTTGTACACTTAGAAGAATCACATTCAACAAACCAAGTTGTAGATCATAGATCAGCTACTATTTCATCCTAACAAGTGGATTAGTCAAATCCTTTAACAAGGTAGACCTAACAATCTTATGTAAATCTCTTTACCAAGTGCATACTTCATTGTATGTTTGTAAATCCTTTTGCAAGGTGGACCTAGCAGTCCTTATTGCTCCTAATAGGGAAGATCATCAGAAGTGATCATTGTAAGCCTTAACATGCCAACTTTATACTATAGTACTAAAGCTTTAGGGTATCATCCCCACCCAAATTTTACTTTCTATTTGGAAGGTTTCTACATCACCAAATCTTGTGTTAAAGTATTGAGTATGCTTTCATGTTTTTTGGTTTCTCATGCATATAATTAGATCAAAATTCATATAAAGGATTAATTGCTAATTAGGGACCTAGTGATAAAATTTTTAGAAGTTACTAATTCACCCCTCCCCTCTTAGTAACTTATCTTGTCATAATATTTCCAACACATCCCTACCCC
Source organism: Cupressus sempervirens (assembly GCA_028749045.1). Lineage (NCBI taxonomy): Eukaryota > Viridiplantae > Streptophyta > Pinopsida > Cupressales > Cupressaceae > Cupressus > Cupressus sempervirens. The sequence goes on along the minus strand of CM053788.1, from coordinate 393,437,163 downwards.
AATTTTACTTTCTATTTGGAAGGTTTCTGGGTCACCAAATTTTGTGTGTTAAAATGTTGTGTATGCTTTCATGTTTTTAGTTTATCATGAATGAAATTTGATTAGAATATACATAAGGATTAATTGCTAATCAAGGATAAAGTTCTATAAGTTACTTATTCACCTCTCCCCTCTTAGTAACTTAGCCTGTCATAATATTTCCAACAATGGTATTAGAGCTTTTTGGTTCTCACAGAAAAGTTTAACAGCTTGAGTAAATATTAAAGGCAATGGAGGTATTTAGACTTGACAAGGCTATTAACAATGAGAAGCTAGATTTGAAATTGGCTATTAAACAACTCAAGAAAGCAAAAGAGAAACTCTCTCAAGCCCTGAAAAGAAGAAAAGACCTTGCAATCCAAATGAATGATTCAATCTACATTGAAGAAAGAATTGAAGATATGCATTCAAGCAATTCAAATAAAGTTGATGAAGCAATCAAAGAACTATTGGAAAATAATAGTACTCTTAAGAAGAAGTAAGAAAACTAAGAAGAGAGCAAGAAATTCAGTTAGTAAGATTGTGTGAAGTCAAGGAAGAGAAAAACAAGATAAGAGAAGAGATATAAGGAAAGAACAATGAAATTCAACACCTACCCCTTCAGCAAGTAGACTTCATTGATCAGCTCACCAATGTAAATGAAGAAATCATGAATCTATGATCAGAGAATGAAAGATTCCAAAATGATCTAAACATTGAAAGACAAACCAATGAAAGAATGATAAAATCCCAAGTAGACATGAATTAGTTGAATGAGAAAGTCATTACAGATAAAAATGAAAAGCAAGAATTGGATACACAGAAGAAGGTGAATCATCCAAGCAAGGAGCTCAAAAGAATAAACCTACTTATATTCATTATGGTAAGATAGGTCATACATCAAACAAATTTTGGAGCAATGGGAAAGCAAAATTCAATGGAAAATGCTACAATTGTAATCAGCATGGTCATAGAGCAAATGAATGCAAAGAAAAACCAAGATTTGAAGGAAAATGTCGTAAATGTAAGAAGAATGGACACAAGTCATCAGAATGCAAAACTAAGATATTGAATCTAGTAGAATCAATTGTGAAAGCTATATTTGGTTGGGACTATAACACTTGGTGCAGATGTCATTATTGTGGAGAATTCAAACAAATTAGAATGAATTGTATAAAGCATCATATGAGGAAAAGAGATACTACCAAAAGATGTTTCATTTGTACAGAACTTGGTCATCTTGCCAAGAACTGTATGAATACTGGAAGAATAGAAGATGAAAAGAAGGAAAAAGCTAATAACATCCAAAAAAAAATGAGATAACAATGGTTGCAAAGTCTACTGAGAATGCAAGTCCGAGCAATGATGATTGAGTCGCTCAAGAATTGGGTGAATCCATCATTTCCACTTGATTTCTTAAAGGAGAACTAGAACTAGGCTACTAAAGAAGACATCTAAATTAGTTCTAAATAATAGGACAAAATATCCATATCAGCATTCAAGATGCAAAGGGATCACAGAGTAAGAGGTATCGGTTACTACCAAGTTACCTTCCTTACCGAGCGAGGTTGAGTTACAGACTCCACCAAACAAAGTTGGGAGTAACTAAATCTTATGTGGTTACTGAGTCATGAAATACTACATTGAGTATTCAATGCAAGTGAAGTGGATGACAATCTGTCAATTTGATCTAACATTCATACTAGGCATTTATGGTAAAATTTGATAAAAGGAATGAAATTGAAGTCATTTTTCACTGTGAATTTTTGAGAGCTATTTGCGCAAAGTAATCTTCAAGAGCATTCAAGTGATTTGAGTGAATTGTTACCAAAAAAATTTGAATTCTCTCAAACCCTACTAAGCAAAGATGGCAGCTACCAGCAATAAGGCAAAATGAGGTTCAGATATGTTGGTTTGAGGTGTAGAATGGAAGGCGCTAGATTTCAAGCTTACTCCTATCATTGTAGAAAGCCTAGATCCGAGCAAAGCACAATCACAAATCTCTCCAAAGGTACTCTTAATCAATGACATATGTTCTCATTTCAAATGTGTAATTCAAGATATAATGGATGAGACCCTAGAGAAGTTATGTTTAATAGTGTGTTGAAATCGAAACACCAACATTTGGAAGCAAAAGCTTTAACACATATTCCACATATGCCACAAGATTTTCAAATGGATAAGATAAATCCTCAATCATGTGCATAACGGTCAATTGTGGTTGGAGCAACCAATTTTGATCACAAAGAAGATGATATATAGGATCACTGGACTCTCCATATTATCAAAAGCCAAAACAACCAAAACCCTAGCTAAATGGGATGGAAGGGGAATGAAAATAAGTAGTGTAACCAACATGGAACTAAAGTTTGGCATTCACATCATTGTACACAAGAGATACAGCTCTAGCAGGTTGAACAGTGTGTCATGTGAAGATGTGGACTTGGCTTACAAGGTAGCCAAGAATAACCTTTCTCTTGACCTTGCTAAGTTACTATTGAATCAGTTCAAAAAAAACATGGAGAGCATCAAGACTTCAAAGAAAAATTCATGTAAGTTTGTTTCACTCATGACATGTTTATTTTTCTATGTTCAAAAATTCTTTCCATCAAAAAGTACTATTGTTTGAAGGAAAGGATGTGCCAGTCATCTATCATATTAATGAATACATTACTGAAATGGGAGAGAATTATACAAGTATCATGGACAATTATTTTGATGCATTTAAGGAGAAAATTAATAACAAATTTTGAATCCCCAGAAAACTAATTGAGGATTATAAAGATGATGTTTTTTTTAAGGTAGATAGTGACAAGGTATATATTCAGGCAATTAGGCCTAGAATTTCATGGGTAAAGCCTCTAGGTTATGAGGTAAATATTGTTGAAACAAAAGACATAATTAAGGCATTAATAAATGAGTGAATTGATCCCAAGGCTACTTATTTTGGCATCTATGATGAGGCAAAGGCTAGAATTGAACTTGAGATCAAGATTGTAATGCCCCACCTGGAGATCTTTGGAACAAGGATAAAATACAAGCCAACATATAAATTTTTTACAAGTATGAGTGCAAAATAATACATCACACATAGATCATACAGATCACAATGGAAGACTTAACCACCATCCTGGCAACCAACAGATCTCCTGACGCCACTACCAGTATTGACACAACACTACAAGGATGAAAATCTAAAAATGACAACTAGCACTAAGAATTTCAAAATGCCTAACCAAGGTAATTTAAGGAAACCTAAAGGGTAATAGAAACTCTAAAAACTAAACCCCAAAAATTGAGGGAGACACCCCCTATTTTTTGTGCAAGAACTTATCTCTACCAGAATTCTAAGCAAATAAGTGCACCATGTCTTGCAAAGAAGTACCTTCTCACATGAAGATGTGCACAATAGTGTGAGCACGTGTTTGGTTGTTCAACTAAAACACCTAAAATTTGATGTAGGGTTTTGTGCAAGGAAGTGCCCAGTCACGTGAAGAAACCCACCACACCACACAAAGACTTGCAGTACAACCTCGCACGATTTCTTAAGTCAATACGCAAACACAAAAAATAGTAAAAAGCTAAGAAATCTAAGTGATTAAATTCCTTCACAGCAAGGAGTACTAGATCCATATTTTGAGATGAGAACACTTGACAAAAGCTAAAAGATAGAAAGTTATAACCGAACCATCTACTAAAATAATGAAGGAAAATAACAGAAGGAACATCATAGTGTACTGAAACAAACATCGCAGTAACTGAAATAACATCACAATGAACAATACAACAAAACTAAGTATGTGGTTCCTCCCAATCATCAATGGCATCATAAGAACATCATGGGCCCTAGCCATTCCTCGCATGTAACATCCCAAGCCACTGAACAGATCATTAGTGCTATCATAATAGGGACATAACTACTAAAACATGCTACAACATAAGCATAAGTAAATCTAACATGCTAGAAGTAAATCATAAGATGATGCTACAAAGTAGATAACATCACCTATCATATGCTAATCATCATAATAAGAAAATGTAGTAGTAACTAACATCATCTAAACCTGATATACAAGCATTCCCATGAAAGCATAAATCACAAGAAAGCATATTGTGGAACTTGAAGTACCAAGTAAAAACATGTAGCAATGGTCGCACTAGGACAAAAGATTGTCTCTGTACACCAGTCCCTAGCAGTGGTGTAGGTAGCTATGCCTCCCAACCACAGGGTACCTATAGGTCCAAATCCACCATGCTGATGGAGATAAAGATTCAACCACAAACACACAAAAAGCAAACATCCATTGCTATCACACATGCCAAGTAGTATGATGACTGAAACCAAGACAAAGACAATGCATAAACTATAAGTCTTGGTCAAACACTCAATGGGATACTAAGTAGGGGCTGATATCATGGAGAGTCACTTGGCATCGACAAGCCCAAGCTCAAATCTATGTGGACTCAACTTTCAAATGGAAGGCTCTCACACTAAAGCATTGTTTTATTATCTTAATTTTTATTACCACCCAGTGTTTATTTAGTTATCACTTACTTAGAATTTCCTCTGCCAACCCTATGGCATCATGACACCAAGTTGCAAGATAGAATCCCCCTCCATATGCTACCCTACCCTACCCATGCTCATCCAAAAATGAGTGCCCATAGGCATGCAAAATCCCAACCCAACCCCAATGATCATAACTTCTGGAAGTACCACAGAAGATAGGAACTTGCAAGCCACCCAAAAAATGTATGCACACATACTCATTTGTGGCACACTACCATCACAAAGATCATAACACAAGGACTGGATGAGAACATAATGCAAAAGATCACTCAACCAAAAATAGAATTAGGAGGACGAATGTGGCATGCATCCCAATACAACATAAAAGTGCAATAATTGTCTGACTAACATCCAAATGGATCGTCCAGGCCCATGATCTAACTCATGCCAAGAAAACCTAAGAAAATAGGGCAACATGCAAAATGAGGTAAAAATCACAAAATTTGGAAAACTTTGAAATTAAAACCCATTTGTCCTTTGGGTGCAAAAATCACAAAAATCCAAAAATAAATGAGTTTGGACACCGTATGCAAAAATGGCCAGCATAACGGCTCAAAACCTCAAATCCTCATCCCAAAAATAGGGGAAATTTTCATACCCAATCAATTGTGCAGAACTAGTAAATAGAAATGAAGGGGAACACTAGTTCTCCGGCTCCTAACATACTGACACAAGAAACAAAAGCTAAAACTGAGCAAAAACAATAAAATGGGAAGGCCCTACCTAACAAAAAAAGGGCAAAAACTGAAACTCGTAGAATAAAATAAATATCCTACCAAAATCACTGAAAGTGAAGGCAAAGCAAGAACCCCCCGAACCGGATCCAACGAGTCTGATCTCATGAAATCCCTATGCTCATAGCTCCCAAAATGAATAGAAATTGGATCCTTCAGAAGAGGATTCTCAAAAGAGCTCTCAAATTTCTTTTTCCAAAAGGTGAGAAGTGAATAATAAAAACTCTTTTTCAATACTTATTCATTTTTTTAGTGAATTGTCGATTAGGGCACATAGCCAGTTAGACTACTTAGACTTTGAATCAACCCAAATGAAAACAAGCTATTCTCCATGATGGGAATTCACCTAAGGTAAAGCTGCCAGAAATTAAATCTAAAAAGATTTAAAGCCTGAAAACCTAAAATCACAAAAAATCACTAAACAACTTTTGCGACAATGTGAACCTCTAAATGTACAGAAACACTTATTGGTCTAATTACATAATGCAGATGAGTTCGAATTTAATAATCAATGAAAGGTTTTAATTTAAATAATTTAAAATAAGAATACATTGACCATACAGGGACAACATTGATAAATATAAATAGTTGAATCACTAACTCCATGTGCCACTGGTAGAGATATAATTCCTACACACTAAAACACACGATCAAGTGAAATTGCATAAAATATCATAGTTGAAGCAATAAATGCATTAAATAACTAATTAATCCATTTACATCACTCACGTTCACATAAAGCATAAAAGATACAAGAATGAAGTAAATAACCATAGCATGAAATCCATCACATAACATAATCAAAATTATGCCCAAATACTAGATAATCAAATATCATCATAGATCTATTGTCATCTCAAAATGGCATCAACATGTAAATATGATAAATTGAATAGCATAGCAATAAAGGATCTATGATACTAAATCAAAGTATAACTTCTGACCCTTAGGCCATCTCAAAATACAAATAACAATAAGAGTATCAAGTATCTCCTAGCTCAAAATAGACAAGCTACAGACTACAAGCTTACTCTTAGAAGCCAGCAAAAAGGTAGGGGTACAATCCCCTCAGTCGTGTAGCATCCTCCCAAGTCATAGAGGTCTCATTTCTTGGGTCCCATTGGACCCTTACCTACTCTCTGTCCTGACCTCACAAGGTCAGCCTTCAGTGTTGTAAGATACAAATGGGCTCCAAAGTAAGCTATATATCTACTACCTGCAAAGCATCCTAATCAAGAACATGGGTCACATCCAGAATATACTGCCTCAAAATAGAAACATGAAAAACATCATGGATGCACGATAGGCTAGGTGGCAATGCTAGTTGGTGAGTAACAGGACCAATCCTCTCAAGGATCTCAAATGGTCTGACAAAATGTGGTGCCAACTTAGAGCCTTTCCCATAATGTATGAGGCTAGTCCTCGAACACACTCTCAAAAAAACCTTGTCACCAACTGAAAAGTGATGATCCAACCTATGGGCATCTGCATACTTCTTCTGCCTGTCATGAGTAGTAACCAAATGCTCCCTGATGTGAACAACCTACTCCTCTATATCCTAAAGCATCTCTAGACCCAAAATTAATTGGTCCTCTAAATAATCCCAACTCAAAGGGGTGTGACATGGTCTACCGTACAAGGCCTGAAAAGGTGACATACCAAGAGAACTATGATACATGTTGTTGTATGCAAACTCCACAAGGTACAAATAGTCCTCTCACTTTACCTACCTATTCATAACATACATACAAAGCATATCCTCCAGAACCTAATTCACTCTCTTAGTCTAACCATTAGTATCTAGTTGATAAGCTAAACTAAAATTGAGTTACACACCTAAAGCGTGTTGGAGGGATGTCCACAATGTCGAAGTAAACACTAGATCTCTATCTAAAATAATCTGATGATGAATCCCATGCTAATGTTGATGTTGATGCTCTACCTTTACTTTTTGGCACTTGAGACATCTAGCAACAAAATTAGTAACATCATGCCTCATCCCTTCCCAAAAGTATAGTTGTTTGAGATCAACATGCATCTTCTTAAAACCAGGATGTGTGGAATACAATGCACAATGTACTTCCAACAATACCAAGGTACGAAGATCAATCAACACAGGTACATAAATATGCCCCATGTGTCAAAGTAGTCCATCAAACTCAAATACATAATTAGAAAATCTCCCCTCAAGGGTACGCCCAAACTCGATCTCTACCCTCACCTCCTAATACCAAGTGTCACTAGGCAAGGCCTCCAAGATACGGCCTTGCAAATCCACTCCCAATGACATCAATGATACCTTGTGTCGCCTCCTACTTAAAGTAATCATGATGACATTCTCCTTCCCTTTAACATAATGAACATCAAATTCATACTCACACAAGAACTCCATCCAGTGACATCATTCATTCAGGTTTGGCTGAGTAAAGATATACTACAAGCTCCTATGATCGCTATGCAACTCAAAAATGTTTCCCAAAATAAAATGCCTCCAATGGACAAGGGCATCCACCATGGTCATGAGTTCCAAATCATGAGTAGGGTAGTTAAGCTCATGTTCATTGAGTTTCTTAGATTCATAAGCAATCACTCAACCATCCTGCATCAACACCGCACCCACGCCTTCCAAAGAGGCATTTGTGAAAACCATGAAATCACCTATAGGATTAGGCACTACAAGGATTGTTGCACTGGTCAAAAAATCCTTAAGAGCATTAAATTTTTCCTCACACTGGTCTAACTAAACATACTTCTCCCCTTTCCTCTGAAGAGAAGTGATGGGATGAGCTACCCATGAGAAATCCTTCACGAAGAAATGGCAATAACCCACCAATCCCATAAAACTATGAACTTCTGAGACATTAGTGGGTACCGACCAATCTATGATAGCATGAATCTTCTCTAGATCCATTGCAATCCCATCACCAGTGATGATGTGTCCCAAATACTTCACCTCTGACTGGAAGAACCCACATTTACTCAGGTTTCCATACAACTAATGGTCTCTCAAGCACTGCAATACCTGACGTAAATGGACTTCATGCTCCTCTACATTCTTCAAATATATCAATATGTCATCTAGGAATACAATGGCACACTAATCAAAGTAAGTGCAAAATACACCATTCATCAAACTCATAAATATTGATGGTGCATTGGTTAACCCAAAGGGTACAACCATGAATTCATAATACCCATAACGTGTACAAAAAGTTGTTCGATGAATGGTAACCTTTTGGATATGAAGTTAATGGTATCTTGACTTTAGATCAATCTTTGAGAACACTCATACTCCCTTCATCTAATCAAATAAGTCATCTATCCTTAGCAAAGGATAATGGTTATTCACCGTCATCTTATTCAACTATGGTTAGTCGATGCACAACAACAAGGAACCATCCATCTTCTTCACAAAGATGACTGGTGCACCCCATGCAGATACACTAGGACAAATATGGCCCTTGGCCAATGACTCCTCCAACTATAATCTAAGCTCACTCGACTCTTGAGTAGTCATGCAATAAGTAGCTTGTGAAATTGAATCCACTCTTGGTATAAGATCAATTCAAAAATTAATGTCACATTGTGGTGGCATACCTAGAATCTCATCAAAAAACACATATGCATACTCATGAAGGAGTGGGTGATCATCAAGTGTCACCATATGGCTCTCGGCTTCCTTGAGATCATTAATAGAAACAAGAAACAACTAAAAACCTTTCTACATACTCTGCTTTAGCTAATTAGCTGAGATCATCTGAAGTGAGACTGGTCTCTAGACTCCTAAAAGTTCCACTTGCCCACCTGTGTCATTAACACGCTATACCATCTAATGATGACAATCAATATTTTCCTAATGGGTGGCTAACCAATCCATGCCCAACATAGTCATACGATCCTAGAGGTAGAATGTGTAGATCCACGATGGTGGTAAAGGTTCCCAAAGTCAAAAGACAACTCCTAACCAATGAGTCAATAGCCACCTTGAAACCCATGGCTAACTTGACCTGCCACCTATCAACTTGATGCACTACCACTAGCCCACATTGCTAAACAAGAGATAGAGATATGAAAGAATCAAAAGCACCTGAGTTGAAAAAAACTAAAGAAGAAATACCAAGCAATGTACCTATAGCTTTGACTACTATACCCTGGTGATCAGCTTGACGATTGTCAACTACTGCAAACACTCTGTGATTCGAACTAGCATTTCCTATAGTAGGCTTAGATCTCACTACGCCTTTACCAAGTCCTAAAGATGGTTTAATAGAGCACTCAAAATATTTATGGCCAGGCTAGCCACAAGAATAACAATTTCCTACAAAGTTGGAACCCATTCTATGACCTCCCCGGGTAGCACTCGGATAAGGTGCACTACCCCTACTAGAATTCTACTAAGCACTCTAAAGGGGGTGGTCCTGCTAAGATTTTTGTCCTTAATTCCGGTTATCTTCATTCTTTTTGGAGGTACCAAAAGATTGACCACCCTTGGTCCAATATCCTCACTAATTACCATGATGTTTACCACTCTAAGAAGGTTCAAATTGTGTTTGGCCCTTCCCTGAGGATTGGGTAAACTATGCATCCTATCCTAAATTCTGACCACTTTGGTTCTGAGAACCAGATCTACTATTGAAACCTCTAGCCAGATTCTCCTCTACAATTTGTGTCTTCTCAATAGTGAGAACAAGAGTTCTAGGTTGATGCATGTGGACTTCTTCAATGAGGGCATCCTTAAGGCCTTGGATGAAATGGTGAGCTAGGATTAAATCATCATTGTTGTAGCATGAATACTATCTAAGTTCAAAGAATTAGATTTCATACTAATCCACTGTCATGTTTCCTTGTTAGATTGGGTGGAATTCATTAGCAATGGCCTCTCTAAATTGAGGAGATAAGAATCTCTCTTAGAACCTCTCCTCAAAGATCTCCTAGGTGAGATCTACAGCACTAATTTGAATCTTCTGAATTTCAATATTCCACCAAATGGATGCATGGTCCCTTAACTGCATAATTGTACAATGATCCCTCATGTTGGTTGAATATTGATACATGGTGAAGCAGTGCTCCATGTCCAACAACCAAGTCTCGGCCTTGAGGCCACTTCCCTTGCCATCATACAATGGTACTCTGGATTGTTGAAGAGACTTCGTGATATCCAACCTCATGAAATTTTTGTTGTTGTGGTCCGCACCACCTCGATGGTGCCCTCTGCCACTTGGTGGAGTAAGAGAATAGTCATGTTCATGTTCCTCATCTCTATACTCTAAATGATGGGAATCTCCATGATAAGATCCCTCTTCCAAGTATGATCCTGTCGGCGCTCCTCAACACAAAGGCCAACTGAACAAGAATTTACTGGAGCATTGGCAACAATGCCTCCATTATATTATGATTAGCATTATTACCCTATTCTCCCCCTCCTTCCTAACATCCTTCTTCCTAGTGTTCATCTCCACAGTTACTATTATGGGTACCACCACAACCACCAGGTCTATGTGCACAAGGCATCTCTCTGGAAGCAAAAAGATAATGTCAAAAAAATTGGATCACAAGCATAAGATTCAAAACATGAACTAACAAGATATCAAAATAATAACCATAATATAATAATACACAATGGAAAACAAAACCATATTGGAAGCATAACACAGAGATGCCAAAGTTTCAACATGGGCTCTGATACCAGATGTAATGCCCCACCCGGAGATCCTTGGAACAAGGATGAAATACAAGCCAAGATATTTTTTTACAAGTATGAGTCCATAAGAATGCATCACATGGATCATACAAATTGCAACAGAGAACTTAACCACCATCCTGACAACCAATAGATCTCCTGATGCCACTACTAGAACTGACACAACACTACAAGGATGGAAACCTAAAAATGACAACCAACACTAAGAATCTCAAAACTGCCTGACCAAGGTAATTTAAGGAAACCCAAAGGGTACTAGAAACTTTGAAAATTTAACCCTAAAAACTTAGGGAGACACCCCTTATTTTTTGCGTGAGAACTTATCTCTGCCAAAATTTTGCACAAAGAAGTGCACCGTGCCATGTGAAGAAGTACCTTCTTGCACGAAGATGTGCACAACGGTGCAAGCACTTGTTTTTCCATACAACAAAGACACCTAAAAACTAATGTAGGGTTTCATGCAAGGAAGTTCCCAACCATGCAAATAAATCCACCACACCACATGAAGACTTGCATCCTCATGCTAGAAACTGCAATCTCGCACAAGATCTTAAGTTAGCATGCAAACACAAAAAACAAGAAAAAGATAAGAAATCTAAGTGATTAATTTCCTCCAGATCAATGAGTACCAAATCCACATTTTGAGGTGAGAACACTTGACAAAATCTTAAAGATGAAAAATCTAGAATCTACCTATCTATTAAAACAACAAAGGAAAAGGACGGAAGGAACATCACAGTGTACTAAAACAAACATCATAGTAACTGAAATAACATCGTGATGAACAATACAACCAAACTAAGTATGTGGTTCCTCCTAACTATCAATGGAATCATATAACCATCATGGGCCCTATCCATCCCCTGTGCGTAACATCCCAAGCCACCAAATAGATCATTGATACTATCATAATAGGGACATCACTACTAAAACATGCTACAACATAAGCATAAGGAAATCTAACATGTTAGAAGTAAAGCATAAGATGATCCTACAAAGTAGATAACATCACCTATCACATGCTAATCATCATAATAAGGAAATATGGTAGTAACTAACATCATCTAAACATGATATACAAGCATTCCAATGAAAGCATAAATCACCAAAAAGAATACCTCGAAACCTGAAGTACCAATTGAAAACATCTAGCAATGGTCACACTAGGACAAAAGATGGTCTCTATATATTGGTCCCTAGCAATGGTGTAGGTAGCTATGCCTCCCAACCACATGGTACTTTTAGGTCCACACCCATCATGCTGATGGAGATAGAGATCCAACCACAAACACATGTAAAGAAAACATCCATGGCTATCACACATGCAAAGTAGTATGATGATTGAAACCAAGACAAAGACAATGCATAAACTATGGGTCATGGTCAAACACTCAATGGGCTACTAAGTAGGGGCTGACATCATGGAGAGTCACTTGGTATCAACAAGCCCAATCTCGGATTTGTGCAAACTCAACTTCCCAATGGAAGGCTCTCACACTGAAGCATTTTTTTATTATCTTAATTTTTATTACCACCTAGTGTTTAAATAGTTATCACTTACTTAGAACTTCCTCTACCAACACTATCACATAATGACACTAGGCTTCAAGATAGAAGCCCCCTCTGTATGCTACCCTACCCTACTCATGCTCATCCAATGATGAGTTCCTGTAGGCATGCAAAATCCCAACCCAACCCTAATGATCATAACTTTTGAAAGTACCACAGAAGATTGGGACTTGCAAGTCACTTGACAGATGTACACACACGTACTTGTGTGTGGTGCACCACCATCACAAAGATCATAACACAAGGACTGGATGAGAACACAATGCAAAAGTTCACTCAACTAAAAATAGAATTGGGAGGATGCATGTGGCATGCATCCCAATGCAACATAAAAGTGCAACAGTGGTCTATTGACATCCAAATGGATCATCCAGGTCCACAACCAAACTCATTCCAAGAGAACCTGAGAAAATAGGGCAGCACACAAAATGAGGTAAAAACCCCAAAATTTGGAAAACTTTGAAATTAAAACCCATTTGGCCTTTGGGTGTGAAAATCCTAAAAATTCAAAAATAAATGAGTTTGGACACTATATGCAAAAATGGCTAGCATAACAGCTCAAAACCCCAAACCCTCATCTTGAAAATAGGGGAAAGGTTCATACTTAACCAATTGGGCAGAACCAGTAAATAGAAATGGAGGGGAACATTAGTCCTCAGCCTCCTAACATACTACTACTACAAGAAATAGAAGCTGAAACAAAGTAGAAACAATAAAATAGGAAGGCCCTTCTTGACAGAAAAAGGGTAGAAACCAAAACCCGTAGAATAAAATAAATATCCTACCAAAACTATTGAAAGTGACAGCAAAGCAAAAACTCCCCAACCCAGATCCAATGAGTCTAGTCTTGTGAAAAAACCCACACTCATAGCTCCCAAAACAAATAGAAATCAAATCCTTTAGAAGAGGATTATCAAAAGAGCTCTCAAATTTCTTTTTCCAAAAGGTGAGAAGTGAATAGTAAAAACTCTTTTTCAATACTTATTCACTTTTCAAGTGGATAGTCAATTAGGGCACATAGCCAGTTAGACTAGCTAGACTTTGAATCAACCCAAATGAAAATAGGTTACTCTCTATAATGGGAATTCTCCTAAGGCAACACTACCAAAAATTAAATTTGAAAAGATTTAAAGCTCGAAAGCCCAAAATCATAGAAAATCACTAAATAACTTTTGTGACAATGTGAACCTCTAAATGCACAGACACACTTACTAGTCTAATCACATAATTCAGATGAGTTCAGATTTAATAATCACTGAAAGGTTTTAATTTAAATAATTTAAATAAGGATACGTTAACCATACAGGGATGACATTGGTAAATATGAATAGTTGAATCACTAACCCCATGTGTCACTGCTAGGGATATAATTCCTGCACACTAAACCACACAATCAAGTGCAATTGCATATAATATCATAGCTAAGAAATAAATGCATTAAATAACTAATTAATCCATTTACATCACTCATGTTCGCATAAAGCATAAAAGATACAAGAATGAAGTAAATAACCATAGCATGAAATCCATCACATAATATAATCACAATTATGCCCAAATACTAGATAATTAGATATCATCATTGATCTACTATCATCTCAAAATGGTATCAACATGTAAATATGATAAACTAAATAACATAGCAGTGAAGCATCTATGATACTGAATCAAAGTATAACATCCAAACCTTGGGCCATCTCAAAATACAAATAACAATAAGAGTATCAAGTATCTCTCAACTCAAAATAGACAAGGTACAGACTGCAAACATGAGAGGTACTACTTCCTTAGGTAGTTAGCAAGGGTAAGAAGAGGATTGTTAAACTAAAAACCAGTTCTACTCTTTTGCTAACTAAAGGAAAAGTTGAAGATGAAGAAGCAGAGAATGAAGAATCGGAGGAAGAAGAGCCAATAAAGAAAAAGGGTAAGGTAATCATTACCAAGCCTTCCAAGACATCCACTATCATATTCACCAGGAGATCCTCCAGAAAGAAAGCAAATAAAGGAGGAGACATAATTTTCAAGAGGTCTCCACCCACATTCGAGGAAAGAATAAAAGAATTGGAATTAGGTTTTGGAATTAAAAATTTCAAGGCATTGAAATATGAGACTAGAATTACTGATGAGTATAAGTAGATTGAAGATATACTGATATTCAAAATGGGTAAGTGGAAGTACTCACCTGATCAGCTTACTCAGCAGATTCCTAATGTTTTAATGGACAAAATCAAGCCAAGATGGGAGCAATGCAAACTACAAAAGATATATATGAGCAAACCTTGAGGTAGCTTATGCCAAATTTGAATGACAAGGAGGTAAAAGAATCTTTGAAGAAAAATGAAAAAAATTTAACCTCAAGTTTCAATACCTATCTTATTCTATTGAAAGATATAGAGCATGTTGTGAAGAATGCCACAAATACATGGAAGGATGTCTATCTTCTTCAAAAAATTGGGTGATTTTTTTGTAAGTGTAAGTGATAAGGATGATGATGATCAAGAGGAGAAAGATGAAGAGGAAGATGATGAAGAATTAACTCATTTTGATAATATAGATGATGAAGAGGAACAAGAGTAGGAGGCTATCGAGGAAGATACACTAGATGTTGAGGAAACTGACCCAATTAAGATTGATGTAGTAGTTATAGGCTCACTTTCTAATTATGTAAGAAAAACATTGATAACATCAAGCTTGGAGACAACCTCAGCAGGATTGATTGTGACCAGCACTACAATCACTTGAGCATTCAATCAATCTTTGCACCAACCCAGCTTAGTATTCCAGTGATAATAGTGCCTAGCACTTCATCTACTGAGCTACAAGTTCTACCCTCTACATCAATTTTGGCTACAATAGGTATTCTTACCACCAATATTTTAATGAGTGTAGTATCCATTTTTGCAGTGAGTCCTACCATTTCAATAATTGTTTCCATTTCTAGTATGCAAGAAATAAGTGCAAGGATAGTTGAGACCAAGCCTCAACCAAGCACAAATTTTTTTGGTAAAGGCAAAGAAAACGAGGAGGATATAGATCTTGATGAGGATATTGTCATTCTTGAATGGACATCTCCAATCTAAATCCAAATCAAATGCAAACTTTTGGTGAACTTCTTCAAAAGAAAGCCAATCAGAAAAGGCTAAGAGAAGAAATGAACAAATAGTTTAAGATCATTGAAGATGCTAAGAACATTCTAGTAGAGGCTCTAGGTATAGAGGTTGATACTTCTCAACCAATTTTGTATCAGTTGGTAGAGGTAGTCTAGAAATACAATGAAGATTTGGATGGACAGGATAAATTATTGTAGAAAGCCAAGAAAAAGTTTGAAAATAAAGTTTTAGAACTTATTGCTCAACAAATTTCCATTCATCAAGTAGAGCTATCTACTATTTTAGGCTCTCTAGAAACCTCTTGCATTAATGTATCTTTAACTTTTGGTAAATTATGTGATACATCAATTTTCACAAAAGAAATAAGAGACAAATTTTCTAAAATTGATGAAGATCTGAAGGCAAGTGCACAACAATTATAGCTTGACTTGAGTTCTAGCTCTGCTCACTTCAATAGGATCAGATTTTAGATAGATATGTAGGCAAAACTGCTTAGAGAAGAAGCAAGAATCAGATCAACTTTGATAGATATTCAGAATATGATTCTCTCTAACATGGATGCACTACAGAAGCATGTTTTACATTCAAAAATTCTCATCCATGACAATAATTTCTCTATTGAAAACTACATGATTGAATTGTCAGCAGAAGTACAGGTTGCATTGCACACATACTAGGTCTTGCAAGAGAATTGGGACAACACTTTGGCACTCATCCTGAAGGTACATTCAAACTTCTTGTCACATTTTGGCATTACTGTGTAAATAAATATAGCATAAGTCTTTGGCATTAATGTCAAAAAAGGGGAGAAGATTGGATAATATGTAGAAAGGGGGAGAAAATTGAAAGAAAATTGTAGATTGTAGAGAAAATGTATATTATATGTATAGTATACTGTATATTAGGGGGAGCATTACCATGTATAGAAATATATCTCTTACAAAATCAATTTTGAAAAAATTCAAAAATAGTATACTCTACCAAGTTGGAGACATAGGGTGATGAACAAAGATATTCTTGAATTCAGTTTTGACTGGTAAGTGTTTTTGTCACTAATGCCAAAGGGGAAAATTGTTGACATTCCAGTCATGTTTGTTATTAGTGACATACACTTATTTAAATTGTGAGTTCATAGCAAGCATATTGTATAGTTAATAGTGTTAACCAAGCATTTTAGTTGTTACTAAGTTCTACAGTTGCTGCCAAGTCCTTTGGACAGATTTTAGTTTGCACCAAGCAGTTACTACTAAGGTGATGATTAGCAGTGTAAATCGAGCATCTTAGTGTATGTCAAGTTTACCAATGCAAACTAAGCTGTACAATTCTTATCGAGTTTGTAGTTGATGTGATGCGAGTCTAGTGTTAACCAAGCTACTCAATGTTAACCAAGTGACTTAGTTTATACCGAGTTTGAGGTGATAGCATTGACCAAGCTATGTAGTGTGAATCAAGTGATTCAGTTTATATGCCAAATTTCACAATATTTGTCGAGTCACTAGTGTAGATTGAGTTCAAGAATACTTGGAAGTGATAAGTATGGACCAAGATTCTATGTCTACCAAGTGCATAACGATGCTGAGCATTGATAGTAGATGTCAAGTATCAAAACCTCACTAAGTCAGTCTTCAAAACTTGAGTTTCTACACTTTGGCCGACTTTTTAATATTTGTGTAAACTTGTATTATGGTTGACTTTGTAAATATGTAATTGGATTGATATTTATGTAATGTATTGTATCACATCCAAACCATCGAAGAGAAGTAATGTAATCATTAGAGAAAGAGTAGAAGAGTGAATTACAAAGGCTACAACAGTATAAGGAGCAATAAAGATTTATCTATCACAGAAAGGTGATTTATAGACTTAGAGGAAACTCATTCAGAAAACCAAGTTGCACATTAGAGATTAGCTACTGCTTCATCCTAATGGGTGGATAAGTCAAATCCTTTAACAAGGTAGACCTAACAGTCTTATGTAATTCTCTTTATCGAGTGCATACTTCATTATATGTTGGTAAATCCTTTTGCAAGGTGGACATAATAATCCTTATTGCTCCTAATAGGGCAGATCATTAGAAGTGATCATTGTAAGCCTTAATAGGCTAGCTTTATACTGTAGTACTAGAGCTTGTGAGTATCATCCCCACCCCAATTTTACTTTCTATTTGAAAGTTTTCTGGGTCACCAAATTTTGTGTGTTAAAGTGTTGTGTATGCTTTCTTGTTTTTAGTTTCTCATGCATGAAATTGGATCAAAATATACATAAGGATTAATTACTAATCAAGGATAAAGTTTTATAAGTTATTGATTTACCCCTCCCCTCTCAGTAACTTAGTCTGTCATAATATTTCCAACAATTTAGACTATGAGCCCCTTTGCTAGCATTTTTTGCTTAATTTATCCATTATTCATCTTTGATCAAATCATCACTTTCCTATTTATTTGATTATAATCTATGGTTTGACCACCTTATCCTAAGTATTTTATTTAATTGAAATAACTTTTCCCATATTAATAAAATTAAAATCCCCAAAGTATCTTAATTTCTATATTAAAAAATAAAATAAAAGGCATTTTCGTCTCACATAAGGGGTACACTTTTCTATGTGAGAGGAATATTTATTTTCAAAATAACTTTAGTCCTCCTCCACACATTTTTTTTTTCCTCTTAAACATCTTTTTGATCTTTCTTATTTGAGATTCTTGTGCATATCGATCACTCAAGGCTCATTCTCCACCCTTGATTATGCCTTTTAATCTCTACCATCCATTTCTCTTTAAAGGGAGGCTCTCTCCTTACTATCTCATCTCTTTTTCACTTATGCTAACATTGTGTTGGGGGTTTTCTTATAAATTTTGGATCATTTGGAGCACTTAGATAATTATTGCATTCTTTCTTTCTTATCTAGTCTCCATTCTACTTACATTATGGCATACTCTTTAGCTTAGTTTCCTCTTATGCTCTAGCTTAGCTCACATAACTTAACTAGGTGGTTCTTGTAACTCTTTTTCAGTTTGCATTTTATTCTAGTATATCTTGAATTTGTATTGCATCCACCATTTATTCTTGGATATTGGCATTCTTTCCTATACTCCTTTAAATATCTCATTCTATGGTGCACCTTACAAGGGTTACATAGCTAGGTTCATTTGAGAGCTACCATAGTACTATTTACACTCTTACATGTCATAGATAAAGATCTCTAAGTCATCATTCAAGGTTCTTAATCTATTGGATCCCTTTGATATAATACCTTAGAAAAGTGTATTACTTTGGTATACATTTTTGGTGCCCACCGTGGGGTTGGACATTAATTTTTAGCTCTATTTTTCTCCTTTTTGTCACTCTTTACATTTGCAAGTTTGGATTCTAGTTTTGAAAACATAAATACCGTACAATACTTTCTTTGTGATCATACGATACTTTATGTTAAAGGATACAATAAATGGCTAGTATAAGTATCAAAGTGGCATTTCTTATTTTATCATTCTATTTTTTGGGAAAGTATTGTACTATCTAATATAGAGTATCATACTAGGCAGAAGTATCACCCAGACATACTAGGAAGTATCGTACAATACTAGATCAGCTAGTACTATTGTTTTGACTATACTGGTTTCTCAATCTAGCTTTTAGATTGCATTTTTCATTTCCAAACTTCCATATTTTGGTTTATTGGTTTTCTAACAAGTCCTGATAATGGTTTTGTAGGGTTATTTCAAATTTCACTAGTCATTTAGATGTCCTAACCCTTGTTTATTTTGTAGGGCCCTCTCTTGCTTGCTTTCTTACTAAGGAAAAATTGTAAAACAAAGGGCTACTAACATTGTTGTAGGGTTGCCCAAGAAAAAGGAAAAAAGTTTTTTGTGTCTTTATTTCATTTCAAGTGGGGCATATACTAGTTGTTTCATTTTCAAAGGCACATAAAACCCTTTAGTAAGGCTTCTTTGTTGGTAGGAAAGTATTATCTTCACCTTCTAGTTGAATGAGAAATCTTGATCTTTCATTGAATCAAGAAAATGGGTGGGATATTCCACACTTTAGTGGTCTTAATCAACTTGCTTGGAGTTTTTGGGGGAAGCATTGGGGAATAAGAGAGTATGCTCTTCACCTACTTGGTGAGGCATAAATCTTGACCTCCTTGGTATGGATCCATTTTGTTCAAATCTCACTAGTGAGATTCTAGCTTTAGATGGCCTACTAAATTGGTGGAAAGATACCAATAGGAATGACCCAAACTAGAAACAAGAAAAAACCCAACTAATCCAACCCACTATAATCAAAAGATCTTAGCAAAGGAAAAATCCTTGGGAGGCATAACAATTGACTTCACTTTGTGAAATTACTTGTGGGATTATGACCATGAGGAAATCACTAGGTGTGTATGCTTAAGGTACCCTTGTGGCTATCAGGCCTATTTTGTCTTGTATCAAGTGCAAAAGGGGGTTTATAAATAGAACAGAGGATAGCCTATTTGGTGACTCAATATTTTGGTGCATAGATCAATCCTAGTGGACTACCCAGATCACCCCAAAATTTTACACTCACCATGTGTTCCTTGTGGTGCCTCTCCTATTTGATTTTTGTGAGTCATTTTGATGGATGAAACCTTGATGATCTTTCTTGTGAGTGATCATGATTAGGCCCATGAGTGGTCTGCACCCTGGGGGTGATTTGATTATATTATTGCATTATTAGGTTGATTATGTTGTTGCCTAATTTATGAGATTACAATGTGTTAAGATGGTTTTATTGAGGATTATCAATGTATATTGTTGGGTTTATTATGATGTGATGGTGCAACAGAGATTTACCCTAATCATTTCAATTGTTATGCAAATGGATTATTTTAAAAAAATTAATTAGATGCTTTGATTACATGATTTTGCATAGTTGTCACTTTAGCTATTATTATTGTACATCTACACTTGATTGTATCCATTTATTGTGCAGGGCTTTTAATCCCCTACAACAGCATATAGAGTTATTGATCATACCTTTCACATTGAGCCAATATTGCCCATGTATGAATGATGTATCTTTATTGATATTTTAATCCTCTGGTAATTGGTAAATCCAAATTCATAATGCATTTTGTGATTGGACCCATGAGTGTGTATGTGTATTTAAGAATCCACAATGCTCGTGGAAGTTATCTAATTATTGTGATTTAATGTCATGAGAGAATTTTATATTGATTTAACTTTCTTTAATTACCGATAGCTTTGTCGTAGTTGAATTCCATTTAATTGGAATTATCTGATTTTGGTCTGGGTTGAGAAGGGATTTAATTAAGTGATCCAATTATTTTCCTATTTTAATATTTTACTTTTAAAGTGAACATATATCCCAAAAAGGGAGTTCTTTCTCACTTCTCACCTTTTGAATTAGAAATTTTGAGAGCAAAATCCAAATCCTCTTGAGGAATTATTATTTGATTCATCGTAGGAGCTACGGGTGTGGGATCATTGTGAGGTTGGTCTCGTTGGATCCAAATTGGGGATATTTTGGTTTGCTAAGCTTCTAGGTGACCTCCACAAAGTCCTCCACAAAGTAATTATTTTATCATGTGCATTCCTATTTTTCTCATTTTGGCTACCAGGTAGGGCTCTCTCATAGTTATGGTTTGGCTCTATTTTAGAGTCTGTTTTGGATAGCATTTTCCTAAGAGGTAAAAAACTAATGTTCCCCTCTATTCATGTATATTGGCTCTACCAAGTTGGGTGGGTACAAGCATTTAATTACTTTTTGACTTCAGTTTTGGGATTTTAGACCATTATGCTAGCCATTTTTTCATTATACAAACTTTGAACATGAATTTTATTTTATATTCGAGGGTTTTATACCCGTTTGTAAAAAGGGTTTTAATTTTGTTGGTTTTTGTCAATGTTGGATTTTAAGCATTTTTTACTTTGCCTCAATTTGTGTGCCACCTAATTTTCTTGGGTGTTTCTTGGCACTGATGATGGTTGTGGATTTGGATTATCCATAAGGATTCTAATCTAGCCATATTTGCATTCTTCTTGCATTGGGATTCATGTTGAATTACTCTCAACTATATGTTTGGTTGGGTGATTTTGTACCTAGTGTTATTGTTTATGATCGAACCCTTTTTGTTATTTGATGGGCACTAGGATTCATGTAGAATATGTACTTCCAGATTTAGGCCAATTGAGTGAGTTCATGATGTTTGGTGTTTTGTTGCATCATTTGGATTCATGTAGAACCCATACTCCCAGATTTAGGCCAATAGAGTGAGTCATGATGATTGGTTTTGTTGCATCATTGAGATTTGTGTAGAATTTTTATTTTTGGATATAGGTTGGTTGAGTGATTTGTTATACTTTTTTTTTTATGCTTCTCATCTAGCCCTTATTATTAATGATCATTGTGTAGTTGGTGTACCCACACACGAGCATGTGAGTGTGTACTTATCAAGGTCTTATGAGTCACGAGCTCCTAATTACTTGTTGGTAGAGTTATGTTCATTGGGGTTGGGTTGGGAAATTACATTGCCTATGGGAGCTCATCATGTGATGACCATGGGTATGTAGGGTAGACCAGTGGAGTGGCTTCTCTCATAACCCCAGGTCATGTTCCTAGCGAGATGTACATGAAGAAGTTTCTAATAAGTGATAACTAAATAAATTCATGGGTAATTAACTAAGATAAGAAAATATTACATACCTACATGGCTATTCTAAAGGTGTACTACATGTTCAGTTATTCAAGAGTAATTATTTACATGGCTTCTTCGATGTATTGAGCACTATAAATTCCTGAGGGAGTGGTTTCATTGCATTGTCTCATTATCTTGGTTTCGATCCTCTATACTGTTTAGTGTGAGTGTTAGTCATGAATGACTATACTATGTGATTGTGGCCCAGTCATTGTCTCCATTAGCATGGTGGGAGTGGGCCTATGGGTTACCATGTGGTTGGGAGGCATACCTACCTATACCACTACTGAGGACTAATGTATAGAGATGGTCTATTTCCAGTTTGAGGTTGATGTTGGATATTCACTTGGTACTTTGGTATATTTGAAGTATGTTTCCTTGTGATTTATGTTTTACTTTGGATGCATTTGATATCGTGTCTTTATTATAGTAGTTGTTACTTGATGCGTTCCTTATTATGATGTTGTATCTTATGGTTTAGATGAGATTCCTTACCAATTCTTTAGATAGTGTTATTACTGATAGATTAGCATGATTGGATGCACCTTTCCCTCATGTTATTATTGATAGTATTGGTAAGAATGATCTCATGATACAACTGCAACTATCTTGTTGGAATTTTGAGATTCATGCTCTGGGGATGGCTAGGTCCTTTGAGGTCTCATGATGCTATTATGGATGGGAGGAAATGAGCACGATTTTTGTTAGTTTGGTGGCTTCATTGTTTGTGTTTCCTTCTTGTAATATTTGATTTATTCTCAAGTATTTTCATTGTGATGTTGCTTGTGCATTATTACATTAGATGCTATGGATTTGATGTTACATTTATTTGATCTCTTTTATGCTCTTGAGTGACCATTCCTTGATTTACATGGATTTGGTACTCCCCAATGTGGAGGTTTCATTTTTTTATACATTTTATTCTTGCCTTGATGTTGTGTTGTTGGTATTTCTCACATGGGAAGGGTAGTTTCTCATATGAGAATGTATTATCTCACGCAAACATACATTGTCCCTCATGCTAGAATGTACTTCCTTGCACAATCATGTACTTCCCCAAATAGCGAAATGAAGTCTCACATAGAATGGGTACTTCCTCATGCAGCATGATGTGAAGGCTCACGTGAAGCAATGAAAATCCTTGCGCACAGTTAGGAAAGGTCTCACATGGAGAAGCAAAGTCTCATGTGAGATTTTAGATCAACATTTCCTCATGCGAAAAACAAGATCATTTAGGCTTGGTCGAGGATATTTTGGAAGTTGGTTTTGCACACCCTATTGGGTTTTACACCTTCCTAGTTCAAAATAGATTTTCTATGGGGTTTAAAATATATTATTTAAGTATAATTTGACATATATTTAATAATAATCCTTATACTTGAGATATATTTTAATATATGTGATGATTCATTTGAGATAGATTCCAAACTCTTCAACTTAAGATAAGGATTCTTGGAAATTTCAGGGCTTCAAAAATTCAGACTTAGCCAAATTTTAGGAGTCAACATTTGTCTTTTAGCATGGTGTCTATTAGATTAGTGGTTGTAACTTTGAGCCCTCATCCTGTGTATGACCATTGTCAATCTCTGCTTATAATTCTTGATTATGTTGTGATTAGTGGAAATGTACTTGTTTTTCTAACCATGCTAAGAGCTCTTACTTTGGGTTTGAAAGAGAACATCCCCTTTGTATATTCTCATGATTTGTGTGATATTTAGTTTGTGAGTTATGGTTTCGTGCTTGGAGATATTTGGAAGTGTTGTAAGACTTCTGCTGATGTAGGTGAACATGTGAGTTTAGCCATATTCCCTATTCTTAGCACCTTGTTTTGATGTTTCATTATTGCACTTGGTTACTTTATATTATTGATTCAGTAACTTATCTTAACAAAGAAATTATTCAGTGCATGATTTATCCTTGTTGTCCAAGGATCATTGGGCGGGGCATTACATCTGTTGTCAAAGCCCATGTTCAAACATTGGGATCTCTATGTATATGTTGCCCACATGGTTGATTTTGTGATTGTGTGAGTGGGTAAAAGCTCAAACCTGTGTCACCTTTTATAAAGTAATGGGATATCATAATGCAATAATTCAACATTAATGACAAAGAAAATGGTATTTGTGTTTAGAATTTGAAGATGATGTAAACTAATGAAATGTATAGAATTGGATGAATTTTATGCCTATAATTTTTATAATTTTTTTGAGTAATAATTTATTTATTTTCTTTTATTTTGAAGTCCCTTTTTTAATGCTAAAAAATATAGGGTGTAGTTCCCGTCAAACAAGTATATGTAAATCATCTTTTTTTGTTCTGATTTGAAAATATCTTATAGATGACATGTATAGCTAGGGAACAAAAAAGAAATAATTATTTTTTATCTATGTTTTCTTTGTTATAAGTCGTAAATCTTGACCTTACCAAAATCCAACAATTTTTCCCTCCCATCAAAACTTCCCTATCAAATCTACACGTTCTTGAAAAGAAATTATATATTCGTGAAGACGACTCTCTCCTCTAGAGATAAATATATTTTTTTGGTTTTTTTAATATGATTTACTATTTTTTTCCTTTTTTGGGGGAGCATCTTTTGAAATGTTAAAATATTGACTTATAATATTTTGAAATTATAACATATTATAACTAATCAAAATACTCAAAAATTTATATAATGATAATATTGAATCTAAGATCTATAAAAGGATGGGGCGGGGGCCCTAGCTCGGTTGGCTAAATCTTCCCTGTTGCAGGGGGTTGGTCACAGGTTCTAGTCTCCTCCGTCCTCGTGGTACCGATGGGCGTGTCGCGCCAGCGCTACTGGTCACATTAAAAAGTTTACCAGGCGCATTGCAGTTTATAGGGGGGCTGTGCTGCACTGATTCCTGCAGTCTAAAAAAAAAAAAAAAGATCTATAAAAGGGTATTTTTAGTTTTTGATAAAGAAATTAGATTTGATCAAAACAAGTTTTGGTATCCTAAACGGTGACATGGATCTATGCTTTACTCGAGTACTCTCTTTGTGGCTATTGTCATACTTGACTTATTATTTAAATGAGCTCTTTGGTTATTTACTATTGGAGTTGGAAATTCCCCCATTTGAGATTTTTGTTTTGGTTCATGATGACTATTCTAAATGTGCTTTACTGTTGAACAGTCTTGTGTTGTGACTCTATCGTGTTCATCTCGAACCTCTAGTAGTATGTAAAAGGGATACTATCATAGAGAACATGATAATGTATTTGTGAATAGAGGTAAATGTGTTATTAAAAATGAAATCATATAAATGATGATTAAACGTAATGTCATTCTTGAAGGAAATTTGAAAAGATATGTACTTGTTTTATAGTAAGTGACCCTTGAACCCTTGCTTCAAAAACCTTTCAATTTAATTGTGCATTAATGCTTGTGTTATGATTAACTAATGAAGTTGTGAAAGAGAAGTAATGACGGTTTCAATGTGATAATTATCTTTCATTTCATGTCTTATGCCAATTTGGGCATGTCTGCTCTTTGGTTGTTTTGGACATTTCGCCTATGCTTGTCTTAGTAATCAAGACTATCTAATTTTGCCTATGTATTTTATCTTAAGTGGTGAATCAAAGTCTTAGGTCTTAGGACTCTCTAAAATTCATCATGGTGTAAGCCTCATCAAGATATTTCTGACACATTTAGAACAAAGTCAATCAGAGTCCAGACATGAAAGTTATGGCCTCCAGAGTGAAGGCAATTTTTGTGTTGATTTGGAATTTTGTATGAGTCAACATCATTTTCTCACCTGGGACATTTCCACATGTGTCTATGTAATGCCCCGCCAAGGGATCCAAAGAATTTTACTAAGTTTGCCAAACAATTTTTTTTTTAAACATGAAAGATAAAACCATTCATAACATTCGCGGAAGCAATAGTAACATCCAACTGAAAGTAATCATAACATAACAGATTACATTCTTCATGGATCCCTTAATGTAGTATCACATCTAAATTAACTATTCATCTAACATCACATCCTTATGAAATAACAATGATATAACCAACATTCTTAAACTACATACAAGTGTCCTTTTTTTGTAATTGCATTCTAGATTGCTCAATCATCCACTATACATGTTACAAGGTATGAAAAGCTTAAAAGAATAAATAATCCATGTAAATAAAGTACATCATCATCCAATATTAATCCATGATGCAATAAAAGTAAATGAAACTATAAACAATACATGATACATCATCATCATAAAGATCTAGACATCCATCATGTAAGATAACCATACATCACAAACATAAATAACTAAGTGCACAGTTCCTCCCAACCGTAAATAGCATCATTAGACCATCATGGATCCTAGCCATCCCTCCGTGCATAACATTCCAAAGCACTGAAGAGATCATCGGTATTAACATAGTAGGAATGTCACTCCTAAAAACATCCTACTAACATTCAAAGTAAAGCATAATAAATCATCAACTAACATATGCAAATCATCAATGTAAGGAACATACTAGTAAATACATCTATCATAAGGTATATCATCTATCATAATGATCCAAGAACATAATGAAGATAAATACCAACCAAGAAAGCATCAGCCACGGTGTCTCAGACGGATCTCAAATGATAAGAGTGGAAAATACACTACCACCCAACCATGTGGAACCTAAGTGGTCCACTCCCACCGTGCTGAGGAGATAATCTCAAGTCCCAAATAGGATATCATAACCACATATCATAAATTTCTATAAGTCCAGGAATCCTAAAAGTATACTACTCAAGGGTTCCATCACACAAAATCGACATCTAATTCCCAGAGGCACAACAATGACATGTAGGAAACCTACTCTGCAAGCGGGAAAGTGTCATCGCATTTATCACGCACAAGTTACCCTGATAGTTAGCTAAACTCCATGGGTCCATATTGATCTCATGTGGCCACGAGTATCCTCTCATACTGACGAGGCATACTACGGAATGCACAGTCGCAACCATGCGTTCTCACTACTCCCATCCTAGCCTGTACAAGCGCTCAAGGCATGGGCGAGAACCAAAACAATTATCTTTTTAGGTTCATTTAATCCTCATTTAGTGTGTAAATATTATCACTTATTAACCAAACTTACAATGAGTTACCCTGGCAGCCACTTAGGGCCCCGGCCCCCATTGCAAGCCACTTCCCGACACTACAAGTAGATAACCTACCCTAAGCTCATAGAATCATAAAAATCACCACAGTCCTGTACAAGCGACCGTAAAGAAAATCCAAAAGATAATCCATAAAAAGAATCATCAAATAATATAAGCATCAAATATTCATAATAAGAATCATCAAATCTCCAAGATAAGAATCATCAAATCTCCATGAGCATTTGGAAAAAGCATCCATAGAAAATCATGACCACAATAGTTCTCTGTTGGCAACTGAAGGCATCACTGATAATCATAAGTATCCATTGGTTCTCAACAAGCAACCAAGAATATCTCAAAATTATACTGATCGAAGACTCCAAAATGATTGAGTCAAATATGTCACAACATGACATCATCAAGAAATAAATCCACATTTCAGTCCCATCATGGCGACTAGAAAATAATCCAAGGATAACTGATCAATGACTCAAAAATGATTAGCTCAAGTGTCTCATACACATACATCTTAGCTTCACACATGAAGACTGATGAACAATAATAATCAGTAAATACAAACATTTCATAGAGCACACGATCACATTACTATGGTTGGGCTTATAAAGATCGAGACCAAATAAGATCAACATGCCAACACATCTCATAACCCCCGAGCCTCTGGTAACAGCTTAGGACTGGTCAACACTAGTCAACCCAAAACCCAAAATAAGAAGCATATAGAATACACGATGCAAATACATGTTTTGGTTTACTAAAATCATATAGTTGAATAATGTGTAGGGGTTTCCAGTTTTATGTTTGCAAGTATACCTCAAGTGTCTAAGTTTCATTATTTGACCTACAAGTCAACCCATTTGTTCTCCGATAGCATTATCCTTCCATTATTAAGAATTACATTCTAAGAATAACCTAAGGATAAATATTTACTTATTAAATCATTTGCTTTATTTGCTAAGATCCATAGTACTAATTGGATAACTCTTCCTTAATGTTACTTCTACATTTCAACATAATCAAACGACCATTATTCATTTATAAAAGAAATAATTATCAATCTTCGAATAAGAAGAAGATAACTTTATTTATCTCAATCCATTAACATAGGTACACCATCCATGACCTATTACATCTTATTAATTAGAAACTTAATTAAGTATTAATAAAGTTTGATTCTTTTAATTTAATCGTTATCATCATTGACAACCATATAATATCTAAAGTCATAATTCAAGTCATAAGACTTATCAACTTCGATATAGATAATCTACAATCTCGTTAAAAGAATTATATCAATTAAATCTCTATTACATAACTTAATTATTAATTAAATCTAATTAACTCTCATTAATTGATTTAATTAATAATTACATAACCATAGCAACGTTCCAATTAATATCAGTTGACTAATAACCAACTAGAATTCTATAAGTTGAAAGTCAACTATAATTCAATACTCAAATGATCATATTAAGAATTCAATAATAATAATCTTGTTAATAATTAATAACAAGCTATATTGGAAATCTTATTAATAATTCTATACTAACAAAGTTCTCATTTATATTTTAATAATAACAAGTTATAATAAATCCCCAATACCAAGTATTATTATCTCAAATAAGTTTCCCCTATGTACGTTGATTCAGTTAATTGATACTCCTCCAAATTATTAACCAATTCAATTTGATTAATATCTTTTACAGTACTTCAATCATTAACTAATCTCTTCTAGATTAACTCTGATCGTAATAATTGATAACTATTTAAACTATTTATACTATTATTTATTAATAGTTTGTTAGACCCAACAAACATTAATAAATAATAAACTCATTAAAACTATTATTAATCGATCTAGAGAACTTTACATAAGCTTCATTAGTTAACTCTTAATACCATTAAGGTATATCAATAATTATAACGTATTAACAATTCAGATTATAACTAGGTTATTAAATGTTATAACAATAATTTTGACCCTTGTCAATTAAATCCAATATCATTAAAGTCTCTTCATTTAAAAACGTAATATAAAATTACCATTTCTAAATTATTTAATATATATTAAATAGTATTTAATATACATTATAAAAAGTCCACTATATAAACTATATTAAAATCTCTTTTCTTTTAATTTTCTCTGATTTAAAAATTCATTTACTTAGATTGACTAATAATTAATTACACTTCTTCTACTATTAACTAATCTTAATTAAATTTGATTTAATTAGATTAGATAATAAACCATATAAAACTAATGCATATTAATAAGATTCTACTAAGGGAAGATTGCAATAATATTTTTAATTCATTCCATGCTTTGATATATTATTTTTGTGAAGTATAAGCATAAAGAACTCTTGGTTATGGAAAATGGAAAAATATCTGTCCTTGAATAAAACAGTCTCAGTACGACGGCCATATCTCCCTAATGAACCATTGGATCGGGCTGAAATTTAAATATGTTGGAGAGGGCCAAGTTGCGTTAATTTTGATTGGAGCGATCGAATAAATTCGATCATGATAAAAAGTTATGAATGACTGATTTCGGATCTATCCAAGGGGCAGCAACAGGACAATTAAAAATTTCTTCTTAAAAGGTAATTGTTCTCTAAATTTATCCAATAATTTCACTAATGGATTTAGCCATAAATCTTGAAACCATTTTCAAATCTATTTCAATTTGATTCTAATTCGAACCCAAACCCGTTTTCTCTCTTTCTTTCTTTTTTTAAATCCATGCACATAAAATTCTCAAATAAATTTAATTGCCCAAATTGAAAATGCATACAATAAAAATATGAAATTCCTCAGAAGACATATGGAAGACACGAAGAAGACAGGAATGCATGATGCGAAAATAGCATAAGAAAAATCACAAGAATCTACCCAGATTCTGATGCTAATTCGTTCTTCCTCAGAAAATCCGCAGAGCAAGCTCCCTTCTTCAGAGTTCTTGAGTCCTCCAATGCTCCAATTGCTCTCGACGCTATCCCTAAGCTTCTATGAATGCCTGAATATAAAGAGCTCTCAATAAACTTTTGGAATGCTTCTTGAAACAGCTGGAAGGTGTCACCAACTAAGCATGGGTCTTTTCCAACCTTTTTGATGAGTCAGAGTTGTAGACACCTTGTGCTTAATTGATGAACTAACCCCCGTGTTGTTGACACATGTTAATTCTCATGCAAGCTTATAACTCCAATTTACTTTTTAAATAATCTCTATTTAAATTTTATAACTTTCATTTTAATTTTTATAACTTTTATTATTATTTTATTTATTACTTTATTATTATTTTATAATTATTATTAATTTTAATTTCTAGTTTTCTTTTATTTAATTCCTTACCTCAATAATTCACATTTAATTAATCACAATCAAAATATCAAAGATCATGATATTTTATTAATTTTCTCAAATAAATAATTTATTAATTAAATCTATTTGTTAAGACTTAATTAATAGAAAATTCACCATAGACCTCCAAGATAAAATATGAAAACTCATCATAGAACAAATCATACAAAATAAATCTAAAGGGTTTAATATCACGAATTACGTCATCTGACGCATTCAGAGGGTACTCAACTCAGATACTTGTCCTAATTTTCAATTAGGACAAATGGCTTAAAGGGTAGGGATTTGGACTTGAGAATTTATCTCCCCTCTCTTATCATTAAGATAATATGATAGGGTACGCTCATCTTGGCAAATTCAGGGAAGTCGATACTCGGTATCTGCAACCTGCATAAAAACCATGCATGTACAAACACAATATATACTAAATTAAACAGGCAATGGCAGGAAGTGGTGCATCGTGTAGATCCCGACTAGCAGGTGACTACGACTCCCTTTCTTAACCACATCAGACACGCCATACAAAAGTAAACACGCAAAGCAAACACGCACACCATACACATGCAAGTATGGGGTAAGTATCCATAAGAAAACACATATGGTAAATCATCTTACTAATCATCATTAATAATTGAAAGCACTGAAAATAATCATCATGCATACTTAAAATGTAAAGTCTAAGTAATCTCATCACATAATAAACTGAATCCATAGCACAATATCTGATAATCTCAAAAGAATGTTGCTAACCAACAACATAAAACTAGCTCTAAAAGAGTCCGGCAACAATAACAAAATGCGAACTAGGGGCAGGCACTACAGTCTAAGTTCCTACACAACTGTATAACAAATTTTAGTATTGAAATTGGATATGATTGAATCTTGCAAAATGAATAAGAAAATGTTATGGACTAAGAGAATGGGTATAAGAAGATGATGTTTAGATCAAATTACTTTATCTCATTATTGCCCCATTTTTTTACAAATCATCATTTTTTGGTCTAGAGGAGCTTGTATATCTGATGGTTGATTTTCCTTAGTCTATTGTGTCATCTTCCTTTCCAAAATCTATGCATTTTTCTCCCCCATAAGTTAAGTCTAAATTGCTGACAAAATGTAGTACATAGTTGGGTATTTAGTGAGCATTATGGAGGAGAGTATAAAAAAATAAATATAATAAAAAGAAGAAATCAATATGATAAAAGTGTAGTAATCTAATGATATACCTTTGTATTGGTGGGATGGTTTGTTTTGATGAGTTCATAGTTGTTTTGCCAATAGTCATGTTCTACAATAGGAGAACATGGTGAAAAGAGAAAAAAAAAGGAAATATTTCTAAGAAACTAGAAAGAGAATTTCTACAAATAATAATTCTAAAATGTAAAAATTAACAATAAGCAGAACAAATATTTTTTTCAAACATGACTACTCTTTTTATACAAAGTTTACAATCAATTTTTTTTAGTATATCTTGTATATTGTAAGAAAAAGAAAGGTATTATCCATTAATATTAATTTTGATAAGCTTATTTGGCCATTAGATGTCTATCGAATGTAGGAATGATATAGATTTCATTCCCTTTTTAAGTTTACAAAAAAGAGTCATGGTAAAGTTTGAGATAGGCTGACAAGACAAAAAACTAGCCAATTAGATGTGTTTCCATGATATTGGAGATATTATTTGGAGAATATTACAAGCCTAAATATACGAAAAGGATCTACAACAAAATAGCCTAGATGACTACTACTAGAGATTAGTGCACATGTAAAGGCAATGGCTAAAGGGTAAACTATTTTGTTTACCCCTATCGCTGTGCCTAGCCTGTACCCTGCCTTGCCGTCAGTGCAAATGTACCCTGCCATGTACTCTGACAGAGCGTGACAGTCCCCCTGCACGTCACCTCCTGTGATTTCCTTTCTATGATACACTTTTATTTTTCAACTCCTTACAACTTGATTTCATAAATGAGCTTTAGCCGTTGCCAACTTGGTAATTTATTTCAACCAAGATCGCACCACTACAATGGCTGCAAGACAAGATTTTTCATGCCATGAAATAAATGACACACCCACTTTCTCCTGTATTAAAAAAATAAGCGGGAAGCTTCTACATTTCCACAGCAAAATAAGCAGGAAGCTTAATTTAATCACAAAAACATTAATAAGTTTGTTCTTCCTTTCCTTATTTTCTTATATGTGGATGAGGAACATATTGTTTTGGTTGTTAAATCTATAACCTTCGCTTGGATCTATTGTAATCAGTGGCTGTGATTGGCAAACCATCTACCTCCCCGCTCTTCACCAAGCAAAAGGTATGCAAGTTCTACTCTGCTGCTCAGTTTTGCTTTTATTTTCCACTCCGTTTAGGTTTTTTAAAGAAAAATGAATGTCGAGTAATAAATTGCCTTCTGTTCTTGTTGCCTATTGTTGGAGGATTGTGCTATCAATATATGCAATTTTCTAATTATAATCATAATAGACAATAAACTTCACAGCCTTCTAAATGTCATGTTTTAGATTTTAAACAATCAACCTTCCAAGTGTCCTATTTTAGATTTTAAACAATCTGGAGATTATGATGATAAAGGTAAAGAAGGTTCATTTCATTTAAATAGTATGAAGTGAGAATAGCTAAAGTTAATAAATTTTGTTTGTCATGGAAATCAAGGAGTTGGAGTAGAAAAACATGACAAAAAGTAGGTTAGCTTGTTTCTAAATCTATAATATTTTTAAAAATAAATTAACTTTTTTGAATTAATATGTTATTTTAATTTGTGTCATTTAGATTCAAAAATTTGTAGATAGCTAACCGATACTAGTCAATGGGGATTTTTGAAGTGTGAATTACCATGTAGTTGACACAATAACAACTTATAAACAATAGGAAGAGTTCATGTGGGTGATTTAAGGGAATTTTTTGGTTAGTGTTTTAAGGATTTCTATTTTACTATGTTAGTTATAAAAATAAAAGTAAAAGTTTGTTCTAAACATATTTTCTTAAATGAGGAGAATTTAAGTTGGAGTAGAAAATTTTCTATATGGAAGATTTTAGTGTTATAGATAAATAATAGATTGTAGATGTTACAAATCATTAAAAAATAGTGTAGATTCAATTAATTAGAGTTTTTTATGATAGAAAATAATTATAATTTTATAATTATTATTTTTAATTAATATAATATTCTTTTATTGATTAAACATTACCAAAAAAAATTGATAACACAAGACCTCTTCGATAAGAGGCTAACAATCTACGTTGTCTTGTATGCTCTTGTCCATTAAAAATTGCAATCTTAAATGCTCACTACATACATAATAATAATAATAATAATAAAATCTCATAAAATTAAAGTATAAAAATTAAAACATTTAAAGAAACCTAATAAATATATTTATTGTTTATGTCTTCACTTAACTTTTCTCCTCTATATTAATCAATAATTTTTTATGACAATGATCAAAACATTAAGAAGTTGCATTTGCATACTTAATCACATTGAAAGTGAAATTATGATTTTTTTTAAATAACTTTATACATGTCAAGAGTTAGCATTTGTATAGTTAATTATGTTGAAAGTGAAGTCAGAAAATACTTTAATTTTATGGAACAATGAATTAAAAGAAATGATGTCATCTAATGAACAAGAAGACAAATTTGTTCACATCAAAATATTATATATTATTTACTAGATAAGTTTATTAGAAAGTGGTGACTCTTAGTCAATTATAAGTCAAAGCTGAAATAATTTATTTACTAATAATAAAATAAATAATCTAATATACTTATTTTGTTTGTAACTATCTCATACTAACTTTAAAAAATTATTTTATATTAAGATTTGAATGTACACAATCACTTCATCTAAAAAATGAATGTTTACATAAAGAGTGAGACATAAGATTGTGATGGTCACAACCCAATAAGAATTTAAAATTTACTAGTCTATAGTTTCATCACTACAAAGTAAAAAATAAATCCCCAATATTATAATAAGATTAAAAATAAAAATAAAAAATGCATTTATGATCTTTAAAATCTTTATATATTTAATAAAAATAATATACATTATAATATTACAATAAATATCAGTCCAAATCACTCTAAATAAATAAATAAATTATTACACATTAACTACTATTTTACAACTCATTATCAAATTTAATTTTAAAAAATATTTCTTTAACATCAATTGCATTTCTTTCACATCAGTCATAATTCATTTGCATCATTTACATTGAAATACTATTGATTTAGCTTTGAGGTGAATTTTGTGGAATCCTTCATGCGTGCAAGTGTTAAAAGTGGTCATAATGTCATTTGAATTATATTTTATATCGTTCTATTATCCACTTACTTTGAAGCCAAAATAAGTGGTACAATTGATCTAATACTTACACAAATGTTCCAATAATCAAGAATAAAGTTAACATAATTATCTAATGATCTCTCATTGAAACAAGAACAATTTTAAATACTCTACACTCCTAGTCCTAATTTTTTCTTCTTTTTTTCTATGGGGGTCATCCATAAAGAAGTTTTAGGTACCTGATATGGAAAATCCATAGCAACAAAAAAAGGAAAATAGAAAAGGATAGGATAAGTAGGCCCATGAAGAAAATTAGGACTAAAAGGAAAATAGATAAATTACTAAGGGTGAGATTGACTGCTTAAATCACACAATAATATTTTCTTTATGCTTTAAAGTGTTAAACACCTAAA
Source organism: Cupressus sempervirens (assembly GCA_028749045.1). NCBI lineage: Eukaryota > Viridiplantae > Streptophyta > Pinopsida > Cupressales > Cupressaceae > Cupressus > Cupressus sempervirens. Next base: position 393,401,563 of record CM053788.1, on the reverse strand, counting down.
GTTGACTGAGACTCTCTAAGATAAAATACTACAAATTTACAATGATATAGTAGGACTAGTAAATGTTGAGTTCATATCTTAAATTCTATAAAGGGCATTTTTGGGGCTTAATCATTATTGACAAGTGAGTATTAAAGAATATACTCTTTTGTTCTTATCCTTTATATAGATGAGAAAGATATCATCTCATAGTTGTTAAATGCTTATGAAGATGGTATTCCATATTTTTTATTACGGGAAAATAGGTTTAAAGGGACCTCAATCCCTTTACAAATAGATTTTGAGAGGGATCTGGAACTCCACTAAAGAACCTATTACAAGGATAAAACACTATAAATTAGCAACTAACAAACAACTAAGAATCAACATCCTAGTGTATGCACCCTAAAATGGTCATCTTGACAATGTGCCCCGGTTTCATAATTTATTTCAAGCTTGAATCGATATTTACATCACCATTTCCTTTGATGAAATTAAATTATTTAAATAATCATGATCATTTTACATCAATTTCCTTGATTAAATTGGAGTTAATTTATTTAATTAATTTTAAATAAATGGTTGGATCATCTTTATTTATTTTTTATTTAATTAAAGGAATTTGCTCCCTTTTGATTAAATAAAACCCCTCCTCACTTAATTTATGTGCAAAAATTATTATTTTAAAAGAAATAATTAAATAAATGTCACACACTTTATTTTATAAGAAAAGGGATTATTTTACATTTAAATTAAATAAAAACACCCCTCATCTTATAATTTTTATGGAGTTTTACACTCCACATCTCTTAATTAAATGCTAATTGCACATTCTCTTATGTGGGTCACACCTTTTCATAGCATAGCAAATCTCTACACGCATAGCAAATCTCCCTTTTCATTGTATCTATAAAAATGTGAAACAAGAACTCTGAAGATTTAAATTGAATTTATAATTTATGAACTTAAAAGATATTTTGTATTTATTATCAAAGAAAATCTATAATTTTAACCAACATAAAAATAAAAGAATTCACAGAAAATTCTTAATGATTATATTAAACAGCGAAATATTGAAACCAAGGAATGTGTTAAAAATGTTCTTTGAAAATCATGTTCATGACGTGCATTATGCAAGAGTGTACATGACATGCAGGGGGACGGTTGCACTCTATCAAAGTACATGGTAAGGTACATTTGCACTAATGGCAAGGCAAGGTATAGGCTAGGCATAGCGGTAGGGGTAAACAAAATAGTTTACCCTTTAGCCATTGCCACATGTAAATATAGGACCAGCAAGAGGCGAGATTGCACCCCCATCATTATGCACTCATATCTACTAAATTAAATCATTTACAGATTAGCTAGGTGGCCTATCTATGTCATTCGCATGTGAGGAGATAATTTTAATGGTCATGATTGAGTTTTAAGTGTTATTAATGTCATCCAATATAAAAGTTGGTTAACAATAAATTGTTTTCTAAGCTTAATAACTAATATCTATGTCAGGGTACATGGTATGGGCATATAGGAATCTACTTGAGTTAAAGTGAAGCATTCTTAATCTATGTATGATATTGATGGTTTAGATAATTTCTAAGAAATATTTATCATCAATATTTATACTAGTTTGATTGGAAGAATATGGTTTTGGCAACATGACTGTAATTTTTTCTTAAAGCAATTATAAGCTAGCAAAGAATAGTAGCAATTTTATGATTCATCAAGCAACTATTATCTAGGTTGCCTTTATATGTCATTGACTTGTGAAGAGTTAATTCTAATTTTTCATGTTATCAATAGTTGAACATTGTTTGGGATATGTCAGCATTGACACAATTTATCCGCTCTTGTAAAAGTTAATCTATACTTGCATAGAATACATTTTGTACATTAGTATGTCATTGATAGTAGAACTATTTAGCTCCATAACTAGAAAATACACATGTTATATCATGTTACATGTGTAGCATCAAATCATGCACTATCAAGGGTAGGATAGCAAGGTATTTGAAAGATAGTAGGGGAAATAAGTACCTTATCAAATATAGTGCTGCCATGGAAATTGTCTTTCTTTGTTGTAACATGATGAGCATTGTACATGCTAGAGTGGAAGTCATAGGGAGACTGCAAGATGGTGTGACCAGAATGTATCAAGTATAGTGCATTTGGCAAGGCTAAGGTCAATATTGTGTGCCCATATTTGATCCAACAAACTATCAGCTTGTGTTGTTGGTTTGTTGATGATTAAGGTTTGAATTCAGCAAGTATTGATTGTGCTTTTTTTTGTAGTAGCATGTTAATGTTAAAGTCTCCAACAACTAAGAATATGGAATTGGGTAGTAATGTGGTTCTTCATTGACATTAAGGTCAATTTTTCTATTAATGACTTAACACTTAGTTGGTTTCATTGCTACCAAGCTCTACAATTTCTACTGAGCTTATCATTCTTCTAGCAGTGTTAACCAAGTGTTTCAGTTGCTACGAAGCTAAACAGTCAGATCATAGTTCATGATGAGCTTCATAGTGTCTATTGAGCATCTGAAATAGATTGTAGTGCTTGCCAAGTTCTACAATGTCTACTCAACTTCAGAGGAAAAGCACAATGTTACCCAAGCATAGAAGAGTCTACCGAGCTTTCCAATAAAAGTAATGAAGATCTTAGTGTTAACCAAGTTCTATAATGTTAAGAAAGAATATCAGTGTCTGTCGATCTTGCAGTGTTAACCAAGTGAATTCAGTGTTGACCGAGCATCGCAATGTCATTTCAATGATTCAGTATCTACTGAGTTTCTTAGTGTTCACCAAGTCATATAGTGCTAACCAAGTTCCTATTACTCAAAGTGATTAGTATGGACCGAGCTTCAACCTTAATTGAGTGCTAGAGTCTATCGAGTGTTGATAGTGTTTTCCAAGTGTTAGAACATCACCAAGTTGTCTTCAGAACCCTAGTTATAGTAATAGGCTAACTTTGTGAATTATGATTAATTTGGTATTGTAGTCGACTCTAGAAAGTAAATGAGTGGATTGGTATATATATAGTGTATTGTTCACATCCAAAGAAAATAAGTATGTGAAGAAGTAAGAAGAAGTTGAGTTTGAATCGAAGAAGGCTACAAGCAATATAAGGTATAGTAGAGACTTATCTATCATAGTCAGGTATTCATTGCAATTCAAGGATCTTATTCAACAAATCAAAGTTGCAAATTAGAGATCAATCACTAGTTCATCCTAATAGGTGCATTAGTCAAATCCTCTAACAAGGTGGACTTAATAGTCTTATTCCAAATCTCCTAACAGAGTGCATACTTCATTGTATGTTTGTAAATCCTTTCACAAGGTGGACCTAATAGTCCTTATTTCTCCTAACAAGGAAAATAACTAGAAGTGGTCAATTGTAAGCCTTAACAAGCCAACTTTATACTGCAGTACTAAATCTTGTGGGTATCATCCCCACCCTATTTTTACTTTCTATTTGGAAGGTTTATGGGTCACCATATCTTGTGTCAAAGTGTTATGAATGTTTTGTTGCTTTCATTCTTTCATGCATGTAAAGATCAAAATAATATATGAAGGATTAATTGGTGAAGTAAAGTTTTATTGGTTCCTGACTCACCCCTTCCCTCTCAGTAACCTAGCCTACCTTATATTTCCAACAATTGGTATCAGAGTGATTGGTTATTGAGTCAAAATTTTAATAGCCTGAGAAAATATCAAAGACAATGGAGGAATATAGGCTAGAAAAGGCTATTAAGAATGAAAAGTTGGATATGGAATTGGTTATTGGAAAACTCAAGAAAGAAAAGGAGAACCTCTCTCAATCCTTTCAAAAAAGGAAAGATCTTGCAACAAAAATGAATGACAATATCTACATTGAAGAAAGAATTGAAGACTTATGCCATGAAAGAAATTAAAATGAAGCTAATGCAGCAATCAAAGACCTACTTGAGAGGAATCTCAATCTTCAAGAAGAAGTTAGAAAACTAAAAAGAGAGCAAGAAATCCAATCAGTCAAAATGTGTGAAGTTATGGAACAAAAAGACAAAACCAAAGAAGAGATAGAAGAAAAAGATAATGAAATCCAGTAACTATCCCTTCAACAAATAGACTTGATTGATCAACTCAATTGCACATCAAGAGCTTATCAATCTAAGGAAAAAGAATGAAAGACTATAGAATGATCTCAGTATAGAAAAGAAAAGCAGTGGAAGGATGATGAAATCTCAAGAAATCATGAATCGGTTGAATGAGTAAAGTCAATATAGACATAAAGGTAAAGTTGGATTAGGATATACAGATGAAGGTGAATCATCTTAGCAAGGAGCTCAAAATACTTGCAATCATTGTGATAAGATAGGTCATACATCAAACAAGTGTTGGAACAATGGTAAAGCAAAATTCAATGGCAAGTATTACAATTGCAATAAGCATGGGCATAGAGAAACTCAATGCATAAAGAAACCTAAGTTTGAAGGAAAGTGTCACAATTGTAACAAACAAGGACATAAATATTTAGAATGCAAGACAAAGAACTGGAACCCAACAGAGCAAATTGTGAAAACAATATTCGATTTGGATTACAATACATGATGTAGATGTCACTACTGTGGTGAGTTTAAACACATTGGAGAAAATTTTATAAAATATCACATGAGGAAGAGAGACACTACAAAAAGATGTTTTGTATATACAGAACTTGGACATCTTGCCAAGGACTATATGAATAGAGGAAGAATTAAAGATGAAAAGAAAGAAAAGGCTGACAATGTTTTTTTTTAAATGACGCAGCAATGGGTGCAAATAACTCCAAAAAATGCAAGCCAAAGTCCTAAAATTGTTGACACCGAAGTCAATGAGTTGGGTAGCACAATAATTTCAACTTAGTTACCTATGAAGGTTACTAGAACTATGATCCAGATTATGTCATCTAACATCAGTTCTAGTTAGTGAATAGAAAGATCCATATCAGCATTCAAGATATACTAGGATCATCGAGCTATGATGATAGTTGAAGACCTTACCGAGAAAGGTTAAGTCGCTAGAACTTACTAAGCAAGGTCAAGATGCACTAGACCTACTGAGTTTTGAATAGCAAATGTCGAGTTCGTGACTCTACTAAGTACCAAGTTCAGATCGAGTGGTTGTAACCTTCACAAGCTCTAATTTCTCTCTAAGTTGGTAGTTCCTACCAATTCAAGAGACCTTATAAGGTTGAAGGTGTGTTCTAAGCCACAAAGACCAAACTAAGTAGAGGACATCCTATCACTGAGCAAACATTTGTATGATGCATTAATGATGATTTTAAAGATAGAATTTTGTTAAAATGAGAAATTTGATCAAATCAATTCACTACAAATTTACAAAGCTAAGAGTGTAGAGAAATTTTAGAGCCCTCGAGAAATTTGTAGTAATTGGCAAAGATTATTTTTGTGTTCAAGAATTAATCGATCGAATGGTGTCTTCAACAAGCAAAGTGAAAAAGGGTTCAGAGATGTTGATTCGTGGAGTGGATTGTAAGGCTCCTACATTCAAATTGATAATAGCAATTGTAGAGGCACTTGACCTAGTTGGAGTGTAGTCACAAATCCCTCTAAAGGTACTTCTTATACACAATATTAGGTCATTTTATCACTGCTCAATTCAAGAGCTTGGAACCCTAGAAATGAACCAAGCATTCAATGAACTTTGTGTGGATGGTATTTTACATACATTATGCATATGTTAAGAGATTTCCAAGGGAAATGGATCAAATATATCCTGAGTAGATTTCACAAAATGCATTTATGGTTGGATCACCCTATCCAGATCACAAAGAAGATGATACACAGGATTACTGGGTTTCCAATGTTGAATAAAGCTGAAACTACGAAACCCCTATGTAAAGTTGAACTAGCAAAGAGAACTCTTGCCAAGTGAGATGGAAGAGGAATAATGTTGAATGGTGTAACAAACATGGAAATCAAGTTTGGAATAGATGTTATTGCACATAAGATATATAGCTTGAGTAGAATGAACAATGTTCCCTATGAAGCAATTGACCTAGCATTGAAGGTGGTGAAAAATAATTTATCTTCTGACCTTGCTGAGCTACTATTGAGTCAATTGGGAAAAAACGTGGAGAGCATTTGAGTCTCCAAGAATAATATGAGTAAGTTTGGTTCTCTTTTAACCTGTTTATTCTTCTATGTACAAAAGTTTTTCCCTTCTAAAGGAACTATGGTATGGAAGAAAGATACACAAGTATTGTATCAAATTAATGAGTTCATAGTAGAGATGGGAGAAAAATTTGGAAGTATAATGGATGCCTACTTTGAAACATTCAGAGAGAAAATGGAGAGCAAATATAGGATTCCTCAAAAGTTAATAGAAGACTATGAGCATGATATCTATTTTCTAGTAGATAGTGACAAGGTTCACATCCAAGCAATCGTGCCAAGAGTGGTATGGGTAAAACCTTTGGGTTATGAGGTTAATATTAATGAAACCAAAGATATCATTAAGTCTCTCCTAAATGAGCATGTGGATCCCAAGGCTACATATTTTGGCACATATGAGGAGGCAAAGGTCAAGATTGAGTTGAAATCAAGTTACCCCAAGCAATGAATAAAGAAATATAGAGGATAGAGAAAATCATGAAGAACACTGAGTCATCAAACTCTCCTCTCATGCGTATTGAAGGTAAGGGAGATGACATAGTTGAAGATGAAGATGAAGAGGAGAATGCAAAGAAAGCAAAACCTTAAGTAGACCAACCTTCCAAGAAGAAAGGAAAGGTTATAATAATAAAGCCTGCAAAGTCTTTCCCTATTGTATTCACAAGGAAACTAAAGTTAGGTGATGATGATGAAGCAAATCATATCATACTTTAGAAGACTGCCCCTAAAAGACAAAAAGGAGGAGGCATGGCATCCTTCAAATCACTTAAGTATGACAACAAGAGTGCAACAAAGAAGAAACAAATTGAATATATCCTAGTGGTAAAAATGGAAAAATGGAAGTATTCCCCTAATGAACTAGTCAAAAAAGTTTCTAAAAATATCCTAAAAGAAGTTACACTAGTTTGGGAGAATGCACTCAATATTGCTAAGGACATCAAAGAACAGACCTTGAGGCAACTTATGCCTAATCTATCAAACAAGGAAGTTAGGAAATCATTGAAAAAAATGAGTAGAAGCTTACTTCAAAATTCAATACATTACTAATTCTATCAAAGGACATAGAATCTATGGTAAAATCCAATACTATTGCATGGAAAAACATTTATGGGTTGCATAAGCCTACTGACCATGTTGTGCAAATAAATGATAAGGATGGTGAAGAAGATGATATGGAAGAGGATGAAGAAATAAAAGATGATGAAATAGAAAATGTAGATATTGATGATGTTGATGAGGAAGAAGAATAAGAAGTTATAGGAGGAAGTCTTCCAGAAATTCAGAGTATTGAGGATACTGATGCAGAAAAGATAGCAGCAGAGATTATGACTTCCCTTCCTCATTCTTCAAGCAAAGCCTTAGTGCAATCTAGCTTATAGAAGGTTTCTACTAAGTTGGTTGAGGTTAAAATTGGATCACCAAGCACCCAACCAATCTCAAGAGTTACTTTATCGAGTGTTTCAATGAGTGAAGTGTCTAACACTTCATCTACCAAGCATTAGGCATGGATCATTCTAGCATCAAGCTCTACCAAAAAATAGAAAGCTATTCCTATTTTTAGTGTTATTTCTCTTGTTCCTAAATTTGTTTCTATTTCCACTATTTTTTCTACCATGGCTAGTGTAATGATAGTTGAGATAGACTTAGTCTCAGTCGAGCACTAAAGTTGTGAATAAAGGAAAAGGGTCAAGAGGTTGAAACCTCTAAGGAAGAAATTGATCTAGAGGAGGACATTATAATAACATATTTGGGTCTTTCCAATCTAACTCCTAATCAGATGGATACCCTTGCTGAGCTCTGGAAGAAAGAGCAAGGCAGCAAATGCTCAGAGAGTAAAAGAAAAAGAAAAACTAGTTACTTGAAGATATCAAGAGCATATTTGTTGATGCTCTAGGAATTGAGGTTCATGAGAAACAACCTATTTTGGATCGATTGGTTGAAATTTTCCAGAAATACAATGTAGAACTGAATGGACAAGAAAAACTTCTATAGAGGGCAGAAAGAAAATTTGAAAACAAAGTTTTGTAGCAAGTAGCACAGAAGATAGCTATTAATCAAGTAGAATTATCTAATATTCTTTCTAAACTTGAAACATATGTAAATAATGTTATTTCTTTGTTTTTCAAGTTGAGTGACACATCTACCTTTACTAAGGAGATTAAGGATAAATTATCCATGAAAGATGAAGATATGAAGGCAAGTACACATCAATTGTTACTTTATCCTAGTTGTAGTTCTGCACATTTTGTGAAGGTCAGGTACTTGAGAGATCTTCAAACATAATTACTAAAGGAAGAAGCTAGGATTAGGGCTACATTTGAATATATTCAAGGCATGATTCTTCCAAACATGGATGCACTGCAAAAGCACACTACACATGCAAAGACATTGATTCATGACAATAACTTTTCCATAGTTGACCACATGATGGAACTTTTAACAAAGGTATAGATAGCCTTGCATGCATTTAAGGTATTGCATGAGAATTGGGACAAGACCATGGAAATTATTTTGAAGGAACATAGTGATTTCTTGTCACATTTTGGTATTAACTTGTGAATATTTTGCAGCTTTGGCATTTATGTCAAAAAGGGGGACAAAATTATTTGTATAGAAGCAAAATATTATCATACTCCAGATACATGTATGGGAGCGAGATATATGTATAGGGGAGTAGTAATATGGAGATACATGTATAGATTAGAAGAAAATAAGTTTACAAAAGAAATTTTGAAAAACTAAAAAAAATAGAGTAAGAGGTAACTAAATTATAGCAGTAGACAGTAGTCAAAAATGAGTTGAAGATCTAGATTGTTGACTAAGGAAATTTTGACTTGTAATTTTGAGAATTCAGATTTTTGGTATGATAAGTGTTTTGTCACTAATGCCAAAGGGGATGTCATGCCCAAACTACGAGGGCAAAAATACACAATTTTGTTTTTTTAAAATAATACTTAAAATGCTCTAAGTTTTAATCTGATCTCTTGCAAGAGAAGTGAAGGTTCACTACAATACATCTTAAGTTTAAAAATCTAGAGGATGATTACATTGCTAAGATTTTGAAGCTTTCGTTATTAGATTGATATCGATCATAAGATACGTTATTTTATTAACTTACAACAATATGAAACAATTATTTAAATAACAATGTAAATGTATTCGAGTTTAGATTAATTGAAAATATTTAATCAAAAACAACTATAAATCTCTTAGACAATTATCGATTGACAATCTAACCGATATTGTAAAGTCACTTTTAAGAAAAAACAATTAACTAAAAATTAAAACTGAATTTATATGTCTAAAATTTATTAACTTAAAACATTTAGACTATCTTAACATAAAAATTAACTATCTAATCTTACTAAATTTAAAATTTCCTTTACTAATAACTAACTAAATCTAAAATCTAAACTATATTACATTTAATGTAAATTTGGTACTAAACTAACTTAATTCTAAAACTAACTAAATTTGATATAAAATAACTAATAGTTAATCATCAAAATATACCCATAACATCATGCCATTTAAAACTAACTAATTAAAATATGTTAATAAACTAACACTACTAATTATATAATAAATTTTAAACAAATAGCTTAAACAAATAACAAAATTAATAATAGCTTTAAAACATAATTTTAAAAACTATTACTAAACTACACTTAAACTTAACCTAACAAAATAACTTATCACAAAACTAACATGCTAAAATTTAAAATAACTTAAAATTTAACTTAATTAAACTAACTACCAAAAACAACTTACAAACTAAAACTATTAATAAATAACTTTATCAAAAAAACTAACTATCAATATATACTAACCTAACTAACTAACTAAACCTACCTACCAACCATCCCTACACTCTACTCTACCCTAACTCCCCCCTACACCCCCCTATGCCCTACTAACCCTTGGGCAAGCACTTCCCAAGCGTTGTCCTTGGGACAGCGCTCTGCTCGAGGGAATGTTGGTAGAGCTGCCCCCCACCTCAAAACCTGCGGCCAAGTGATATAGGAGGACATAAGTTACAAGGTCAATGCATTTTGTTAAAAACAAATATAATTGCCTTTCCCTCCCTTTGAGAGATGAGTGCTCACATTGGGTGAGAAAGTTGGGGATGGGACATGGGGGTAGGGTGATGTCACCCCCCCATGTTCATCCTGCTGACTTAAATTACAAGCAATCCAAGGCTGACGCCCAAGAGGAGATGCATATGCATTAAACTCTTAAAGTTTTATAGGTAGAAAGGATATTAAAAGAGATATTTAGGATATATAATATAACTATGATATTTTTATTTACTTGATGTTTATTTTATTATTGTTTTTAATTTTAAATCTAATTTTTCAATAAAGCAAAAAGGATCTTTTTAGAGAATCTTTTGATTCTCTATTACCAAAAGGATTTAATTTGATCTCCCATACAAAAGGCAGAGAGTTTTTACTCTCTTGAAACACATTTTTTGTTTTGCCTTTATTTTTCTAACTATACTTTTTGAAGCTGATTGATTTACTAAGAGGGGTTATTTATTTATTTTTTTGATCCATTTTAACTATAAAGAAAGAATTGATTTAACTCCATTAATCACAAAAACTAATCTTTCATTCATAATAGAATTTTTGTTTCCAACATATAAGAAAACTTGAAATTTGCCTAATTGAATCAACCATCATTTCCATCCTATTTTTGATGTGCATCCATCTAATTTAAAATTATGATTAAATCACATGATAAACAATTATACTCAATCACCAATTTTATTGGGAAACCGGATTCAAAAGCTCAGCCGGGAAAGAACCAGGAAGAAAACCCAGCTTCGTTGCCATTACAAAAAAGTTTAGAAATACAATTACATAGGATTTCCAATCCCAAAATTACAACCATTTAATTGAATTTTCTTCATGACCCTCATCAAGGGATTCATAACAAATTCTGCAACACATTTCAATGAACCGAGGAGGGAACAGAATCTGATCAAGTGACCACAAGCATGACCAAGCACAAATCAAGCATGCATATTCATACAAGGCTTTCACAATAGGATTCACAATGAATCAAAACTAGGAAAAGGTGGATTTTTCCAACATGAGATGTCAGACACAACACCAAACCAGGTGCCCAATCAGGGCTATAAATCAAGAACTTTCGTTCTTCCATTCTTACATGCCAAAACTCATACATGGTTTGTGCTGATAGGTAGGGGCCCATAACACCCTACCCTCTCTCCCTCTTCTCATCCTGAGAAGAGACTCTACACTGTTGGAGTCCAACTAAAATGCCCTTTCCCAAAATTGGCCACTTCTGCCCTCTCCAAGGGTGAGTAATGCCAAAACACCCATGCAAGAACATCTCAAAATTCAAACATAAACATGGAAGGAAATCATTCAAAATAAAATGGTTTTCTTATCTTCCCAACATACCCACAATCATACAAGCATTCAACCAACAACAAGGTAGCATAAGCATGAAACAAACATGAAAAATTGTACAAGGGAGATGGAATTTCCTACCTTCACAAAGAGGTAATGGCAATGAACAAGTTTGAGTAGAGCTTTTCCCTTCCTTCCTCCAATCTTTCAAGACTCCTCTCTAAATGTAGAGATTGGGTAACAACCTCAACTAGTCCAAGAAGGGCCTCTAAATAAGCCTCAAACTCAACCACCAAAGGGATCAATAACTTCTCCCACCCACTTACAATTCTAGAAACTCCTAACTCAACCCACACTATGGTTAAACACTAAGTGGAGGTGGGGTAAGACAACTCATGGTAGCCATAGTCAATTTTCGCACAAAAGCAAAAAGAGACTTTTTGAGTGGCCTCAAAAGTCAATAAAAGGGGCTTGGGGGTTGGAAAAGACCCCCAACCCATACCCATACCCTTTGGGTATAATTATTTCATGTTTTAAGCCTTAGAAAAAGGTTTAGAGCCAAAAAAAAGCTAGGAATTAATTAGGACCAACTAACAACTCAAAAAAAATAGATTAAGCACTAATTTGGATTAAGGGTGACTAAACTCGATTAAGAACCCAATTAGCAAACTGACACTAACTTAAATCTAACCTAGGTCCAAAGGTTATACAGCTAACCCTAACTAGCACGCTAAAGAACATAAATAATTCACGAGTGTCAACTGACACTAAAAGAACATAGTTATGAACATTAACATTCATTGAACATAGAAGGATACATGCATACATCTCACAATACTATACTTGAATTAAGAACAACAAGGTTTCCAAAATTAGCACATAGGGATTAGTTATGTTCCTTCGTCAGTTTCCTCAACTAAAATATCTACACACTCATTGCACACATCAGTAGTCCCAAAAATCGCATGTACATATGTATATATACATATCGGGAATCACATAAATTAACACATCCATCTATAAAAAAAATCAGGGTTCCTCTCATCGTATTCAATTTCTAACCATTTAAAATATCTTAAACCAAAATGTTAATCCTACCTTTTTCTTAATTCATCAACATACATATACATAAAACATTAAATGACAAACATCAAACATCTGAAAATAACATCACACAACATGAAATAATATAGTATGTTCTAAGCATCAGATAATGTCTCGACATCTCGAGTCATGAGTAGCAAAATGATAATGCAACAACTAAGGCTACGAAGGGTCAGGTCGAGGCCTCACAGGGGAGATTGTTGACATTAAGGTCAATTTGTCTATTAGTGACTTAACACTTAGTCAGTTGGTTTTTTTTCTATCGAGCTCTATAGTTACTATGAAGCTTATCATTCTTCTAGTAGTGTTAACCAAGTGTTTCAATTGCTACCAAGCTAAATAGTCATATTGCAGTTCATGACTAGCTTCATAGTGTCTACCAAGCATATGAGATAGATTGCAGTGCTTGTCAAGTTCTACAATGTCTACCAAGATTCAGAGGCTAAACACAGTGTTACCTAAGTGTAGAAGATTCTACCAAGCTTTCTAGTAGAAATGATTAAGATCTTAGTGTTAATTGAGATCTATAATATTAACCAAGAATATCAATGTCTACCGAGCTCATAGTGTTAACTATTGTCCCAAAAGTTTGCACCCTTGCCTAAAGTTTTACCTAAAGGCAACCTTGTGAAACATGGAAACAACCTCCAAGTTGTGGGACTGGAACAATGAGGTTGAGTCTTCAGAGAAGGTCAACTTCCTTTTATATCAGGATGCACCTAAACTACACTTGTAGAGGAAAAGGGAAGAAAGCATGCATGAAACACTTACCTAATATATCCTAAGAGGGTGATGCACCAAAATAGATTGTTCAACCCTATCTCTACACATATATGCATAGTTAACTATCATGACATCAAAATATACAGATTTAGACTTGTTTAATCGAACAATCACATACAAATCAAATAACTAGATAAATGATACAAGGAAGAAGAGTTTCACCATATATCATTCATAGGCAAAAAGAGATATAGTCATGCAATTGATAGACAACCACAATACATTAATAGGAGGCAAATGAATCCCACATAGTACATCAATGGTTGAAAGAGATAAGGCAGAATGTCATGAAATTCAAAGGCAAAGGGAATTTACAATGTGCAATGCCGAAGAAAAAAGAGAAGAATTGGCCCTTTCAAAAGATTAAAAATGTGTTTTTATAGTTCAAGCATAACCTCTAGATTGATTTAGCTAGAAGTCACCTTCAACCACTACCATTAAGATTATAGAGAATAATCACCACAAATCTAGAAAATATATGATCAAGGTATGCATTGAGACATAGGAAAATCATATTATTCACCAAGTAAAACCTTGAGAAGATAGAATTGACGGCCATTATCATTTTGAGTGGGTAGATAGATAACTCGGCTATGAAGAGAATGTCCTTTACATTTATCAAGCATGGAGTACAATAAAAGTGGTTACAGATGATTGAGATGATCAAATTTTCCATTAAAGACAGTCTTTCTTTGTTATTAGCATGCCAAGTCAACCATGTCATCAGTCAACTAGAGTCAACCCTCAAGATCTACCACGTGGACTAGTCATGTTTTATTATTTCACCACCCACAAAGTCTTCATAAGTTGACCACCTTATCCTAGTCATGGCTTTGCCACCTTTCTACATTTATTAACTATTTGCCCCACAAAACTGTGAACTCGGTCAAACTAACTATTATCATTGTTTCACAGCTTATCTCCAACATTTCTTACTAACTATTGCAACCTAGTGACTGCATGATTCTAAGCTTTTACATCATCATTGTGGCTTTCTTGGTTTAGCAACAAATGTCAATGACCCTATGAACCATGGGGACCTAACCACCAACATAACATTCACATTGTCGTGGTCTAAATCTTAACTAACATGAAATGCCCACAACTTTGTGAATATGATCTTAAACACCACCGCCAACTGCTTAATCTCTACCCAGGCCCATTGAGACACATGTCCACCTATCGTGATGCCACCATGACTATCCTTTATGCAACTTTCATTAACAACAAAGAAACAACCACTGATTCTTGAAAGATCTAACAACCCAGAAACCTGGAATCACTTTACTATCCTTCTTAGCACTTCGACCAATCAAGACTTGTCCTTGGACCAGTTCTTCCTGACACTAGACTGCCACATCACCAAGCTCATTCACATGGTGGCTTATCAAACATCCTCACTCTTAACCCATGGGTTCACCTTGACTCCTACAAACATGCAAGCCAAGGTATATTGTCATTTTCCAACATGAACCCTAGGTTAACGTTAATCACTTGCGAACATGCAAACTACTAAATTTCACTCCATCACCACTTAAGCATTTAACTCAACATAAACCCATGTGACCATGCGAACAACTAAATTGCCACCTCACAATCTTAAAATGGGATGTTACATAAAATATTATGAAGCTATGCCAAGCATGGAGATAGTTATTTTGTGCCCTCACAGTCAACCTTAAGGTTAAGGCATGATAACCTGCAACCATGTGATAGAAGGAAGTCGCATGGTTGCAACTTGAACCTAAAATCATATAACATTAAATATAAGGGGTTAAAGACTTAGGAATATAATAGATATATTAAGGTTTTGACATATCCCTATACATGTAAGGTGAATATTTGAATATTTGAGAATATGATCATTGGCTAGCTTGTCAGGCAAAATTCAAATTTTTGGTGGAAGGAAAAATACGGCTAACAATTTTGGTGACTCAGAGGGGATACTATCCTGCTATGTATATGACTAGTGACCTAAAGCATCCATTAGGCTATGAAGTCTCATAAAATATATCATTTTCATCACTTTTGTTGCATTTTGAACCACAAAACATGCCTTTTGCCTCTACAAAAAACCTCTGCAACCTCTTCAAAATTGTAACTCTAGAGGAACAATACAATGTGCACCTTGCACTTCTTGGAAAATAGGAAGGAACAGAAAATAAGCTACTCTAACTATGTACATGAACAACATCTATCATTAAGAGTAGGGTTTAAGATGTATTCCATTGAATGGAATAGGCAAGATTTCACCATTAGTTCTGCTTAGCTGCAAAACATTTGACTATTTGCAATTGACTATCACATAGGGACCACTCCATATTGCATCAAATTTTGAATGTCTCCCTAGTTTTTCTCCATCTGCATCCCACTTCAGCACAAGATCACCTTCCTTGAAATTGTTGACCTTAGCCTTCTTGTCAAAGGACTTTTTCATCTATTGCTGATGTTTTTCCAAGGTCTGCATCACTTGGTTTCTCTTCTCTTCCAACTCCATCAATTTTGTTACCCTCACTATCATAGCATCATCTTTAACTAACTCTAACTGATGAGCCAATTTGAGAGATGAAAATTCCAAGGATATAGGAAGCCTAGCTTCTCTGCCATAAACCAAAATAAATGGAGAATTTCCTACAACCCTCTTAGGTGTTATCCCATCAGCCCATAGAGTTGTTCTCAACTTTTGATGCCAACATCTCTGATTATCCTCTATGGTTCTTTTCATTATTCTGATCAAATTCTTATTGGATGATTCAGTTAACCCATTACCTTAGGGATAGTAATTGGAAGATGTACTCAAATAAATGCCATGATCTACTACCCATGCACATATCTAATCTCCTACAAATGATTTTGCATTATCTGAAATGATGGTGGAAGGAGTACCAAACCTTGTGATGATCCCATCTAAGAACTCAACAATTGAATTCTTAGTGGCATCCTTTAATGAAATTACCTTTGTCGACCTAGTAAAATAATTTGTAGTAGCTAGAATCCATTTATGGCTAGAGCTAGAAGGAGGGTTAATAGGACTTGTGAAATCTAATCCCCATTGTTCAAATGGTTGATTAACCTGAATGGGGTGTAGGGGAAAAGCTACTAATCTTTGTTTTCTCGAGAAGGAGGCACACTTCTCACACTTCTTGGCATACCTATGGAAATCATGGAGCAAGGATGGCCAATAATAACCTACTCTCATTATCTTCATGGTAGTGGTTCTTGCTAAAAATTGGCCACCATTAGGACCATCATGTAATTCTTTAACCATCCTTTTAGCTTGCTTTGAATCTATGCACCTTAGCAATGCTCTATTGAAGTCCCTCCTAAAAGAATACCATCAACTATGGCATAAGGGATTGACTACAATCTGAACTATCTTCTTTTAGCTCTATCCAGTCCTTGAGGATATACATTTCCTAATAAGAAGGTCATCTATCCAAATCCTTAGATTCTCATCTCTTACTTCTTGTTGATCTGTCAATACCAAGGAAACTTCTTCATCCAATTCTTGAGATGAGACCATCTATTTTTACAATCCTTTTCCTCTTACCATCTTAGTGATTTGGATGTCCATATCATATGCCATCACTTTAGTAATCCTACTCTCTCTTTTCTCATTAATTCCTTGCCTCAAAAGGAAATCCTTGACACTTGCATGGGGCACTAGAAAATGGGTCTTATTGTGAGATAGAAGATGTCCGAATTTCTTCAAAAGTCTTATGACTGTAAGGGCTTGTTTCTCCACATAACTATAGTTATCCTCATATCCTTTAAGCCCTTCACTAAATAAGGCAATGGGTTGTTCTTCATTCATATCACTCAATTGAGTCAAAACAACAGAAATACTTGACTCACCTCCTAAGGTGTAAAGAATGAAATTTCTCTCAAAATTTGGATTGATGAGAGTAGGAGTTGAGGCTATGGTTGCTTTGATCTCTTCAAAACTTGTTTTTCCTTCCTTGGTCCATGAAAAGATCATGTTCTTCTTGATAATAGTTGTAAGAGGTTTCACCATGGTAGCTAGATTAGGAATGAATCTCCTCACAAAATTTATCCTACCAAGAAAACTTTTCTAGGAAGAGGGAGAGCAAGAATAGCCTTAGCTCTTTCTAGATCAATAATTAGACCATTATTGGATACAATGTGTCCTAACAACTTTCCTTGGTTAGTGGAAATGACACACTTAGATTCAAAGATACTCCATACTCTCTACACTTTAATAAAACTTGCCTTTGGTGGCCAAAATGATCTATCACATTCTTTGAGCATACTGTAATGTCATCAAGATATATCAATACAATTTTTTCTATCATATTCTTAAAGGCTATCTCCATTGTCTTTTGGAAAGTGGCACCTTCATTTGTTAGCCCAAATGGCATTTTACTATAAGCATAGATACCCCACTTTGTGGTAAATGCAATCTTATATCTATCAGCTTCTTTGACCAACACTGACCTTGGATAGGATTTGTTCCATGGAAGCAAAGGGATGATGATCCTTAAGGGAGGCTTGGTTAAGGTCCCTAAAGTCTATACATAATCTGATCTCTCCACTCTTCTTCCTAACAAGGACAAGGTTTGCTACCCATGATGAGTGCTTGATAGGAAAGATTATATTAGCCTCAATCAACTTATATAGCTCCTTACTCATTAATGGTTCAAATTTAGGATTCATTGGCCTTTTCTTTTGTCTTATTGGTATGGCATCTTCCTTTAAGTCTATGGTATGTTGAAATAGGCTTGGGTCAAAACCCTTAAGGCCATCATATGTCCATGCAAATACATCATTGAATTCTTGACATAGATGAATAAAATTTTCTTATTCAATATCAAAGCATACATTTCCCATCTTTAAGGTCCTTCTATCAACAACCATGATTGGTATATGATCAACCTTACTTGTAGCAAAGTTCATGCCTCTATTTCTTGCTTAATCATCAGAGATGAAAGCACTTTCTAAGGTAATCATGCCCTTAGGCAACTTTTTGGAACTAAGATTAATGATCTAACCACCATACTGATCACTTAATCTTGATTGATTTCTATCTGAAAACTCTGCTTCATTCTATAAGAAACTCATAATTTGTGCATTAGATTCAAACACTTTCCAATTGACGTTACTATTAGGGATAGTGGGCCTAACCACTACTCTAATATGCTAATTCTTCTCATCTTCAAGACTCCTTAGCACATCATAAGATGCACCAACTATTGCAAGTCTGTCAACATGTCTATTCTATTTTCTAGGGATTCTTTGAATGTTAAATGCATGGAAACCTTCAATCAAATCCCACACACTATATTTATAAGACTTGAGCAAACCATTCATGGTGACATTTTGATTTCTCCTTGATGGACAATCAACTCACTATCTCCATATACACTTAATACTTAAACTCGTCTTTTTTGAGCAAGTAGAAGACCTTGAATCAATGCCTCATACTCTGCTATATTATTAGTACAACTGAATTGAAGCCTAAATGAGAAGTAATACCTTTCTAGTGTAGGAGAGACCAACATCACACTAGCCCCTAATCCATTCTTATTCCTTGAGCCATCAAAAAACATGCTCCACAATCCATCTCTATCTTCTTCATTCTTCATGAGACTAGGAATAGGAGCATCCTTTTTTGATATACAATATGTGCCAAGGCCTATCTCTAGGGCTTCTTGTACTAGATCAAACTAATAAGCAGTGGCCCACTCATCCAAAAGATAATCATGAACTTCTGCTAAGGAAGTAGTAGGCTCTTATGTTATGTCTTCATCCTCTTCTTCAAAAATAGTGCAATTCATGTTTATAGGGCTTAGAGGATAGGTCTCTATGTTAGTAAGGGCTAGTGGCTCTACTCTTATGGAAGCTTTAGTCACATATCTTGTTCTAAAAAACATATAAAAACAATCAAATGAAATATAGCCACCTATTTGTGTAGTGAAATATTTTGAGAGATAGATGGAAAAGTGTGGCTTAACTTTAGCAACTGATCTATCTTGAACTATAGTACAACCAGGGCATGTATGTAGGGCCATTTCAAAATTCCTAAGGATTCCTACAATATTGATGGTACTACCATGGACAACAATAATACATCCCTAACAATGGGATCATATTTCATTCCTAGGACATCGACAACACTTTTAGGCATCACTAAACTACTAGCCCTTGAATCAATCATACAATTGTGTACTAGTTTATCTCCTATAATCAAAGAAATATAAAATGGAGGAGGTTTAATCTTCTTACTCATTTCTCCTTCCTTTGATGGTTGCACAAGACTTGTGGCACTCTCCATGCTAGGTGGCCAATTGTTTGGTTTGATGCTCTCCAACTCTTGTTGCATCAGTCTCTTTTGCATAGGTATAGTATAGCAACAACATCTAACATGGAAATGTTCACATTTGTTTTCTTCATCTAATATACCACACCAAATGATGCACTAGGTTCTTTGGTAGAAACCTTGGGAGTTGCATGTGTAGGAGGTTGAGATGGAACAAGTTGAGGATTGACATTCTTGCTACTCACATTCTGCCTTTGCTGATGAGGAGCATTAGATTGATCATTTACTGCTTATACATGATGTATTGCATTTGATGTTGAGGCCTGATTAGGAGGGGTAGCATCTTTAGTGGCTCTCCTCTTTCTCCTAGTGTTGTGAGCAATGGGGTCTTGATTAACATGGCAATGTTCTTCTACTTGATGATTCATGAAGGAGCAATCACCTTGTTGTTGTAAACGTGAGGAACCATAGGGTTGGCTTGTTTTCCCTACTAGATATTCTTGAGCGGTCAAAGCTAAATAGGATTTTTCCTTTTGACACATATAATAGGCATAGGAATAATTGCAGGAGAGACAAAAATCCTAATCTTGAGCCATATTGTTTTGAGGGACTAAGGCCCTATTTTGATTTACATTTGAAATAGAAGCATGACCATTCTACCTATTTTGATTGAAAGAAGTACTTCCTAGATTCTAGTTTGGAGGCATACCATTCAAAGGAGCTTGATATTGTAGTTGAGGGGCCTTATTACCTTGAGGTTGCTCCCTCTCCAAAGTTACCACTTTGTTTCTCACCTTCTGAATCATGAAGAAGTTATCCTCCAACTTCTTATCTTGAATTTGCAACATTTTTCCAATATCTTGCATTAGGGCCTTCAATTCACCTAGCCTACTAGATGATGTGGAATCTTGAGGGGATAGAACAAGGGGTTGTGATGTGGAAGATGTGGGAATAGGGGCTATTTTTGGTTGTTGATTTGGCATATCAAGGAAGAAGGGCATAGGTGGCCTTGGAGCTATCTTACCTGCTTGTATCATAATGTTTTCTACCCTTATTGCTATCTCATAAGCATCAAGTAATGTATCTCCTCCCATGGTTTGGATTATAGTGGAAATATCACTGTATAGGGCTCTTAGATAATGAAAGAAGGCATTGCCAAGGGTAGGCTTCACTAGATTTGGTATTCTATCCCATTTTTTTGGAATCTATAGCTAAAGTCAGCCATGTATTCATGAGGTTCCATCTTTATAGCAGTCAACTGTTCAAGAAGTGAAAGATAGTCATATTTATCTTCAAAATGTTTGCATAGGGTTGCTCCTAACCTATCCCAATCTATTATAGAGTTATGAGGCAACCCTCTATACTATTGAAGTTCTTTTCCTTTCAAGGATGAGGCTAGAAGCCTAACTGATACATCATCCTTAGTTATTCCATGGATATTGCAGACATTAGATATTTCTTGATTTTTCTCAACAAGAGAAGTAGAGGTCTCACTAGTAAAATCAAGGATGCTCTTTAATTCTAATCCAAGTATATCATGTTTTTTGGCTAGCAAAAGAGGACTTCCACCATCAAAGGTGGCAAAGGCATGAGCCCTAGGTAGAGCCATATGAAACAATAGTCTATTGAGATGAGGGGATGGCAACCTAGGTTGAGTCCTATCAATAGGAGGAGTGGAAAGAGACCTTAAAGGTGAATAATTTAGTTCAACACTCTTAACTAGTGATAAGGACAAACTTTTCCTTTTCCTTCTAGGGTTTGAAATTGAGAGTTCTGAACACTGAAAGTTACCTCTAGAAGATGTCATTGTGTGAGTCTTAAGCATGAATCACAAAAAATTTGGTCTGGAAACTAGAATATAGAGATAAAGTTGCCAAGTATTTGAAAATGAGCCTCTTGAAGGCTTGGAATACTGAGAGCAACACTATCTTCTCAACATTTATTGGAACTTTTCTTCTTTGACACCATTGAACTTATAATACTTCACATGTTTGTCCCACCAGGCGTACCAAAAGTTGTGGTATGACTGGTGGAGGTTGTGAAACTGATTTGAATCCTTGAATATTTGTCCCACCAGGCATGTCAAAATATGTTGACACAAAAGTTTGCACCCTTGCCTAAAGTTTTACCTAAAGGCAACCTTGTGAAACATGGAAATAACCTCCAAGTTATAGGACTTGAACAATAAGGTTGAGTCTCTAGAGAAGTATCAGGATGCACCTAAATTACACTTGGGGAGGAAAGGGGAAGAAAGCATGCATGAAACACTTACCTAATCTATCCTAAGGGGGTGATACACCAAAATAGAGTGTTCAACCCTATCTCTACCCATATATGTATAGTTAACTATCATGACATCAAAATATATAGATTCAAACTTGTTTAATCAAACAATCACATGCAGATTAGATAACTAGATAAATGACACAAGGAAGAAGAGTTTCACTATATATCAGTCATAGGCAAAAAGAGATACAATCATGTAATTGACAGACAACCACAATGCATTGATGAGAGGCAAAATGAATCCTACATAGTATATCAATGGTTGAAAAAGATAAGGTAGAATGTCATGAAATTCAAAGGCAAAGGGAATTTACAATATGCATGTCAAAGCAATGCCAAAGAAAATAGAGAAGAATCAACCCTTACAAAAGCTTTAAAAATGTGCTTTTATAGTTTAATCACAACCTATGGATATCTTTAGCTGGAAGTTACCTTCAACCACTACCATTAAGATTTTAGAGAACAATCACTATAAATCTAGAAAAAGATCTGATCATGGTATGCATCCTAACGTAAGAAAATCATATTATTCACCAAGCAAAATCTTGAGAAGACAGAAACGATGACCATTAACATTCTTACTGGGTAGATAGATAACCCGACTATGAAAAGAATGTCCTTTGCATTTATTAGACATGGAGAATGATGAAAGTGGTTACAAATGATCAAGAAGATCATATTAACCATTAAAGATGGTCTTTCTTTGTTATCAACATGCCAAGTTAGCCATGTTATCGGTCAACTAGAGTCAACCCTAAGGATCTACCACATGGACCAGTCATGTTTTATTATTTCACCACCTTTATTAACTGTTTGCCCCACAAAACTACAAACTTAGTCAAACTAATTGTTATCTCTATTTCACAGCTTATCTCCGACATTTCTTACTAACTTTTGCAAACCGGTGACTACATGATTCTAAGATTTTGCATTGTCATTGCAATTTCTTGGTTTAATAGCAATTGTCAGTGACCCTGTGAACCATGGGGACCTAACTGCCAACATATTGTTTCCATTGTCATGGTCTAAACCTTAACTAACAATAAATGCCCACAACTTTGTGAATATAATCTTAACCGCCACTACCAACTGCTTGCTCTCTACCTAGGTGTGTTGAGACACATGTCTACCCATCATTATGTCACCATGATTATCCTTTAGCGACTTTTATAAGTGACAAAGTGACAAACATTGATCCTTGAAAGATCTGATAGCCCAGAAATATACAATCACTTTATTGTCCATGTCAGCACTTTGACCTATTAAGACTTGTCCTTGCACTAGCTCACCTTGACATTAGACTACCACATCACCAAGATCATCCACATGGTGGCTTTTTGCACATCCACACTCTTAACTCATAGTTTCACCTTAACTCATGCAAACATGCAAGCCAACATATATCATCATTTCGCAACATGAACCTTGGGTTAACGTTAATCACTTGCAACCATAAACCACTAAATTTCACTCCATCACCACTTAAGCATTTAACTTTGAATAAACCCATGCACCCATGTGAACAATTGAATCACCACCTCATAGTCTTAAACTTGAGATGTTACATAAAATACTGTGAAGCTGTGCCAACCATGGAGATAGTTGTTTTGTGCCCTTACAGTCAACCTGGAGGTTAAGGCAGGATAACTTATGACCATGCAATAAAAGTAAGTCACATGGTCATGACTTGAACCCAAAAGCATATAAATATAAGGGGTTGCAGACTTAGGAATATAATAAATATACTAAGGTTTTGACATATCCCTATACATACAAAGTGAATATTTGAATATTTGAGAATACAATCGTTGGCCAACTTGTCAAGAAAAATTCAAATTTTTGGTGGGAGGGAAAATATGGCTAACATTAACCAAGTGAATTCAATGTTGACCAAGTATCGTAGTGTCAATCGAGTGATTGAGTATGGACCAAGTTTCTCAGTGTTCACCAAGTCATATAGTATTAACCAAGTTCCTACTACTCGAAGTAACCAGTATGGATCAAGCTTCAACATCAACTGAGTGTTAGAGTCTCTCAAGTGTTGATAGTGTTTGTTGAGTGTCAGAACATCACCAAGTTGTCTTCAGAACCCAAGTTACAACAATAGATCAACTTTGTGAATTATGATAAATTTGGTATTGTAGCCAACTCCAGCAAGTAATTAAGTGGATTGGTATATATATAATGTATTGTATCATATCCAAAGGAAATAGGTATGTGAAGGAGTAAGAATAAGATGAGTTTGAATTGAAGAAGGCTACAAAAAGAATAAAGTATAGCAGATACTTATCTATCACAGTCAAGTGATCATTGCAATTCAAGTAATCTCATTAAGAAAATTAAAGTTGCAGATCAAAAATCAATCGCTAGTTCATCCTAACAAGTGCATCAGTCAAATCCTTTAACAAGGTGAACTTAATAGTCTTATTCCAAATCTCCTAATAGAGTGCATGCTACATTGTATGTTTGTAAATCCTTTCACAAGGTGGACCTAACAGTCCTTATTGCTCTTAAAAGGGAAGATTAGAAAAAGTGGTCAATTGTAAGCCTTAATAGGCCAACTTTATACTATAGTAGTAAATCTTGTGGGAATCATCCCCATCCCAGTTTTACTTTCTATTTGGAAGGTTTATGGGTCACCATATCTTGTGTCAAAGTGTTATGAATGTTTTGTTGCTTTCATTCTTTCATGCATGCAATTAGATCAGAATAATATGTGAAGGATTAATTGGTGAAGTAAGTTAAAGTTTTATTGGTTCCTAATTCACCCCTCCCCTCTCAATAACCTATCCTACTTTATGTTTCCAACATTCTTATCATCGTAATCAGATTTAATATGTCCTTGATAGGTATGTTGGGTTTTATGTACAAATTTATGATACATGGAGTATGTCCCAGGCACAAAAGATCAATGGTGATAGATTCAAGATGTTTTGTTGTAAAAGTGTCATTTTGAATCACATTAGATATCTTTGTAGAAAATTTTAGAAGCCCATGTATGGAGAATAAAGAATAATAGTTGAATCCACCTTTGGGGTAGTCAAGTTGGTCATGGACATTGTGGTTTGTTTCTTCTAGACAAAGCATAGTTGCCTGGAGCAGATCGTGATTGTGGGCTATGTCTACGACGTGTAGTGGGAAACTTCAAGTATTTGAGGAACATATAATGGAGCAATTTGGTGTTATTGAGAGGGGAACTGTATTTAGTTTCCCACTATGCCAAAGTGCATAGGCATTGCATTTCTTCACCAAGTTTTTTGCATATTTTGAAGTTCTTATATTTCAACCCGTGTATTAGATACAATGACTCAATGTGTATTAGATACAATGACTCAATGTCATGTACAAAGGATAGAGCAATGTAAGAGAGGCCATGTTGATAGACTTTTAACAAGTCAAAAGAAACTACATCCATTGTCAAGCCTTGTGCTCTACGGATAGTTCATGCACATGCTAGTTGAAGAGGGAACTATGTTTGTGTGACTATTTTAGTACTTGTTTTCAGTCTTTTATCTATTCTTATGATAGGTGTCCAAGAAGATAAATATTAGTTGTGTAAAGCCTTTCCATTTTTTGGTGGCATAATCTTCCAATGATGGGATCATTAAAATGAATCTAGATAATGTCTTCTTTGTTAGATGTGTTCATATGGAAAATACTATCCGCACCATTGACTAGGTCATCATGTGTGTCAAGGTTTCTAGCAATTAGCTCTACCAAAGATCCTAGTTTTAAATAGACGATGTTGGGAATAGAAGACCTTTCAGCTTGGAGATCAATATTATTGTTAATTGGAATATCTTTCTTATCAATGGCTTTGAAGACATAGAGCTTAGTAGGTAAGTAGTCAAGCATTCTTTTGTTGTGTTCTTTGACGGTTGTATTTCTATGAAATAAGTATGGGAATTTCATATTAATGGGAGAAAGATTTAGCCATGTTCTATTGAGCTAGGAAATTTCTTCATTATTTTGATGAGAAGTTCTAAAATGGTTTAAAATTGAGATGAATTGTGGATTTTTTTGTCTAACCACAATCTGTAGTTCGAAGCACAGGACATGATCAGTCCAAAATATGTATGGAACATTTTCACTATTAATTATTGGTTGTTAAAATATCCAAGTCGCATACAAGTTGAGCTTGGTATAAGTCCCCAAAAAATATGATATCAATATTTCCAAAGGGTTTTGTTGGCATGTGTTTGATTTGGCTAAGTCTTCTATCTATATTAAACAATATTTTAGAGCCAATGAGTGAGGCTTCATCGATAAGCAAGATTTGCAATTGTTCTAGTTTTTTACTTAGGGAGTTGAGTGTATTCAAATCTATAGGTAGCTTCCTAGAAGAATTGCATGGTAGGTAGAAAATGGAATGAGCAGTTATGCCACCTACATTAAATGGTGTTTTTCCTATGGGAGCCACAATAAGTCCTTTCAATTTGAAAGGGTCACTATTTAATCGCTTGTCATAGATCTAGACCATGGCTTCAAATATGACTTTAGTTGTGAAGGTTTCTCTAGTACCCACTCTGCTGGTAAGAAACAAGTGAAATGGTTTATCAGGAGCAAGTTTCTTTTTCATTACCACATCTTTTAGTATGCATTGTTGCTCTTTGTTCAACTTTCTTCAAATGTTGAAGTAGTCATCATTACTTTGTAAGAATGGGTGAGCAACTTCTAAGAATGGAGAGTTGCAGGTGTCATGCACATGTTTACTATAGTTAACATGTTTAAGATCAGCCATTACATCATGTTTTTCTTCCTCATTTCCTATCTTGACATTTTTGAGGTTTATTATTGCATAGTTGTTGCTAGGTTTTGTTGCAGCATCACTAATATTTCCCCATTTGCTATCAACATGTGGGGTGAACATCTACTCAATTTTGGATATTTATATTTTATGTGCATCAAATGTTGCACTCCATGTTTCATGTCCAAGTAGAAGTATATCTTCACTAGTTTGGAATGGTAGATATAAAAATAGTTTTTCTCTGCAGTAATTTTTACGATCAATATGTGGGTTGTATGTTTTGAAACATATAATAAGTGGATTTTTTCTTTTACATGTTTATGTGAACATGGTAGAGTAAAATGTTGTATACTCAGCCAGTGATAGGCAATAAAAATATTTTTATCGTTGTATGTATTTATCTATTGCGGATGCATACATTATGTTTTCAAAGTCATCTTATTATTTTGCTAGTAGCTTATGTATTTTCTACATTGAAATTATATTTATGGGTGATGAAGTATTGGTGAAAATGGTTTTCCTTGAACTTCCACTTAATGGTAATGAGAGGACAATGTGGACAACTTGATGGCTAGACATCTACTAGTAGTTAAGAAACATGTTCCCTAGTTTATGTAAGTAATAAACTTTGTCATGGTATGTATCAATACATTGTTCTCATATTTGGTAGAATGCAAGTGACAATGTCTTATCTTGTTTAGTCATGTGTAAGCTAGAATAAGATGCAACAACATATACATCTAATATAACATATGTGTTTGTATTTGCATACCATAATGAGGGGACTTCTTTAGCAAATTCATTTATCTAGACATCAGTCGGGTGTCGTTTGAGCAAGACAAATTTTGGGGATAGTGTTGCCTATAACATTATGATATAATTTGCTTCTTCTATTTGGAAGTCAGTGAGGAAGTTATCAAAAGTTGATTCCTTTGTGTAATGTTTACTTTCTAGTTCATAGAATAATTTTCTTGCCTTCTCTTTAAATTCAGTGTTGGCACCTAGCAATGGTTCTAATATGGTTGTCCTCCTTATGGGATGCAAGGGAAAACTAAATCGAAAGCTAGAGGTTTTGTATTTTTTGCAAGTCCTCATGTGATGATGTGTTTGCATTTTTTGGATATTTGCAGTAAGAAATGTGGAATCACATGAGACGTAAGTCTCTATGAAATGTTCTATTTCATTATCTTTGCATTGTCCATATACAGGTGCATCTTCTATCCAAATCATGAAATGTATGTGTTCATTACCTCAGTTTTGGAACTTTGTAACAACGAAGTAGTCACATACTTTTCCAAACAATGTAGGATTTTAAACATCATCTTTCAAAATTAATTGACCCTATGGGTGAAGTAGTGACTACATTGCACTAGATTTTTCCTAATTTCAAAATCCAGGTCTTTATCTTCTATTGTTTCATTGTGTTTACTATGTTGCAATGCTTTGCATAATGGCTCCCACAAGTGTTCTGCACTAGTTAATATGACAAAGACAGTTGGAGGGCCTAGTTTTCTTATCATGGAAAATATATTTTTTCGGGCATTTTCCAAATAGTCAGGAGATGTACATATATTTTTAGAGATATAAAGCCTAATGGGGATCACAATATTCTTTTTAGATTAGCAGAGTCATGAACATTTCTTGCAAATAACTTTATAGCTTTTAACCCATCTTTTCATATGCAAACCCATGAGAGAGAAGATATTTGTCGAATAATGATTTTAATGGCCTTAAAGAAAATATCAAATATATGTGTCGCAAAGTCTTCGTCTATGTGCATGAGCTCCCACTTTCTATTTTTTGGTCATGCAAAGCCATAAAAAGAGTTGGGAAAAATATTTATCTAGTCATGTCATTTGGTCATGCAAAGCTATAAAAAGAGTTGGGAAAAATATTTCTTTTGAGTAGACGTCTTGGAATATGCCAAGAGGCATAAACCCTTCAAACTGTGCAATATCAATAATGGTCATATTGAGGTCTTTGATAAAATGAGGATCATTAAACCAATGTGTAAGTGATTTAGTAATGGATTCTTCATCAAGGTCATATGATTTTTTATCTACTTGTATTTTTATTCAATTGCCATATGGTTTTGTTCCATTTGGACAGCAAACAGAATCTCCCAATCTTTGTTAATTGGAATGTTTTCTTTTGTATATAGGGGTGTTTTGGATAGAATAGTTAAAGCATTCATTAAAAAAGTAGGTTTAACATTCCCTTGTGCATATGTATTTTCATATTGTAGCTTTCATTTTATTCCAACTACTATTGTTCTACTTTCATCGAGTTGTTTGGAAAGAGCTACTTGCACTCTATCAATATCCATACGCACATTGATTATTCTGTCATTCAAGTCATATTGTGCTCTTTTATATCCTAATTATCTGATCTATGCAAAAGCAATATGAAGAGAGACAAGTCTTTCTTCTAAAGTAGTTAAGGAATGCACAACATCAATACAAAAATTGTGCCTAATATTCCATGGCACTGCGAAAGAGGGGACATTTCCAGTTGTAGTATCTTTGAAAAAAATTCTTACAAATGGTCTAACCTATTGAATTTATTTATTTTCCGATCAATGGGAAGCAAAGAGAAGGAGTGGATGAATGCTTCATCGATTGTGTAGATGTCTTTGTAGAAGTACAACATCTCACAAAGAGCACATGCTTCTATTGGAGTATCCTTGATGCTTCACAAGTATTGGTTAGTGGATTTTGTAATTGTCTTGCTTTGTTTTTTTATTTTTAAGCATGTGACTATTTGAACCATGGCTTTCTCTTCCCTTTTGGTGTAGATGTTTCCTTTTTGTTAGCGAGTGTGAACATGTTTGGGTAGTTGTGTTTTTGGTTGTACTAGCATGAGCATTGTCCATACCCTTTTGTTGAGTTTTCCCATTGCGTATTGATGCTTTTAAGCTATGCAATGATCGACTTGTATTCACATTTACACTAGGAATGTTTGTAGATTTTCTAGTAACTGAGCTAGAAAAACATGAATTGTTTGGGTTCTTCAATGCACATGTGTTTGAAATTAATTTTAGTATCAATGCTTGTTTTCTATGTATATTAGTTATTGATTATAGATTTTGTTGGAGTGGTTCATAATGATAGGGCCCTCTATTTGATATAAAGTAGATTAAGTTGATGGTTTTCAATGGTTCTAGGAAATTGCAAAATTTTAGTACTTTGTGTGATGGCT
This sequence comes from Cupressus sempervirens, assembly GCA_028749045.1. Classification (NCBI taxonomy): domain Eukaryota; kingdom Viridiplantae; phylum Streptophyta; class Pinopsida; order Cupressales; family Cupressaceae; genus Cupressus; species Cupressus sempervirens. Next base: position 393,371,656 of record CM053788.1, on the reverse strand, counting down.
TTTCTTGCCATACATGTGTAGTAGTATGAAATATGTGCAAAAGCCATAGAAAGAAAAATTCAAGGCCCTCTAGATCACTTTTAGCATGTGGCAGTCCAATTATGGAAGCCAAAAATTGTATTCGTGAGAGAGTGTTTTTATCTAGTGTAGTATCTTGTTTGAATGTTGGAAAGAATGCCAAAGCAAATTTGTTTGTATACTTTAAGTTTTTGTATCAATGACTAGGCTACAAACAAGCATAAAGAGATTGCAAGAAAGTTGTAGCAAAAAACGTGCTTTTGCCACATAAAGTAGTAAATGAAGGAACCCGACTTAAGAAAATTTGACTAAATGAATGGGCAATGATATGCCAACTATTCAGTGCATTACAATCTATGTTAGCCAATTCTAGTTGCATTTTTTGAAGTGCAATCTCTTTTCTTGTCCTTGAAATATTAGGCTTATAATGCTTAGTTGTTGGATTAGTATCATGGAAAAGGATGGATAGCATAGGACAAGATGCATCTTTGTTAAAATATAAATATGGCTTGTTTTGTGTTGAATACCAAATATATATTGAGATATTTAACCAATGTGTCAACCAACATATGCAAAATATGTCACCCCAGAGTCTGGCCTCACCATGTTTGTTTACTTTAGTTGATGAAATCCTCATTCGATGCAAATATGTGCTATTTTCATGCACCCTATGATAATCGTACTTAATTGATGGGTTTAATTCATGTTCGGAACAATGGAGGGCTTCAACAGAACTATTGTGGAGACTATGCAAGAAATGATTGACACATCCATTATGTAGTTTGTTAGGTGTGTATTGACCATGAAGGAGAACATGGATTGTGTCAAATAAGAAATCACCTACCTTAAAAATGAATGAATCGATTCGAAAATAGACTCTATCAAGAGCCTCATCAATTGATATTGCTTGCGATTGATGATGTGACCTATATGTGTTAACCATGATTGGATATTGTGAAGTTTGGTCTAGGTTAGAAGAGTTGTCTTGCAACATAATTTCCTACTTGCATGAGCATGCAAAGTAAATTTGCTTTGTAAATGATTAAGCTTCTTGAAGTGAAAGGATGGAAACTAAAGGAACATAGTAGGGCTTAGGAGAGCGACATAAAGAAAAGATTTGAGGTGTCACAACAAGATGAGAAGTTGATTATAGCATTGAATGTTGACTTGTAACATTTGTGAACATAAGTATGGTTGTTGTCTATTATGTATGGTAACACCTGCAAAGGAGGGAAGTTGTCAAAATGTAAACAAGAATGGTTATATCGAGGTATGTTAGAGAAAATATATACATAATTTCTCCTTTTAAGGAAATCAAGAAATTATGCACATTGTTATTATTGAAACATCTTTGACAATATCTCTCAATCCCAAGGGCTAATGAACATGTCAAATTAGGCATTTGAAAATTCACTTGCATTTTGAAATCAGCCATTCGCATTTCAATACAAATTGTTGGAATTGGCCTATTTATTGTATTAGATGGTTGTTCGGTATTAATTTATCAAATGTTAGCTTACATTTTTTGGAGTATTTTTAAGTGGGATTTTGACAATAGTATAAAGTGATCATTTTTTTACTCTTGTGTATGTAAGAGGTCCCATAATGTACACTATTGTTGCCTAGAGGATAGAACTAAAGCTCCTAGTATACCAAAGAAGTACACAATTTGTGAAACTTTAGAACTAATAAGTAAGCTAGGATTGGAAGGAAATAAATTGTAACATGTTTAACTTAAATTAAGTATCTAGAAGAGAAAAATATATCTTTCAGACCTGAAACTAGCTAAAGATATCTACCACCATTAATCTCAGACCTAATTCTTGTGCCCATAGAACCCACGAATATAGTTTCTCTTATAATATAAAGCCCATAATTAGAATCTCATGATTAGTAGTTCACCAAAAATTTATAATGACCTACAAGGATATTCCAGTGTGTATATTTCAAGTTCCTTGAGACTAGGAATCATGTGCTAAATGTTTTTAATGCATGTATGTGTAGGTGAATCTTTTTTATGAACCGCCTACCAGCATGCCATTTTCTAGAAGGTTATTAAAGTTAATTAGAGTGACTTTAAAACCAGAATTTTCTGATAAAATGATGTTGAACCACCACAATTTTGAATTTCCCCATTATATATTAAATGTATCTTTATGAGCACACAAGATGACTATATTATAAATTATAAAAAAATCCAATTGGTAATTGTTTAATTTCAAAATTTTGTATTGTATCTTATAATGTAAGAGACATGGACACAAAGCAAAGAAGATCAAGAATCATGGGTCTGCATCAACATTCCTCCATTATGTAAACTATGAATTTCAACTTCAACTTCTGACAGAAAGGGGATTTAGCTAGTAGATAAATGTACCACTTGGCTTTAAAATATATATAATTTGACAAAAAAAAGAACCAATATTTCTGGGTATCTAATATCAATAAATATACCACACGCATAACCAATGTAACATCTTTACAACTATTGAATAAACCTTTGAACATTCTTTCCAATGTAGTGGTTCCTTATTTGGTTTTTCTAGGAGGAACCCTATTATCTAATTTGTCATAAACTTCAACCTACCAAACAACTCAATAAATATTGTCCTGAAGCTTACAACACGTGAAAAAGGAAAAGCTCTCAGAAATAAAATCTCCAAATTTCTTGTTGTACAAAAAGTTGAAGAAAGGATCCAAACAATAAAGCAACCGATCAAGAATTAACAACAGATGAAAGAAAAGATTAGAGATTCTCTAATAGTGGATTATTGATAAATGAAAACCAAATATCATGAATTATAAAGCATCAGGAGAAAAACTATAGTGTGCAATCTATGAACATTTAGAAACAAACATAGAATTCTAATAATACAATCAGCGAGATGGTCCTAAGTGAGATTAACTAGATGAAAGCTAGACATAATAGCATTGCCAATTAAATGTTCAAATTTTTTGAAGGAAGATTTATCTTAAGAGATTACCTAAGATGACAACTTCTAAGTAACAAATAATGAGATTTTTTAATTTCAATTACAAAAAATTGTATTTTTTTTCATTGATCCTTGAAAAAAAAATCCATGAGTTTACTCTTTTCACCTATAAATGTGATGATTACATTTAGGTCACCATGAAACTAGCTAGTATTGGGTGTCCATTGCCAAAATTGATTATCTGACATCTCTGATTTCAAGCCAATTTTATTTTTTAACCTCGATTGAAGGGATGCAAATATCCTTTGAATCAAAAAGTATGAAAAAAAATGCAATTACCAAGGACCAAGTGAACATGGGTATGGGACCCTGGAGTGCTAATGAGAAACTTACATGATTGTAATAATGAATGTACTCATATCTACATAGGTTATAAAAGCATCATTCATAAATATAATCATCTTGCAAATAGCAATCGCCAACAAAGATGAAACTTGTATAAAGGTAGGGAAGGTTGGTGATGTGGATGTATTTGTCACGTGTAATTTCAAAAATAAGAAAGTTGACCCAAATCATAAATTAACTTAATAACCTTTGAGCATTGGGGCCACCATATTTTCACCATCCTTACTTGTCCATACAAGCCACGTAGTTAGTTAACAAAACCCCAATCCATAATTACATAGAGAATTCACAAACCCTAGAGTCACAGAGATCCACCCTTGCTTCAAAATTTAATACCTACAATTAAAAAATCCCTAGTGCATGAAAACTTGTCAATCATTCAAAAATTGGTGAAACCACGATTATAAGAAGACTCAATGTCCATCAAACTCATCGAAAGGATTTAGAAGAACAGATAAAAGGCAAAAAAAAAACTATGTCAATGTGGTTCAAACATAGACCCCTTAATTGATGAGACTGATAGACTAAGGGTGTGTTTGGATCATAGATTTGAGCGAGAATCATAATTTGGAATTCTCAAAAATTCCTAATCTGTTATTTGGGTCTACAAAATGAGAACTAGAATTTGAGGAAATGTGGATTCGGTATCCCCATTTGACCCCCAAAACAAGAATTTTGTCTCCCCTCAAAATACTTGTTATTTGGAATTCTCATTTTAATTCCCATTTTTTGAAAATGAGGATTTCAACTGAAGTGAAATTTAATTGGGTTTGACATCCAGATGCCCATTTGGGAGTACCTATTTTTGCACATATTTTTGAAATTTAATTGAGTTGTAACCAAGAGAGAGGCATTTCAAGAAATGATACCCTTTGCATCTACTTCAAACACCCTTTGAACATCATTTTATAAAAATTAGCAGGTGTCACTTGAAGATATTAGAAAGATTATTGTAGAAATTCATACGAATACTCTCTTTTTTAATTGGGGGGAAAAAATTGGCTATTGTTGCACCTTCTCAATGTTTGGATTAAATAAAATAACTAGTACTGAACATATCTAATTTCTTTTGTCTTTCTTTTAACTTTTTCTTAAATTTTTATTTTGCAATGAATATCGACATTTTCAGCATGTGTGGAGTTGGAAGCACCATGAATAGGTCCTTGAAAAAATTGGAGATACAAATTGCCTTTCTCATTGTAACTTTTATATTCATTTTTTAACCTTATATTCGTATTTTGAACCAAATAGGCTTGGAATAACAAATTTTGTATATCAAATATTTTTGGGTTTGAACCAAATAGTCCCAAACTAAATTCCAAAAAACATTATCTGGATTTCAAGTTCTAGAATCCCAAATCAAGGATTTTAGATTTCAATTCCTAAATCATATTCCAACAACCTAATGAGACCTAAGGGCAATATTTTGATCCCTAGTTAAAGTTGGTAGTTGGCTGGCCATAAAAGTCTATCTAGGTTTATGGGCCTTAAAACCCCAGAGTTGTTGCTGATGAAAGAGGCCCTAAGTGAGAAGAAATAGACATAAATGCCATTATTGAGCTAATGTGTTGAAACCCTATCATTTTTGTTCCACAGTATGGATAGATTTCTCTCTTGCTAATCCTAATTGTATGTGCTCCTACTTAATTTGGAAGCAGAGTACGCTGAAATATCAATGTCATTAATAATTTTTTAGGCATTTTCTACTACAATATGCAAAGATATTACCATATTTGAACAAGCACTAGGCAAGGAGTTGAAAGCAATACATTTCAGTTTATATTTAGGGTGAGCTAAAACTTTTGGGAGAAATGAAGAGTGATGACCATGAGAAGAAGACAATGTAATTACATAAGACACATTCGTAGCATATCCTCCTTTAGGGAGAGTTATCTAGAATAGTCACATGCACAACACATAACACAAAAGAAACATGCCTATATTAAAAAATATATGTAACAGAAATTAGTCTGCCATATATGTAACAGCCAATACTTATAAGTAGAACAAGTTGTTGCATGTTTTTGTGCATGCAATGATGCGCCGATAGAAAATATAAAATATCTACTAATAATATATATATATATATATATATATATATATATATATATATATATATATATATATATATATATATATATATATATATATATATATATATATATATATATATATATATATATATATATATAATAGATTATTATGTGACAATGGATAATCTGCATAATACTAAAAGTAAATGTTAATAATTGACAGTAAAATATTTGTAATAACATAACAAACCACTTAAAAATACTTTATGGCATGTTTTCAAAGATATGCAAAAAAATTGCATGTTATTTTGAGAAAAAATATTTTTAATGAAAAAATGTGTTTATCCGTAAAAGAAAATATGTTTTTAATCCCTCACTTATATGTTTATCAATAGGAAATTATTAAAAAGTTTTATTATTATTAATTTAATTTTTATTTAAAATAAAATAATATTTTTAATTTATTTTAAATAGACTAAGAAATGGTATTTATTTTATATTTTACTTATTACATCTCAAAAAATTAAGTAGGAAAAAAATCTATTATCAAAAATTCTAAAAATAATAAAACCAATTAATTTAGAAATTTATGATTCATACTCTTGTTTCTAAAAATCTTTATCAATTTTTAAGATATTATAAAATCTTTATCAATTTTTAAGATATTATAAAATCTTTATCAATTTTTAAGATATTATTTTAGTCTTTTGATTAAAGATTGGTATTTAAAAGATTTGCATAGAAAGCTATCATCTTACACTTATTTTTATAAATCTTTATCATTTTTTAAGATAATATTTTAGCCTTTTGTTTTAGATTACGGTAAAAGCAGGTTTTGAAGGGACCCCGAAACCCTTTAACAACTAGAGAAAAGATAAAGCAATAAAACCACCAGGACAGAAGTCCTGAAACCAACAACAAAATCAAGTTTTATAGGGACTTGAAACCACAAACATAGTCCAAAAACAAGAGAACCCAGGTTTTACAGGGACCTGGAACCACTAAAATAGTTTGGACCAAAAACCAGTACCAATCCAGAAAATAGAACCAGATTAGGACAAAACCAAAGAACAAAAACCCAAGGCAACTATTGTAGCTCCATAATCATCTTGACAGCCTCTTTACCAATCACAACAGTATCTTGGATGGAATCAACAGTCGAAGCAACATCATCTTTCAGGGCTTTCTTCCTCAAGCTCTGCCTTGTTCTTTTGCTTGGACCCTCAGGAGATATAATTTCTTCATTAACTCTTTTGCCAAGGCTCGCAGTAGCAACACATATACTAGATGTGACCTATTCCATCCTTGTTCCACTTTCCTTGATAAGCATTCTGAGATTCTACTCATAGTTTTTGAGTTTATTAGGGATATTTTAGCCTTTTGTTAAAGATTAGCATTTAAAAGATTTGCATCGAAAACCATGATCCTTACTCTTGTTTCTAAAAATCTTTACTCTTTAAAGATTATTTTGGTATTTTCTTTATTTTAGTCTTTTGTTTAAAGAATGGCATTTAACAAAATTGCATTGAAAACTATCTCATAGAACATTATAACAAGTTTATTATTTTATGCCATATTAATCTAAAATAAAAGTAATTTCATGTGTGAATAATGAAATATTTATTTGACAATTTATTAATTTATTTAACTCTATTTTGTGTAAATATTATTTATAATTAGTTGCAAGTACAATGGTTTCAAATATTTATTTTTAAAAAAAAATTAATATATTGTTTGTTTCAAATATTTATTTAACACTAAAGCTACTTTATTATTTGGATATTTCTCATGGTAATAATATGATATCAATATTAGTAAAAGAAGAATAATGTTGACATGTAGAGTCTTCCAACCATGAAAGCCATCAATTTAGTATCATTATAGTTATATTACAAAATCTAATAGAAAACATTATTTCATTCTTGAATTAAAATTTTGCATCTCTTTTACACATTCTTATTAAAAAGACAACAATAAGCTTATTGATAATGTCATAATATTATTATCAATCAAAATTACTTCAATTAAAAAGAAAAAGAAAAAAATGATCTCAAGTTTGGGCATATCAGCCTTGAATTGCTAAGTGTCAATATATGCTTTTGTTCCAAGCACAACAAAATACATCACATAAACATCACTGCATCTAAATCATGCAATAAGACACACAACCTAGTTTTAGCTCCTCCTAGAACTGCAAAAAAAGGAAAATTAAAATGTTTTAAATAAGATATCCAAATCTATCAATAAAAATAACATAAATCAACCAAGAATAACTAGTTCTAAAAAAATTGTTATGTAAAAATGTATAAAGAATATGTGAGTAACTAAACAAAAATTGAATTACAATATGATGATCCAAGAAAACTAAAATGCATGCAATATAATGAATGAATATATTGTTTGAATTCATCTAAGAGCAATCTTAGATTAAGAGCTTTTTATTCTGAATTTAATGAAAAAGTTTGTTTATAAACAAAGAAGTTTAGGAGCTAAAAAATAGAGATAGCAGTAAAAAATAGAAGCTCTTGTATAGTTTATATAATTAAAAAAATAATAATGAGCAACTAATTCTTATCAGAAAAAATAAAATGGGAAAGGGCTAACAATTTTTTGATGAAAATTTGTAAAAATCGAGAGCAAAGCTCCCACATATAAGCTTATCGGCTTAATAAAGTGTTGAAGGTTGAGGTATCTAAACTAGAAGATGTTTTGGACGCATAAAAGTGGACATTTGATATAGTAAATACTTACTATATGTCATGCCCAAAAACACGAGGGCAAAAACACACACACAAATATATATATATATATATATATATATATATATATATATATATATATATATATATATATATATATATATATATATATATATATATATATATATATATATATATATATATATATATATATATATATATATATATATATATATATATAAGTTAATAATTAAAATTTATTAAGTAGATAAGTTTGTGATCACAGTTAAAGTAAAGGTTCTCTACATTTCATCTTAAGTTTATAATCTTGTGGAGGAATACATCGTTAAGATTTGAACTCTCATTATTAAATTGATATCAACAGTTGTTTTGTTAATTTATTTCTTACAACACACTGTATTAAAAATTATTTTTAAAAAAATATTTAAAATCTGACTAAATGAATAATGCAAAACTATTTAACATTATTCAATAGTCTAACATTAACATAATAATCGAGACACTTGCTAGCTTACTAACACGCTAAAAATGTTCATAAAATTTCTACTAATTTCCAAATGAATTTACAATCTATACACTTTCAATGAACACTAAATAATAATTTAAACTTTCTTAAATTTTAAAGGAAACTTTACATTAATAAAACATGTTAAACTTAATAGTTACAAACATCTAAATTAACTACATATTAATGCTGATAAGATTCCAAACTATTCTTAAATCCTACTAATTTAATTTAAATATTATCTAAAACAATTCTTATCTAAAATTTAAATACTAACAAAATAGACTGATTTAAATTAAGGTTAAACTAACATAATTATAACATTAAACTAAAAATATATCAACCTAAACATATTATTTAAATTACCAACAAATTAAAAACTAATCCATAATTAAAATTACAACTAAAATTTAAAACATATATTAACAAACTAACCCAGATAATAAATAAACAAAATTCTAATAGCTAACATATACGAATATTTAAAAAAACATAATAATTAATAACTAGCATAATTAATACTAATCTAAATTACATTAAACTAAATCTAATACTAAACCAATTATTAAAATTAACTAACTTTAATGTAAACCTTTATAAAATTTAAAAATAAAATAACATACAAAAAAAAACTTTAATTTAAAACTAATACTAAACTAAACTAAATCACAAACATAATACTAAACTAACCTAGCTTACCACTAACCTAAACTAAATCTAACTAAAACTTAACTAAAAAATAAATTAAACAATATATAAAAACAACTAATCTAACCCCCATACCCTAACACCACTCATGTGGCCCCACTAACCATTAACTACCCCCACTTTATGAGCTCAGCGCTTCCAAGCACTTTTCAAGGCACTCTGCCCCATATAACCATGCGCAGACCCTCCTTGGAAAGTGGCGACCAAAGTCATGAAGAGGGAGGGAGATTTAAACAGAGTCATACCAAGTGCCATCAGTCAATGGACATGACAAGTTGTGCATTCCTATGGAGGGAAATAGGGTGATGTCACCCTTAGTTAATGGACTGATTTAGTTGTTTTCTGTTAAAACATTGACATTGACATGGATTTGTTTTTGTTTCTTTCAAAGAATGGAGAAGTGATTGCGTAGACAGATATAGCATTAATGCTATTTGACTTTGATGCCAAGTATGGCACCTTGCCCCCTTCTCATTCGCTAACACTAATATCATGTCAGGCCCCTCCAAAACAAATCAAATACATTTAATATAAAACAAGTCAAAAAGGTCTGCGCCCATTTTTGGGAGAGAGTTAAGTTTCAAAAGTTAATTAGGTGATTTGATCATGAATTGATAAGTAAGGATATTTTGTTTGTTTTAAGTTAATGAATTTTATATATTTATTTATTCAAAAGTTAATTTCTTTACCTTATTCAAAAGGGAATATCTAGGAGAATCCCTAAAGATTCTCTGTTACAAGAGGAAAATTTAATTTGTTCCCATACAAAAACCAGAGAGTTTTTGCTCTCTTGGGAATTTTTTTTTTTAAGTCTTTATTTTTCTAAGTCTAGATTTTGAAGTTGATTTAATTACCAAGAGGGGATTTTTTTTTTTAACATAAATTTAATAGTACTTATTACAAACTAGATATACCAAGGATTTGAATGATCCATTTTAACTACAATGCAAGAATTGTTTTGCTTCCAATAATCCCGAAAACTGAACCTACATTCATAACATAAATTTCATTTTCAACATAAAGAAAACTTGAAATTTTGCTTAATTAAACCATCATCATTTCATCCTATTTTTTATGTGCATCCATATAACTGAAAATTACGATTAAATCTCATGATAAGCAATATTATTCAGTCACCATTTTATTGGCCTGATTCAAAGGCTCAGCCGAGAAAGAACCAAGAAGAAAACCCGTTGTCGTTGCCATTACAACAAAGTGATAAATACAATTTACATAAGATTTCAATCCTGAAATTACAACAATTTAATCGAATTTCCTTCATGACCCTTATCAAGGGACCCATATCATTTTCTACAATACATTTCTAAAATCGGGAAGGGAACAGAATCTGATCAAGAGTCAAACAAGCATGACCAACAGACAAAATTAAACATGCATATTCATACTAGGTTCTCACAACAAGATTCACAATGAATCAACACTAGGGAAAGGTGGATTTTTCCAATAGGAGATGTCAGACACAACACCAAACCAGGTGCCCAATCGGGGCTATAACTCAAGAACTTCTGTTCTTCCATTCTTACATGCCAAAACTCATACGTGGTTTGTGCTGACAGGTAGGGGCCCATAACACCCTACCCTCTCTCCTGCTTCTCGTCCTGAGAAGAGATTCTACACTGTTGGAGTCCAACTAAAAGACCTTTCCCGAAATTGGCCACTTCTGCCCTCTCCAAGGGTGAGTAATGCCAAAACACCCATACAAGAAAACTTCAAAATTCAAAGAGAAACATGAAAGGAAAACATCCAAGAAAGCATGGTTTCAATCCTTCCCAAAACATACCCAACATACATATGAGCATACCAATAACAACACAATAGCATAAGCCTGAAATAAGCATGAACAAACTGAAAACAAGGAGATGAAGAACTCCTACCTTCACAAAGAGGTTATGGTAAATGATCAAATTCAGAAGAGCTTTTCCCCTCTTCCTTGTCTTCAACCTTTCAAGACTTCTCTCTAAAAGTAGAGATTGGGTAACAACCAAAACTACTCCATGAAAGACATCTAAATAAGTCTCAAACTCAACCACCAAAAAGGGCAATAACTTCCCCCACCCACCTACAAATCTAGAAGTTTCTAACTCAACCCATACTAAGGTTAACCACTAAGTGGAGTTGAGGTGATGCAACTCATGGTAACCACTTGCAATTTTCGCACAAAGGCAAAAATAGACTTTTTGAGTGACCTCAAAAGTCAATAAAAGGGGCTTAGGGGTTGGAAAATACCCCCAACCCATACCCATACCCCTTGGGTAAAAATATTTCATGTTTTAAAGCCTTAGGAAAAAGATTTGGGACCAACAAAAGCTAGGAAATATTTAGCACCATTTAACAACTCTAAAAATGCATATTAAGCACTAATCCAGATTAGGGGTGACTAAACTCGATTAAGAAAAAATTAGCAAATAAGACACTAACTGAATCTGACTTAGGTCCAAAGGTTACACAGCTAACCCTAACTAGCATACTGAAGAGCATGAACAATTTCACAAGTGTCAAGTGACACTATAAGAACACAATTATGAAACATTAACATTTACTGATCATGAAAAGATACATTCATACATCTCAAAATATAATTTAGTTACAAACAACAAGGTTCCCACAAATGGCACATAGGGATCAGTTTCATTCCTCCGTCGGGTTTCTCGGCTAAAATATCCTGCACACTCATTGCACACATCAGTAGTCCCATAAAATCACATGCACATATGTATATATGTATCAGGAAATCACATAAATTAAAACATACATCTTTCAAATCAATCAGGGTTTCTCTCATCTTACTCATATTCTTAATCATTATCATTTCGAAATCAAAGTGTCAAATCCTACATTTACTTACTTCTCTAACATACATGTTCATAAAGCATCAAATGATGAACTCAATTATCTAAAAGTAACATCACACAACATGAAATAATATAATATGTTCAAAGCATCAGGTAGTGTCTTGACATCTCGAGTCATGAGTATCAAAATAATAATGTAACAACTAAGGCTACGAAAGGTCGGGGTGAGGCCTCATATCCTCCCCCACTAGGCATGAACTTCCTCCTAGAGTTCATCAAAAGATAAGGGTATTGAGATCGCATCTGTACTGCATCCTCCCATGAAGTCGTGACCTCATCGTAACAATCCCACTGGACCCTAACCTGGTCCAGCTCTCGACCTCGAGGAGCTAGGGTCTGTCGGGTAATAATACAGATAGGCTCTAGCGCTAACTGGCCGACTAACTCCACCTGTAGCCTCAATAATTGTAGCTTGATGCTCAGTCTGGCGGTTGTCAACCGCTGCAAAAACTCTGTGGGACCTACCCATGTCTCCAACTGTCGGCTCTGAAAAAGCCCCTCTCTGACCACTGGATGACTATCCCTATGGACACTCTCTAGCTATATGACCCATGCCACCACAAGTGTAGCATGGTCCTCAGGTATAAGATTGTGCATCCTGTGATCCAGACTGTTGTGGGCCTCCTGACCTGCTAGACCCATTGTATCCACCCCTGGAAGATTGTTGAGTCTGCACTGACTGTGGCTATGGGGTATGTACTTTCTGATCCTGATGTGACTGCCACTACTTGGGCTTGGAGCCTTGGTAACCCTACGAGGGTTCTTGCTGCTGCTGAGACTGTTGGCCCTTAGGGGACCCTGGTGTATAATTCTGATTCCCTTTCCAAGGGGGTTTCTGTCGAGTAGAGTTTCAGTTCTGAGATTGATCTCGTGATTCCTATCTACCTCGAGCATCTTTTGCAACTAGTGCTATCTCCACTACCTGTCTAAAGGTGGTAGGGAAGGCCATCCGAACTGGACCCTGAAGTGAGAAATTCAAACCCATGATAAAGCAATGCACTCGCAGTTTCTCATCCTTCATGTATTCCACATAAGGAAGGAGCTCGAGAAACTTGCTCTCGTACTGAGCTACTGTAAGACCTCTCTAATATAGAGAATGGAACTCCTCTATCTACCTCTATCTGAAATGCTCTGACAAGTACCTCTCTCGAAATCTTTCTAAGAATGACTCCCACGTGAGGGTATCCATCCTCACTCCTCTTATGATCTCCTTCTGATGCCACCAATTGGAGGCATCTCCTCTCAATTGATGAACTGCTAGGCATGCCTTTAGATTACTCCCATAAGGACGTAATCCAAAGTACCATTGTAGGCTCTATAACCATGCCTCTACTACTGTTCCCTCAGTGGACCCGATAAATAATGGTGGCCCGAGTCGAATCGATTCCCTGATGTCATCTCCTATATGCCTAGGAGGTCTGTCAAGTGGGGGTCCTCTCAGGTGTATTGACTCTCCCTCATGCTCACCCTGTCCCTCTAACTACCTCGGTGGGGGACTCCTAGTCCTCTCTCTGCCCCTAGGCCTGCCTCCTCCGGGTCCCTCTGCTTCCACTACTGGAATCTGCTAACCTGGCTGAACTACGGGTACTATCCTCTATTGAACTACATCGATCAATGTCTGAAGTGCATCAATAATGTCCTGATTCGGGTTAGGTAGTGGTGGAGGTGGCCCATCCTCCTATCCCACTCTACCACCTCTTGCCCTATGACCTCTGCCTCATCGGTTGCTTCGAGTAACAGGAGGCATCATACATAATTTAATGTTTAGTTTTAAGTTTCAGAAGCATAATGGTTTTAGGTTCCTAGTGTTGAAACACAAGCTACGATACCAAAATGTCATGCCCAAAAACACGAGGGCAAAAACACACGCAATTTTTGTGTGTGTTTTTGGGCATGACATTTATAACAAAGTTATTCTTAATCACATGGAGTTGGAAAATTGAGGAATGAAAGTGGAAAGATAATGAAGTTTATTCATGAGTTAAATATAAGATTGGATGAGATGCAAGAGACCTATAATAAAGAAATTAAGGAAAATGAAAACCAAATGGGACTTTGGGACTACAACATGTAGAGTTTATAGTGAAGAATGGTGACATTGAAGTCGGTGAAAGAAAAAGAAGTAAAACAAAAAAGTGATAGAATCAATGCTTAGAGAATTTATTGAAAATTTGAGTTACTTCCATTCTTATCCTATAGTCCAACTCTTTGTATGACTAGATTTCTTTTTTGTAGTTTTCTACTTTTTAAGTGTATAATTCTTGCATTATACTTAATTAGTGACACTAACATTGCATGTTAGATAAAAATATTCATCATAGATAATTAATAACAAAGGCATCTTCATACTAGAAATATCTAAAACTAAGAGCTAAAGAATGATTGATAATCAAATTTACTTTTTTTTTCTGTTAGATTAGATAATTTGATGTTGTAGCTATGAAAATTTTGACAATATGTAGTTGGAACAAGATGATGTTTTCCAACCTAAATTATAGAAACCAAATGCACAAAAATGAAGAGAAAATAAGAGAAGGTTGAACGAAGCTTGGTCAAGATCATAAAGTGGGAAATTACTTTATACTAAAGTAGGCTTAGGTCAATGCATTAAGGCCCTATTCAATGAGTCTATTCAAATCTATTATGCATTACAACCACACTAATAGTGCAAGATGTCAATTATCTAAGATATGGTGTCACAATAAAAAAAAAGTGACCATAATACTATAATGGACATTCATATTACACACAGTCCTTATTTCACTTAAATGGATAAATTTTTGTAATAAAACATTTCAAGAAAATAAATAAAATAATAAAGATTTTTTGGTGCTCTGCACAAAAAAGGAACTACCAAAATAACTAGCATACACCAATGCATGTGGAGAAACATCTAGCCTCATCACACTAGAGTTGATTAATAATTTAGCAGCTTTGGCCTAGCCAAATAGATATGCTTCCAATAGAGAAATAGTTGCATAGTCCTACATTAAGGAGGCAGCCTAATAATTGATGGTGGCATTGGGTAGAAGTAGTAGTTGAGTAGTCTCTACATAGGTTTTTGTCGACATCTACCAACTGCAAAAAAGTTCAAGTTTTAATGGCTTAGTTTTTTCATTCTTTGTTCCCATATGCTAAATCAATCATCTTACAATGGAATATCTCATGAAAGCCTCAAACCATAAAAGAAAGAAACAAGAAAGACATTATGAAAGCCTAAGGAGGGACACAAGAGAAACTTGAGAATTACATAATTGAAAATACAAGTTCTAAAGTAAGTGCTATAATGTAACCTTAAAACCCTCTAACTTTGATAATATAATCTAATGATACTACATATTCCATGTTATCCTATCATATTTGTTATGATTTGGCTCAATTAGTAAAATCCAAAATTTTTGCAACATTATTTCATCTTACGTTCAAAGTAATTTCCCATCACAGAAAGCTATAATGATAGAAGTGCTCCATATTCTTCTAAAGTAGACTATAAGACAACTATCAGTATATATTATAAAATCACTCTACAAATTATTACTATTGTGCAATTACTTTATACTAATTAAGGTTGTAGTAAATTAATCTACTCATCACATGTATGTAAAATTTAAAGTTGAACTCAATCTTAATACTCCAAGTATACACACGAAAGAAGACAGATATATGCTTAGTTATTTAAGGCATAAAAAAAATCTGGGTTAATTTCAGAAATAGTATACAAAGAAAATTTGTGCAGAAATAGTATGTGCATCCCTTGTAAGCACAAAAAAAACCTATGCAAAAACACCATCAATTATGTCCTAAGAAAATTGAACCCTTGTCTCCTTTGACCAGCCAAATATAGTTCCACCGTAATAGGACAAAATTTAATTATTGAATCTATGAATTGTATTTGAACCTCTTGGTTTTTGCCTGTGTAAAAGGGAGTGTGAGCGAAAAGCAATTAGTGTAAATTGGTTTGCTCATACAATAAAGAAAATTCTTTGTGAGAATTAATAGAGGAGAGGTCTTAAACCTAAAACCCTGACAAGGGTTTTGAAGTTGAATTCCTTGACACTTGAAGAAGAACAAAGGAAAGAATGACAATGGATATTGAGTGCCATTATATGTCAATGAGAATCAAAAATCTGCTCTGCTACTTACTCAAGCTACGTGCACAAGCCATCCTGGTTTTCTCATGCTACAACATATGTAGTGTAGGAGTAGTTTAGTTTACTTCAATAAATTTGTATGCTAGGCTGATAGATTATCTCCCCAGTTCTGTGGACTTTCAATTTCTCCCCTAGTGCTCTAAAAGTTTACACTAGAATGACAATAAGTTTGAAAGGCATCCACAATTTGTTGAGAGGAAAAGATAGAGAGACATCAAAACACTATTTTCTGCCTTGAGATCCTTATTGAGGTGAGTTATTTTCTTAGTCATTATATTTTTCATTATAGTTGTTAGGGTTTACTCCATGTCCACTATTTTTGGCTAATTGATAGCAGGCTCTAGATTTCTAGGAAAAATGTTCATTAGGAGAGTAGCTAGAAGAAAGCGAGAACTATATTACCCATTTCTACAAAAATATTAACAGGCTTACAAAAAAAAGATGAGACAAGACAAGAAATACTATGCAAAACTCTCTATTTTCCTATTCCATCTGAGACCTTCTGTATTACTAAAATACGTTGTCATGACTAGGGTATTTTCGTATCAGCAAACACACCATTGTTCAAATCCTTGCCATTCTTAAGGGCATTACTTTTGAAATAATCTCACTTCAAATGGATAGCATGACTATATCAGATGCTTGGCACAAAGATGCATTAGGGATAACTTTAAGAAACCCCTCCCAAAAAAATACCTAAAATGCTAGCGAATCCAACATTTTATGGGCAGGAAAATTTTCATGTTGAGGGCAATTTTTTTTCCATGTATGGAAATAAATTATTATATGTTGGCAATTTTTTCTCTTGCCCTAACTAAAATCATTCTAAATGCAATGAATAAAAAAAATCCTTGTTAACACATGAATAAATGTTGGCTATTTTTTTCTTGCCAAAAAATATTTTGCAATGTCAAAGACAAATTAGTTGTTTTGTAGGAAAACAAATAGTAATAGTCTTGGCTAATTTGTAGTGGTAAACTTAAAAATTATTTAATTTGAAAGCAAATTTGCCAAGTGTATTGGCTAGCGACCTTTAAGGCTTTATGGTTGCCAAGTGTACTGAATAGTGTATAGTCTATTATTAATAAGGTCGTAGTCACCATTACCAACTTGTCTATCATCACTTTGGTATCATTAATACTTAGTTTTATTGATCATTGATTAATTAGAGATCAACAAAAGAAGATACATTTTGAGGCCAGTTGCTTAAAAAGACCTAGAGCCATATGAAATTCTTTGGAATGGAGACACATGGCAAGTGTTGCACGAAAACCATTAACTGGAATGTAGTGAACATCATATCAAGATTAAAATCATAAATGTGGGACTGATAGTTATAATAAATACATTCCATTTCTAGCTAGCTTGGCAAGCACTTCGACTATCTGACATTAATGTGAGTACATTCCCCACACTTGCAAATTAATAGGAATATGAAAACAAAATATATGAAAGACCATGAACAATTTAATGCAACTTCTATTAAAGAGTCTTCAATTCCCCTTTCACTATCATTTCTCAAGTTCTCAATTCTATTTTTGGTTCTCAAGAGTCGGTTCTATTAGTTTGCAGAGTTTCTTAAGTGTAGTCTATAGAATTTGTAGATTTGTTTGTACACTTTAGGACCTAGGTTTGTAATTTTCATAGATACACCAATTCTGTTGAAATACAACATGATGGGTATGCAAAAACTCTTTTGGGCATGATACCTGAGGATGTGCTAGCAATGGTTTGCAAGGAAGATTCCACTGGTCCTTTTTTTCGCTATGCTTTGTTCATGGTTGTCAACCATGAATTCTTAAGAAATGAGAAGAGACATTGCATGTCAACAGACATTACCTGTCACTTCCTTGCATCGCTTCTCAAACTTGGAGGAAATTAAGTAGATATTTTGATGCTTCTGCATAATATTTTTAAGGAAATATATTTAGAAGACAACATCAAAATCCTTTTATTGTCTGAGTAGGTACAAGCATTGGGAGCAAGGCATAGGGAGCATTATACAGAAGAAACCCTTCCTTCTTGGCATGAATAAATGCCAATTGGCTCACCATCAGAAGTGGGCGCAGCTTAGGAGGATTTTTTCCATGGAAGTGGTTATTGTTGGACAACGTTAGTGACATCCACTTCACATGGTTGCACGATTTCAGCAACATTGTCATCTCCAAGAGATTTCTCATGGAGGGGCTTGAAGATCATTCTGATTGAAGGCTTCAAACCTTCAACATGTTCCTTGTTCCATATTCCCAATTTCTTGAATCTTGTTCCATGAAACCTTGTTCCTTGACCTGTGCCCTTTGAGCAAGAAAATATTTTACGATTTTTTATTGTTGATAAAAATGATTAGTAGCAACTTTAGATTGGGCCTTGCCCTTGAATGCAAATTATGAAATAGTAAAATTAGGCTGATTTAATCGGCTATTTTGAATATCTATGCTATGAATATGTATATTCTACAATCTCAAATATAATCAATTAAAACAATAGTTTTGTGCTTCTCAATTCATTGTTCATGTAAATGTGTGAACTATTGTTCAATTTTGTTTTTAGATTATTAAAATTTATTGAATCTCAATTCCATACATTTAAACTATTTAGTTTCAACTGTAATTGTTATAGAGTGGTACCAATGAATCATGATTTTCTGAAATGCATTGTTCAAATGTTAGTTTGTGACTATGTTATAAAAAATTAACTGTTAGAAAGTTAGAAAAAAAATAGGGTTTCAACAATCCCTTTATAGTTTCATATTTGATTCATTAATTATGGTAAAATAATATTCAATTGAAAAATTACCCAATGAAAATTCATAAAGTGTATATGTATGGCCTAAAATTTTCAAAACATGTAAATTTCGATAATATATGAACACAGGGCCATGCAAGTTATGTAATAATAATTTTTAATTATTCTAACTTGTAGTTAATAGTTAAAATAGTTTTAACTAATATTAATTTATTTAAAAATCTTAAATAAATAAATAATTTTTTTGTTAAAGATAAACTTATGATGCATGTAACATCATGCAATTTAAATTGTATAAATTATATTGAAATTTGATTTGAAAATAAAAAGTTCAAATTATAACTTATATATAGGTGTCCAAATAAAATATTGAATACTAATTTATTAATTCATTACTTCCTATTTTCAAATCTAAATTTATTTAAATATCATGATCATCATAATAGTTTTTATTTTTTTTATCATATTTTGAATTAACTAAAAAATACCACAATTACTAAAATTTAAATTAAGTTATCATTATCAAGCAATTATTGATTAAAATCTAAACTATTCTTAATTAAGTGAAAATGTTACGATTATTAAATTAAGTTATCATTATCAAGTAATTATTGATCGATGAATGATTATAATATTATATTTTTGAAATTTTGAAGTTACATTTGTTTTTCATGTTTAATTTTATTCTAATCCAAATCAGGGTTTTTTTAATTGTCAAGAAATTCAAATAATTTGTATGTTTTAACTAAATGTGTGCAAATGCACTTTGTGATTTAAATTTAAATTTGCAACAATAAGATAATTGAATATTTTTTATGTAAAAGGTTTAACAAATTGATTTGGATCGTCCAATGAATGATAGATCAATGATCACAACTCTATTTCAGGCCTAATTTTAAAATATCTAAGTTAAATTATATTTCTACTTGAAATCAGGGCACGTGTCCCAAGATAAATCAAGAGTCAATGTGATAGCTATAGTATTTCTTATGTCTGATCATTGATTAAAAGAAAGATCGACTACCTGAGATGAATTTCAGATCAATTTGGAGAATGTTTTCCCATGTGCCTAGATTCATCTGGAATCATGATACATGTTCATTCATTTCTTGATTAAGTGTCAGGTATTTCTTTATTAAGTTTAGTCTTTTTTAATTCCAACTATTAACTGAAAGAAAGATCAACGATGCAATATGATTTTTGGGTCAATTTTGAGAATGTTATCGATGTTGTCAAGAGTCATTCAGAATTGTGACACACGTCAAGGACACGTGTCCATGACAAGTGTCATGATTCCAAATGACTCTTAACAACAGTGATAACATTCCATAAATCAACACAAAAATCATATTGGGTGGGGGCCGTCGATGATTAAGTTTGATTTTTATTATTAAATTTATTTAAAATATACAGATGTATTATGTACTTAATTATTACTTTTTAATATTATCATTATGTACATTATTGACGATAGTACTTACATGTACATTGCACATAATATAGTACTTTAAACCATTAATTACTTAACATTTTAACTTTTAACTATTAAAAAATTCTTTTATGCTTTTAAACTATAAGGTTCTCAAAAATCCAAGAATATAGGGTT
Organism: Cupressus sempervirens; assembly: GCA_028749045.1. Lineage (NCBI taxonomy): Eukaryota > Viridiplantae > Streptophyta > Pinopsida > Cupressales > Cupressaceae > Cupressus > Cupressus sempervirens. Next base: position 393,350,959 of record CM053788.1, on the reverse strand, counting down.
TTCAACTTTTCAAAGACTATGACTAAATTCTAATTTCTAATTTGAAGACTGAAAGTCTGAAACTTGAGGATCATAAGAGAGCACCAATTCTTTGAGTCTCTGCTAGCATCGACATTATCGATTCTCAATTCTGAGAATTTTTAAAAATAAAATTTTTTTAGTGCACTTGTAGTAATAGAAGTCTTGTCTTAGGTTTACACTTTAAAACTTTTAAATTAGGGCTTGAAGAATAATTTTGTGTAATAACTAATACCAATAGCATGCATGGACAAAAAAGTGCAAGCAAAAAGGAAAAGAAAGACATTATAAAACTCAGGCAAGTGCTAAAAACCCCAAGTTTCACTGATGAATATCATGATATTTTTTATCATGTTATCCATGGAGATTTGGGAATCATGGAAATTAGATATTCATTGTTTAATAAGTAGAAAGATCCATAGAAGGGGAGAAATTGTTTCAAATTTAATAAAAGTATTAGCACACATACAAATAAACTAGCTACTTTGGTTAGTGGATTAGCAAACTTGGTTGTACGTAAAGTATTCCCTTGCCCAGAAATTGTAATGCTATGCACTTAGAATTTTGATGAAAAGAGAAAGGCAATTATAAACCAAAACACTTAGGAGGAGATTTTATCCATAACTGAGAGTGAATTTTCCACTCTGTCAGACGTAGAGCTAGAGTTTAAAGCATAAAGCTTTAATGAGTGCATTGAGTTGGATAAACTAGCACATGCTTATGGAAAACTAGAAAGAGTTTTTCAAGATTCACATATTAAGGGTTTAATAAACTTAGAATCATTTACTGATCATACTAGTGTTACTATTACACTAGACATAGATCATAAACCTCCTTATCAGTATGATATTTTTGTGTCATGAGTTCAAAATATTATTTCTTTGTTATCATTTTGTTTGGGATTGGATAGTAACAAGGAAGTGGGGGCCATTGTTCTTAAAATGATTTAAAATATCCATTGTCGAGGTCAGTCATTTGACAAGGTAGAAGTAAGATATAATTATGTTCAACACATTGTTGAATATATGCAAGAACAATTACTAATGATCAAACAAAGTACAACTACAAGCAAAATGAAGATATTTAGGTTCACAAGTTACTTGTGCTACCTTCTTTTAGTAAAACATCACCCAATATTTGAGACTGAGAATAACAAGCTTGATATTGAGGTCTACAAGTTGATGAGAAAACCTAAAATAAATCACATACTCCAAGTCCAGTATACAAGTGGACACATAAGATGAGGATGACTGGTAGCAATAATAACTGCAACCATTTTGTAGACTTCTTTTTGGCACCTATTTAGCAAAAAATTATGGGGACTTTGATGCCTAGATTTCCTATGTCTTGTAAATATTGCATTCAACTAGGAAGTCAAATTCAATTGGCTGACTGGTTCTTCATGGAAGATTACACTATGTTAAGGTTTTAAGGTTCAACGGTTGAACCATGCAAAATTTCAATGTATGTTACAAAAAGAGTTTTTGCACTGGAATATGTGCATCAAATGGAGAGCACAAATGAACTTTTCAATGGTCAACAAAAGAAAATGATATTTCCTTCCTTGCCTTTCGCAATTAGAGGCCTCACATTTGAGAGAAAGGCTTTCAAAGTGGCAAATGAATTGGTGAATTTTTTTATCTTTGATTTTGTCAATCACTGAAATTATGATCCACTAAACATAATAAAAGCAAGAGTTATTGCCAATGGAAACTCTGCAAGAAGATATCAACATCAAGAGATGTTATTGATAGAAAAAAAACATGAATTCATGGGTTGAGGTTAAGAAAGAGATGGAGAAACATTCAACGAAGAATAATATTCAATGCAAGAATTGTCATCCCAAATTATGACATTGCACATATCAAAGTCACACAAATCAAATCATGTGACATACTTAAAATTCTACAAGAAAACCTTTGAACCTTATAAGAGATCTATGCCAAAAGAAATTAAAGAGGCATGCAGATATTAATTATGGTCTCAAACCAAAATGAATATTTTTTGGAAAACGAGGCAAAATCTGGGTGAACCAAAGACCTTAGCGCCTTTTGAGGAAATTGAGGAGGATAAATGTTTTAGCAATTATTGGAATCAACAGCATCCATCTGTAGTATGTCAATTTGACACTTGCAATGATAGTGATGGTCAAAGACATAAGGATTTTGACTCTAGTTAAGACATTTACAGTACCCAAGATCTCGGGTCAACCAAGCATATTGTTAAAATTCAAATGAGTGATTCTATTAAAAAAAACTAAAGGGGCAACTATGATACAAAATATGGGTTATGCAAGCAGAGGTCTCATTGGTGCAAGTGGTGAAGGGATTTGGAATCCAATTGCAATACCAAACCCATCAAAAAGTGGAAGTCAACTAGTCATTAGACTCTTTGATGAGATTGAATATAATTCATCTAGAAATGGCAAAAACATTATACTTCTGAAGGTCATCCCAATATAATATTTGTTAAATCTTCAAATCCAGTTGAAATTGATCCTGTTGGCACTAGCACGGGTGAACCTTGTGCAAAAAAGCAAAAAGTAATGTCAATTACATTGAAAGAAATGTCAACGGTTACTTCACCAATGTATGCACCAGTATCTTTTGGACAAAATGTTGAAAATAGTCCTAAAACACTAGGATTTGGAATAGATCATCTTCGGGTTGTTGGAAATCCTCAAAATACAATAGTAGGTGGAGTAAGTGCAACTAGAGTTAGAGGATCATAGAATAATATAAATGATAATTCACCTTTCAAACACTCAATTGTGTCAGCAAACCCATATTTTAGTTTAAATGACTTTGCAACAAAATTTGATTAGACAAACAAAAGAAATAAGCAATTATGAAGATGTTGAAAAGTGATGTAGTTGTTGAACATCAAGTATCTAATACTAACAATATATTTCCAACATATGACCCAAACACCAAAATGATGAACTTTGTGGTTGTTATGCCCCTAGCTAGAGATAATAATCCACTAAAAAATATAATAAATCATAATAATGTACAAGTTACCAGTCTTCAAATAGATTTCTCAAAAGTGATTTTTTTTGACAAAATCAATATATCAAAAGAGACCAACAAATTGGTCCACTCTACACTTCTGAAAGCAGAGAGGGAAAACAAAAGGATTGCAAAGAAAATAGAAAAGTTACAAGGAGAACACTTTTGAAAGCGGAGAGGGAAAACAAAAGGATTGCAAAGAAAATAGAAAAGTTACAAGGAGACCTTGATAATGTGAAGGCCAAGGAGAAAGTAATAGACAATAGGTTCAAAGAATTGCAAAACAAGATAAAAACTTCTTCTTCTATAGAGGCAATCGTTCAGCAAGAAAATATGAATGAACAACTAAAAAATCTTACTAAAGGATTGGATACGTGCAAAAAAAATTTGAGAACGAAAAAGCCTCTACTACACTATTGTTCAAGTTTGTAGAGAATTGTGCACAGGTAAACAATAAATTGAAAAATGGCCTAGACTTTGCTATCAAGGAAAATAATAGTTTAAAGATTGAATTGGAGAATGAAAGGAAAAAGTACTCCTCTACTAAAAATATAATAATTAATTTGAAGAAGGCATTGGAGAATGAAAAGAAAAATGAGAAGTCTAATGCAAGGATAATTCATAATTTGTAGAAAGAATTGGAGAATGAGAAGAAAGAATAAGGAGTTTAGTGCAAACACAATCCATAATTTGAAGATGTAATTGGAGAATATGAAGAAAAAAGAGGAGTCGACTGCAAAGACAATCCTTGATTTGAAGAAGGAATTGGAGAATGCGAAAACAATGGAGTCTAGTGCAAATACAATCCAACATATGAAGAAGGAATTGGAGAATACAAAGAAAAAAGAGGAGTCAACTACAAAGAAAATCCTTGATTTGAAGAAGGAATTGGAGAATGCAAAGAAATAGGAGTCTACTCATACTACAAACACACTCCATGATTTGAAGAAGGAATTGGACAATGCGAAGAAAAAGGAGTCTACTATGAAGACAATCTATGATTTGAAAAGGGAATTCAAGGAAGAGAAGAAAAAAGAGGTAACTAGTACAAAGACAATCCAAGATTTGAAGAAGGAATTAGAGGATGAAAGGAAAAGATCAACTAATTGGCAAGGGAAAGTAGAGGAAATATGGAAAAAGAGTGAAATGAAGATGTCTGAAATGAAAAAAACAATGGAGAATGCAATTGCACAAAATATAACTACATCTTTTGAAGACTATCATGTCAAGGATAGTATAAGAAACATGGTTAAGCTTATCAAACAAGAAAATTGGAAGAAATTAATGTAGAACGTTGATAGCTTGTTTGAATGGCTTGATATAAATAGCAATATCAGAGCTGTCTTTGAAAATGTATAAAAAATGTTGAGGATAAAAAAAGTATCTTCACCAATTCCTTAGAAAATATTACAAAATAAATTTTGCATAGAGTATAGAGATCTAGTGACAGGGAGTTGGCAAGCCAAGGAATGAACAACCACTGTGATGCCTCTATAATGGCCTTAGCTATCTGTTAAAATTGTGAAAAATTAATGGAAATAGACGAAGCTATGACATTTGCTTCCAGTGACTTGATGAAGATGAATCACAACATACTTCACTTGCTAAATGTTGGATTACCAAATGTAGCCGACTCAGAAGGAAAATTCATTGGAAAAGAAGATTACATGAAACATTTACACAATATCATGAACTCTAATTTAGGCAACTTGCCTAAGGAAACCATGTTAGAAAGAATTGCAAGTTGCATCAAACCATTGTCAACATTGAATGCATTTATAGATAAATTCCTCGATTCATATAAAAATATATCTTTTAAGTATTCACTATTGACAAGGTTACATCTATTTATGTACAACCTAAATAAAATAGAGCTTCCAAATGATGCAAAATGGAGCGTCCTAAAGAACATCCTTGGAGTTGGGTCATCTACTCAATCTGTTAGTGTCAATCATAACATTAAAAAATAATAACTTAGTAAGTGATAGTAATATAAATGTTTTTTTACTTGTTTATCTTTAATTTAAAATTTAAAATTTAATTTCAACTTTGTTTAATGTTAATTGTTACAGGAATCAGGAACCAACCTATCAGGATAGCTAGACAACCTACTAGTAGTACCTATAGTAGATGGAACTTTTTTCCGTACTCTTACTTGAAAAAAATGTACAATTGACAATGTGATTGTACACACATAATGTAGTAGTAATCATATTATATATACAATTACAAACTGAGATGCAACTATTGTTGCTTCCTTGTATCTATAAAAGGGAATTCAAGGTCATTTGCAAAGGGTTTTAATATTCCACTTCTCTAGGCTCAAAATTTGTATAATTTTTGTAATTGTTAAATGCATTACATATTATGTTACACACTGATTTATAAATTTATAAATTATAATACAATCTTTTGAAAGAAATTTTATTATGTAAAATGCATTATGTTACAATTTCTTAATAAAACTAGAATCAATGAAAATCTCAACATGTCTAAAAACTAGAATCAATGAAAATCTCAACATATATAAAAACTAGAATCAACACAAATCTCAACATGTTTAAAAAATATAATCAATGAAAATCTCAATATGTATAAAAATTAGAATCAATGAAAATCTCAACATGTCTAGACTCGTAAAACTAGTTTCAAAGAAAATATGAACATATAACATGTTTAATTTTTTTTAAGCATCTATAATAACATAGTTAAGGGTATAAATTGACTTCTACAAATATAATTAATTAGTAGATAGAGTCTTAGACATTTGTAAGACCAGAGCACATAAATTAATTTGATTTGAAATTGTTAAGACTAGAGCTACTAGCCTACTACTTGACTCACAAAGAAGCTGTTATAGTTGCCACTTCGGTTGAATTGACTCAACATCATTATCATCAGAATCCTTGTCATTTATTCCATATAACATTTGATTGTTCATTATGTTTTCTCTAGATTCACTATCAATATACATGTCAAAGTCAACTTCATCGTCATTGCTTCCAATATCAAGATATGAACCACTTTCATTGCCACTACCACTACCACCACCACTGTCACTTGGGTTTGAAATGTTGGTCATCCCTTTTATTTGACATTTTCTTATCCAGATGTTGAGAGCCCTATCATAAGGGAAACTTTCTACCTCATACCTAGAATTATAGAGCCTCAAACAATAATCCAAATTTTTGTCTAATTTGATTCTAAATTTTAAGTTTAGGAAGCCCAAAGTATCAAAAACTCTCTCATCCTCCACTGAACCCAATATCATTGTCAAACATAAATCAGTAAGTTTGAGATATTCTAGAATTTTCTCTCTCAATTTATTGCACTGACCAAGGTTTTTCCAAAGCTTTGTTACCGCTACCTCTTCATTTGGATTCTCCATAAGATCATATTGTTCCCTCATTATGTTTGCAAAATAATATTATTGATCTCTCAATTGAGATTCATCTAAAATTACATTTATAATTATTCCATTGATTATTTTAGTTTTGCAAAAATGCTTAATCAAAGTTGTCACCCTTCTTCAAAAATCACTCGAACAATTTAGAGACCAATATTGAGAAAAAATAATAAAGATTGCCTCGAGCAGGTCCTCTTGAGGGAATCTATATCTAATTTGTGATGAAGATTATAGAAAACTCGCTTGATAGAGTCAAACACATAGTCAAGGATCTTCTTGAAGTTTTCAAATTTAACACATGAAAATACCTTCTCAGGTTTAGGTTCTACTTTACTTCTTGATTCATTGGGGTCGGACTCGGGCTCAATATGAGCATAGTACTACATTGGTATGTCAACTCCATGTACCCTGGCACATACCTCATCATTTGCACCAATATGTAAAAAGTTCCCAAGATTGTTCAAATATGTGATTTCTATCCACTTTGCAAGCTTTGATTCATCTAATGATTGTAATTGATTCAGAGTATCTAGGCTATTACATGTTATTTTACACAACTTATTATATTATGTAATGTACATAGCTCTTTGTTGAACCTTTTTCATAATATTTCTCATGTCCTATAGCATGGGGAGAATAATTGCTAAAATGAAGAGTATCTTAACATTAGTTAGACTCAAATAAAGTTGACGGAATATGTCTTGCACAGAGTGGTTTAGTCTAAGCAATGATGAAAATTTTAAAAATATTGTTTGAAATTCTCAGACTCATTTGGACTTTGACAAAAGTATTGGTAAATCTCTTTGTTTAAAGATTCCACTTTACAAGCACAATCAAAATTGTTGACAATTCCAAAAGATAGATTCATTTGATGGACCATGCAGTGAATAAGAATAATGTAGGGTGCCAAATCATTATAGATATTTTTACAAAGGTTGCCTTTATGGCCTTGCATAAACGAAGCTCCATCCACTCCAACACACACCAACTATTTGGCAATCTCCATGTTATCCATACCTCCATAATCAATTAGAGTACTCTTTAATAAATCACAGATTTTCCTCTATCACACTACAATTCAATTTAACAATAGATAGTATAAAAGATTGATGAAAAAGATCGTTTACAGTATAAACATGCATGCACACCCATGAAGTATTATCAATTATTGTAACTTCATCTAGAGACAATGCAATGAAATGTGAATATTTTATTTTTGTCTTCATATCTTCTTTATCAACCCGTGCAAGACAACTAGCCCATTCCCATCTATTATTTATTGACCAGTGAGTGCTTGGATAGTTTTAAACTTTCAAAAAAGTGCAATAGACCAGTAATTGAAGGGTAGTTTGACATAGGATTCCTTCTACTCAAAATATAAAAGGTGACACTTAACTAAATAACTTTTCCCATATTTTCCACTTCCATTGCTTTCCCAAGGAAATCTTCAATAGAACCTTTTACTACAGTGCTTCTCTCGTAATTGCTCATGTAACTTGGATAATTCAACATTCCTGATATGTAGATAGTTGCCTTTCATTTTCCAAGTTAGCATACATTTTTCAACTCCATCTATAGTTTCCTTTTTGTAAACTTTATTGACATGGTTTTCTATGGTACCAAGTTTAAGCTGCAACCTCTTTTCCTTCTTTGATATCTCTGTGCATATCTTACATCTGCATTCTAGAGGAGGCTCACCATCAATTAGATTGGACACTGGTTCAATGAACCAAAACTTTTCCACCCATTCTAATTGAAAATTCCTTTTGGACAGATCCCAGCGAGATTGATCTTTATTTATTTATTTCAATTTTCTTTTCCCCTTCTATGCACAAACATCATTTATGGTATCACTTTTGGTTTACTCACCCAAGTCTATAATATCATTTTTGGTGTCACTTTTTCTTTTCTCATCCAAGTCTTTAATATCATTTTGTGACTCCCTACTCTAGGGAACTGCATCAAAATCATCTTCAAGTTCATCCTCGACTGAGATATTAGGTTCACCAACTTGAACTTCTTCAAAATGGTCTCCAACTTGAACTTCTTCAAAATGGTCTCCAACTTGTGATGAATCTCATTTTTCAATATGCATTAGAGATGTAGGTTGTGAATCTTGTAGGTTGCCAACATTTCCACCACCAAAGTATGTTGATAAGTATCTTCGATTTGATGGCCTCTCTTTGCTTTCAAGGATTCTACCGGAGCCCCTCTTGTTTGACATTGCAAATCAATAGAGGCTACAAAAAATATATCAACTTGTTGAACAAAAGACTATGACAATAGACTACTTTGACTACATATAATAACAATAATATGATTCGTTCACATAGAAAGGGTATACCTACTATAGTCTACGGTACTACCCAATAAAGTTCGCAAACATATTTGAGCATGTGAAATGTCCAAAGGGTATCTACTTCCCACTCCCACCAGATAGTGAAAAATAACCACATAAATAATAAATTAAAAATCACTTACCTATCAGGAAAACCACAAGTCACGACTATTTAATGGGCAATGCGCTCAACACTCTAAAGCTTCAACAGTAATAAGAAATACTAGACCAGAAAAGAGCTAATTGTGTAGAATAATAATATCTTATGAATGTATATATACCAAACTAGGTTAGCAAATTGCGTGGGATTAACAAGTGGGAATGCGAAAAGTAAGCGAAACAACACTTCCTACATAAGCCCAAAGTATAAAACAGTTGGCTAAATGGGGCTGGTAGGCGACATGCATCGGTAAAATGGTAGGCGACACCCAAACCAAGGGAAAATTAATTTGTTATACTAATGGTGAAATAACATTATCCAATAAGAAAACAATAGGTAAAGGATGACAATTTTTTTAAAATAACTGTATCCTCAAGGTGTATTACATTGGCGATTGGACCAAGATTTTCAACCAATTTTGTGAAAACTAATGAGTGATTAGCATGGGCTTTAGACCCAAATTTTGTAATTTTTTGGTGATGTGGTTGACCAACTTTATATGCTTTATTCGCTAAATGATGATTGACCGATAAGATAGAATCACCAAATGGCAAAGATTCACCACTAAAAATATCTCTGATGCACTTGTCTTACCCCTGCTCTTTGGCATGCAACTTCGTAGAAATCAAAATAAGTAGAAGTTAAGAGGATGAGAAAATCCTTGAATTGTAAACCATAATAATGGTTATATAAACTGTGACAAGAGAGAGAATCATTCGAACCAACGAAGCAAGAAACTATTTGAGGGGAATGATGCACCATTAACCCTAAAACAACCAGAGAAAAGAAAAGAAAATTAAAAAGGTGAGCAGAAACCTGAGCACCTTTGTCACATAATAACACAATAATCTTTCTGAAAACAACCAAAGCAATCTTTCTGAAAACACCCACACACTGCCTCGACGATAGAATCTCATGTAGGAAACATAGGGCAGAGCATTTAATACATTATATTTGCAATTTTTTAAAATAGGCACACATATTCATGTACCAAACTTCTCATTCTCCTTCCACATCAACACATATTAAATAAATTGTGTCTAGCCAATAGAAAAATTACAATTTCAATTTACTAGATGTATAAATATAAAGTTTATTGGACGATTATAGATTTGCATGTCCTTTTAATTCAACACTTTTCCAACAATCTAACTAATAGAAAAATGGCAGTGAAAACTATAGTAAGGCAGCGACTAATAAATTAAAATTGACGAAATCATGGAATTAATTATTAAATAAAAAATGTTTACCTCTTGGCCCTTGCATAGACGCTACCATCTACCTAGCTAACCGAAGAATTTTTTTGATTCTTTATGGTAAGTTTTACCTTGTCTTTTGTATTAAGAATTTTGCGATTGAATTTTTCTAAAACATTCTTTGCGGTAAGTTTTACTTTGACAAGTTAACCAAAAGTCCCAACTAGATTAGTTCCTCTCCTACCTTAGGGAGGTGATCGTGTGTGTCCCATAAGCTACTTTATTATTTGTTAACTATAGGCCCTCATGCACAATTATGTTCATTTAAAAAAAAGTAGTTATAAAGATAATGCACGAGAATATATCTGCATTGGAATTTTATGTAATAACACCTTACTAATTAGTGCCTGCTTGGTAGTTCTCAACTAAATTTGTTTTCCCTTGATCTATGTTTAGGAAACACAGATAGGGTAGAGGACCTAATAGTTGAGCAGGGTCCAATAGTCGATCACCCTATTGTGAACATAGAGTCCAATCTTCTAACACATTTTTACTATATATTGTAATTAATTGATCTATTTGTAAATAAAAAAAAATCCAAATGTTGATAAAAAAATTACCAATACTTGAACACATGAAAACTCATAAATGTTATAAATAAAATAAAATAAATGAATTCATTAATGAGTGAGATAAATAACTTTTTGTCTCAAACAAAATGTCATAGCTATCTAATATGTGCGTCACTCAAAACATAATATGCTCACTTAAATAAACATTGATATCTTAGTGTACACATACTATTCTTATTTGTACAACTATTGGGGTAGCAATGTATATGCATAAAGTAAACCATATCAATAATATGTATCATCACAAATATAAAAGGTGAATACCAATAAATGTCTTGTATTTTCTTATGAAATGTGTGAGATTGTCAAAAAAAAATTAGTGTTTAACTAATGGTCCCTTTGTGTTGGATATATGTTGTATTTTATATAATAATGTGTTATTTTTATAACAATAAATATTTTTTTTGTGTTAAAAGTATTTGTCTTTTGTGTTATTTATAAAAGTTATATATAACAAATATTTATGATTTATAATAACTATTTTGTCATTTTAAGTTGCATATATGTTACATTTCATATAGTTATACAATATTCTATTAACAACAAATGATAATTTTAAATTCAATTACTATAGATTTTTAGATTAAGCTTTGGTCGAATGTTCAAAAAGTCATTTTTTAGACACATTTCACTAGGTCCACTATCTTAACGAAGTGAGTGATAGGTCACACTTTCAAACCTTAGTTGTAGGTAGTTCAATGTCCATTTTACATTTAAAAAAAAAATGAAGGTCCTACGACATCCCATGTAACGGCTACATGTTGATGAAGTTAGCCCTCACAACTACTGGTTCCTCTCCCCTAGTGCTGAATTCAAATTACCTGTAATTAAAAAAAAATAATTCAATCAATCGGTCGGAAATGCAGATAGCGCTGAATTCAAATTTTCTGTAATTTATATAAAAATTAATTCGATCAATCGGTGAGGTGTAGGTAGTATTAAAGTTGCAACCGAGTCCATACTTATTTGAACACCTAGATTCAAGTTCAAAGCTGAGCTGTAGACCGATTCTCCATTAGGAAGCAGCTTTTACTTGCTGAATGTTAGGTAACTCTGGTAACCTGGGGAGTTAACCTAAGTTATGAAGGGTTCGCGCTGCTCCTGTTAACACAAGAAGCTCCACGTTCGTTACCCTACCTAATCGGGTGCTATCGCCTATATATTTTTCAGATAAGGTAGAATGTATTCCACAAGCAGCAGACATTGGAATTTTCTTTTATAGATTTAATAAATCTTCTTACAAGGGACCTCATGATCAAGGGTATTTCTTATCCACCTAGCGGCATCCGTTGAAGTTTGCCGCATGTATAATGAAATGCAGCAGTTTACTCGATTCAACTTTCAAATATTGGGCATATTTAAACATGTAACATGTCTCTTGGAGATTTGATCACAGGTTCCATTGTGGAAACCCTGATGACTATCATTTGAGCTTATCCCTATTTACCGCATGGGGAAAAATGTCACTCGCATGTAAGTAGAAGACCTATAGGTGTTGGCCTCTGTGTGCTGATATTAAAATTTGCTATTATAAGTTATTTTCTTCTTTCTCTGACTTGCAATGTATTTAAAACCTGTAAGATAGCAAATGAATTTTTGATATTACCAATATTAAGTCGTTTTTGCTGTTTCTTCCAAACAAGCCCTGTATAATACATTAAAAATCTTTGCCTTTCAGTAATGCATTACTTGCTACTAACTGCTAGGACACAATACTGCAGATCTCTTTATTTATCTTTGTGTCTTCTGCTGCTAGAAAGGGCAGAGTCTGACTCCAGTTAGGTGGTTATGGTAAAGCTGAGTTTATGACCAACCAACATCCACGAAGATTTAGGATTGTCTCGGTTATTCCTTCTGAAAAGATCTTGAGGTGAAAATTTTCAATTTTTATATCTGGCAGTGGCATCGATTGATCTTGGCTGATGGGAGGCGATGGGCAATCTTTCTCACTTCTCAGGTTTCTGTGCTCATGGAAAACCATTCTGATATGTGAGTGACAGTAAAACAGATTTTGTATCTTATCTCAAAAAAAACCAGAGAAATGTTTTTTATTCGACTCAGAACTGCATCTCTTTAAAACCAAAAACTCATGCCAAATCAATCCTCATCAAAAAATCTGCCTCTGCTCCCACTAAGAGGAAAGGAAAAAGTAAAACCTATGGTTTGTAACTGTCCAACCGGACAATTACAAACCAACAGTAGGCAGCAACATACAAGTAAAAAAACAAGGCATTTGGGTAGTGGGCCCAGAAATTAATTCACTGTTACATTACCTGCCCTGCCTTTGAAAGCTTCTAAATCTCCTGATTCAGAAGACTCTAATCTTGTAAATGTCATGAGATTATCTTCAATGATCCATATGTTGTTGGAATCGAGCAAACCCACCCATATGAACAAATACATTTTATAATTTTTAGATCTTCTGACAGCAATATAGTGTTCACCATCTTTTCAACGTATCCTATTTCTTTTCTGTGGCAATGTTCTGGTCAAATCTCTTCGCATATCTTCATCAGGAACATGTGCAGGACCAGAACAATAAGGGTAAAGATCGGCAATATTGAAAACATCAGTAACATCCAGATCTTCAGACAAATCTAACAAATAGGCATTCCCTTCTTTAGTATTCTGCACAAATCCAATTTGTTATAAGTGCCTTGTGGAAATCTTTCTTTACATAAATATGCCACGACTTGTTCACCTTCATATATTTTCTCCTTCAATGCAAAATCAGAATTTCTTGTAAATTGTTCATTGGTTAATTGCAGTTTGTGCTTCACTTGCTGTTGTATCTCTTGTATATGCCTCGTGCAAAATCTTTGACATCTTGACTAACCCATTTCCCATTCAGAAGTTCGATAAGATCCTCAATGCCCTTGGGATTGCTTCCTAAAACAACTTGGAAGAGACTTACTAATGGACCTATTGATGCTTGAATTAAAAGAAAATTCAGCTTGTGCCAAAATCAAATTATACTGCCTTGGATTCTCATCATTTAAACAATGGAGCGAATTAGTCAATGTCAGGTATCCTGCCTTGGTTTGCTCATCTGTTTGAGGGTGATAGGCCGAACTGTATTGGAGCTTCCGTCGAGCTTCTTTCTCAAGGTCCTCCTATAGTGGCTCAAAATCTTGGTATCCCAATCACTAGCCAATGGTTTTGACAACAAATCAGCAACCTTACTTGCATCTTGTCATGACCCCTCCTAAAGAGAATCCTATAATTATGGGATAAAATATAATAATAATTCATATACTATTCCTAAAGAAATAATATTGATAAACTATAAATATTTATGATCTATTTTACTTAATTATTTATATGAATATAATGAAATTATTATTCATAATAATAATATTAATAAATATAAGGAATAAACATTATAATTACAATGTAAATCAATAAGACGATAATATATCTAATTATTATCACATTTAAATTATAATAAATAAGATAAATAATATTAAATATACGTGATATATATATATATATATATATATATATATATATATATATATATATATATATATATATATATATATATATATACGTATAATAATATATCATTATTTAATATAATGATCTTAGGGTATGTTTAATAATGATATAGTTATAATTTATCATAATATCTAAGATTACATAATATTGTAATAGTCTTTACATAATTTATATAATATAGTTAATATAATAATATAGTTTATAATCATTAAAAATAATATATAATTAATAAAATAATAAAATACCTTATTAATATAATTAATATTAATTTGAAAGGACACGACTCTATGAATATACCAAAGAAACGTGAATCGGAATTGGATTGGAATCGGCAAGGCCGAATCGAATCGTGAATCGGCAATGAATCGGCGATGAATAGGCAAATTTGAAAAAACCTTTTAAATTTAAAGATTTTAACAATTTAAAACTTATTTCATGCACCCTTTATTGAATATAACTTAAGCACACTATAACATCATCAAATAGAAGTTAAAACTTAACATACATAAACATGGAACATAAAATCCATCACATACGTAACTATATTATCTAAAATGTAAATTGTAGGCTAGCTGAAGTAAATAGAAATCAAATGATCATAATGATTTAAATCATAGAATGTATGTAAGATGATCCATAAGACATCAAATCATAAATGTATGTAAGAATCTAAGATGAAGATCCATGAAAGTTTGAAACATATGTCTATCAATGATTCAGTATCAATATCTGTTAACAAAATATAAAAACAAGGCTCCAGCTCAAGCTTCAGGCTCATAGTCATCATCATCCTCAACATCATCCTCAAGCTCGGCTACAGCCTCAACTTTAGCCTCTGAGTATCCAGTCTGCCTAGTAGCAAGGCGTCTAATGTAGGTCTTAGAGGACTGTCGAGCCATATCTCCCGCATATAAGATGGGCTCACGAATGTCGCTAGGGCTTGTGTCTGTGCGTGCACGTGTGCGTCTACCAATGCCTGAAGAACGTGCTCTAGCTGCCTCAGCCTCTATATCCACCTGGTCAATCCACGCACGGTCTTCCTCAGTGAAGACTGGATCTACAACCTCTGTGAGCCACTTTGATTCTGGATCAATCTCCTCCAGAATGATCAGAGAGGAGTCAGTGCCCAAAATCTGTCTGATCCTAAGACAGAGGTTGTAATGAACGAAGACAAAATCATTCAACCTCTGCACTGTCAACCTGTTTCTCCTCTTCGAGTGGATGTGCTCGAACATGGACCAACTGCGCTCACATCCAGAAGCATTGCTTGGCTGACTCAGAATACGAATGGCAATTTTTTGAAGTTTTTGGGTTGTGGCCCCAAACATTTGCCACCATCTATCTGAAATAAGGGAAAATAAAAATAATTAGTCTCATTTACAAATTACAAATTACAAATTACAAGTTAACTCTAAAATTACATAATCAACTTTAAGTTTAGAATCTAGATTCATGAACATTGAATATATTATTTAATTTTTACCTGGTTGTATTGTTTCCCGAGCATCTATGGCTACCCTGCTAGAGAAAAGTGGCCCTTCTTTATTATTGAACTTATCAAGCTCAATAATTGCAGCACTGCTATCCTCATCAGTACTCAACCTCTGGATCACGGTATATAATCCGGTGAGAACCTCCTCATTCGCCTTGAAGTCAGAACGGAAACGAAATGCCGAATTCAAAAAGTAAGCTGCTGCATGGATGGGTCTGTGGAGCTGATTCTGCCATCTCCTATCAATGATGTCCCAAATAGGGGCATACTTCTCTTGCACTCCTGCATACTGAGCTCTAATGGCCTCTTTGGCCCTATCCATGCCCTCATATATGTAGCCCATAGAGGGCTTCTCCCCATCAGCAGTTCGTAGGAGAGATACAAGGGGCTCAGTAGCCTATATATAAAGTAAAACAAAAATTTGAGTCAAAACTTAAACATAGAATAATTCAATAATATAAAGGCCTACATATAAAGTAAAACATAAATTTGAGTCAAAACTTAAACATAGAATAATTCAATAATATAACTTAAGGTAAAACTAAATCATTAAACAATTAGCATAGTAAACTGTAAAATATTAAATGTTAAATTGCAATAAAATTACCTTAAGGATTTCTCTAGTAGGTTTCCAAAAACCATCATCATCAAATATGCAATCCACCACATCTATCCCTGCAGTGGTCGTAGCATAGGAAGATGAAATCCACTCCCGCCCAACAAACATGCTCCTCAAATCATCCCTTGATGTCAACAAGGACTGCAAGGTGATGAAATTCGAGGCAAACCTCGTGATCCCTGGACGAGCTAACTCTTTGTCTCCTGTGTACTTCCTCATTGTGCTAAGGACAAATGAATGATTATAAATAAACTTGCATATGTTTTTTGCCCTTTCCACACATGACTTGACCCACTCAAGTTTGTGTCATGTCCCCAATTTTCGGTGGCAGTCTGATTAATTAATTTGATTAACTTGGTTGTCCAAAATAATGAATATTTGATGAGGACGACTAATTAATTATTTTAATTAAATAAATAAATGATATTAAGTTAATTACTTATAAAGTTATCAAATAAATAAATATTAAAAGATAACTTTATATTTAATTAATTTAATAAAGTGACTTGGATTATAAAATATTTAATAAAGTCACTTAAGAGATAAAATCAGAAATGTTCTAGAAGTCTCTGGAGAAGGTGGAGAGAAAAGAATAAATAGGCACCTCGGGGCTCCATTCGAATCAAGCAGTTGTTTTATCTCTTTGATTTCATATTGTGATTTAATCACAGGTGCATTGTGGAACCTAGGGTTTCTGCAATTGTCACAGTTGGCCATTGAGAACGATAACTCTCAATCGGTACGCAATTTTGAGGGTGTGAAATATCATCTGAATTATTGCAGATTGGAGGTGACATTCAGTCATTTCATCAGGGCAATTATCTGCGGCTTAAGGCCAATTTGTAGTTCTTGTATCACTATTCATTGAAGGATTTGATTCAGATCATCGGTTCAGGGGCAGAATTGAGGATTTGTTGCAAAGATCATCTATGGTGAAGCAATGATGAGCAATGACTAATCTAGGGACATTCGCTGCATAACTATATCAGGGAACGGCGTATTATTCTGTTTGAAGATATTGTTCGATTGCTCAGGATTTTCAGCAGACATTCATGTGGTCTTCATGTGTTCTATGCTGTGGTGTCTGGCAAATCTGCATTTTTCCAAGCCAGGCGTCTTCCTTTCATGCATTTCTGTCACTGTTCGAATATTAGTAAATATCGCAGGACTGGGGAAGTTGCGGGTGTATTGAAGGAAGTATGATAACCTCCAGCGTCGGCTTTAAAAAAATTGGTGCGACTCCAGGCTACCGCTCCAGTAGTGGGAATCCATCAGCGATACAAACCCATTAACTTCGACTGCGGGCAGCTTCTGTTTGCACAAGAGAAGAAACAAGGTTGATCAGGTAGGGGGGGTAAACGATTTAATCGTTTCAGGTGCCATTATTAAATATATCATCGCATAGTGTATGTATTGGTTCCTTGCGGAAGGTCAAAGGTGAGTTTAGAGCAAAGACAGAAATATAGTAACCAGAAGATCTGCGCAAGACTCGCAAAAATTGGCAATCGAATATCTGAGGCTCAATCCCGACCACCAGCTTCCAACACTCGGAAATCTCAGACCGATGGTAATTGCATACGGATAAGGGAGTTGGCAGCAATAGTCTTGTTGGAGGTCGCAAGCGCGATTTGTCATAGGTGCCGATAAGGTGTTTTATCAAACAGTTGGAAATAACTGTGATTACCATCTGTTTTGCTCATCCGCTAAACATGAGATGATTCCGTGCGGGTTAAACAGTGACAGCAGCCCAACCGGACAACTCAAGCATATATTCAGGGACTTGATATTTACTTCGACCTTGGCCATCTTCTGAAGATCAAATATGCCATGATAATTGGCAGCAAAACAAGGTTCAAAGATTCGAGCAAACTCTTGGCTTTTCATATCTATTATATGTTTTTGCTATTGTAACATCAGTATCTCATAGTTATTAATAAATGAAGAAAATATTTTAGCCTGCCCATTCTATGTGTTTTGCCTTCAAAATCGGAATAGCACAGACTCAATTATTTAGTAAAAGTAAGTCTCCAGTGTCATATCAGTAACAATATCGATTTAATAAGCAAGGGTCATCTCAGAAAGGTTATTTCAGTATCAGAGCTTGCTTGTAAAATGTTTGACGAAATGATAAACAATTGAAGGATAGAGAAATTTGTTGTGGGAAGAATTAATAACCTATTGGGGTTATTTCAGTGGTATCAGAGCTTGTCAACGAAGTGTTTGACGAAATGTCTAACCCTTAAAGTTTGAGTTTTTGGTGTTAAAAGAGGCAATAACCTGTCGGGGTTATTTTAGTTTGCCAATTTCCTCCAACATGAGGTCAAGGCAGTGTGCTGCACAAGGGGATCAAAATATGGTGGGGTGCCTCTCCATCAAAAGTTTGCCTACAACAATTTTAAGATAATTAGAAATTCAAATTTCAAACATGTTAGAACTTAGGAAACTTAGAAATTCTAAGTTAGAATTAGAAAAAGTTCAAAATTCAAATAAATTTATTTTCAAAACTTAAAAAGTTAAAAGTTTACCTGCAGCAACATAACTTGCTGCATTATCCGTCACCACTTGCACCACATGTTGTTCCCCCACCTCTGCTATAACTTCCTCAATAACCTCACATAAGTATGTGGCGTTTTTTACATGAGCAGAAGCATCAATGGATTTGAGGAACATGGTATATCCTACAAGTAACAAAACAACGAATTATAATTACTATTAGGAATCAACAAATCAAAATTTGAAATAGTCAATCACGATTCAAAATTATGTATGTAGGAAAGTAGAATGATCAATCACCTCCACAGGATACAAGAAAATTGAGGAGTGTTCTTCCCCTCCTATCTGTCCAACCATCATGGTGCAACCCTTTTCGATCCACTCCTTTCGGTTGTCCTCAAGCTCATGCCTCATATCCTCAACCATTTCCTCCAGGAGGTATCCACTCAACTCAGCCTCAGTTGGGGCTTTAAACCTCGGACCACAAATGGTAACTGCATCTATCATGTTCTGCCAATAAGGAGTCCTGTCACAAATAGATAATGATATTGATTAGAAATTTAGATGTCAAAAACTAAAATCATAAAACAAGTAGATATAATTAAAGTTTTACTTTTACTTTTAACTTTAACTTTGAAGATAACAAAGAAAAAAGAATCAATTACCTGGCTGCAATAAATGGAATGTTGCAAAAGTACCAGAATTTGCAAATCTCTTTTCTGGCAGCATCATGAATCTCCTTGTTCAAACCCATGCCCTCAAGCGTGGGTTGGGAGCCAGAGTAGTGCGGGGCACAAAGTAACTATCCATTCTGTTTTTCCGCACTCTAGGCCGCAATAGGTTGGTGTTGGACTCTGTCTCAGTATGAAACCGACTACCACTAACACTCACATGAGCACTAGCACTAGGATGAAAAGGAGGCCTAGAAGAACCCTCTCCAACACAACCTACGGATGCGGAAGCTGATGCAGATGCACTTGCAGATGTAGATGCGGTTGCGGATGTGGGAGCACGGGAGCCAATACCTCTTAACCCTTCAAGTTGCATTTTCTTAGTAAACTTGTCTTGTTCAATTTTTTCTAATGCCACTAAACAAGAGCGTTTTGCCTCAGCGGTTTGATGAGTGCAAACTGTGACATCATGGCTAGGTATGCCAGCAATGTGGTATTTCAATCTATAGATACCTCCCGAATTTATTTTTTCTTTGATATTTGGTTCTCCCAGGAAACTCTTCATTATATTTCCAGCATTCATCTTTTTTACCCATTGTGGAAATTGGAAAATGAAAGCAAAGGGCTGCTGCAATAAAAAAATTCATGTAAAAAATCAAAGTTTGCAACTAATAAACAAAAACTACAAAACAACAAACCCTAGTTTGCAATTTAGTAAAAATAAAAAACATTCAAGATTTGCTAATGAACACTAAAAAAATTTAACAAAAAATGCATACTACACTAACATGCAAAAAAAAAACCAACACTTACCTCTTGCAAATGAGTTGAGGAGTGTTGATATTGACTCCTTAATGCTCCCAATGCAATTTATGGCCTCCCCAGATGGACTTCTGATCTCTTTGGTGCTCTTCCTTCTTGCCGGTTGGAAACCTATGGATTCTTTTTTCTCTTCTTCTCTCTCACTCTTCCTCTCTTCTACTCATACTAAGCAAATAGAAGGCTCTTTAGGGTTATAACAAAGAGGAAAGTCAACTTAGAAAGCAAATAAAACATGTGTTTTTTTTTAAAAATTGAACTTTCTATCCTTGCTGCCGCGGCCGATTTTTGGAGATTCACGATGGCGATTTTGGCGATTTTTGCCATGAATCGCCGATTTTGGCGATTCATAGGAAAAAATCACCACCAGCGATTTCCGATTCCAAAAAAATCGTGAGCCATGAATCATATCGCGATTTCGGCGATTTTTGGAACTATGGAATATACTCATATATATAATATATCAACGCATTGGAAAATACATCAAAGAATCACAGACGGAAGCAGATAAGTAATGGAAGGGAACGGGCATACAAAGAAGGCCAACACGTGAATCCTCCAACGTGAACATCATCAAACCATATGAACAGGACACTCCACGAAGGATGAATATTTGGTTGTCAACCCCAAATCTGTAAGCAAGATATAACAATGTTACAAAACAAAGGGACCTCGACAAACATTTCATTAGTTTAAAGATAGAGGCAATACAAGCATCGGGGTTATCAAATACAACCAACACCAGGTAACATAAAAGTAGTGAAGATAGATTATTCACATATTCAGGAGATATATGAAAGGTAGACATTCAGCCCAGATGTAACACATCGATTTCTAGAGATGCTACAAATGTAGACACTACAATGTAGCAGTCCAGACATCTTGAATAACAATAAGCGAAGCACTAACCAATGAACAACACATTTGAGATGATCTACAGTCAGTAATAATACTCCGGTTGGTATAAATTAGAGTTGCAATTCCTAGTAGCTCCGTATCACAGTGAGCACGAGTGTATAGATAACATTTATGTATTGTGGGTACTACATGATCTCCTATCTCAAAATCTCCTTCGAGATTTTGACAATGAGTTGAGATGTTCCTGAAATTATACCGGAGCTGTTGGGTTATAACTTATAACCAACATTTCTTGCCATCAAACCAGAGGCCCCTTGCTGAGAAATATTATAAGAAACATATAACAGAATATATGCCAGATAACATTTCCTACACTAGGCATCAATTATTATTGTCCTTCTACCAATCTATATTTTGATCCCTCATTGGTCCGACAGCCTTATTGGGCAAATTCAATTATATACAATTAAATCTAACAATTAGGACAATATCATCATCATTGCATACAAAGTATGATCAGATATTCAGAACAATGGTCATATCTTCATCATTTTAAGCAACAATGCGAATGCTAATAATATGTTTATATCACCATATCAGAGAAATATGGCAAAAATGATACAAAGAAAAGAAAAAGTCACAAAAAACGAATGACCTCCAAAAGGGGTCATTACACATCTGCAGTTTTTTTGCATGGAATAAAGGCGGCCATCTTTGAGAATTGATCTACAACAATAAATATTGAATCATTATTTGACCGAGTACAATGTAATCCCAACACAAAACGTAATGTGCCCTTTTTGAAATGGGATTTAATAAGGTAATAGTCAAATTAAAATGTAAAAGAATAAAGATAAATTTAAACCATAAATATAAAGGAATACATTTAGATATAACCATAACTAAATTTTAGCCATAACTAAATTTTAGTTAAGTTTAATGAATTGTCAAACTCAAAAGGCATGAGATGAAAAGTTGTGAATCACTCAAACATGAGATATAAAAGGGAGAAGAGAACTTCATTTGAAAGGGGGAATAAGCAGGGAGGAAGGAAGAAAGGGTGGAAGATGTGAATCTTTAATAGAAGGGAAAAGAGGAATGAGAAGAAAATAAGAAAATGGTTAAATAAATAGAAATGATGAGGGGTTTTGACTCTTCCAAAGGTTGATTATAATGGAAGGTTGTCTCTTTTAAAGGGCAGCAATGATGAAGGGTTGTGACTCTTTCAAAGAGTGGTAATTATTAAAGGTTGCAACTCTCTCAAAGGGCACAAATAGTGGAAGGTTATGATTCTTTTAGAAGGTGCTAATTGTGAAAGCTTGTGACCCTTGCAAAGGGGGCAGACATGGTGAAGGGGTGGGACTCTTCCTCATATTGAAATATATAAAGGGGAGAATGTTTCATTTGAGGAGATCCAAGGGAGATCAATTTGGCGAATAATATATTATGCTGAAAAGCAACGATGAGAAAAGGTTACGCAATCCTTGACAAGACTAATTATTGCCTCTATTTTATGATAATTTTAAATACTCTGTTTTAATATTGCCAAGACATTTGTGCACTTATGTTTAGTTGAACTTATGATTAAGTCCAGATAGAACCGTTAACCTATGGTTAGATAGTATGTCATATTTTGCCAATATTATACATATAATGCAATATTTCATATAACCATCATAGTGTGTGTTCTAATATTTGGATTTAACTTGATTATGCTTATTTGCAAATATTTTTGCATCATAACTAACCTGATAGGGAAGAAGCTGGAGATGGTCGACAACATTTAAGGAGGAACATTAAAGTCCAGTCGCGGTGGAAGAACCATAACGGTATCAAGAGACACAGCCGCTACAAAGGAGGAGCTATTATTCCAGGAATGCAAGGATAAAAAGTTGCTATATTCCCTTTGTGTTTGCTATTGTGTCGAATTGGTTATCCAGACTTTATTGTTTCTACCATGAATTGTTATTTTTCCTTCTTTTTCTCTGGCAGATTTGTAGTCAGTTTGTTTTCTTTCCTGTTTTAGAATAAGTGTCGATCCTCTATTTATAGGGATTGGATCGATAGTTTTTAAAGGTTGGAAGAAAGTTTATGAAAATAAATTTTTGACTCTCATAGTGAATTGTTTTACAGTTTTATGTATTGTTCTTATGTAAAGAATTTTGGAATATAATGAAATAATTCTTGGTTTACATTTTGTGTTAGTAGATTAGCAGAAGCCGACCAAGGGGGCCCACTTGGGAGGTGGATTAGACTAGAGTAGTGTAGATTTACTTCCAACATTTCTAGTATTTCAAGTAGAAGTTGTAAGTTTCTTCCTATAGCATCATACTTTGTGAGTGTTCCTGCAGCAGTTGCAAGAACAGTTACAGTGGATGGTTTGAGTTGGAATATAAGTCAGCATTTAATTGCATTTCCAGCATTCATTTTAGTGAAGAGTTAAGTGTGTTAATTTCTTGCAGCACTAGTGTAGATTCTTTCTTTGTATTTTACTTTCCTGCAACATAAGCATAATGACTCCTTAAGAAACCTAGTGCACATACTGTGTTGACCATTTCAAGTATACGTCCTTGGGTTGACAAATTAAATGCACTTCATGGTGGAGAGAATAATCCTTAGATTGAATATACTAATTCTAAGTAAGGCCTTGGGCATGATTATCACACACCTATTGTGAGGCGGACCAATCCTTATGAAATGTGTCGACCCTTCCACCAATAAAGTATAAAGTAGGATCATTCCAAGCATTAAAAGGGATACATTGTGCTATGATTCAAGGGATATATAATTAGTGTTCTCTTAGCAATCAATACTCATTAAAGGGCAAATTTGAGTATAAGGCATCGATTAAGAGTAGATATAAAGGAAAATAAAATATAAGAGCAGGCCAGCTAATCAGCAGGGAAGATTGACCCAATCAGCTAACATATAATCAGTTATAAGTAGCGATAAGTATTGGTGACAAACTAATGAGCAGGGGTAAGGTTAAGACAATGGTGACATAGTGATGAGCAGAGATAACAAGGAAAGCAATGATAAATGTAATTAATCAAAGACAGCAATAAGGGGAACATTTAATATGCTTAATGTGCAGCTGTTATGGAAGAGGAATAGTGTAATGAAAAGGGTTTGTTAATAATGGATATGTCGATTCAGAGTGTTATCTCCATATAAAGAGACACCCCTCTTCAAAGAGAGGTATAGATGTATAAAGGAGATGACTTCTTGGAAGAGCGGTGTTGAACTAAGGATCACAAGCACTGACCCAAAAGACCAGATCAGTTCATCAAACACCATCAATCATCAGCAGCACAAATATATACTCAGCAGCAACATCAATCTGTCAAATAAGGGATAAATAGAGTGGAGGAAACAGTATTGAAGAATCAAGTTTTAATCATCTAATGGTTAGATACATACAGTCAATCATTCAAGCATCGGAGGAATAAAAAATAAAGTACATAACAGCACTTTAATAGTACATCAAAAGGTAAAGAAGGAATCTACATTAAGAGAGAGCAGCTTTAGGGCACCTTTCTATAGTGGCAAGTAGGGAGAACGGTTCGTGGGGCACCCTATTGCACTATGAAAGGGAGAGAACAACTAAGGGCACCCTATTTTAATTTCCTTCCAACCTCAATGTTGAGGGATTGTTGAAGATCTTCAACCATGTAAGAATGGAGAGGGGTTGCAGGATGGGAGAGCAACTATCTTAAGGCATCTTATGATGCCTCCTAATTCCATATCTTATATGTCTGAAAACCACCTTACCAAAGAAAGGGCCTGAGGTGTAAAAGAGGGTGGCAAGCAGGCTCATAAATAGGCCATCCTAGAAGGACCATTGTGGCTTAGGACAAAGATGGCACTTATAGAGTCAAGTAACCTCTTACGACCTTTGCTTGACTCCACAAGATGGAAACTATTTGTAGGGAGACAAGACATGATTGGAGAAAGTAGGTACAAGCGGCCAAGCAAGAGGGATGTGGTAGACATCAACACATAGGCTTGTTGTAGAAATGGCTTCAAGCAGACTCATCAATTTCTTCCTCCAATATGTTTATATTTTATGAATACAATGCGACTTGACTAACCATATATATATCCCTAGTATATTCCCTAAAATCACAATTGCAACAAATTAGGGTTAGGCTTACATCTTACTTAATATATCTTTACTCAATAATACAATCCTGGATTTGGATCTTGTAGTCACAACATGAAAGACACATACAGTACACATAGATAGATGAGTATTGGATGAACCAAGCACCGTAGTCATTTGAGATAAGCCATTTTCTTGAACCATGGTGCTTGGTTCATCTGATTTCCCACCTTTTCATATATTTGAGTTCAAGGATTCTTCGTGGAGCTGTACAAACTTCCAAGGTAACCCAATAGATAAGATGGTCTTGTTAGAACTAACTCAACAACTCACAGTCTATGACAAGATTCAAAAAGGGAAGAGAAAGTTGGGATTGCAGCTCCCAATTTCCATTGGAGAAGGAAAAACTATGACATGCCCATGTCTGAAGTCGGCTAAGAGATCATCAGATGAACTCCATTTCTTTTGTCTTCCCCTTTATCTGCAAAGGTCTGATTTTGATCCCTACAATAAGATTACATCAGTAGTGGGATCAAAGTACCAACATAAAGTCCACCTTGAGAATTTTTGGGCAAATGCTGCGAATGATCATGAGATTAGAAAGAAGATGCATTCAAGATTGCCATTGAGCATTATCAGAGCATGTAACATATTCCAGGTTCCTGATCAGATGGAGGATCCAAATGTGATGCAAAAAGGGTTCAATCTAGAAATGACCGTCCATCCATATGATTGGCAAAAGAAAGAAGTTACAGATCTGGATGCTCTTTCAAAGCCAGTCTTGGATTTTACAAAATAGTGGATTGATCATAAGCTTGAAAAACTTGTTGCACCAGCAAATGGATTCACGTATAGATTGATTGGTCACCGACTGCTCAAAGATGAAAGATCAGGGCAAATATCTAAAGGGATTGTTGAAGAAAGAGAAACTCATCAAAAGGTGTAGAGACCAAGAAAAGGAAAGAGGTAACTTGAGAAAATCATCCTAGGAGTGAGAAAGGCATCCAAGAGCCTCAATAGAAGAAGTAGAAATCAAGAAATGCTTCGTCTTTTTTGGGTTACACTCCTAGTGTTAAGGAGATGAAAACATTTGAAAAGTAGGAAGTAGAGACAAGTATAAGGAGATTTGAGCGAGAAGAAAATTTGGCCAGGCCAGTACATGACAGATTGAGTATAAATGCCTATGAAAAATCCATGCAAGGGAGAGGAAGAGATCAAGATAAAGCTATGAAGGAAAGTCCCATTGCAATCTTAGAATGAGAAATGATGGACGATGAGGCTAGTGCACAAGAGGAAGAAGCTCCTGCAGTAGCAATACATATTTCAAATGTTGAAGTTGCAACTCTTGAAGTGACAGTGGATAGTCTAGGAGGTGATTAGGAGATCAACTTTCAAGCAAAGGAAAGAACAATTGGTGATCCTAGGACCCTAGAGTGTACCTATTGTAGAGTGGTTAAACCAATGAATTCAAAAGACTCAACAAAGGGTGGTTCCGACAATTGAATTACAAGAAATTTTGGACCGAGCAAACTGATCCGATGAGCAAAGGAAAGCAAAAAGATTCACTAAGATTGTCAGAGGAGAATCGGGGTCCAGGATTTTGCAGATTGGAACTCCTATAGTTGGCAAGGGTAATAATCAGATTGCTCTAGATGAGTACCATGTCACGGAAATCAATCTTGATTGTGCCTCTCGAGAACAAATCATAGAAGAATTTGATGACTCTACGCAGGCTTTGAAAGATAGACTGGAGAAGCTAGAAGATGGATGACAAAAACAAAAAGTAGAAATCAAAGTCTTGTGTTAGTACATTAACAACCTGCCTTGTCCAGTAAGCGAGGAAGGTCCATCATTTGTTCCTATGACAGGTGTTTCAGCTAAAGCAGTTGATGATATTGATAGGATCAAGCTGATTGCTCAAGGTACAAAGGTTTGGGTTGAAGGAATTTAGGAGGAAGCATTCGAACATGCAAAAGAACTGGTGCAATTACATACTAGGGCATTAGCTGTACCCTGTAGGATCTAGTGCATGGAGGAATCATGAAAATATGAGCATATTTACCAAGATGAAATGATTTCCGATATTCACAATCTGATGGAGACCCCAAAGCAAGCATTGATCGATGATCGAGTTATTAGTGAAGGAGACATTATGATTTCCTTTGATGGTACAATGTAGTGATCATAGCTAAGGAAATGTTTGAGAGCTTCACCAAGGAATCCGTTCGATGGAAGAAGGTTGTTGACAACATCAAGCAAGGGGTGTCCAACATAGTTGCATCCTTGTTATCACAGAGATTGGTAGAGGATGAAATGACAATGGATAATTTGAAAGTCAAGTTAGAGGATTTCTTTTAGTTGAATGTTTTTGAAAGAGATGATTTTGAGAACTTTTCCATCTTCTCAAATACATTCACACCACTCAGGACTTGCTACCAGATTGGGAGGAAAGTTTGGGAAAGGCAGAAAGAGCAGTTGCAGTTCTAGATTCAAGCAAGAGTTGGCACCAAGCATCAGTACAGAAGAGTTGGAGACAGTGTTGGATCAATTCCATGCCTTCAAGCGGGGGAATCAAGGATAGATGCATTTAATGCATAGTGGGTGTTCTTAGTGGTCATTTATTGCACCCCACTACCTAAACAAGCATGCATAGTGGGCATTTATTAACCACTATAGTAGTGGATTCCTTATTGCATTAATGTAGATTCCTTTTCTTTGCCCTAATCCTAATTAGGGATGATGTGGCATGATCTGGGCCATCAGTTATTGTGATCTTCTGGGCCATCTGTTGTAATCGAGGACCTATATAAAGGCCTCACTCCTCATTTGTAAAAGGGGAGGATTTTCTAAGATTGTTGCTAAGAGCTACTAAGATATTAGAGTTTTCATTGAAGCTTGGTGAATACTTGACATGTCTTGGTGCTTGCTTGTTCTCTTGAAATCCCTTAGATTAAGTGTAGTTAAAGTGTTGTGATTGCAATGGAGAATGTGATGGTGTATTGATGAATTCCTTTGGTTCATACTTTTGACGTTTTAGCGATTCTAAATCGTTGTGCAAAGTTAGCTTGAACCCCTATCATGCATATGTTTAACTTTTATCATTCATATGCATTATTCTTTATGATGGTGTATGTGGTGGTATGAAAATATTTGGCATAACCATTGTGAAGATTGCACCAGTTTACATGTAGTTGTAGTATAACTTGGCAAAGTAGAGCTTGGTAAATTGAGGAATTTGTCCACCAGATGACCATCTATTGTCATCATTGCCCTTAGGAATAGATTAGGATCTCTAAACCCTATCCCATTTTATTTTTGCATATTTTGTGAAAACCTTCCAAAAAAGCACTTCATTGCAAAAACTTTAGATAGATCTCACATCCAGTATGGCTTGAAATGAATCTAAGTAAACATATGTAAGGCCCCTTGTAATCATCAACAAATCACATCAACCACTGTCTTGGCATTACAAGAAGGATTTTTTTTTACATGTATATGAGCCTGTAGTGCTTGTCAATTCAGAAGAAGACTTATCCGAGTTCAAAGAAGATATCAATAGGAAACCAAGAAGTGGATATGGAGGAAATACTTGGTGGTGTGCATAGCCTTTCACATTCATACTTTACTTGCCCATCTTGTCAAGATACCATTGACTTGATCAAGTTCCAAATGGGTTGGTATGAGGAGATATCTATGCAGCTCCCAAATTGGATGTCAAAGGAAGGTGGCAGTCATCACTCAAGTTGGGAACTAAATGTTGAAGAGAGAAATCAGTTGCATCAAGGAAGCGTGGCTAAGTATAATGACAATTATAATCAAGAGGAAGAACTTTCACACATTACTTCACAAGAAGGTGTTGAAAAGAAAATCAAGGACACAATCAATTTCATTAAAGGAAGGGGATACATAGAAGACATAGATCAACATAATGAAGAACTAGAAGAAAATCACCACAAGTTTGAGTAGGTGGTCCTTGGTGAACTTTCACTCATGCTACAAAGTCGAACTCTTAAGGATGACTTGCAAGAAATTTCACATACCCTTGAAATGGAAGGCAATCGAGTGGATAGGTTGAACGAGGAAATTCAAGTTATTACAGATGAGTCAAGGTATAGGGAATAAGTTGACAAAACCATTAAAGATATTGCAACCTTTGGGAGGATACTAAACAATATCATGAAGGAAGTTGATTCATTGCCAAATGTATTTCAAGATGATCAAGTTACTACAAGTGACATGGTTCACCATCAACTTTGACCTCCCGAAACAGTACCACTTGATATTGAATTTAATGATGAATTCATGAAGATGTTGGATGATCTTCCTTTCTGTCGCTAAAATGCTATGCTTGATGAGATTCTACATAGAGAATTGCAAGATATTCCTAAAGAGAAATCTACATGCAACACTATAGGTGAGGATGATGAAGAACAATTTGGGTTGATGTCACAATTGGATATTGCATTCAAACAACTTGGGAAGATAAATGAAGTAGACTTCATCAAGGAATCCTTGATTTTTAGGATGCACTTAGTAATACACACAAGGATGCATGGTTTGTGCTATATAAGGAGAAGCTACCTAAAGCAGTATTCCAAGGGCTTGATTGTAACCCATAAGTTCAATGCTTCCACCAGAGGAGGAATCCATCACCACCTGCGACCTCTTGAAGTTGTGAATAATCAATGAGGATTTCAACATAAATTACCACTTGAGACATGCCAAATTGTTTCTTGCCTTGCTTCTAATGTTGAAAATTTTGATAGTTATTATTTTGACTATGGAGGTTTAGGAAAGAAAAATTGCGTTTGGATTGACCATGGACCACATGAATTGCCTCAATTGTTGGTCTTGCACAATAATTTTTATGAGCTTGAAAATAAGGTACTAATTATTTCAGAGTACAAGGATAAAAATGCCAAACTGAGAATCCTTAACAAAGCCTTGCTACTCTTGAAAAACCATGTTAGATCAAGTGTATATTATTTTGGTTTGTGTCATCCCTTCGGGATTCTAGTACATAGTTAGAGTAGGTTTGTCTTGAACCACTTGGTTCCAGAGGGTTAGAGTAGGTTTCCTTTCTATTGGTTAGAGTAGTTGTTTCCTTGTTGAGCTGGGAAGTTAATTTCCCCCAAGTTATTTGACTTTGATTTCTTTGAGTGACGTGGTTAGTTCTAGGGCTTTGTTTGCTTTAAAGAATCAGTCTATAGGTTTTCCTTGAGTCATTTGACCTGAGTGGTTTAGTAGTTGTTTCCTTTAGTCGTCTAGCCTCCTTTAGTTTAGTTGCCTTCTTGGTTAGTTTAGTTAGGGGGATCCAAATTTGTGAGAAAGGCAGGGTGTTAGACAACACACTCTGGTAATTCTCCTAGTGGATTTGTTTAGTATATTTTCTGGATATCTCTTTTTCTAGTTCCTTGAAATGGAGATTGGATTCCTAATAACCTCGTCATGTAAAAAGGATTCGTACTAAATTTGGATTGAATTCTTTCATTGGTTTGAGGTGTCCAAGTCTTTTCGTTACAACATTTTGCTCACACTTAATTGCTTTGAGTGCTTTGAGAGTTCTCGAGGTGATAGTGGGATTAGTAAAAATCATACACTTGCTTCAGCGCCACTTTGGTTTGCCAAACCCTCTACGAGCTTCACTTCTTGTAAGCCAAGCAAAGGGTTGAAAAGAGAGAAGAAAGAAAAAGAAGAAAAAAGTGAAAAATGAAATGGTTTGGCTCTAGATGTGCGAATATCTCTACCAATGCTATAAAAATAAACACTAAAAGTAGAGCAATGTTTGTGGTTGACTACAACAATAATCTTGTTGGGGCTGTTGACACCTGAATGGCAACGAGGTTCTATCAATGATGCTTTTGAAGTAAGGATATCAACATAGCTAAGTCCAATGGATTTGAGAGGCTTTCTAGGTTCTTGTCGAGCGGGGAATGAATACACTTACACACACGTGTCTAATCGAGGATGAAGGTGCTTAGCCCAATTTGTGGTTTCTTTCATTTTGAGTGCATTTCCTAGTTGTTGGATTCGTGGAAGTGGAGTTAGTCAAAGGTTCTTGGTTTAGCACAAGATTTGTCTTTGAAATGTTCAAGACATTTCATTGGGTGGGAGTTAGATGTTTTGGAGTTTTCACACCATTGCCCCATTACAAATGGGGACCCCCTCTTTCTCTCTTGGTCTTGTCCTTTTGGCTTGAGTTCTTAGTAGTTTTGGGCTTGGTCCTTTGAGGTTCCCCTCTTTCAAATGAGAATTGGTAAAATTGGCCTACTCTGGAAAGTGTTGTCCATATGGCTCCTAGAATGTAAACTATTTGCTTGTCTGAGAATTGAGTGTCTTTACATACTATTTTTAGTAAATTTCACTGCCTCCTAGATTGACCTTATTTTGACTTTGGAACAAATTACTATTTTTAGAAAGTCTGTTTTTAGTAAATTTAACTGCCACTTAGATTGATCTTATTTTGAGTTTGGAACAACTTACTATTTTTAGAAAGTCTATTTCTAGTAAATTTCACTGCCTCTCGGATTAACTTTATTTTGACTTTTGGACAACTTACTATTTTTAGAAAGTCTTTTTTTGGTAGGCCTATTTTGGAAACTAGTGAGCTCTGGTTGATAAAGAGACAAAAGGGTATCCATTTCTATATCCAAAAGAATGAGCAAGCAAGGTAGTCAAACAAAAAATGGTTAAGTTTGGAATCACCCTTAAAATATCCAAAAGTGGAAAGGCGTGAAAAAATTAGAAAAAAATGGTTGTCACAAATTTTTTCCATCATGGACAAAATCCATGAACACTCAAAAATCTTGCCTTGGAAAAAAAGGTTGTTGCGGAATTCTTCCATCATGGACAAAATCCATGACCACTCAAAAAATCTCGCCTTGGAGAAAAATGGTCGTTGCAGAATTCTTCCATCACGGACAAAATCCATGATCACTCAAAAAATCCTGCCTTGGAGAAAAATGGTTGTTGCTGAATTCTTCCATCATGGAAAAAATACACGACCACTCAAAAAATCCTGCCTTGGAGAAAACTGGTTGTTGCGGAATTCTTCCATCATGGACAAAATCCACAACCACTCAAAAAAGCCCGCCTAGGAGAAAAATGGTGGTTGTGAAATTCTTCCATCATGGACAAAATCCATGACCACTCAAAAAATCTTGCCTTGGAGAAAAATGGTTGTCGCAAACTTCTTCCATCATGGACAAAATTCATGATCACTCAAAATATCTTGCCTTGGAGAAAAATGGTTGTTGCAAACTTATTCCATCATGGACAAAATTCATGACCACTCAAAAAATCTCGCCTTGGAGAAAAATGGTGGTTGTGGAATTCTTCTATCATGGACAAAATCTGTGACCACTCAAAATTCCTGCCGACAAGAAATTTTAAAATCTTGGAAAAATGGCTTAGTGTTGGACATTTCTCCTTCATAGAAGGAAAAATGGCTAAGTGTTCGAAATTTCTCCTATATGGAAGAAAAAACGGCAAGTGTTGGAAATTTTTCCTTCTTGGAAGAAAAAATGGATCAGTGTTGGAAATTTGTTCTTCATGGAAGGAAAAATGGCCAAGTGTTGGAAATTTCTCCTTCATGGAAGAAAAAATGGCTAAGTGTTGGAAAATTTCTCCTCCATATCTCGAATTTCACCCTCTTGAAGAGTGCATCGACGGTTGGAGAAATGATTGATGATGATAAACAAAAAAGGGCAAATTCTTGGAAAACATAAGAAAAGGTGCAATAAAGTGAATTTAAAGTATTAGAAGAGAAAGGTGCAAGGAGAGAGAAAGATATAATTGTTGGAGTAAGAAAATATCTATCTAGAGAGAGAATATGTAACGGGTCTATATGTTTCATTGTGAATTTATTGCACGATTCTTATATCAATTATTTTTATTTTGCAGGAGGAGAAAGCTCCATTGCTAGAAATTCAAGAAAGACACTTAAGTCCCAGATTCTAGTCCCAAAATCAAAGACATCCAAGTGCTGAGTGATCTAGTCCCAGGCGTTCTAAGTTCAAAGATCAAAGTTCAAATCCAAAAATCCAAGAACATGGCGAAGGAAGTTCAATATGAGGAAATTTAGTGACATAATCATCAGCAAGGGATTCCAATCCATTTCAGGGAGATAAATTTCCAAGCGGGTACATGGAAGATGGGAATGTTCGAGGAGAGATTTTCAGAAAAGTTAGTCAAAGTTGGATCTTAGTTAAAAAATGCAGCTGGAAAGGAATCAAGCTTACGTGGCATCCAATTATCTTTATTGAGGAGTCTAACTTCTCCAAGTCAAAATTCTTCGCATTCAGGGAATAGAATTGAGAATAATCTATTCAAGGAAGATTGAGCATTTTTCGAGTAATGGACATGCATGGTGGACATTTATTACACCCCACTCTTCTTGAGCGAGCATGCATAGTGGGCATTTAATTACCCACTATAATGGTGGATTCCTTATTGCATTAATGTAGATTCCTTTTTCTTTGACCTAACCCTAATTAGGGTTGATGTGGCATGAGCAGGGCCATCGGTCATTGTGATCATCCAGGGCACTTGTTGTAATCTAGGACCTATATAAAGGTCTCACTTCTCATTTGTTAGAGAGGATTTTTCGAGATTGTTGCTATGAGCTACTGAGATAATAAAGTTTTCGTTGAATTTTGGTGAATACTTGATGTGTCTTGGTGCTTGCGTGCTCTCTAAAATTCCCCCATTTAGATTAAGTTTAGTTTAGTTGAAGTGTTGTGATTGCAATAGAGAATGTGATGGTGGTTTGATGAATTCCTTTGCTTCATGTTTTTGACGTTTTAGTGGTTCTTAATCATTTTGCAAAGTTAGCCCAAACCTCTTTCATGCATATGTTTAACTTTTGCATTCATATAAATTGTTCTTTATGATGGTGTATGTGGTGGTATGAAAATCTTTCGCATAACCCTTTAAGATTGCACTAATTCACGCATGGTTGTATAACTTGGCGAAGCAGAGCTCATTAAATTGAGGAATTTGTCCATTAGAGTACCATCTATTGTCAACATTGCCCTTAGGATTAGAACAAAATTCTTAAACCCTATCCCCTTTCATTTCTGCATATTTTGTGAAAACACAAAAACTTACTTCATTGTAAAACCTTAGGTAGCTCCCACATCCAATATGGCTTGAAATGAATCCAAGTAAATATATGTAAGGCCCCTTGTGATTATCAACAAATCACATCAATCACCGAGCTTATCCATGGTCAAGACCTATTGTTGAAGGAATCTTCGAGTCATCATATGATCTTCTTGCAATCTTAGCATACAGGAGACTTTGTTTAAGAGAGGATAAGATATTTTTCCTATTTTGTTCTACTGTTTGGTGGGTCATAAAATTTGCATCAACAAGTAGCATACCCCTATTTGGCACCATTTAGTCACTTACTAAAGTAGGTAATCAGCTTGCCCTCTTGACCCATGGCTATTGTAAAAGCATCACACTTGGTAAAAAAACTCTGAAATTTGGGTATGGCAAGTATAAGGGCCTCAACCACCTTCCTTTCACCTTTGTTTTAAGCTACTTAAAACTCCAGTACGTTGCTTGAGTCCTAGAAAAAGACTTTTTTTAATACAATTGGTCAAGGGAGCACTCATTTCATTGAAATTTCTATAAAACCTCTTGTAGAAATTCGCTAGCCCACGAATACTCTTCATTTCTGTAATGCTTTGAGGGGTAGCCAATGAAGTATAGCCTTAACTTTTTTAGCATCCGTGCTTACTTCTTTTGCTAAAATCACATTTCCAAGAACTTATGTGTACAAAAGTCATATTTTTCAAGATTTTTAAATAATATGTTCCTTTTATGAATATCAAAAACCGTTCAAAGGTGTTCAAGTGTTCTCCATGCTTTTGCTGAAAATTACAATATCATTAAAATAGATTATAACAAACATTCCAATGTAGGATCTAAATATTTGGTTCATGGTGTGCATAAAGTGGCAGAGGCACTGGACATTACAAAAGGCATTGCCCACCATTCTAATAGCCTATTCTTGAACTTGAATTTTGCCTTCCATTCATCCCCTTCTTGGATTCAAATTTGATGGTAACCGCTTCTCAAATCAATCTTGGAAAAAACATCCTGACATCAACTAACAATCTAACAAGCCATCCATTCTAGAAGGGGGTACTAATACTTTGCCGTGATTTTGTTGATAGCTCTAGAGTCTACACACATTCTCCGTTTGCCTCCTTTTAGGTGAAAGTAAAGCAGGTGTGGCACAAGGGCTCATGCTCTCACTTGTGAACCCCTTCTCCAATAGTTCAAAAATCTGCCTTCTCATATTTGCTGCTTAAGAAGGTTCTGGAAGTCTTTATATTATCAAAAGTGTTTCCTGAACTGGCTTGAGGAGTATAAATCACTATGATTTCCCGAGATTGATCCAAAGGACATTAAAGGGACAAGTTTGATACTTGAAACCTTTTGAACAACATCATATGTGTAGCAGAGCACAATATAAACCAGCAATGAGCAATAAGATCTCAAAGAGGAAAAGATGTCTGAATGATATTTTGAAATATCAAATACATGCATATTTGAAGAGCAAAAACACAAAAGACAGTTTGCAAAAATCAGAGTTTTTTGGTAAGAGGTACACATAATCAGTGAAGATATCACTGACATGTGACAATGCACATAATGAGGGATGCAATTTAAACATAACCGCATTAAATGGATAGAGCATTTGTGATAATCATCATACAGTATGTGCAGAAAGATGAATCAACGTGAAAATTTACAGTTATAAAAGGTAAAAGATAATGCTATGCTGAGAATATTCTATCTGAATACAATTCTGATAAAGAAACGGTTCATTGTTGTGTGCTGAAACAAACAAATAGAAATTCATGAGCATGGAAACAAGTGTATAATACGTATTCCCACCATCCAAAAGTATCAGAGAAGGTGAGGAATTGCAACATGGTATCAAACAACTTTCTCAGAAAGCAAACAACGACATTATTTAAACAATTGGAGAACACCCAAAAAATCACAATGCAAGAATCAGCGTACGATACAGTATAATTTTTGAAGACAATCTGTGACAACAACCACAACCACGATTCATGTCTGCCAGGTAACTCAAAAGTTCTCAAATAAATGCTTAGCAAAGTATAGTTCGATTCATGTCAACAACAAGTATATTATTTCAAGTTCCACCAAGCCATACTTAGATAGTATTATAGAGCACATTTGGTCCCCGACAAAGAATACAGTATCGACAAAATGAGGATTTTCAAATTTTGTGGATATGAAAAAGAAAATACAGAGCATGCAGAATAGGAAAAAGAAAAGTCTGCAGCCACAATTTTTATGTTTGCCATTATGGTGGAAATGGAATAAGTCAAAATAAATGCTCAGAGCAAGGAAAAGAAGCCACAATTTTAATTTTTTATGTTTGCCATTGTGGTGGATATGCAATAAGTCAAAATAAATGCTACCAAGCCCTTCAGCATGCATGCATTTCAAAGCCGCATGCTGAAAATGACAATTTTTGGCAGATACAACATGCAAAGATGCCTAAGACAAAGAATGCAAGTTTTTTTGGTTTTCCTTTTATCCACAACTGCCAGAGACCGACGCTGATTACAAGATGTATATATTCACAACTTTCAAGACCCTATTCCAGTTTTGAAGAGACTTGCAGAGGTATGGAAAAATGAAAAAAAGGAGGAGGTATTTATGATAGAGTATCCAAAGCTCTTATCCAAGAGGATACACATGCAAAAGTGCATTGAACTTGGGTATATATTCATAGTTCAGCAACTGTACAAAATAATGTATCTAAAATGCAGAGATAACTACAGGTTTTAAACCCTCGAACCTGCAAGAAAGATATTCCCATGCATGGATACGATACATCAAAGGAAATACAACAGATTTCAAAAAATTGAAGGGTTTGATTCAGCAGGCTGTAACCAATAATAATTAAAACCTACAAATTCC
The DNA here is from genome assembly GCA_028749045.1 of Cupressus sempervirens. Taxonomy (NCBI): domain Eukaryota; kingdom Viridiplantae; phylum Streptophyta; class Pinopsida; order Cupressales; family Cupressaceae; genus Cupressus; species Cupressus sempervirens. The sequence continues at coordinate 393,313,676 of CM053788.1, read as the reverse complement.
TCTCAAAAGGTCTGAAAACATTTTTGAAAGAAATGGTGACCATTGATTACAGCTGTGTCAAAGGTTATCTAAAAACTATTTATATGAAGGAGAAACAAGTTTACAATAAGGGAGCCATATAAAAAAAAATTGCTGCTGAGAGTTAGAACAGTAGAAATGGAGGTAACCCTTTAGAAATCTCCAAGAAGAACTAGCAGAAAGAAGAATAGATGGAAACCCCCTCATGCTCACGGCTATAATAGAGGTCACAAGATAAGACTATGAAGAAACCCTCCAGGACATGTATATATAGAAAGCTCTTTTATTTCCAGAAAAATTGAGTAACAAAGGAGATACACTACCAAATCATCATTATCAAAGACATTCAAAAAATCTGCTTAAGCTGAATTTTCAAGCTTCAAGAAATAGAGGTTACCTGTGAAATGTGAAGAACTGGTGCATACATTTGCGAAATTCGATCAATGGTGGCCATAAGATCGAACCCTAAGTGTTTCCCTATTCTCTCTAGGCTCCAGACGAAAGTAAGAAATGATAAATGAATTGAATAGAATGTCTTTAGGGTTGTTTTGTTTTACCCTAAGTTATAACTCACATTCGAGTTATAACTCGCCTTTATTAATGGGTCAATTACCTTTGGGGCTCCTTATACAAGTTAAGTAATATACAAATGGATTACTTAACTAACTTTTGTTAAGTAATACATTTGTATATTTAGGTATATTGAGCGTATTTTATTATCATTACTTTTTTTGCATCAAATGTAATTAGTATTGCTTATATGGATAAGTTATAAAACTATTAAGCAATTAAAAAATTTTCAATGCAAATTGATAATATCATGTTAATATTTTCAAACTTTGAATAAGGGGGTGAAAACAATTTGAAGACTTGATAAAATCATAAATGATAAGAAGAAATTTGGCAGTTTTCTTTTGCCAGGTGGAGTTGTTTTGATTCAAGAGGAGTCTTTGTTTTTATGAAGAATGGAGAGGAGCAGTGGCGGTATTCTATTATCACCATGTGTCTTTGAGTTTGTTTTGGACTAGAGACATTTTGATGATCTCTTGAGTAATTTTAGGGAGCTCTTAATTACTTTTCAGTTGCACATTGATGGGGGATATTCATTTTTCAGTTTTGGAACCTTTGTCTTGTGATTTATTGTCCTCTGCATTGTGCATTTTTCAGACTGTTGTATCATTTGGAGTACTGTTTTTGGTGCCTTTCGAGCATGGTACAACTGTTTTGATCTATTTTGGTGGCCCATTTTTATGCATAAAAGGTGATTGATGTTATTTTATGTGTTTTAAGGAACCTTAAAATTTTATGTTTCATTTTCTGTATTAGTTTTGAGCTAGGGGACTGCATGTATAGGTTATAAGTTGTGTAGATTATTGAATACTTATTGATTGTGAATAGTATCCTTTTAGTAATACTCTTTAGAAGTTAGTTACTGGGTTTAGACCCTGCTGCCCAGATCCGAGTCTGGGTTCGCACGGGTTTGGGTTCGTTGTGGGTCCAGGTAGGGTCCATTTGGACTGTGAGTCTGCTCGGGTTCATGTGTTTGCGTCCGGGTTTGCTGCGGGTTTAGGCAGGGTCTTTCATTTGGACTGTGGGTCTGCCTGGGTTCGATGTGGGTCCGGGCAGGGCCTTCATTTGGACTGTGGGTCCGCCTGAAATGCAGGCGGACCCATAGTCCAAATGAAGGCCCTGCCTAGACTTGCATCGAATCCAGATAGACCCACATCAAATCTAGGTGGACCCGCAATGAACCCGAGAGGACCCATGGCGAATCCAAGAGGACCCACAACGAACCCCGGAGGACCCATGATGAACCTAGGAGGCCCTGTAGATTTCTCTTTTTTTTTGTATATATAACGCATATATATATATATTTGTATATATATATATATATATATATATTTACACTCACGAACCTAAATGGGAAAATGTTTTTTGCCCGAACCCATGAACCTGAACCTCGAACCCAAATCCGTCCCCGAACTTGAATCGACAACTTAGCTTTAGAAGCCTTCATATGAAACACTAATACGCAAAGGATCCCTAACCAAGATTCTAGCATTAAGCCAACCAGTATTGCTTTGTTGTGATACCAAAAGAACCAGTAGTTCATTTCATCGTGGTGCATCTCCTATATATTTTTTTGATTGGTAATAGTGTTTTTTTTAATAATATGAAATAAAACCAGAATTACATATCTTCATATCCATGTATCTTTGTCTTCTACTATGGCATTAAATTAGCCGCTAGATTTGCCTCTATCCCTTACTGAGAACTTCTACTTACATATTATTAAATATCCCCCCCCCCCCCCCCCCTAATTATTACAAAGAAAATACATTTCATCTTCAAATATGTAACATTCTATTATCATAGAGAAAAACATCTTACTAAGAAGTCATTTAGAAATCTGGCTCGTGGTTGCATCAAAATTGACCCATCATTACCGTGCTCAGTCGTGCCATGCTCCCTGCAGTTTCATTAGTTGCGAATTCTCTAAATCCGTTTCAGCTGCACAAAACCCTTCCTTAAAGAGAAATCCAGTATTCGTCTAGCATCATCTTAGGGTCTCCAAACCTTGACTCCTCCCAAAATTTAAGCTAGGTTTGTCCCTTAGCTTTCTACCACCGTCTCTTGCATTTTAGGCTAGAAATTCGCATAAATTCTCCCCCAAAACACTTGCCTCATGCATCATCCCGCCCTGAACACAAAAAAACCACGTCTTCCAAACTTTTGCTTCGAATTTCAAAAAATAGTCTATGGTTGTTCCCTGTTAGAAATAGGGAATACTGGGGGGGGGGGGGGTGTGAATCAATATTTTGCAAACTTAAAACTTTTGCCCAACTATGGATATCATTAACAATCTTTAAACTTGCATAGATGATCAAACTAACCACCTGTCCTTGGTTGGGCAAGTCACCACAATTAAGTGTGCTCTCGAAGAACAAATGATGGATTTTAGCAACAGATTCTAGAGGACTTGGAATAGGTTTCCTATTTCGTAAAGCCTTCAGCATACCATGCTTTTCTTTATTATTTAAAAAGCTTGAACAATGACATTTCTGTTATGATTGTAATGAGCCCTACTAGCTCACACTGCTACAATGCTGGATACTGTATTTTGGTTTTTGCAATTTGTCTTATTTTTTGAAATAAATTAATTTTTTGGTATTTTCAAAGGATGTAAAATGATGAAAAGATCTTGAAGCGAAATACTAGCAATGACTTGCCAAAAGACCACTAATTAACATGTAACTTAATGCTGCAATTATATTTTTTAATACTCATTAAATTACAATTACAAGAACTTGTATATCAGCATTGTAGTTATCTAGTTGCAATAGAGCAATAGTAAATAGAATTACAAATAAGATTAGGAACCTGTGATAAACTTTGGTTCGCAATAGTATTAGCTTAAAATGCCATAATTCCAGAGCAAGTCTGCGACTAACAAAAGAAAAAATGCTGCCTAGTATATGCACAATCTTAAAATGGACACACTTGTCCTTTAAGACCTTTTAGCACCCATGTCATAGTGACTTTCTTGACATGGATGGACTTGTGGTTGGTGCTCCCTTTTCCATGTTTTCTTCCACTTCCTTCCTGAATCTTTCCACCTCTCTCCTGAGCTTTCTGTGGCTCTCCTTCTCCTACCTCTGGGAATAGGTTGACCTAGGTTGATGTGGACTAGAACAGGTCGACCCAGGTCGACCTCTTACCCGAGGATTGTGTTGGGTGGATATTTTGCAACCGACAGTTTGAGTGAAATCCAGTCACAAAATAGGTAGCCAGCCACAACATGTGACACAAAGTCTCTCCTAGCGTAAAGGGAACGCTCCTCACTGTTCTTTGGATCAACTCAAGGTAAGGAAGAAGTTGAGAGATTTTGAAAGGGTATTACTAATATTCTTTCCTCTTTAACTTTCATAAAATAATCCACTTACCCACAGAGCGAGTAATGGGCAAGATGAAACCTCTAACTACACTTCTATCTAAAGTTGTAAATGGTGATACCGATAAACCAACACTAACTCAAAGGCTAGTCGAAAGCGTACTAGTTTGGCTCTAAGTCCGGTCTTAATCTATATTATAAGAATAACCTTTACTGTTGGGGCACAAAGACTTCGAGAAGTAAAGAATTCTAACTATTTTTGTGAATTAAGAAAGAGATACAAGGTACAATCAAAGCTCCTAGTCTATGTATCACCACAACCGCTCCTAGTCAAAACTTCGGTTCCGATTGCTTCCTAACTCTTATATTCAATTATCAAGGACACAAAAAACACATGAATCAAAGATAATAAATGGAAATCACAGTGAAAGTTTCCAACTTGCTCTAATCACAATTGTACTCAATCAAAGTTCAGCTCCAATTGTTTCTTTGTATTCACTTTTCTTTCAAAATGGTACTACACAATCAAAGTCATGCTTGCACAATTTGTCCAAGCTTGTTTGCATACAATAAAAAAGATGACTTTTCCAATGAGGGGGCACTCCTTTATATAGGCAAAGGAGTTGAGAAAAAAGTGGAGGAAAAAGTGGGAGCAATTCAACCAACTTTGACCCGATCTAACTAATGAGAGAAATTATTGGATTACATATCATAAGGAAATGCAAATCGTATTACATGTAATTACACAATTTCATGCAATACATCCTCTCTAACTACATGCATGAAAATAAAGAAAGAAGACATAAACAGAGGGAATAATACTAAGGATTGTTTGGAAGTGCCTTGTATTTGGCGATGCAGTCATGAACTGTAGGAAGATCTGAGATCTCCATTGATTTTGATATGGCCTCAATCCTAACTGTATCGGTGTATGCTGATCTTACAATCTTGTAGTTTGCTGCAATCAAATCCTATAGATGCTTTGCCATTGATTCATCTTCTACAAATCTATTCATCGTATGTGAACCAAATTTCTCAGAATCAAGTTCAACATTGACTCTATGTATTCTGAAGTCATTTCTTTTGCTAAGACCAAATTATCATGTTCGGTGAGAAAAATGCATCATATTTGTTCCAAGTTGCATATAAGATTTGTTTCAAATGTCAGACAGTCTTCCAAGGCTGCCCACAATTTGGTCAATAGTTTTCCCAGTGTCTCTTCCTTGCGTCCCATGAGACCCTAGCATCTGTAAAATATTTTTGAGGACAAATTGACTTCACATGCCACCATGCCATCAGTATTGGCTATCTCCTCCCAATCTACCAAAAGTTCTTTTAGAGTGCTGGCATCTTGATTCATAGAAATAATCAATTCGTGTATAGTTTCTTCAATTTCTCTAATGCGTTCAAGAACTCTGAGAGTTTGACTGCATCTTTGATGGCTTGCACTCCTTTTGAGATAACTTCTCCAAACCAAGTTTTGTCTACTATAATGAATTTTTTCTCCTTAGCTGTATGAGAAGTGGTAGCTACAGGCTGTGATGGTTGTTGTCCGATAACCTCATTTAGGCGAGTGACTTTTTCCTTAAGTTGATTTTCTTTTCCTAAAGCTCATGATTGCTTCTAGACATTTTAGCAAGTGCGTCTTAAGCATCTTGCAAACCTCCCAACCGTGTTTGTTTACTAAGATCAATCTTGGTGATCTTATAATCTGAACAATTAGGTTCCTCACCTAGTTTATCTACTAAGGGCTCTGTAACTTCAGCATATTTGGTTTTCTTAAACCCAACCACAATTCTAGAAACAATTTTGTCTTTCAAAGATTTGGATTTGGTCTTTTTGAGAGGCAGATTCTCTGGAGGAAACACTACTTTCTTCCTCTTCATAGTAATCTTTCCCAACCATGCAGGCAAACTGAAACCTCATTAGTTGAAACAGAAACAATGGCTATAGTAGATATTGATCTTGATTGTATTTCAATTGTAACTGTGCATGCCTCAATCTATACAACTCAATCCATAGGTGCTTGTTGAGATGATTCCATCATGAACATATCAAAACCAACAACTAAAGTGTCAAGTTGGGAAACTCGTCCTTCTATGAGGGTTGGGAGATCCTCAAAAACATCTCCCAAGTTTTCACACCGTTTTGTCATGAGAATGGGAGGAGTTGTGGAAGAGATGGGGAAAGTTGAAATGTTCACCTGGAAGGTAGACGTGAAGACAATGGAGAATGAATCCACGTTGTTGTCTACATTATCCAAGAGGGGTTCCTCTTGAGTAGGCGGTTTTTGAGCATTTGGTGGCCTTGGAGGAGAAATTATCATGATTTCTCCTTCTTCCTCTTCATCATATTCTTCTTCAGATGTAGTTTCTTCATCAACTTGTCCTTGTTGAGTTAGTGCTTGAGGGGGCTCCTGAGATGACTTTGACCCTTTTCCACCTTTGAGCTTAATCTTGAGAGATTTCTCAGTTGTTGAAGCAGATGCACCATCTTGGCTTGTAATATTCATCTTAGATGTCCTTCCAACTGGTCTAGAGCTATTGCAATCTAACCCGAGCTTAGGATATACCGTGCTAAGGCGGTTGATTTTTAGGCACTTGTTGGTATTTGCTAAGATGGACTAGAATCTATCAAAGATAGAGACACATTCCTTGTGTTGCCAATTGATGAGAAATGGACAACGCTTGTCAAAGCCTGCCTGATGGTATTCCAGATCTAGAATACTATCATTGTCTCTTGCCTAGAAATTGGGTGGAATCTCAACCATGTTGAGATCAATGATTTGCTGCAACGTGAGCCTACAGTAATCCATCTTCATAATATTCAGCTCCGTGCACATATCAATTCATACATCCTCCATGTGATGAACATGAGTGAATGCTCTCTTGATTTTTGAATTCAAACCTCGGGAATCAAAACCATAACTAGCTTTGAACTTCTTCATAGTAATCAGCTGAAGTTTTGTCTCCATGTCTTTTGCCTTGTATACTGAGTTGAGCATATATTGCCCAATCACCAAAGGTTTTGTGGTAGTGTACCAAAACTTGGCCTATGTAGAGTATTCTCATATGATTGTACCTCCATAAGCTGCATGGCTAACTCCATCAGAATGATCATGTCAGTAGGATACCTTGGTAGTGTATATAGCTCTCCTTTGAAGTAACCAACCCTTAGATAAATGAAATTTGGAAATTGTAGAAAGCTGCAACCAATTGATTCACCTTTTTCGAAGCTTTATCTGATACCCTCCTGATCACTGACTCATCAAATTGACATCTGAAATCTCCAAAGAATGCATCTTGGACTATCCTATAATGTACCTCACTCTGTATCAATGTGATTTGTTCAGAGTGATACCAAATGGGAACCAAAGCACGATCTCCCTTGGTGGATAAGCCTGAAAAAGATCCCATTGCTGCAACTATGTAAACCAAGTATGAATTCATATAGAATGGCACTGAAGTTTCCATGTTAAGCAATTGTTCACACGAAGCTGTATTGATGAGCTCTCCCTAGAGGATGGGTTCTTCATTACCATAGATTTGGAAAATGAACTTGAACATCCATGGTTCAAATTCGCCAGATTTCTTAAGGCCACATACCCTGTTGAGAAGGGTAATCAAGTTTTTACATTTTGGCTTAAAGTTAGAGTTGTGTAAAGTCTTTGCCCATCTAGAAAAGTTATTTCTTTTGATAGTCAAGTAATATGCATTCATATGCTTTTGGTACTCTAGCTTTTTCTGGTTCCACAGGTAGAGAGTTGTCCGGATCTAGACTGATGATAGCCTTTTTATCTGCATTTTTGATCATTTTGGATCTAGGACTGAAATGGTGAGCACATCCTAAAACGAACTCAGGTTCTAGGGCAGCCATAGGAAAAGTAGATACAAGGTGGATGTTACTTTTCTTTATTTGCCTCATCTCTTTGCTTGAAGGATTTTTGATCCTTTGTAGGAATTCAACAATGTCCACATGTCCAATCTTTGTATCAGAAATGTTATCCAACGTAGAAGAAATCTGAGATGCAGTTGCATGCGCCAACTCCTTGTCATATCGATACTTCATCTTTCCTTTTGACTTCGAAGATGGGGGCATGTCTTGTGCCGCAACATGAAAAAAAGTGTGAACACATCATTAGAAGATATGGATACTGCCTCCATGAGGGTATTGACAAAGAGGGATCTTTAGAAAAAATGAATTTGGAGTATGAATTAGATACTCATGGAAAGTATGCAATGGGTTGGATGTAATATGGAAAGTATGTGCAGAGGGCTAAAATGAGACTTAGGAAGTTGGATAGCATGTAAATACATATGAGTTTTCATGTAAATGCTCTTTGGAATGCATGCTAAGCTCATGGGAATGCGTGAAAATGACAAAGCTGATTTTGGTATTTAAAGAGTGACCACCTACCAAAACGAGTTCTTTAGATGTAATTACATGTGAAGTGATTTGCATATAATAGTGACTTGATGTAATTGTGCAATTAGGTTTGAGGATGAGATTACATGTAAACGCATATGAAGGATGGAATTACATGTAATCGCGGATGAAGAGTGAGATTATATGTAAATGCGGATGGAGAGTGAGATTACATTTAATTGCATATGGAAGGAATGGATGCAATGTGCTTTGGCATGTGTTGGTGAAATATGAAATGGTGTCATGCACTTGCATGTAAAGTCAGAAAGTGGAATGGTGAAGAATGATTGTGGATTCTTGGGAAAGAACCTTAAGCCTTTTGAAAACAAATAGCAACAAATTACAAACAAAAATCAAACACAAAACAAAAACATACCTTTGGTTTTTGACTCAAACAAGGCAAATACCAAGTTACTTTCCTATGCAAATTCGAAAATGGAATTTGGGGAAATTCCAAGTACTTGAAAATGAAAGTTTTTATCTTATTTAAAGAGGATTTGCAAAATACATGGCATATATTTGAACAAATGTACAAGGATGAACCAAATTATGCATGGAAATAGCAAAGAATGGAAAACTTCAACTTACTTGGTGATCAAAGAGCCAAATATTGAAGATTAATAGGTTTGAAGAATGTTTCTCCTCCAAATTTGAATCTTCAACCAACTATATTGACTTTCTCAACACTTGCAAGTGATGGATATTGATGAGCATTGAATGGATGTTTGGCATATGGATATGCAAAAAACGTGGTCTCTTTTCTCTTGTAAGAATTTGCCTTAGGGCAAAATGACACCAAGATCAAGAAGCTCAAGAACAAAGCACAATATGGACCAAATGATGTATGGTCATAATAACAATATGAGAATGAATAATTGATGTACATGTACACTAGAAGTGCCTGTATATAAAGGCCTCTAGAATGACTAGGAGTTAGCAAAGTGATAAGCCTCACAACTAAGCATATGTCCACCAAGAGTGGATTATCCTCCATTGAGCACAGGATTTTGTGCGATGATGAGAGGATAAGCTTACATAGGTGTATCTCACAAAAAGATGTTGTAGACACCATGTGCTTAATTAGAGTGGAAACAACTGTGTTGTCTACATGACAACTCAGTTGAATATGCAAACTCCTATATTGTCAACAAGACAACTCATATGACGATGCATACTTCTAGGTGTCTATATGACAACTAATATAATAATGCATTTAACCTAAGTAAACTTAAGTAAAGTGTAATAATAATTAATTATTTACACTAACACCCCCCCTTAAGTGCAACTTAGGGGAATGCACTTAAGCTCACAAAAGCTATGATGAAAATGCATGATGGGTCTTGGCTACTAGGCTATGTTAGGTACCCATGTACAAATGCAATGCTCTACATACAAAGCTATGCAATGCAATGAAATCTCTCTGAAAACAGAGAAAGAGGGAAAACCTTGTGGGAAAAACCCTCCCCCAAAAAGAGAGATAAGTACAATAAATAAGAGAAGAGTCATGTGATCCCTCCTGGTGAAAAGTCTTGCACCCCTAAGAGATCTAGCAAATGAAGATACTTGACCTCAGTGAAGGGCTTGGTGAAGATGTCGGCAATCTGCTGCTCTGTAGGACAATACTGCAATGCAATGATCTGCTCATGAATCAGCTCTCTGATGTAGTGCATATGAACCTCAATGTGTTTGGTGTGTTGATGTTGCATTGGATGTTTTTTAGATTTCAATGGCACTCTGATTATCACAATGTATGACTGTGGGTCTAGGTAGATCAAACCCAAACTCCTTCAAAATATTCTGCAACCAAAATAGCTTTTGTCGCTGCAGTCATAGCTCCTCGATACTTAGCCTTAGTCGATGAAAGAGCAATAGTGTTCTGCTTTTTACTTTGCCAACAAATGGGGCCGAGACCAAAATGAAACATGTATCCTGAAGTAGACTTGCAAGAATCAATGTCTCCTGCATAGTCTGCGTCTATATAAGCCGCTAACTGTAGTACAATACCAACTGCATAACATATCCCATATGTATGTGTACCCTGGATATAGTGAAGGATGTGTTTGGCTGCCTTCCAATGAAGTTCATGTGGCTCTTGCATGAAGCGAGAAACCATGCCAACTGCAAACAATATGTTAGGGTGTGTATGTGTCAAGTAGATGAGACTTCCAACCATCTATGCAAAGTAGCATCAACAAGTGGAGCGGAACACTTTGCTTCTAACTTAACACCTAAAAGAAATGGAGTAGATGCAGCCTTGTAGTCACTCATGCGAAATCGAGCAAGTAGATCAAGAGCATACTTGGGTTGTGATAATGTGATTCTTGATGAAGATTGATGTATCTTGATACCAAGGAAATAATGAAGTAGACCCAAGTCTGTCATTGAAAATCTGTCATGCAAAGTAGACTTAACACTATCAATGATGGATGCTGTACTCCCTGTAATGATCAATTCATCAACATAAAGCACAAGTAGCAAGTGAGAATCATCCCTCTGAAGAATGTAGACATTTAGATCGAAATGACATTTGGTGAGCCCTGTTGAGAGAAGGAAATTATCCATCTTGGCATACCAAGCTCTTGGAGCTTGTTTTAGTCCATAGATAGACTTTTTTAATTTGCAAACCAAGGTAGAGTTCTGAATGAACCCCTGTGGCTGCTCCATATAAATCTCCTCATGAAGATCGCCATTCAAGAATGCACTCTTCACATCCATCTGATGAACAACCCATCTCTGAGCTATTGCTATAGCTAGTGTCAAACGAATGGAGTTCATTTTGGCAACTGGGGCAAAGGTCTCAGTGTAATCAATGCCAGGTACCTGAGAGAAACCCTTTGAAACAAGTCTAGCCTTATGTTTATCAACACTTCCATCTGCTGCAAACTTGGTCCGATAGATCCACTTACATCGAACCAATTTTCTTCCCTTAGGAAGAGAGACTAATTCCCATGTGTCATTTCTCATAAGAGAATTATATTCTTCCTCCATTGCTCTATCCCATTCTGGAATTCCTGAAGCTTCTTTGAATGATTGAGGATCAGAAGCAACTGCAATATAAGCATGAGAGAGTGAGTTGTGTTGTGATCTTGTCCTCCTAGTATCTAAAGGATTCCTTGCCAATGGTCCTTCCACATCCAGTGTCTGCTGAGCCCATTTAGGTCTTGTGGAAGAAGATGTAGAAGGGATATCCTCAACCTCATCTGGCTGATGCCTCTATTTGGATTGTGGACAAACATCTTCCAAGTCACTATCATCACTGTCACTCTCTTCAATGAAGAAGGAAGGAGGAGTTGAAGAAGTAAAGCTGGTACAACTTTCTTCAAAGTGTACACTCCTCTCATAGAAAATGTCATGTCTCTGGATCCATCAACTTGTAGGCTTTATGTGAGTCCGTATATCCAACAAAGATGCAAGGTTTACTTTGAGGTTCCTATGCCTTGCATTTCTGTGGAGGTATTCGTGCCCATGTTGGACAGCCAAAGACTCTAAAGTGCTTTACAGAAGGTTTCCTTCCAGTCCAAGCTTCAAAAGGAGTTACACCATCCAAAGCTTTATGAGGACTTCTATTCTGGATGTAGTGAGCAGTTAGCACAATTCATTGTTTCAGCTTAAAAGACTTGATCAAGAGACTTATGTAGTAGCATGCAAATGGTCATCTCCTTGAGGGTTTTGGTCTTCCTTCCGGCAACACCATTCTATTGTGGCGTGTATGGTACTGAATGTTGAAGGTCAATTCCCTCTTGAGTACAAAAGTCTATAAGTCTTGAGTTCACATACTCCCCTCCATTATTTGTTCGAAGGATTTTGATGCCTTTCTTTGATTGCTTTTCTACTTGAGCCATGAAGCTGAGAAATCGTTCAAACACTTCACTCTTATGAGCCATGAAGAATACCCGAGTATAGCGAGAGTATTCATCAATGAAGGTGAGTGCATAGTGAGACTTTCCAAATGATGGCACTGGAAATGGGCCCACCACATCACTATGAACTAGTTCAAGAACACGTTGTGTTCTCCAAGACTTCCCCTTGTCAAACATTTTTTCTGGATGCTTCCCAAGTGTGCAACTTGAACAAACACCTTCTGAAAACTAGACTTGAGGTAGACCATGAACCATGTTCTTGCTGCTAAGTTGTTGAAGATACTTGTAGTTGAGATGTCCAAACCTCTCATGCCATAGTTTGCTTTCCGTATTTGAATGCATTAACAAGGCTTGTGCATTTGATTTAGGTTCAAAGGAAGAGAAAGTGTAAAGCCTTGAATCATGATTAGCTTCACCTATTGCAACCATAGAGTCATCTTTGATGCTTTTCACTACCACTAAATCTAGAAAAAATTCAACCTTATTTCCACCTCCATAGTGAGTGATTTGGTAGATTGAAAGAAGGTTGGAGGTAAGATTAGGAACATAGAGAACATCCTTGAACACTTCATTTTCCATCTTAACTTCACCTTTTCCTTCAACTTCCACTTTAGTATCATCCCCTACAAAGATATGAGGTACCTTTGAATGCATCATGGAAGTAAAATCTCTTTTTGAAGCACCCATGTGATGTGTGGCACCTGAGTCAATAATCCATTCTCCTTGACTAACAGTGTTTGTCAGTAAAGCTTGCCCTTTGCTCTTAGAATCTGAAGATGAAGAACCCTTTTCCTTATAAGCGTTAGGCAATGGAACATTGTGTTTCTTCATGATGTTTTTCAATTCATCAATTTGCTTGTGATAACAATGATGTTCGTCATGACTAGTTCTCTTGCAATAGGCACACTTCTTTTCTTGATTATTGTCCTCCTTTTTGTTGGTATTAGGAGAAGACTTGCCTTGTTGTTGATTTGATGTTGGAGTTGACTTTTCTGTGTCCCCTTGTTTGTTATCTTTCCATTTCTTCTTTTTGCCCTTGCCTTTGTTTCAACTTTCACCAGTTGAATTTTTAGAAATCTCTTTGTTAGCCACCAATGCCTTAGACTTTGAAGACTTGAGAATCCCCATTGTTATCAACTTAGCTTGTTCATCCTCTAACAACTGAGCATAGTAATCAAAAGTGATTTTAGTATAGGAAGCCCCTAAGGTAGTCTTTGTGGTGTTGAAAGAAGAGGCAGATGGCAGTTTATTGTGAATTAGAGAAATCGACCTGTCATCTTTAATGGGAATACCACAATCAGTAAGTTTTGTTCTCAACTCATTCACCTTAATGATAAAATCCTAGATAGAATCAAAGCTCTTAGGATCTAGGGAGACAAACTCATCTTCAATCTTGTAGAAATCCTCCTCAGTCACTTTCCCATATAGGTTTTTAAGGGCATCCCAAGTTTCCTTGGATGTATTATATTTTATGATCTGATAAAGGATCTTGTCATCAACCCCTAACCTAATGAGTCCTAGGGATTTCCTATCTGTTGTTTCCCAAGCACGAATTTCACTTTGAGATATTTGATCACCTGTTGGTTTTGGAAAAGAGCCATCTGCATACTAAGAAACTTCTTCATTCATTGATTCACACCATTTTTTAACTGACCATGTGACATAGTTATGTGGTGTTAATTTTGGAATCTTAAGGTTTCCCATAATGCAAGGAAAGAAAGATAACAGAGAAAAGAGGAACACAACACGAAGAGACACCCCCCCTTTCACTCAATCAAACCACCCCCCCCACAAATAAATGATTTTGACACTTTATACTTAGTGCGATTATAATAGCCACTTGCCAATTTAGGCCTAAGTGGACTTCTGATTTTTCTGTTTACACCCTCCTCTTGGAGTTCAAATCTAGTACTAAGCACTGTAGCTTAGATGTACAACAATTTTGAAGCTTGATCAAAGCAATACAATGCAAAATAAGACTTATTTCTAAAAGTGGTATTTCTGTCCACACAAGCCTATAATATGATTGTAGATCTGGAAAGTAGACGAAAAATTATGCTCTTTAAAAAAAATGAAACTTGATTATGTGTCCAAATGAGCTCGTACGGAGCATTTGAAATTGCAAAAAGCAGGATTGGACAAGAACAGTTGCCAAAAAATGATTTTTCTGACAAATCGGTGCACCAAAACCAGAAAATAATAGCACCACTGAAAAATTCAAGAAATTCTAGCCCAATAAAAAAAAAATTGCACCTGATTTGGAGTCTGGATGATTGAGGTATGGCTTCCCGAAGTTTGGACTGTCAAATCAAAACTGTATATGGTGAGGGGTCTGCCCTAATGACGTCAGAAAACTGTGAGGTTAAATTTGATGTCCAAACGACCGTCGCTGCAGTGTAATTTGGCCTGCTGGTGACGGTCAAACGATCGTCAAATTTAAGACTGTGAAAAGGTGACGTCAGCGAAAAATCAGCCCTCTGGCTTGTCATTGACATGGACTATATGGAATAGTTGATGTGGCAGATCTGCATGGCGGTATGGACGTCTGATGTGTCAGTTGACTGTGTGTACGGCGGAAGATGAGCTGGCACCTGTCGACGTGTCCCTGTGGGCTATGTTTGATTAATCACTATTGGCGGTTAAGTCACTGAACATGGCAGATCCGAGTTGGAGCTGATTTGGTGGTCTTGCGGATGGTGGTTGGCAGTGTCAGCCGACGATCGGAGGGATGGTGGTTGGTGGTGTCGGCCAGGTGCAGCTGCAGTGTTGGAGCTACCACGGAGCAGCTGAGGTGGAGTAGTGGTGGTGTGGGATTAATCCCACATGCACCACAAATGTGATTGCCAAGTTGTATAAAAAGTTGAAATTGTAGGTGTTAAAGCGGCTTAAGGAGCTGCCAGTTCTTTGATCCGCCATGAGTTGGGTTGTGCCGTGGATTGTTGGATGTTGTCGGTTATGTTGTAAAGACCAATGGTTATGAGGAATATGCTGCTGGATTTGTCTGGAATATTCCACCGTGGGCGCTGGGATTTGACCACCCGGTTTGCCTGCAAAAAATGCTTTTCTACAGGCCTAATAGGCCAAAATTTTCCCCCAAAAAAAATGCAAATCCGAAAAAATACTTGCAGAAACACAAATTAAAGTATGTAGATCTGAAAATTAATTCACAGATGTAAAAAATCATACCAATTTCTGCAAATCGGGCCTTTGGGTTCCGGTTTGCAAAATTTTTTTGCCTCAATTTTAACTATAGCCTAGGGTAGGCAAATTTATAGTCAAAATTCTCCGAATCGATGCTCCGGACGCAATGGTGAGGTCCGCTTTGGCTATAGATGCTCCCAATAGCTGCAAATTCTCTAGATCTGAATCGAGGTCCCCTGAGAGGTGAAGCAAAAATGTTCTCCAATGGCTATGAAATGGCGCTCCTATGGTTCTGATACCATGTAAGAATTTGCCATAGGCCAAAATGACACCAAGATCAAGAAGCTCAAGAACAAAGCACAGTATGGACCAAATAATGTATGATCATAATAACGATATGAGAATGAATAATTGATGTACATGTACACTAAAAGTGCCTATATATAGAGTCCTCTAGAATGACTAGGAGTTAGCAAAGTGATAAGCCTCACAACTAAGCACATGTCCATCAAGAGTGGATTATCCTCCATTGAGCACAAGAGTTTGTGTGATGATGAGAGGATAAGCTTACATAGGTGTATCTCACAAAAAAATGTTGTAGACACCATGTGCTTAATTAGAGTGTGAAAAACTGTGTTGTCTACATGACAACTCAATTGAATATGCAAACTCCTATGTTGTCAACAAGACAATTCATATGACTACACATACTCCTAGGTGTCTATATGACAACTAATATAATAATGCATTTAACCTAAGTAAACTTAAGTAAAGTGTAATAATAATTAATTATTTACACTAACACCTCTAATACACTAGTCATTTTTGCTAAAAACCGTATAGAGGGATGTTTTGACCAAAAATGTGGTCTCAATATGCAAGAACATGAATCATTTTTTCTCTTGGAATGCAAAAATGTGATCACCAATAGCAATGATATGGATTAAATCCCCTAAACTATCCCTTCTTGAGCATAAACGTGATCTAAAAACTCCAAATCTGGACTTTTTTTTGCTAAAACGTGGCTTCAAAACACCATGAAATCCAACATTTTTTTGCATGAGATTCAATGTCTAGGGCATGAGAATGCAAAAACGCCTCTTATTGCATGGATTTCATGCCATGAAATGAGCAAATCTGGAGGTTTCTTGGCAAAAAATGTTCATGGAGGGCAAAAGCATGGACATTTTTTCTCTCGGAAGCAACAATGTGGTCTCAAGATGCAAATGCATGTATTGGGAGTCCAAAGACATTCTCTAGGAGAGTTTACATGTTATAAAATGCTTCTATGTTGGTCTTTTATACAAAATGCAATATTGGAGTGCCTTTGCATATTTTAAGTAATATGCAAGAGGCAAAATGCACTCTCCATGCCTCATTCCATATTTTAAAACTTGCTTATGGAGTCGAGATGCAAAACACACTCTTGGAGTGCTTTTACATGTTTTAAAATTTGTCAAAATGATGCAAGTAGTGCAAAAATGCACTCTCCAAGGCTCTTTGCATATTTTAAAAATTGCATGTAAATGCCAATCCTTCATAAACGCACTCTTGGGAAGGCATTACATATTTTAAAATATGCAATATGTAACATGTTTTTGACAATTTTGACTGTGGAAAGCCAAAATGTGGACTCAAGATGCAATTACATGGAAAGTAAATTACATGTAAAGGAGGTTTCTACGCAAAATGGACTCTAGGAAGTCCATTACATGTCTTTTTAGTGCAAACGGCACTCTTGGAGGTCCATTACATATTTATATTTAAATGGGTTGGAAGTTTCCTTTACATAACTTAAATAATTAATTAAACACATGTTTGATTGAATTTTTTGAGGAAATATCACTTAATTGGGTCAAAATAACATTTACACTATTGTTTAGTTACTATGTCCAAATTTCATTCAAAAAGTAATATTGACTTAGATGTTTTAAATTAAAACATAAAGTAAGTCAAAAATTAAGTCAAACTATATAGTTAATAAAGTTACTTAAGTGAAAAATTTAAAAAGCAACTCAACATGAAAATATAACATAAAGTGCACTATATTTAGTGATAAATTTAAGTGATAAAGTAACTTAAAAACATAAATATTTTTCAAAAAGTGAATGCCAACATTAAAAAATAACATGATATTTTAAAATATGCAATTGCATCTCGAGGTAGCACTTTGTAGGCACCTAAATTGTCACATCTTTTGACTGTCAAGCTTGATTAAGCCCTAAGGTATATCGGATCGAAGGGAAAACCGAAAGCAAGGGTTTGAGCAGAACTATAAGACCAAAAGCAAATAAATACACACTCAAAAATGTGGAAAAGGACATTGAAGGCTTCAAAAATCAAGCATAGGTTCAACAAGTAGAAAAACTTAAAGGACTTGATGAAAGCCTTCAGTGAAAAGAATCATTAGATCAATTGGGGTCAATTGGTTGATTAATGTCGGCTGATTAAATAATGAATCAACTTAGAGGAAAACAAAACTAAGTTGAAAAAGTTTTGTACTATTACCTGGAGCCTGAAAAGTCTCGGGGTTTTAATTAGTTAGCTCCCGCTCTCCAGTTGGCTTGTATTGTTTTTCCACTGGAAAACTATTATATAAGGAGACTTGGAGGCTTTATTTTACACCATACACTCAACTAATACTTCTATCAGAGCTTCAACCAAACTTTGCATTCAAGGAGTTCAAGCAAGGGAGATTTCATCAAGTGTTGAAGGATTCTTTGTGAGCATTTCCTAGTCAAGATCTAGCATATTGTTGGCCATCAAGGGAGGAGATCTACATTGAGGCATTGATCATCTTTTTTATTGATGCACATTTACATTCATGGTTCCTTGATGTGGTTATGGTAGATCTATTACGACTTGTGGAGATAGACTACATTCACATGCCTAATTCAACATCTACAACATACAACAAGGTAAAATTCTTACTAACAAGGTTTTTACAAGCAGGGTGAATATTTACATTTATCTTGTTTCAATTATTTACATTTAGATTTCTCAATCAAGGTTGATTCCTCAATCTAGGGCTTGACCAAGGCAAGCCCTCACCCACCAAACAACAAAAACCTCCACTTTTTGTATGCAGGAACGGGTTAGCAGAATTGCGATCATAGATTTGAAAATAATTTCCGAGAGCTTTTTGAAGATTTTCTTTTGATTTCATTAGAGTGCCCCTAGAATATGTCAACCCTGTGGGAATTGTTTTGCACAGTAACCACCAAGTTGACGTGTTCCCTATTGCTTTTCCAGAAAATCTGTTTTTGGGTTTTTCATTATGTTTCAGAGATCTGCAGCTAGATTCGCATTTGCAGATCCAGAACTAGACTTTTCAGAGGTAAAGTACATCTTCTACTACACATTTCAAGGTGAGCCTTTCATACTCTATTTTAAGTCTATATCTTAGTTGGGCTGATTGTATACACTTAGCATCTAGATCCACATTATTTAATCAATTAGTTCAATTTTGCACACACATTATCACACACAGGTCAAATAGTGTATTTCCTTATATTGCTTTCTCCTTTATAATTCAAATTGAGTATTGGCATACATTTCCTTTTGGCCTTAGTAATCTAAATGGGGTTATAAAGAGGAATCATTTTTGGGAATTATCTCTTTCCCTTCACACATCTTTTGAATGGCTTAGTGGCGAAAAAGTGGAGGTCTACATCCTATTAAAGCATCCTCCCTTTCTCCCCTAAACAAATGGTGCCAAATCGCTATGCAATATGCAACTGAGATTTCCAATGCCAAGCAATGAAACACATGATCTACAAATTCAAATGTTGGCCCCCTTTGGTATTCGCAACCTCTGAACATGTAATTGCAGGCCCTAAGTGTGTGATTGCAATAGCATAGAGACGTCAATACTAGCGTCCAAACAACAGTAACAAGTTGCCCTCCATAACACAATGAATAGATAATGAGTCCCCTTCTCACAAAGTATCACTTTTATGATAGATAAAGATGGCTTCGTCAAGACACTTTTCACTTAAAAGCCCCTTTGCTTTATACTTAGGCACATATTCAAATAATACAATTTATTAATTCCCTTTGGCTCCAAAAATGACATTTTCAACTATATTATGACATTTTGACACACAAGGTCATTGTTTCTTATGCTCACGATTTTAAACTTTTCAACCTGGTTCCAACGAGCTATGACACTAAGGTGGCCGATATATAATGCCTACAATAATAACAATCTCAACATATTTAGTTGAATAATAATTATAATTCACTTGCTTTGCAAAAATGACTGAAGAAGTATCATAATCAAAATCTAACAACACATGAGTGATCCTGATGATGAAATACAATGAATGAACTTGACAGGTTTACTAAAAATAGACACTTCCTCCAAGATTCTTGGAGCCCAAACTAGAAGCCAGAAACAAAAATTGAGAGCATCACTCAACTCTTCTAACTCATTTGAAGCTCATCAAAACCAATTATTGACTTACTATAAAAAGTAAGTCTCTCAAAATGGAGCCAAAACCCACTATAGGCCACTGGAGAGCCTAATAACTCCACAACAAGGTCCTCTAAACACCAACATCAACCTTCAAGGACCCACTAATAGACTGAATCTATCAAATCTACCACAACTTAAAATGGGGACATTACACTCCGCCCTCCCTAAGATAGCTTGTCCCCAAGTAATTTCAAAGAAAAATCAAACAACATAGTCCACTAAGATCCCAAGGGTAAAATTGTGTAATATTCCTAATGTGCACAATCGACTCTTGTAGCACCAAACCCAAATAACGAAATAACATAATCATATGTAAACTAACTGTAGGCATTAATGGAGTAGACAACTTATTGGAACTCAACCCAACTGAAGCACCACCTTTGTCAACACCTACGTCCCAATATAATTGACACTCACATCCAACTGCACTGCGAAGATAGTAATAACCATAGGTGCTTGTGACACGACCACCATCTCCATCCTCTGCAAAACTATCGTGGATATGCTAACTCTACCAGTAGCCTACTACTAACTTGTAGCTACCAGTCCCATCAACTACAGATGGTGCAAACCCATCCTATAGAGGATGGTATGAAAATGGAGCCAGCCAACACCTACGTGAAAACAAGTCCTCTACCTATGGGTCAAAAGAGAAATGATAAGCACTCTTCACTGTGTAGTGACAATAAAATGCTCCAATCTCTATCAGGGGCTCATCGGTACCATACCGAGAATTAGGAGATGACTCCAATCTATGACTTTGAACAATTGGTTGGGCAGGATCGTAGGCAACCTCTCATCAAACCCAACCACAATCCGTGTGGGGAAGCATTGTAGCTAAGGTCTCTACAATCTTTCCCACCAATCTTCGTATACCATGAGAGACCTGGATGAGAGTACCCTCAGACGCTTTGTACGATCACTCTCGCAAATCTGTATTCTCTAATAGATACTCCATGAAAGACTCTATGTAGTAGAAATTATGTGGAAGCGTCAACTTGCTCCCCTGCAGTCCATAGATGATCCCTTTGAAATTGTGGCACTACCAACTATCCAATGCTATTAGTTGTGTGAGATGAAATATTAGATTTGCTTCTAGTAGAAGGAAACAAATCTCCATGAGAGCACATCTCCACATCAAGTGATCCCCTACCCAAATCCTGAGAAGAAGAGGGAGTAGTATTAGGAATTGGCACACATCCCTCCAAAGAGTCCTTCACTGCCATGCTAACTACTGGAGAACCTGACACAATAGGAATCACTTCGTGGTCCATCATGAATACTCTCATCTCCTCTGTATCCATTGCACACATATCATGGACATATGTATCTGCCTCATTACCTCATCCATCCTCCCTACCTATGGAAGTAAACTCACCACCAACCACCACTATCTGAAGATGAATTGGATTTGGGATTGGTGTGGACTGAACATGCTCCAACTCCACGGTAGCCTCATCCAACCGTGACTATGACTCCTAGAGAGCCAACTTAGTACATTGAAGAGAGCCCACAGTGACCTCAAGCTCCTGGGTGAGCTCAACCACCTCCTTTTCCCCTAACAATGTCTCATAACAGGTGCTATGCCACTCCAGAAGGTAATCCCTATTAGCTACCAACTGAGAATAATTATGTTTCAAGATCTCGACGACCTATCAAAGTGAATGAACCTCTGTTAAGGAAATACTAATATCACAGTGCTCATCTGACATAGGAGCATCCCAGGCAGATGTAGCTAACATCTATCGAATAACACCATAATGCTCAAGAGCTAAAGAGGTGTCACTATCACTCACCTTAAGCTGACTAGTTACATGATGCCTCTGTAACCCCTGACTCCTATGCAAGCTCTTTGCCTCACTAACTACATTGTGATAGAAATTGAATCTAAACTGTTTAGCCCATGATCATAATATCATGTGCACTCTCGTCCTCGCACACATCAATAATCGAGGTACGACTAGTCAGTACCTCTACCAACTCCTTATTTGAAGAAGTGGAAGCCCCTGTAGTAGTAAACTACTCGCAAGTCGTTGCTTCCCCTTCATTAGTAAGTCCTTGTAAATATTAATCCTAGGACCCATCCAAAGCCTACTTGGAGTCATCACCTAAAATCTGGCAAGGAATATTAGACCCACACCAGCTCATAGCATCCTCAAACGAATCATCAATGGTGTTCATACTATTTGTATGCACAACTCCTGATTGGACATCCGTTGCTGTCACCTGACCTTGCATACACAACTCAATGCCATGTTGTGAATCAATAATGCCAGAGCCTAAACCAACCTTCTTTGATGAGATTACTAACATCACAGCTGGGTGACTCCATACATGCATTAGTCCCACCTTAGAAAGCCATTGCCTCCTGCATTGAATCATCACTACAAGAGCTATCATAGACATCAATTCTCACACTCTCTGCATGGTCTCCAATAACAACCCCCTTCTCAAGAGAGTTTCAATGATCAATGGTAACAACTGCCTCAATAGCCTTTGCACTATCCGCAACAACAACTCTAGAATCCTCAACTTGGTGAAGCTCAGTGTTGATGTCCTCTGTAGGCACTGAAACGTCTACATCCTTGTGAAGAAATTCCATCTTCATGACTACGTATAGATCTAGTAGCCACTGTACTAAACAAAGTCTCTACTGCATCCTGAATGCCTGCCGAGGTGAACTCAAGCCTTCTTCCCTACAACCTCGGTATCGGTTTACTTAAAATGATAGCCATTTACCAAGCTTCCTTATTAACTATCATCGGACCTGATAGTCTTGCCTCCAATCTCTTTTGATGTAGTTTGAGTCTTTACATACATTCCCTCCCAATATTTATTTTTTTGCTATTTTCCTCACTACTCTGCCGACTCCCATAACTACTATTTCTCTTGTGTCTATTCATAATTGGAAAATGGGAGAGATCACAACAACAAATCTGAAATAATGATAAATTTCCTACCCCACAGGATGGCAAGAAACCGCTCTGATACCATTGTAATGAGCCTTGCTGACTCACACTGCTGCAATGCTGAAGTGTTGGTTTTTGCAATATTTTTTTCAAATATATAATTTTTTGGTATTTTCAAAAGGATGTAAAATGATGAAAAGATCTTGAAATGAAATACCAGTAATGACGTGCCAAAAGAGCACTGATTAACATGTAACTCAACGCTACAATTATATTTTTAATACATAGAAAATTACAATTACAAGAACCTGTAAGTCAACATTGTAGTAATCTAGCTGTAGAAGAGCAATAGTAAATGTAATGGCCCCTTTTTAGCATTCATAGCATGATGTTGTCGTTAGCCTATTTCCCCATGGTCCCGTAGGCTAACCAGGACATTAAAGGGGTTTAGAGGCCATTTGGCCTAGATAGTTTTAGTTGCAGGTCTTTCTGAGGGGTTTTGAGGCAACTTTGGGCATACTTACTATTTATAGTAAGTCATCTTGGGCATGGGTGGACATCCAGTGGCAGCGGTATGTCGAGGGTAATTGTTTAAAATCGGCAAGAAGACTTGTTTATCATTGATAAGATTTGTTTTACATTGATAAAGCTATTTTATAAAGTTAAATTTAAGTATTTAATTTTATTAATGCATAGACTATAGTTTGTGGGAAATATTTAAATTAAAAGAGTCCCCTTTATTTTATAACACATTGGAGACATAAGTTACATAAAGAGAGTTATGTTTTATCCCACATTGAGAAAACGAAGGATGGAGCTCTTGTGAGAACACTATAAAAGAAATGGAAGAGCTTCTTTTAAGGATGGTTGGAAATATCAAAGAAATTGGAGAATTTTTCGGAGGTTATGTCTCAATAGTTTGAAGGACGAAATCCCTTCAAGCTGAAAATCTTGACGCCATTGAAAGATATGGTCTTGAGATTCAACAGGGTAGCAATCCGGAAAAGTAGAAACGAAAAAACAATCCGAAAAAGCAGGCGGAAAAAGCGAAATCAAAAAAGCAAGCGGAAAAAGCGGAACTGAAAAAGCAAGCGGAAAAAGCGGAATCGAAAAAGCAAGCGGAAAAAGCGGAACCGAAAAAGCAGGCCGAAAAAGCAGTTCGAAAAAGTAAAGCAGAAGGGGCAGCATTGAAGGAAAATTATTACAGCCATCTACAACCAGGTTCCCTTGTTAGTATTGTTTTTTTTAGGGTATTATAAGTTTCAGCTGTAAGTGTGCATTATACCAGCATTGTCATTTTGGTAATCCATGTAAATGCCAAAGTCTTGGCCATATTTCATGAGCATTGTATTAGAAATTTGATTGCAATCAAAAAGATAATAGTTGCTGGTGTCATTTAAGCAATTCAATCTCATTATTTATCAGCTAGATAGTTTGCATACCAACTGTTTGCAAAAATGCCAGTTGGCTGTAGGTGTTCTTTTCTCATGCTTGGATCATAATATATGCACTGAATATTGTCAAAATTAGGAGCACACTCATGTTAGGTCATTGTGTAGTTCATTGTAATCTTCTATCACTAGATTCTCATTGATGCAAATTGGAAAAAAGTCATTTAAAGCAAGCTGAAATACTATATCAGTCATATGTCTCTTGCATGTGAATTGTTTGACAAAATTCTTTGAGCCTTCAATCAGCATCTTTGAGAGCAGATTTGAGGAGGGTTATTACAGTGGTATCAGAGCTTGCTTGCAAAGTGTTTGACGAAATGTCAAACCACTGAAGTATAAAGATTTTTTGGTGTTTGAAGAAGTTATAACCTATGGATGGGGTTATTACAGTGGTATCAGAGCTTGCTTGCAAAGTGTTTGACGAAATGTCAAACAACTGAAGTATAAAGATTTTTGGTGTTTGAAGTAGTTATAACCTGTTGGGGTCATTACAGTGGTATCAGAGCTTGCTTGCAAAGTGTTTGACGAAATGTCAAACAACTGAAGTATAAAGATTTTTGGTGTTTAAAGAAGTTATAACCTATTGGGTTTATTACAGTAAATGGAGTTACAAATAAGATTAGGAACTTGTGATAAACTTTGACTAGCAACAATATTATCATGAAACACCACAATTGAACAGTAAGTCTGCGGCTAGCAAATTAAACTATGCTGCCTAGTATGGTGGCAAATTGCTGCCCAATATGTAGCTGAGATTTAATAAAACATCATTTAAACAAATTATGGTGAAATTAACATAAGTTAAATTTCATGTTGACCATTGAACTCATCGAAATGATTATTTTGATTGTGACTGTTTCTAATTAGTGGATAGACACATTCATGAATGGATGTTTCTTCCACATGGAAAGCACGTCCATTCACAGACGTACCTCTCCAAAATCAAAAGCCACGAGAGTT
Organism: Cupressus sempervirens; assembly: GCA_028749045.1. Taxonomy (NCBI): domain Eukaryota; kingdom Viridiplantae; phylum Streptophyta; class Pinopsida; order Cupressales; family Cupressaceae; genus Cupressus; species Cupressus sempervirens. The sequence continues at coordinate 393,288,543 of CM053788.1, read as the reverse complement.
ATTTATATGGAGTCAGTCATGGCAGGGTTAATCATATTGAACACATAAAAAGACAAGTCTTCTACTTCGTTATTTCTGCCAGCGCTGACATATGTAGAATACAATCTACTCCAAGTAAAATATTCTTCCAAGTGTGCAGTCTATCATAAACATTATTTCAAAACAATTACAGTGGGAAATAATTATTGTAATATCACAGTCGGAATTATTACTTTAACTTAGTCTACATTCAGACTTATAAATTTTAAGGATTATATCAAATATCAAAGGGAGAGTTATATATATATATCAATCTGATCTTAAAATTCAACAGTGAGAATTCTTTAACACTAGGGTGAGAAACCAAGGGGAGAATTTATTGTTAGAAAGCAGAAACCTAATTTTTTAAGGCTTTTGACAACAGCCAATGCATGTTTCTCAACAAAACTATAATGTTCCCCTGCCATAAAAAAACAATGGGCTGCTCAAAACCTTCATTATTTTTCTGAACTAGAACAATGGAAATACCATCAATACTCCCACAAGCATAAGTATGAAGTCCATGAAGAAATATGGATAAGCCAAAGTTGGAACAGATGACAATGCTCCTTTTAATAACTGAAAACTATCCTTACCTTCTTTTGACCTACTAAAAATAGCTTTTTTTTTTACATTGTTGTTAAAGGCTTTAATAGTGAAGAAATATTAGGCATGAGTCTCCTTACAAAGTTGATTCTACCGATGAAACTTTTCAATCCTTTTTTATGGCTGGGTAAAGGTAACTCCACGATTGCTTTAACCCTTTCTGCATCAATTGTGATACCCTCTTTTGACACGACGTGTCCTAACAGTTTCACTTAATGTACTGCAAAAATATATTTTGGGGGGATTAAGAGAGATTCCAAACTCTCTACATCTTTCAAAAATGAGTTTTAAATGAGAAAAATGTTGCTCAACACTCTTGGAGAAAACTGTTGTCATCCATGTAAAGCAAAACCATTTTGTACAACCACCCCTTGAAAGCTATATCCATTGCCCTCTGAAAAGTGGCACCAGCATTGGATAAGCCAAAAGGCATCCTCTTATAAGCCATTGTGCCTCACTTTGTGGTAAAGGCAATCTTATGTTGGTTTTCATCTTTGACTAAAACTTGGTTATACCCTGAATAACCATCTAGCAGTGAAAATCTTTTTGAACCAGCTATAACTTGAAAGATTTGTTTCATTGAGGGCAGCGGGTAGTGGTCTTTCAAAGAGACTCTATTGGAGTCCTTAAAGTCAGCACAAAGCCTAATCTCCCCATTCTTTTTCTTTACAGGAACAGGATTAGAAACCCAGCTAGTGTGTTTAATCTCATAAATAATATCCCCCTCAATAAGTTTGGTCGATTCGTTAAACATTTAGGATTCTAGCTTAGGATTAAGAGGCCTTTGCTTTTGCTTTACAGGTATAGCATTGGGAAGTGAGTCAATGGTATGTTGGGCTATCTCAGGGTCTAAACCTATAAAGATCAAAGTATTCCCAAGCTAAAACAACTGGAAAATCCTTGCATAACTTAACAAATTCAGACCTTTCATGCTCAGTACAAATTTTACCAACTTTGAGAAACCTACCATCAACCACCTCAATATCTTCATAATGATCTCCTTTTACATGCATACCAGCTTTAATTTTCCTAAGCCTGTTATCAGTGTTAAAAATGGACTCCAGTGTAACCAAACCATTAGGTAACTTGTTAGACTTCAGCTGAAACATCTGATCATCATAGTATCACTTCAGCTTATCCTAGTTAGAAACGGAAAATATGTCTTCTTCCACAAGAAAACTGAGAATTTTCTCATCACTATCAAATACTTGCCAATTTATACTGTTGTCAGGAATAGAAGGCCTTGCCACCACTTTAAAATGTTGTTGCAACTTTTCCTTGCTGATCCTGTTAGGGATATCAAACTGAGCACCAACGACCACTAGCCTATATGCATGTTGATTGCTACTTCTAGGAATAGAAATGATGTTAAATGCAGCAAAATCCTCAATTACATCCCATACTCAATGTTTGTAGAGCTTCAACGTATCATTTTTAGTGATGTTTATGTCTCTCGCCTAATTAACAATAAGTTCACTATCACCATGAATTTTATGCAGTCAATGCCTCTTTTTCTTGCCCACTCTAACCCCTAAATCGGACTTTTGTACTCACCAACATTATTAGTACAACAAAAAGAGAGCCAGAAAGCAGAGTAATATTTGTCTCCTTGCTGAAACACTAACATAGCACCTCCACTAGCACCATTCTTACTTCTTGAACTGTCAAAAAACATTTCCCATACCTCGTTCTATTGTTCTGAACTCTGATTTTCTGCCTTAACCAGATTTGGCATAACTACATCAAGCTCAAGAATAATGTACATGCCTAGGCCAGCATGCTCAAAAACAAAACAGTTATATTCAGCAGCACTTTCTGCTGCCCGCTCATCTAACAGGATGTCAGGAATATCATCAACATGGGTTTTTGATCCTCTAGGATAACAAATTGTTAATGTTTATCAAAAGAAAACAAATCTGCATTAATGGCACTAGGGTCATATGGCTCTATATAGTCTTTAGCAAGCAATTCTAATTTTATGGTGACCTTAGTACCATACCTAGTTCTAAATAACAGTGCAACGAATCAGATGACAAATATCCTCCAATCTTAGCTGTAAAATCTCTTGATAAATAGAGGGGAAAATATGGAAGTAGGCGTATCACATAGATGTCCTGGGGCAGGCATGGAGGGTAAGACTTGCATCCTTAATGAGACCTACTGTACTAACAGATAAGCCATCAAACTACACAACTTCTTTCTCAAGGGGTCTGTACTTCAGTCCCAAGAGTTATGGACTAACTTATCCCCAATTATCAGTGAAATGTAAAATGGAGAGGGTTTGACATCCTTACCTTGAATATTGCTTGCTTCCTTGCTACTATTCCAAATTATGGCTTCTTGATTACCATTAGTCAACACACCCTTGCGGGGTTCATCAACAACTTGTTTAGGAATCGCCTCATCTGATAAGGCTTTCTTCAATAAGTCTGTTTGCCCTGGAATAGCCAACATATCCCACATAGAGATAGTCACGTTCATCTTCTTCATATTGTCCACTATGTTGAATGGGACAGCAACATGCATTTTCACATGTGTCTTGACAACAACCCGCTCTATCTCCTTCTAAGAGTATTCCTTAATGGAAAGGATATGAGGGTTTTTTACAACACTTGGAGTTGGTGTAATTGATGATTCAACAGTTGCAGGCCCTTTACCCTTTATTATTGGTTGCTCCATTTTTTGAGCCCTCTTCTTGGCTCCAGTATTAAATGTCACCGGTGAGTCATCACTTCCTCTACAAAAATCCTCTCCTTTCCAATTAAGGATAGCAATTTCAAAAGTAGACATATCCTGCTGTTGTTCAGTCCCATCAGCAGATGTAATCTATTGTAACGTTGATGCATTTTGAACCATCAAAGCCTGATTAATCACTCACATTAGAATAGGTGGCCTGGATATGTGGTTGGTTGCATGGATAGCACCACTCGTAATTAGCAGCAAGATTGTTTTAAGAAAGAACTATGACCCTTACAACACTCAAAGGGATGGGAGCATAAGGTCTAAAAGGTCTCTTATAGACATTTTGCCTATTACGAGCATGATTGGCCTGATAAGGCTGCCTATTTGCTTAGTATTGTCCTTGGTTTTGCTGCTAGTATGGTTGGTTTACAACCTACTTCTAAGGTTGGTATGGTTGTCTAGCTCAGAATTTCTGTTTTCTAAGGTTAACCAACTCATTACTGAATGTTTGTAACAAGTTTTCCATCTTTTGCTGACTATTATTAATTTCTTGCAGCTCTTGCAAAGGACCCGCAACTACAATCTCTTGGCTAGGAACAACTGGCAAAGGATTAAAAGGTGGTACAACTATAGGTAAATTGGGTTGAATCTTTGCAAAAATGGGCATTAGAGGCCTAGGGACAATCTTACTCGCTTGGATAAGGCTGTTTTCTGCTCTAACAACAATATCATAAGCTTGGGGCAGCAAAACACCTTTCATAGACTGAATCATTGTAATATCCCCATTTTTTAGCTTTGGCAGATTTGATGGATTCGGTCTATTATTTGGGCCATGTAGGTTGATACTGTTGTTTAGAGGCCCTTGATGTGAAGTTATTAGGTTCTCCAGTGGCCTATAGTGGGTTTTGGCTCCATTTTAAGGGACTTACTAATTATAGTAAGTCAACAGTTGGTTCTGATGAGCTCAAATGAGTTAGAGGAGTTTGGTAATGTTCTCAGTTTTTATTTTTGGTTTTTGGTTTGGGCTCCAAGAATCTTGGATGGGGCATCTATTTTTAGTAAGTCTCCCGATCAGGTTCGTTCATTGTCTTTCATCATCAGGATCACTCATGTGATGTCAAATTTCAATTTTGATGCTTCTTCAGTCATTTTTGCAACACGGGTGAAATATATTTAATATTCAACTAAATATGTTGAGATTGCTATTTTTATTGGCATCATACGTTTGCCAGCTTAGTGTCATAGCTTGTTGGAACCGAGTTGAAAATTTATATAGCGTGGGCACAAGAAACAATGACCTTGTGTGTCAGATTATCATAATATGGTTGAAAATCTGATCACTGCCACAACCTCCTAAATTTTAGGAAAATCCCTAAAATTAAGGAACTGCCCCGACTGGCTCTCAAATTGACTGTAGAACCAACTTTGGTCACTAAGTATCCAGTATGAGTCTCTATCCACCACTGCTAGCCCACGAGACTATTGATGTTTTACTCTTGATATGTATGTATGTATGTATGTATATCGTGACAATGTATATTTTATCAATGGATTTATCTTATCTGACTGAAGCTACAAACATCAACACTCCCTCTTAGCTAGGTAGGATAAACTCAAGATTGAATATTACTTCAATGTAATATTACAAATAACAATTTTAAAGAAATCTCAATTGATATCTCAAAAGATTTCCACAATTTGATATCACATTTGATTTCATGAGTATTGGTCTTCCAAAATATCAGCAAATGATATTCACCAAATACTCAAAAAGGTTTGATATCGTGAGTATTGGTCTCCCAAAATATCAACATTCAATATTCACCAAGTACTCAAGAAGGTTTGATATCGCATTTGATATCATGAGTATTGGTCTCCCAAAATATCAACATTTGATATTCATCGAGTACTCAAAAGGTTTGATATCAAGAGTGTTGGTCTCCCAGAATATCAAAGACATTCACCAAGTACTGTTTGAGTAATGGCCTTCTGGAATGTTGAGTTGCGAGACATTCACCATACACTCAATTTGTTTGATCTCATAATACAAGTTATTGCAAGATCATCACCTTATAATAACTTTTGCAAATACAAGTGACATCATTTGAAAGTCGTCACTTCCTCATGATATACAGAGGGGGTAAGCCCATCAACTCCCTCTTCCTGCAATAACATTCTCAAAGAAAGGAAGTCAAGGCACATAACTCTTATGATTTGAAAATATAGACAAATAAATTAGATTATAAATATAGTACAATATTCTGAGAATTCATCTTAGAAATTGTGACAAACAAAGTTTACTTTGAAGCGTTTCACATTTATTTTACACTTAAATGAAAATAATAGAGAACTCCCTCTTAATCCAATATTTCACACATGTTTTGGATATTCAGAAGTTCTTTTAGAATGGACATTTCTTTGGATGTACACCATAACTACTGATTTTGGCAAAGGTTGCTTGATGTTTTAGTCTATCATGGCATTGAAATGCTGAGTGACCATAGTTGTCACATCTAAAGCATTGCATTTTAGAGTAATCTACATGTCTTCTTTTTCCTTTTGAATTTAGGTTTCTTTGTTTTATCGACTTGGGTTGTGAGAGCTTGAACATCACCTCCAATAGAAGTATCATCTCGAGACATTAACATGCACTCCTCTTGTATGGAGTCAAACTTTTAATCGAGCAAGTTTAGGAAGCTTGGATCAAGCACATACTCCTTGTCTAAAGGTTTTCCATGATGGTGGCAGTCCCTTTAGAGCTATCATGGCTAATTCTTTCTCATCATAGACGTGACCAATTTTAGAGAGTTAGTTCCTTAGTTCTATTATCCTTATGAAATATGAAGCAATGGATTCTCCTTTGTTCATTTTAATGTTAGAGAGATTGTCTTTGAGCGTTAGAATTCTAGTGCTATTGTTTATCTCAAACATTTCTTTGAGTGCTTTAAGCATTTCATGTGTTGTATCTAATTTTGAGATATTAGGAAGTAGATGATCCTTAACACTGTCCATAATTGATTTCATGGCATTAGTGTTATCTTTTTCCCATTTGCATCTTTTCTTCACTCCCCTGGGGTGGCTGCTCAGATTTTTCAAAGAATTGTTTTAGGTCATTTTCTTTTAAGGTTAACTTCATTCGGACTTTCCACCTTGTGTAATTTGAGTCACCGTCAAGTCTATCCTCTACCTTTATACCACTTATCATTTTGATAGATAAGGAATTTTAGAATATTTGGGAGCACTAGATAAATAAATCTGATCAGGATCGTCTCTTAGACCTGCTCTAATACCATGTTGAATTTTAAGATCAAATTGATATATATATATAAAGTTGATACTCTTCCTTTGATATTTGATATTATCCTTAGCATTTATAAGTCTGAATGCAGACTAAGATAATTAAGGCATTGTTAAAGTAATAATTCCAACTATGAGACTAGGACAATTATTTCCAACTGTAACTGTTTTGAAATAATGTTTATGATAGACTGCACACTTGGAAGACTATTATAATTGAAGTAGATTGTATTTTTACATATGTCAGTGCTGGCAGAAATAACCAAGTAGAAGACTTGTCTTTTTAGGTGTTTGATATGATTAACCCTGCTGTGACTGACTGCATATAAATAACCCTCGGGGCTTCTGATTTTGGAGAGGCACATTCATGAATCGACGTGCTTTGCACATTCATGAATGGACGTGCTTTCCACATGGAAGCCACATCCATTCATGAACTTGTCTATCCACTAATTAAAAACAGTTACAATCAAAACAGTCATTTTGATGAGTTCGATGGTCAACATGAAATTTAACATAGTCTCTCATATATATATGCACATAAATTCATTATGTTAATTTCACCATAGTTTGTATAAATGATGTTTTATTGAATAATTGCACCATATTTTGTATAAATGACATTTTATTGAATCTATATATATCTATATCATGAGAATGTATATTTTATCAATGGATTTATCCTATCCAACTGAAGCTACAAACATCAACACTTGCTCAACATGTATGTTAATGAGAAACATGTAGGCTGGATCATCAAAGTAATGGAGTATGATGTTGACATAAAGATCACAAAGTTGGTGAGACGAAAGGGCTTATGCGAGCATATGGCTAATGAGCCCATTCATGAATTACAAAACAACAAAGAGACAATTTTGATTAATGATATTGCGGCTGCAATTGATCAACCAGCTAGTTGGTTGAAAGAGATAGTTCATTTTTTGCAAACAAGTGAATACCCTCTTGGGCTTGATAGAGAAAAACAAAGGCACTTCAGATTACAATCCATACCTTACATGTTGATTGGTAATGTTTTATTCAGAAAAGATGACGGTGTGCTCTTGAGGTGTGTTGATGCTGATCAGATCAACAAAGTGTTAAAAGAGTTTCATGATGCAGGGGGTCATTTCTTCCCCAAAACAACAACTTTCAAAATCAGGAGAGCGGGCTATTATTGGCCAATTTATTCAAAGATGCGCATGCATGGGAAAGAAAGTGCACTAAGTGTGCCATGTTTGCAAGAAAAGAGAGGCTGCCAACCCTACCTTTGCAACCAGTATTGGTTGGTCAGCCCTTCATGAAGTGGGGTATTGATTTTATTGGTAGCATAAATCTACCTTTCAGCGCAGGCCACAAATGGATAGTTATTGCTACAAATTATTTTACAAGGTGGACTAAAGCAGTGGCTTTGAAAAAAGCCAATGAATTAGCTGTCCTCAACTTTTATGAGGATATTAGCACACGGTTTGGAGTTCTTATTTCAATAATTTCAGAGGTGCTTTAGCTTTTGTTGGTTTAAGGGTGTCAAATTGGGCTGTCAGGAATGTCATCTATCTGAATACTTCATCTAAATATTACCCAAAGGGTAATGGTTTGACAGAGTCTATTAATAAGAATCTTATTAAGATCATCAAAAAGACGTTGCAGGATAATCAAAGAGACTGGCATACAAAGCTAAAATTTCCTTTATTGGCAAATAGGATAATACCAAAGAGATATGTTGGAAACTCTCCTTATGTTCTAGTGTATGGTAAAGAGGCAAGGTTACCTATATCTATTGAACTTCCTGCATTGGATATTGCTAATCAGCTTATGCTTTTTGAAGAGGAAGATCCTATGGCAGTGAGGCATGCTCAGCTCCTAAAACTAGAGGAGGTTAGGGATAAAGCAGTGAACACGCTTGAATTGTTAGAATATAAAGTCCACCAATATAACTAAGAGGGGTGGGGGCTGAATCAGTTATACAACTATTATGACAATTATCATCCTTATTAATCCTTAACCATATGATCAATATAATCAACAACCATAACAAGATACTCATACACAATAACACTAGATATGTCAATTAGGGAAACCCTTGATCAGAGGGAATTCCCCAATGGGGATGGTACCAACAAAATGATGTACTAATATAAATATTCTTTGTTAGAGGATGGACCCTGTTAAGAGTCAATAAAAACATTCAGTACATATCAGTCCCTGTTAGGAGACTTTGAATACTTGTTAGGAGATTCCAACCCTGTTAGGAGTTGTAGAAGGCAGATGCACCCACTGTCCAAACAACTTCAGGGGCGAGACCAATGAACCCACTGTCCAAATGATCTCTATATTATTCCTTGTAGAATAATAGAAATGAACTATACTTGAACTTCCTCTTCCGTTGTCCTGTCAACCAGACTGTTCTGCTCCTTCTGATCTCGATACCAGATCACCAATTTTGTATCCAATAATCCCTTGAATCGCATATTCGCATTTACCAAACATTCTGCTCTTGGCCGCACACTTCACACTTCTTTAACACAATTCACACTTCTCAATCAAGGAGAATACTTTCCTTTATACTATGTCCTCAAATCAATTCATTGAGTTGGCCTTGAGGCTTTCCCAATTAATTATAATAGGACCACAATAAGATAATTAATTATTTCACAATCACACAACACTATTGGCTCACAATCTTTACAACTTCTCACACATGCGATTCCAGACTTTGCACACTTGCTGTCATCATTAGACTATCCTCTGCCACTGGATAACTTCGCATATCACGATTCTATCTTTGTTAGGAGATACAATCAATTCATTAGAAATTGCTTATTAGGTGCTTTGTCTCTGTACTGCTCTCTGTAAATCAAACATATCTTTTGCATGTCTTTGACTTAATGTGCACTTACCTTATCATCAGGACACAGTGTAGAACATGTTCTTAACCACGCTACACTTGAACATCAAACCTCTATTCATATGACCACGATCTTTGTCTGCTATTCTGCCAGTCTTCACAGAAACCATATTATGTTGTCATCAATGACAAACACAGTCATGAATGCAACATGCTAGCTATGCTAACAATCTCCCACATGCTCTGGCAATGCTTAGGACACTCCTCCAAAGGAATACCATCAGCATTCATGCTAACATGAGTACCAACAGATTCAAGTGACAATGACATTTGACAGAAGGCAGTTCCAAGGATTTTCAATAAGGGGGATCTAGTGTTGAAACAAGATGAACTAAAGAGTAGCCTAGACAAGCACCACTAAGTTTTACAGTTTTTGGAGTGGACCTTTTGTTATTTTAGAATGCAGAGAACAAAATAGATTCCAACTTTCACCAATGGATGTAGAAGTGTTGCCTATCCTTGTGAACGAGATGCTCTTCAAGTGTTGCTTTGAGGTCTGATCTACCTTTGTACATTATAGGTTAGGTTTTATGCTTTCAGTAAATGCCTATGCATACTAGGTTAGTTGTTTTCAAGTGTTGTCCAAGCACATGCCGGTTTTGTTTTCTGTTTCTAGTTATTTGTTTCCAATTTTCCTATGTTCTTTTGTTGTCTCCATGTCCAAGGTTTCAAATCTTTGTTGGGTTCTTGCTGAGTGATGAGCAACATACATATAAACCAGTCTAATGAGTAGCCCGATTAACACTCGTTCATTCCTATGCTACTGGTCTGTCATGTCCTCTCTCTAGTCTGACTAGTAGTCATGAGAGTTGGCCTATTATGGAGTCTCGTAGGCTAGCAGTGGTGGATAGAGACTCATACTGGATACTTAGTGACCAGAGTTGGTTCTACAGTCAGTTTGAGAGCCAGTTGGGGCAGTTCCTTAATTTTACGGATTTTCCTAAAATTTAGGAGGTTGTGGCAGTGATCAGATTTGAGGCTCCTCAGGACTAGTATACAGTTTTAGTTTCAGGGTAACGGGTTATATTCCCTAGTTTCAAGGAGCATCCCTAGTTTTTAGGGATGGGACTACCAGTTGGCTCACATTGCCCGACATCGGTCATAGGCAGGTGAGAGGACCCGTTCACTAATTATTTGGTTGGTTTGGCTTTTCAGTTGAATAAAAAAAATTATTTTTTAATATTTCCTAAGTTTGCGTTTAAATAAATTAAAATAAAGCTATTTATATAGCTAATTGGAGTAATAAGGGGATTTTAGCTTCATCTGATTAGGCAGACCTATGCGTTATAGCTTTTTGGAAAGGTCTTGAATTATTATAACTTATTTTCATCATCCAAAGATCATCAAGCACCTAGAGTTATGTTATTTGAGGAAAGGTGTGTTTTTCCTATACACAAAGACCTTTTAATTGAGAAGATGCCATTTTATAATAAAGGGAAAGGCATATTCTCCCTTTAGGGTTCAATTGGCTTTGAGAGGAGATAAAAAGAGATGTTGGTTCATTCTTTCATTATCTTTTACATCTTCATTCTTGGTATTTGCATTTTTCTTTTAGGAGCGATTCTAGAGATTTGGGACGCAAACCCTAGAGCCTGGCTATTGGGACGCAAACCCCAATAGGCGGTTTCAGCAGCATTCTACAATATTGTTTCAGTAGTTGGCAAAGATTGTTAAGTTAAACATTGAGGGTGCTTGTGCATTGCACATTGGGGGTCTTGTTTGGCACGTTGGGATCTTCTTGCTGCCTTGGCGTGACTATAGCAGCCATACAGCTGCCTTTCAGCTGGCACGTGGTTTGTTGGTTGGATTACGTCAGCCATCTCTACCCTTTTGGTGCATGGCTGGTCCATTTTTGCAGCTGGCGTCATCATTCTTTGTTTGTAAACACCTTCGCTGGCATACTGATTACATATCTTGCCTGGTACTATTTGTAGCTATTCTAGTTGACTGAATATTACATTATTTGCCGTTGTTTTTAATTATTGTTTTACTTATATTTGGAAAACACAAAAGAAAAGAAATAATCTTTCTGCAACTTCTATCTAATTCTCTAAGACCACAATGAAATCACAGGAAAATCTATTATTTTAATTAAAATTTACAGAAGTTCAGAAAAAGGATCCTTTTGGGATCTTTCATGGTCAAACAAAAAGAGTCATTTAGGTATTGGTTTCATATCTAGGGGAGATGATATTTTGTACTAACTTTGTTGTCCAATGGATAGAGAACTAATTTTTTATGTCTAGTAGGCAGACAACCAACAAATGTTGCCAAAATTTTTACTAAATTTTCATGCACATGTTTCAATTTAGTTGGAGCATTGTGTAATTAAAACTAAGGTACCTTTTGCTTAACCCACATTGTTTATATTGAGAAAGTTTCAAGCAAACATTTCATGATATATCAATTAGAAACAAATCTTTCTTTTGTATTAAACTAAAGATATTTATATCTGTTTTACAATTGATAGAAAATGAAATAAATTTGCCGAAGATAAATATATCTCCCACACAGGACTGTGAGAGTAGCCTTTTCTATTCTATACAAATGAAAACCATAATAGGAAAGACAGGAAAAATAATTGCACAAGGGTCAAGGGTAACCAGTCATTGCCTTTCACGACTGGTTTAGTTTATTTGCTGCATTGGTCCTAGGTCCTTTGAGTCTTCGAGCGTCTTTGCATCTTGCATTTGTAATAAAATATAGGTTTTAAATCCAAAGGATCTAAGCAATGCTGATTAAACCTCACCTCATACTCATACATTGTACTTTGCCATTATGAGTCACATTTGCATACAATAAAAAGCAATCAGCAAGAAGTCAAAAATATCATTTATCAAATCAGAATCATCCATTTTGCTAATATGTTTGCTTCATGTGCAGATTAATCTTATCTCCCACTGATATGTGGATGTAAATGGGCTCCCACAAGGGTTCAAATCAAGCATATATTTGAGAGATAAGATTAACAGGAGGAGAAGAAATCAGAAATAAATTTGCAGATTATTATTTGAAATGAAATATTAATGGGACGTGGACCTTTATATGAAACCTTTTGTTTCAGATTTCAGCATGGCAGATTGGTTCCACAAGTCAGATGCATTGAACTTAGCTCAAGTGTTCTCCTTAAGGCTGAAGCAAGTGCAGGTGACCTCATCTCAAGGTCACTTGTACTTGATTCAGCCTCAATAAAAATCACTCATATGGATATGCTGTCTTTGATTCTGAATAATTTCCTTTCTTCATCAGTGATTCATGCTCATGCTAAAGAAGGTTCAGGAAGCCTTTATATTATCAAAAGTGTTTCCTGAACTCGCTTGAGGAGTATAAATCACTACGATTTCCCAAGATTGGTCCAAAGGATTTGAGGGGACAAGTTTGATACTTGAATCCTTTTGAACAACATCATATGTGTAGCAGAGCACAATATATATCAGCAATGAGCAATGAGATCTCAAAGAGGAAAAGATGGCTGAATGATATTTTCAAATATCAAATACATGCATATTTGAAGAGCAAAAACACAAAAATCCGTCGACAAAAATCTGTCTTTTGGTAAGAGGTACACATAAGCAGCGAAGATATCATAGACATGTGACCATGCACACAATGAGGGATACAATTTAAACATAGCAGCATCAAATGGCTAGAGTATTCATGATAAATTGATAATCATCATACGATACGTACAAAAAGATGAGTCAAAGTGAAAATTTACAGTTATAAAAGGTAAAAGATAATGCTGTGCTGAGAATATTCTATGTGAGCATAATTCTGATAAAGGAAAGGTTCATTTGTTGTGTGCTGAAACAAACAAATAGAAATTCATGAGCATAGAAACAAGTGTATAATATGTATATTCCCAACATCCAAAAGTATTAAAGAAGGTGAGGAGTTGCAATATGGTATCAAACAACTTTCACAGAAAGGAAATAGCCACATTATTTAAACAATTGGAGAAAGTCTCACAAAATCACAATGCAAGAAGCAGAGTATGCCACAGTATAATTTTTGAAGACAAATCAGTTACAACATCCACAACCACGATTCATGTTTGTCAAGTAACTCGGTTCTCAAATAGATGTTTAGAAAAGTATAGTTTGATTCATGTCAACAGCAAATATATTATTTCAAGTTCCACCAAGCTATACTCAGATAGTATTATTATAGAGCACACTTGGTCCTTGACGAAGAATACAGTATGGACAAAATGAGGATTTTGAAATTTTGTGGATATGAAAAAGAAAATACAGAGCATGCAGAATATGAAAAAGAAAATACAGAGCATGCAGAATAGGAAAAACAAAAGTCCATGGCCAGAGCAAGGAGAGGAAGCCACAATTTCCATGTTTGCCATTATGGTGGAAATGGAATAAGACTAAATAAATGCTACCAAACCCTTCAACATCAATGCATTTCAAAGCCGCATGCTGAAAATGACAAATTTTTGCAGATACAACACGCAGAGATGCCCAAGACAAAGAATGCAAATATTTCCTTTTATCCACAGTTGCTAGAGACCAAGGCTAATTACATGATGAACACACAAGTTTCAAGATCCTATTCCTATTTCGAAGAGACCTACAGAGGTAAGGAAAAACTTAAATTAAAAAATGGAGTCACAATAGTGTATTCATGATAGAGTATCCAAAGCTCTAATCCAAGAGGATATACATGCAGGAAAGCGTTTGAACCTAGGCATAAATTCATAGTTCAACAGCTGTAGAATAGAATGTATGTAAAATGCAGAGACAGCTACAGGTTTTAAACCCTCGAACCTGCAAGAGATACATTACCATGCATGGACACGATACATTGAATGAAGCAACAAATTTCAAAAAATTGAAGAAAGGTTTGATTCAAGCAGTCTGTAACCGATCATACCCAAAACCCACAAATTCCTCTCAAAAGATATGCAAGCATTTTTGAAAGAAATGACGACCATTCACGACAGCCATATCAATGATTATCTAAAACCTATTTGTATGAAGGAGAAACAAGTAAATAATAAGGGAGCCATTTAAAAAATATTTGCTGCTGAGAGATAGAACGATAGAAATGGAGGTAACCCTTCAGAAATCTCCAACAAGAATGAGCAAAAAGACAAATTGATGCAAAAGCCCTCATGCCCATGGCTACAATAGAGGTCACAACATAAGACTACAAGAGAACCTCAAGGACAGGAATATACAAAAAGCTCTTTTATTTCCAGAAAATAATGGAGTAATAGAGGAGATACACTGTCAAAGCACGATAGAAATGGAGGTAACCCTTCAGAAATCTCCAACAAGAATGAGCAAAAAGACAAATTGATGCAAAAGCCCTCATGCTCATGGCTACAATAGAGGTCACAACATAAGACTACAAGAGAACCTCAAGGACAGGAATATACAAAAAGCTCTTTTATTTCCAGAAAATAATGGAGTAATAGAGGAGATACACTGTCAAAGCATCATTATCAAAAAAATGCAAAAAACCCGCTTAAGCTGAGTGTTCAAGCTCCAAGAAATAGAGGTTACCCGCGAAATGTGAAGAACTGGTGCATGCATCTGTGAAATTCCATCAATGACAGCTATAAGATCGAACCCTAAGTGTTTCCCTATTCTCTCCAGGCTCCACAACTTTCGAGAGAAAGAAATGATAAATGGATTGAATAAAATGTTTTTAGAGTTGTTTTGTCTTACCCTAAGTCATAACTCGCCCTTGACACATAACTCTGTTAAGGTTGTAGCTTCTGCCAGATTGAATTGACCTAGATATATTCCCTCAATGGTCATTGGTTAATCATAAACTAGACAAGCACGCACGCGCACACACACACACACACATATACAGATATGTTGTATTAATATTGTTTAATTATAAATTATCAAAGAGACATGTCTCTTCACGAGCCATGTCTCTTCTACAGATATTTATATTTCATTCAAATCTGCAATTGGAATACACCAATATAATGGCAGTGATTAAATTTCCAGAAAAACGATCTTATAAAACTCAACATGGTATCAGAGCAGGACTGTAAATGTAAAAAAGAAGAAGGAATGATTATTGATCTGATTTTCGGAATGGTTATTGGTCTATGGAAATCAGAGAAATGAAACGAGATAACTTCAGCAAGCACAATTCAAGATCTTCATACTTGTTGCATGATTTGTAGATAAACATCCCTACAAAGACACAAGGGATGTTACAGGTACAGAGAATCAGGAAATACACTCAGGGAGAGTAGGATAATCACAGATGGAGCAGATCCAAAAATATTGTGCCACAGTCAGAGACCTGTGAATGGTTATACAGAGAAAGAGGAACACATAACATAAATGATGAAGGAGCAGAACACATTCTACCTGCTATTTCTAGTATGAAGTCACATAGGAAAACGGAGAAGAGATGGTGGGTATCGAATGGAATAATAGAGAGAAGGTGAGACAATGAAGTGAGTCAGCTAATTAAGTGACCAACAACTGCAATAAACCAATGGAGGAAGAATAGAGTCAGCACCTCACTTGGGATCGAAGATATTGGGAGAATTCAGGACGACACTATCAGTAGTTACAGTAGCGATCAATATAATCCATGTTTGTGTAATGTACAATGCAAATGGAGTTTTGCAGCTACGAAGTGCATCAAATTAATACATAAGCTCACAGATTGCAGGAGTCTTAATGGGAAAGGTTTCCAAATACGAAATGAAGTATACAGCTTTTTTATACAATTTCGGACATCCACGCATTACCCTAGAATGGCTATATCTCCTAATACTGTCCTTGATGCTTACATTCTTACAGCCTAATACTCACGTTCCACGATGCTTCTGCCAAGACAACACAACTATATACATTTGACTCTAAATTTTGAGAAAATGCTTCAATGCATAGCAATCATACATTTTCGGGTGTGGAACTCAGGGCAACAATTAATCTCCAGCAGTCTCTGTAGAAATTTATATTTAACCAATGCTTCTTGTGCCACAGGAGAAACCTCTGATAACAATATCAGTTTCAATGACCAGCTGAAAATAAGATAGCTCACACGCATCATCATACAATTGGAAATATCACGAGGAAATTAATAATGGAGTATGGGATATAATTCTTCAGCATGATAGATGTGTGCAGTGATTTGCGATCAGGAGAAAATTATCACTGTGTTAGTTGTTATCTGCAATCAGCAATAAAAAAATGGAGCAAATGTTACAACATTGAATTCTAAGGGCAATATTTTTGTGTTACAGGAAAACAAAAGATATAATGGAGGAGGCTTTGTTAATAAGGAAATACAACCTGCTACTAGTATTCTCTCATCGTGTTGTGATTATATTGGAAAGGCAATTGTTGCTGAAGAAAATGAAACATGCTATTAATTAAAGACTTGAATAATTAACTGACATAGAACCACAGATGAATGTTGAATAAAAGGAAAGATGACAATAGACGAGGAAGTTTGTAATATGCAGTGATGGACGAGGTGTCATTTAAGAAGCCATTATCACCGGCGAATAAGGAGGGAGAAAATGGTCAACATTAAATACAATACAACTAGTATTGGAAACATTTCATTCAAAACTGATGAAAGGTTACGTGGCAGATTCTCAGCACTTAGAAATGGAGGAGGACAAGATAGAGGCATCTAGTAAGAGATATAAATCCATTCTAATAAAGCAGGGTCTGTACTTAGACAGGGCTAGTTGGGAGATATTCACCATAACTGGTGAATAACAATTTTGAATTTACTAAATAACATGCAATGATAAAAAGTAGAACCATGCCAAGGTTTATATTTCTATAACTGTAGTGACACCACACCATTAAACGACAATTTTGGAGAGGAGCTAAGTAATTGCCATATGAGATGATATATATCATGGCAACTTGAGTTCATATTCAGCTATTGGAGATTAGACAAGAAAGAATCAATACTTAGCAAATAATACTATCTGCCACATCTTGTCAAGGAACCTTTCAATCACAGATACACTGACACTGTTTGGGTCGCTTAACGGGCTGTGCCATTACCATCTAAAGAAATAAATTATTGTATAGAAACCATGACTTCCATCGGATGCATTGAACTTATGTATATAGTGAGGTTTCATTTCATTGACGAGGAACTGAAGTAACATGCAATACATTGATCCCACATCAGATGGGTTGAACCTAGGGAGAACATGCATACATCCTAACTTATGCTGCTATCATCCTATTTTCTTCAAATGACATCATCAATCCAGAGTAGGTGACAAGCTAAGGGATCTCTATGTGCATGATCTGAAGATATGAAGGCAAGACACGTTTATCAAATACTGTTGTAATGAGCATGAATATGATCACCCATGTTTGGGTTGTAGTCACAAGAGTATGATTTATAATCATCTGTTTCTATTGGTTACTCCGTGTTTGGGTGATCCTTAGAGAAACAATTAATACATCTAATGTAGAGGCGAAGTACACTGCAAGATCAGTCTTCTCTTTCTTGCAATGTACATCAATTGGCTCTGCAAAATCCATGGCCGTGCTTGAATTGCGGTCGAGTGTCGCTTATAAGAGCATATTGATTTTGGAGGATGATGTAGGAGTTGAATCTTAAGTTGTAGGTCAACCTTGATATAGAATGAAGGAGTCGAGCATGAGTAGCATCTGGTGGACTCTATTCGGGCATATCATTGCGTCTTCCATCAAGACTAGACCGATCTTAGAGGTGCTTCATGTAACTGAGTGTCTCCAAAATTATGAATTGTTAATCAAGAGAATTTTAGATCGAATGGAAACAAGAAGTAGAGACAAATGACTTATAATATAGAGGGAAACAAAGTGTCATATAGAAGAGGGGGATCGTAAGATTGTAAAGTAGAGCGCGAATTTTGCATTGTGGGGGGGGTGTTTATAGTCAATGTTCCATTCGCACTCGAACCATCTTTAGAAAGGAGATGTTTCATTCTCAAATGCCTATGGACCCTCATGTACAAATAAGTATTCTTATCTTCCCTCTTCTTTTTTTAATTCTACTATAAAAGTTATTTGCCTTGATCTTTTCCTTTATGTCTGAGGATTTTCTTGTAGGAAAAGAAGGCAAGTACTTTACAGATGCTACCAAATGTTGTGTAGACTCAATCTTATGATAATAGCTCCAAAGAAGTTGTGATCTAGAATTCATCAATCATCTATGATCAAACTGGATAAAGTGAGGCTCTTGAAGCAAATATCCTTGATGATTGAGATTATGAGTATCCTTATATATTAAGGAGTGACACTTCAAAGGCAACGTAGGAGCTCAGAAGATTGATGTTAAGAGGGAGTCTAAAAATACATGTGTGTGACTGCATGATTTTGACAGGCCTAGCCCTTTGTACATAATGAGGAAATAACGACTCATCACTAGAAAGTGAGAAGATTGATATCAGATTTAGAGGAAGTCCGACAGGCATCCTTGGGCGAAGAGAGCCTCTAAGGGAGTAACTAGACGACTTGACTTCCTAGGATCATTGTTTTTAGGGAGACTTTGAGCTGCAATCCCTTGTTAATGATCTTTTCTCTATGAGGGAGAAGTTTGAAGTGAAATTCTTTGTAATGTACTCTCCTCTATGAGAGAGACGTCTGAGGTGAAAACCCTTTGTTCTAACCTCTAGAAGCAACTATGGTGGATCCACCCTCTGACTTGGTTCATGGTGGATATCATGTGAATTAATATATGACTTTGTTAGAAAACATCACGAGAGGTGACAATCTTTCATTGATGTATGTGTGAGGTTGCTATTGTAAGGCGACGATCTTACCAATAGTTTGACCTGTTATCATGATAGACCACATAAAGTTGCTGTCCCGGAGTGTTGGAAATCATGATAACGAATGTATCATGACAGACTACATTAAGTTGTTGTCCAGGACTGTGCCGGAAGTCATGACACCCTGATTACTTGTTATCTGATAGACTACATTAAGTTATTGTCCCTGAGTGCCGAAAATCAGATAACTCATATCCTATTAGGATATAATATATTCTCTTGGTAGGCATCACGAATTTGATGCTAGTGCACATTCCACAAGAATATGAGATTGATAAATATCATATGGTTGATATTCCTTGTCGAATCGTATTGAAGATGATATTGAAAGATAACATCTATTTTGATGAATATATGTTGATACCTTTAAATATGTCATTCAAGAATATGACATTGAGATGATATCTCTATATGCTTGAGATCATGATGTGTTCTATAGCAATCCTTCCTAGCTAAGAGGGAGTTTTAAGGTTGATGCAATGGACAAATGTGATGTGGCCCAACCAAGTTCACAAAGTGAAAATGTGCAAGGGAAAGGCTATATTCCCCAAACTCACAAACAACAACTATCCACTCTACAACTTTGAAACCATCCCAATGGTTATGGTGGATGTATTTCACTTACCTAAGATGGATTCAAGAGGTTTCAAACCCCCAAACCCAATCCTTGCATTCAAATCCTCCAATAATGCCTAGTAGGCCTAATTGCCCCCAACTAGGTCTGCAGCGAGAAAGATCTGAAGTTTTCTCCAAACTTTTCCAAAGAACTCATCAAACAAAATAGGTTTTCAGATACCCATTTCGGCCTTCTTCAACATATGTCAAACTTAGTATAGGTTGTTTTGGACCAACAACCAGATCCCCAAACTTGGCACCCTTTTTAGGCATAAAATAGGGTTATTTTACAAAGCAAGTATATGCTGCCCGTACATCCAAAGCTTCAGACTTTCAACAGTCCTCCAAAATGTTTCCAATCAAAGGAAAATTAAATCAATTTGACTCCCCAACCTTTGCAAATAAGAAACCCCTAATTTGGCTTCCTACAAACCCTCAAATCCAGGGCTTTCTCAATGTGTGACCTCCCAAGCAAACACCAACCAAATGAAGGTTGATTCACCATGTCCAAGGTATATGTAGATGATATCTGCCATAAAATACCCCTCTCCAATGGATAGATCTCTGGCTACTACACTCTAGGCATGCATTTCATGCACCTACAACCACCAAAAACCCATTAGAAGCCTTTATTCGTGAAAACTTTTGCCCAATCATTTTTAGAATGATTATTTACATTAGAATACAGGTTCATTCCATGGGAATCAGATTCCTACATCCATGGAATGACCAAATGCTTCCAAAGTGTCCAAAACTTGCACAAATTGTTGCAAAAGTTGCTTGAAATCAGCACTTTTGGTAAAATGAAAGCCTATTTGTCTTAATACACTAGAAATCATTTCAATAGGTTAAAAACATCAAAACAGCAAGTAGAAACCAATCCAAAGAAAAGATCTCAAACAAAATATCTAATGCAAAATGCTCAAAAATGGAGTTTTTATTGCATTCCAACTGCCAAATCCGTACACTGCTGATGGAATTATTACAATGTGTTCAATCTGATGATCCTATGCCTTTACCAGGCTATATAGGACGAAATACAACTTCCCCAACCATATTCCATTGGTCGGAATCCATAACAAAGGTTAAAACACTCAAATACTAATTTTCCCTCCTAATTCAAAATATAGCCATAAAGACTTTAAATTTGAATTTAAAACCTTATTAAAATGTTTTAATTCATACTTTATTTGTTTCTACCGCTTATTAGTTATTATAATAACCCCCTAGGACCTATTTGATCCCTCTAACCAATCTAGATCCCTTGTTGGCACTATTGGCCACCCTTACATCATTTTTATGCCTGAATCCTTTATCCGGATCTTTAGGACTTTCCAAGTTAACATTAAATTGTTCATTACATTTAGCCATTATAGGCTTCAACACATTCCAATCCACTTTCAAGGATACCATAGATCCTTTGCCTAGGTGCTCCTGCACCAATTCTATAGCAATCCTCCCTAGCTAAGAGGGAGTTTTAAGGTTGTAGCTTCTGTCGGATTGAATTGACCTACAAATATTCCCTCTATGGTCATTGGTTGATAATAAATTAGATAAGCACTAATATATATATCTACTTATATATTATATACTATTATATATAATAGATATAGATAGATATAGATACGTTGTATTTATATTATTTAATTAATGAATAATTTATAACTTATCAAGATTTGAATCAAATTTAAATGTCCATCAAAGAGACATGTCTCTTCTACGGATATTTATATTTCATTCAAATCTGCAATTGGAATACACCAATATAATGGCAGTGTTATTACATTTGCAGAATAGCGATCTTATAGAACTCAACAAATGCACCTTTAGTTATGGGTCGATTACCTTTTGGGTTCCTTATACAAGTTAATTAATATATAAACGTATTACTTAACTAATTTTTGTTAAGTAATACATTTGTATATTAGTTAACTTAGGTCTATTGAGCGTATTTTATTATTATTATTATTTTTTGCATCATTTGTAATTAGTGTTGCTTATATGGATAAGTTATAAATCAATTAAGCAATATTAAAATTTTCAATGCAAATTGATAGTCATGTTGATATTTTCAAACTTTGAATAAGGGGGTGAAATCAATTTGAAGACTTGAGATATCATAAATGATGGAAGAGATGTGGTTTACTTTTGCCAAGTTGAGTTGTTTAGATTCAAGAGGAGTCTTTGTTTTGATGAAGACTAGAGAGGAGTAGGGGTTGCATTCTATTATCGTCATGTGTCTTAGAGTTCGTTTTGGACCATGAGACGTTTCAGCGACTTCTTGAGTAATTTTAGGGAGTTCTTAGAGTTACTTTTGAGTTATCATCATGGTATCTTTACAAGGATAGAGTTTTCTGATTATGGGAGATGCTTTGCGAGTGATCAGAGTCCTTTTTTGCAGGAATTTTGATTCTATCCAACCCCAATGTCTGAGGGGCAGTTTCCACTGTTCAGGGGGATGTAAAAAAGTTGAAGTACTGTTTATGGTGCCTTTGGAGCATAATATAGCCATTTTGATCTATTTTGGTGGTTCATTTTCATGTATGCAAAAGGTGATTGATGCGATTTAATGTGTTTTAAAGAACTGTTGAAGTATAGCTTCAGCAGAAGTGAAAAATACTGTATATATTCTAAGTATATGATTCTGTGGTTTGTGTATCTATATATATGTATATATATGTATGTATGTATGTATGTATATATATATGTACTAATCACTGTTTTTTATATTTACTAATCTATATTTACCTTGAGGGTTTTGATTGCTATTATTTAATTTTGGTTAACTAACCAATCGTTATCCTAAGAAACATGAACCCATATGGGCGTGACTCTACGTGGCCAACCATGACCCTACGCGGCCTTCGGTCATGTCCATATGGGAACGTGACTCTCTACTTGCATATATTATAAGCAATCGCTGATGGAGAAAGACATCAATCAATTCGGCAATGATTACCCTCCTTCAGCGATTTTAGTCTGCAGTCATAAACACCTTCAAGTCATACTAAATCAGTATTGTTAAAATCAGACATCATAAAGTTATTGGCCCTGAGTTATAATTGAATTCAGAATCGGTGAGCACTCATATTATATTGATAATATCATATTAGTATACTGCCAGGTATAATCAGAACAATAAAGGTAGATATTTATATCTCTATATCAGAGATCCTTCATTCTTTTACAGGAACCTTAAAATTCTGTCCCATTTTCTGCATCAGTTTTAGGCTAGAGGACTGGATGCATAGGTCATAAGTTGTGCAGATTACTGAATACTTATTGATTGTGATTAGCATCCTTTCAGTATTACTCTTTAGAAGCCTTTATATGAAATACTGATATGCAAAGGATCCCTAACCAAGGTTCTATCACTAAGTCAGCCTCTACTGCTTTGTTGTGATGCTGGGATAATCAATATTTCATTTTATCTCGAGGCATCACCTATTTCAAGTTTATGCATCTTTTTTATTCAGTTTCTCTTCATCCTTTTTCCAAAATGTTTATGTTTTATAAGCTGTTTAGGTGAAGCCATCAATTGGGAGCCAGCCTAGCCAGAGGTTCAGCCAAGTAGAAGATTACCTGAGGTCTATGGTTGTTCCCATGTTATCCAAAAGTGCTAGATTTGCATGATTTATCAAAGGGTGCACTTTTGAGAATTAACAGTTATAACAGTAAAGTATTATCTATTTGGATGGAAGGCCCACCAAAATAAAATAGATTTAATATTTTTATCTTGTTAATCTAAATTGAAATATCCTTGTGATGTGCATGATGAAAATTTTATTTAACATATTTGATATTTTTCATCTATTTGTATGTACTGGTTGAATTGTGTATATAATATTTATGTGGTGGGATGTTATAGAATGTATTTAGAGAAGAGTTGCAACAAAAAATTTGTATCGTTCATTCAAATGCATCATCTTTCTGCTCCTTGCAAGTTTGCAACTAGTTGTGCATTCTGTGTACATCTTGGTGAACTCTCATTTGTAGTTGTGCCCTCAAAATCATGCCACTACATTATTGATAAAATATTTCACCATTTTGTAGGTTTAGAGGGTTTAACAGCCTGATGGGAGGTTGATTAAGGTTATTAACACAATTTAAAAGTGAAAAAATGTTGAAAATCATATTCAATGGTTTCTAAAGATCAAAAATTAAAAGGGGGGAAGTCATCCACAGGATTGATTTGCCAAAAATCATTCACTGGACTGATTCGCAAAAAATCAGGTATAATCAATTTGTTTTTGGAGATCTTCACTTCTACAGGTTGGGATTACTCCCAAGTTAGTTATGAGGTCAGTACCTAGGGTTATCTAACTTGAATGATATAAGGTAAATGGAAGGAAATCCTTTCTGAGCTTCTACAAGGGAGGAGTCTCACAAAGCAAACTGGTGCATGGCTTAGCTGTAACATTAAAAACAACCTTTACTGTTTGCAGGTCAGACAACTCTTTTGATGCGAAATAAAGATAATTCATAACACCCTTCAACATTTATAACACTTACATGTGTAAGCATGCATGATTTTGCCTTGAAAAATGACTACTTAACGAAAAAGTTGACAAGCCTCATTGTTTATTCTTATGCAAATTTCCATATTACCCCTTAATCATTATTGAAATCTGTAAACAAGAAAGTAAAATTTCTCTAGAATGCTGGACCACAAGTCAAGTAGTAGAAGTGGATGGAAAAGAAATAAAATGTAATACATTTTACTTATTTACTATGTGCTAGTTACTATGTACTATAAATATGAAATGGCCATCCTTCTGGAAATCACATGGATTTGGTTTGTATCGAGTTTAAGGAATAACATACTGTTTTAATGTGAAGGTTCACCAGCATTTTAATAAAACAAGTTCCACGGGCAATGGGTCACATTTAATGGGTTTAGAAAGAATGAAGGAGACTCTGTGGTTATGATTTTCAATGCAAAGAAACACTAAGTCAGAGCATATGAATATGCATTTCAACTACATTATCTTTTGACATTGTATGGTTCCTAACATTTTTTCTATTTACTTAAGCTTTTGTTTCAACTTTCAAGAATGGGTGTTGGAAGGGAAAAGAATGAAATGTCATCTAATCTACTTTTTAACATCACTCTTCTGTGGAAGGTTACATGTTGTATCAGTGGTTTCGTGTTACAAGCTATTAGCTGCTCTTTATTTTTAAATTTTTTTTGAGACTGCTGGATTCATGTAGCCCCCCTATAATCCACTTTGTACCAAGTAAACTTTTTTATCATGAATGGGGTGGAGAACGGACCTTATGAGCTCATGCCTACCCAGAAGAAGCTCTTGTCAATTGAGACTGCCCCCCACCCCGTAGCTTCTCTTTATTAATTATAATATTATTTTTGTGTTTATGATGTACTTAATATCATATTTTGAATATGGGTGCTTGCAGCCTTCACTTACTTTTCTCACAGTAAGAAACATTTCAATCATATTCTTATAAGTTTATAATCTTTCTAACAGTCCTTGTATTCAATGGTTATCATCAGAATGATGCAAATTTGTAGTAACCATTTTGGCCACGCTAAAATTCTCTAACATGGTTTATTTCTTTATTATTGGTATGCTAATGAGTCATGTGCTATACTGCAGATAATTCATGAAAGCTCGATTAGATTTGAGAGCATTTATACTTCGTGGCCGTGTGCTACATCTCTATCGTTCAGCTCTGAGAACCGCTCGACGAGCCCCTGCTCATGCTCAGGGTTAGTGTTTGAAAGTATCTAAAAAATAAATAGTTCCTAGCATCAGCATCTATTTCTTTACACTTTCTGGAAGATGTCATTTCTAATTAGATTTCTTAGACAGAGGAGCTGAGACAGACAATCCGAGAAGAGATGGAGAAGAACAGATATTGTGAAGACAAATCAAAAATCCGGTTCTTATTGAGTGAAGGTTTACAAAGATTGAAGGATCTGAATGATACACTTGATATACAAGGTCATGGTTAATTTTTGTCTAGTTCAATACTAATTACAATTGTGGTAGGAATCATTTTGGATCAAGCATAATTGTATTCCCAAACAGTGATACATGGTCAGTGTCTCAAATAAATTGCAAAAGAGCTCGAGTCTTTATCATGTAAAATGTAACAGTTTGTTTCTTTGATGCCTAGTAAGTTCATTGCAACATTTCCTGTTGAAGTAAAAATTACATATTGTCCAGCTTGATTAATAGTTTTCCTTCAATCCATTTATTAAGACCAAAAGTTAAATTGAATATTTATGATAATTGCAATGATTTATAATATAAACTAAATAAATATTGTGGTCTTAATCAAGGGGATGTGCAATTCTGCCATCTGGTAACAGTTGCGTTTGCCATATTCTAATTTCTCTTTGTTATTTTTTGGAACTCTCCACATAAAAGGATTGCCAAGGTGGCGAATAGTAATTTATAAGTGAGGATGGTGATTCTAATCTCTCATACAACCAATTTCATATATACAATTTTGCCTTCTAAAACATGCTTGATACATGAATGTAACTTTTGAAAATGTGAGAATGATATTTCAAGTTTCAACCATGTGTGAATGAAGCATTATGATTTTCACATTCATGCTGGATATTCCTCATAAAGCATTTCTGGTGCATGAATATGGCATTTACAGGGTTAGTTTGAATTTAATCATGCATACATAATGCATTAAGGTTTTAGCATCTAGAGTGGAAGTGCAAGTCTTGTAAAGCACAAACTGCATGACCATTGGGTTGATTTGGGTATGAATGCCCAACAATGTCATAATGATGAGGATGCACAATGAAATAGAAAATCATTTTTGGTTCCTTTAAGCACATTCTTTACCCATATAACAAGAAACATAGTCGTATGCTTGTAACACTAAATGATTAGTCAATGTTCATAGATCACCATGCCTAATTGATCAATAGTATATTAGCTTCTTGGATGGTTTTGCAAGAATGATATTTTCTTGTAAACTTGATCATACCATAAATAATGATAAGGTTACGATAAATGATGCACAATGAATGTACTTTCCTTCGAGGTGGGTGATAGTTGAATTGAGTTATTCACAACCTCTTAACATCCTTGACTAACTCAATCATGTACTCTTGCAAGTTATTACACATGTTTACCCCAACTAATCACTAATGTGTGTGATCAGGATGTTCATTGAAGAATGTTTGTGAAAACTCTATGTGCACCTGTTTCTATAGGTCTTGTTACTTAGTGACGATGTCAATTTACTTTGCAAGGCAATTTGACTCTTTGCAATATTTATAATAAGACTTGTTGTGAACTCAACATTTGACACAACTCAAACTCAAGGATCCTACACAAGTGTCTTAATTGTGAGTTTTTACTTGATTCTTATTTGTTCCTAATTTTGTAATGCTTATATTTATATCGACCATCTAACCATGACTCTCGCGACCATCCTGTGCGATGTCTCCCGTGACCACCTGACTTGCTCCTGCACCCATGGTGATTGCATGTAGTGTTGTTGTCAGTTGCCTGTGTTCGATTGTGGGTTGTAGGTGTTCAATTGCAGGTTGTAGGTGTTCGTTGGCTTCGCTTCTCTTCACTAGTCCCTGCGTTTTTCACTGTCATGGGACCTCGTGTTTGCCTTTTCCTTTGTCTCTTCCACGGGTGTTGTTACCTCCATTTACTGCGATGGTTCACAATTGGTTTTCATGTCACCGTGCATTTGTTTTACCCCTGCATTTTGATTGCATGTTGGATTCTGTGCGACTTCTTGCTCGCGCAATAGGAGGTTTTTGGCTTGTCTGTTTGTGACTTTTTCTTGCTTGCGTGATAGTTGATTTTTCCATGCGTTTGCTCTCGTCTGCCATGTTCTTTCACGACAACTTTAATGTGATTTGTAGGGTGTGTGGCATGTTTGTCACCATCACATAACTCAGAATTTCATTCAGGGTCGTTCAAATCTTTCTCCAAGTTGGGCTGCACGGGTTTTCTCGGTGTTTGTCTATTGCTCTGTATATGTTGTTGGGGTTTTCTTTGTGTGTGTTTACCGGATTACCAGACTCGGTTCTACTTTATAACCCTATTGTGCTTCACAACCCAAGCTTCTTGCATTTTTCTGTTCATTCTTCCCTATGGGAAGTGCTTTCCCTCTAGCTGGGTCGAATCTTGTTGCTGCTTTGGCTTCATCTATTATCCTTGCGCCCTCCTTGACCTATCAGAGGCTCTTTGATAGGCTGGTCAAAGTTGAAGCTGAGAATCAATGTTTGAAGGATAAAGCGCTTACACTCACTGAGACCATTGCTGCACAAGTTGACTCAAACTCATCAAACCTCTCCAATATCTCGAAAACTCTCATTTTTGACATTGTTGACATCAAGACTCATTTTGACAGAGTCATAGAACAACTTGGGAACCTTGACACTTTCAGGGAACAACAGAGTGAACTCGTGGCTAAACACACTTCTCTTTTATTCAAGACTAAGCAGAAGGCCAAATCTTGGGCGTCACTATGCACCAATCTCGATTTTGCCCCTCTCGCGGGTGTGGAAAAGATTGTCTAGGGCCAAGTCACCAAGGAGCGTTGGAGACAGGCTCACGAACTTAACTTCAGGGTTCATGGCCTCCCTAGTTTCACTACTGATCCGTTGATAACTGGACAATCCTTTCTCTTAGAGCAGCTAGGCATCTTTGATATCACTTTAGACAGGTGTTGGGTGGGATTGGATGGGACCTTTTTTTTCTATGGTTCCTCTCAATTTCCAACAGGTTACGGGCTCTTTGATCGAAGAGGAGGCTATTCCCTCCTCCTTCGAAGACCTTTCTGGACAATGATCTTACTAGAGGATAGGTGGTAGAGCTGAGACACTCTAGGGGGTAAGTGGCTGTGGCTAGACGGGCCGAGAAGTGGGTTGTGATCCGAAAACTCTTAAGGCTATTATTCAAGATTCCCCCCCTAGCGTATGGGAATAGAGATAGGCTCCTCTAGCCAATTGATGGTCACACCAACAATCGCATGGTAGAGAACCTTCCTCTGTTTCTCTCCATGTTAACTGTTGGAATGGTAATAACACTCTTTGGTCATTACCCTGTTTGTTTTCTGATGCGGTTGGTTCAACATATATTTTGGTGGTTACGAAGACTCATGAGAGTCTGGTTTTCCCTCTCCCAGGATTCTTTGGTTATTAGTGGCTATCTATTTGCAAAGAGGAGGTTCAAGCGTTTGGTGGTGTTCGGGGTACTGGTGGTGTAGCCTGTCTGATCAGAGATTACCTTGTCAATGCTACGATGATGGTTCACTCTGACACCGCAACTACATATATGTGGATCTAGATCAGCCATACTGGTCATTGTTGCAGACATATTTATAGTAGTTTTTTATTTTCCCTTGACCACCTCTTTATACGCCATACACAACTTAGTGGATGAAGATCCCTTCTTTAATTTGTACGAGTGTATCTCCAAGTTTTCACAATTGGGAGACATCATCATCATGGGGGACTTTAATGCACAGACTAGAGATCTTCGTACCCCTCTCTGAAACCATATTTCAGACTCAACTTGCACTCCTGAGACCGATTGAGCCAACATGGGTCTACAACGACACTCTCAGGACTTGCTTGGGCCTCTCTCTTGTTATGGTCACCATTTGCTCCATCTTTACAAGGCTTCTGATTTGTTGATCCTGAATGGTGTCTCTGACTTTCTGGGTTCTGAGCTCTTCACTTGCTAGTCTCACTATGGGGATGTGAGTGTGGTTGACTACACTCTCGCACTAACCTCTTTTTTCCCCTTGGTTAGCAGCTTCACTATCACCCGCCTCCCTTTGGCCAACCACTCCATCCGTAGTCTCGTGGTTCACTTCACCCCTTTGCTTCACCCCTAGTCCTTATCCTTAGGCCCCCGTACCACTTTCTGCTTCTCGGAATGTGATTGCTATCTCTTCACCCTCCACCTCAGACTTCTTCCCTAGGCTGCTTGTCGTATGTCTCCCATGCTTCATTTTTGTTCGACCTCGTGGCTACTGGCATATGGGAGTTTGCCCTCCTCTCCATTCCCCACCGTACTTCTCCATCTCACCTCAACCCCGTTAGCCAAAAATCCTATCCCATGAACCAGTGGTACGATGACAATTGCAAATCTTTCCACCGCTCCCTATGTGCTTCCTTTGCGACACATTCCTCTTCATACACTCAGTTGCATTCCTTGTACCACTGCCTTCTTTGCTACAAGAAGCGATCATTTGCGGCCTCGTAGTTCAGATCCCTCTATGATATGCTTGCTCATGACCTGAAAACCTTCTGGCCTACCTTGTTCCCCTACCACCCTCCCCCACCCTCTACCCTTGAATGCCATTTGTTGGTGTCCCATACCTCCACCCTCTATGATATCCAAGGCTAGCTACCCACTCACCCTACTGTCCCCCCTCGCAACCATCTTTTTACTCCCTCCACCACTTGTGAGGCCATCAAACTCATGAGATGCAATAGAGCCGACAATGAGGAAGGATTTTAGGCAGAGCTTTTCAAGCTCAGCACTCCAATCTTGTGTTCCTTTCTTCTGGTATTCTTCAATATAGTGGTTCGCACTGGGTTCCTTGATTCTTGGTCGAGACATGTGATTTATTCAATCTATAAGTCCAGGTTAGTTTCGGAACTCGAGAATTACAAAATCATCATGATTGGACATACCTTTGCCAAGCTTTACTCCACAATCTTGAATCCTATCTTGTTCGGAAAACTTGACATGAGACAATGCTGTCTTAGAGGATAGGTCAGGTTCCGTACTAATTTCCAGACTATGTATCACATATTGATGATGCAGGTGCCTTTAAGGAGGCTCAACATCGTGTTGCGAAAGTCTATTGCTATTTCGTAGACTTTCGTAAGGCTTTTGACTCTGTTCCCCGTAGGGCCCTTTTGTAGAGGCTTAGAGACATTGACATTTCAGATGTTCTTTTGACAAAGATTATGAGATTGTATAAGATAGTGGTTTAAGCAGGGCTGCCCCCTCTCCCCCACTTTATTTGGTATCTACATTGATGAGCTCGAGGCCTTCCTTAGTGAGGCCTCACTCCCTAGAGACGGTTGCTACTTACACCATGTTCTTATCTCCATTCTCCTCTTTGCCGATGATGTGGTTCTCCTTGCATCCTCCCTAGAGGGCCTCTAGAGACTTATTGATGGGTTAGGCTCTTTCTGTGATCGACGCTAGCTTGTGAACTTGAGCAAGACTTAGATTATTGTCTTCAACTGCTTGAAGACTTCTCATCTTCAATTTACCTTTCAGGGTTAGGCGATCAAGATTGTCTCGTCATACACTTACCACAGGGTTAAGTTCTCTGGCCCTCGCTTCAACATGAGGCCCACCCACCTGCCTAGGGTTTCCAAGGGGATGGGATCCCTCATCCTTTTGGAGAGACAATTCTTCTGACATCACTTTTAGGACACAGAGCCCAAGTTATCTCTCTTGGATTCTTTGGTCAGACTTACAGTTCTATACGGATTAGTGGTTTTGGGGACCCTCTCTTGTCGACTTTGATTGGGCATCTGTCGAGCGGGTCTAGACCCATCTTCTTCGGTGGATCATCAAATGTCACTAGTACACCCCACACAATATTATTTTGGTTGAGTTTGAGGATCACACTTTAGGCTTAGCACTATTTTTGATTTGATCTGGTTTCTCCACCGCCTCAAGGGCTTTGCGAACTCTGCAGATGGCTGTCACATATAATTCTACTTGCATATTGCTCCTCCATTGACATCACCAACTCCGATTTGAGGCCTACAGCTCACTGTTGGTATACCCAAGCCACTGCCTTAATTAGCTTGATCAAGATAGATATTGATCATCTCCCACCTTACCAGTTCACACTGGATTCTCTTGCTCATCTCCTCCCCTCACATTGGGAATTGAATGGGCACTTTGGACTCAACATATACACACAGTACATCACCATGACTTGGATTAACCCTCATTGGGGTTTGCGCCCATGGATGGCCTACTCAAAGAACTTTCTTGAGATCCACGATAAGACTATTGTGCATCCTTTCTACTTGAGTCAGCACTGGAGTCACACCCTCTGTATCTCCCTGGGGTCTTTCAGAGTCGATTCTCATAGGATACGATGCCAAACACATCACCATTTGACTAGAGATGATCATATTTGTCGCCTTTGCACTTTATCTAGAGACTGAGACAGATCTATTTCATCTTCAGATGACACATTTACTATGAGATCAGAGGTTAGTTCCACTTCTTATCCAGAGTTTACAAATCTCTTTTTGCCTTTTTCAGTTACCTTGACCAACGTTGGTTAGCTGTCTACCTCTATGAGACTTCGCAGCTCCGCGACCACACTTTACAACTTATGTTTCCTTAGAGTCGGGTCTTGGATCAGCTCATCACGGCTTTTTTCCCACCCATGTTACCTTTGAGGGGCATGAAGCGTCCGCCAGGTACACCTATCTGTGGACATACCAAATCTATTAGACCTCATTGTGGATTTATTAGGCAGCAAGAGACGGGCCCAGACCCCTAGTCATCCGGGGTCTTATCCTTTGCTAATGGATTTCTTTGTATCGGGAAAGGATATTTAGTCATTCTCTTGTCTTTTGGTTTTTGTTTCATTTCTTTGCTTTATTGTTTGCTCTTTCTCGTACACTATTTGGTGGCCCTGCTGGGTTGCCCTTCTTCCTTATTGTATCTTTGAGTCCCTTAGACCCTTGTTGGACATCAATATCATTATCTTATCTTATCTATAATAAATTTAGAACTTGTATGGTGGTATTGATGATGACTTCCATTTAGGAATTAGATTTGGACCTAAAGTCATATATGTTGAACATTTTAGCATGTAAACTAAATACCTAGCAATTATTCTTGAATAATGATGGTGAGTTCTTGCACATCCGGTTCTTATCATACAATTCATTTATCGAAATAGCTTTTTTTGTTTGCTAGTTGCATTTTATTTTTGTCACTTATCTTTGAGATTGTGTTACATATTTATTTCATTAATGTTTCTTTAGTTGGAGTGATCTTTCTTTATGTTGCCTCTTTGTATGCCTTCTCTTTATCTAAAATTGTGATCTTTCTGTCTTTATAGTTTGCGTGCAATGCCTATTGTTATGTTTGATGATATTGGTCATCCATCAATGTATTAATTGTGCATTGATTGTTACTCTCGAGTAGTTGTAAGTGTCGAATGGTTGACAATTATGTTCTTGGAAATTGTTGGGTCCTTTAAATATGTTGTGTACTACCAATGAAGGGAGTATTATATAGTTGGATGAATTGTAATCCTTGATTGACCATCTTTGGTCTCTTCTTTGTAATGAATTCATGAGCTAATAAAGATTTATTTTACTCCTATATTTGGTATGCACTATCATCAGTACTATTATTTATGTATGTGATTGACTAGCATAACAATAAACAATCTTGCACTCTTCTAAATCCCTAGATATTTTTTCTAATTCCATTTTTTCTCCATTGTGTAAGCCTTGCCATACTATGGCTATTACCAATCTTTTTTGTTAGGAATAATAATAAACAACACAAGTGGAGTGAATTAGTTGTGATCGTATAAAAACATTAAACCATCCATCACATATCTGATTCCTAAACTTAAATGCAATGGAAAGCAAATAACACCATAACACATAACACCAGATTTTTTTGTGTGGAAACCGGTTAAGGGAAAAACTAAATTGGGGATCAAACCCACTAGATGACGTACTAGCACAAAAAAAACCCTATTAAAGATTGATGGGGAATACATATGCATATAGGCACTCACCTAGAGTTCATTGCTCTATACAACAAGGGAAACAACTCACTATGAACAACAATCCACTATGATGAACTGACTAAAAGCATTAACTATGCCAATACAATTTCCATATTAGATTCCAATCACGTCTCTTCTCAATCAACTATGATCTTTGTCATTTATCCAATCTTCGCATCATTAGCTCCGCATCATATAATTCTCTCTATCAAAACACAAACAAAAACTTCCAAATTCACAATGAGTTCTCTCTTATACAAGTCTCTAATTGTTATTAAGTCGGCTCAATATGAGACCTACTTACAAAATAAATTACAACCACCAATGTGATTCCATAAGTTTCAGCTAGAAATCAGATGGAATACATTACAATATCAAATAACACAACACCATCCAATAGTTTATCCTACTAATTCAATCAACACGTTTCCTGACCAAATTGTCTAAGAAATAGATTCCCTTTCACTATCCAATGAGGATAACGACTTCATAATCATCAATCCTCAAGCAACTGCGTAAGTAGACATTAATTTGTCTTTATGGAGTATCTTGAATTGCAGACTAAAAATTTTCTCCATCGAAACTCATCGAAGAATATACCAGACCATTGTTTGAAGTAGTTCACAATAAATAGTGTCAGTAACCTATATTTGGTAAATCTCTTGTAACTTCTCTAAATCAACTCATAAACACATGCGATGGAAAATGTAGCATGTAGACTCACCAAAACATCACCCCATGATGTTCACTAGCCTAGGTTCAACCAACTGTGTCTTCACAAAAACTCATTTTGCACTCTTCACCAATAGGAACACTGTCTGATAGACATATATGTTGACATCAATGACAATATTAATGCCAAACATAATCAGAAACAATTCCTAATAGGAGTCTCTAACAATCTCCCCTAGTGGCATTGATGACAACATATGAATTCTTAGTTATCTCTTTCATAATTCCTAGTCTCTTTCATAATTCTTAGTTTTGCACTCTCTCTCTCTCTCTCTCACTCACACACACACACACACACACACACACACACACACACACACACACACACACACACACACACACACACACACACACACACACACACACACACACACAACTTTTTTTATCGCATAATTCTCTCTCCCTATTTGAAATCAATTGCAAAAGTCTATCTCTTCAA
Source organism: Cupressus sempervirens (assembly GCA_028749045.1). Classification (NCBI taxonomy): domain Eukaryota; kingdom Viridiplantae; phylum Streptophyta; class Pinopsida; order Cupressales; family Cupressaceae; genus Cupressus; species Cupressus sempervirens. Next base: position 393,253,707 of record CM053788.1, on the reverse strand, counting down.
CTACTCAAATACTCATGTACTCTTGCTTAGGAGCATCTCTTAAAACATCATGTCTAGATGTAGGTTAAGTTAATTAAGACTATTGGACTGGTGTCATCTTGCATCAATTAATTGTGAAAAGGAGGGGCCGTTACCCCAAGCATACCTAGCAAGACAAGGAGGAAAGAGGAATGACATAGCAAGGCAAGGCATGGAGGAAAGAAGAATGACACACCAAGGCATTGAACAGGCCTAGGAAAGGCATGACACGATACACTTCACTAATCACGACTCAAATGCATGCTCTTTGATCACTACTCACTGCGGCTCATGGATTTGGATTACTGTGGGTCACGACTCTATTTGTAGGGATATCCCAAGTGAAATCCTTAATTCAAGCTTATGCCATACCAAACGTATCAGAGTCCAAGCACACAAAGTGCTTGACAGAATGTCTGTGAAATAGGAAACACGAGTACCCCCACTTGCTTTTGATGTGGTGATAAGCTTTTTCCTATCGTGAGCTGCTGATGTTTATCGATTATCACCTGACCGCCTTGGGGGATATTGTAGGGATATTGTAGGGATTGTTTCACCTTTGTGTCTGCTGTGGGGATTGTTTGTAGGGATATTTGGTATGATAGCTGGTAGAAAAATTGATTGATTCTTGTTAGAGGTTAGAGGCTTTTACCATAGGGAAGTCGTCAAGGACTGGTTTGGTGCCAACATCTTCAAATAGGTTCCAACTATTTGACAAAATGTACGGTCTGTGGTAAGGTGTGCTTCTAGGGACACCTTCTTTTATATGCTATGACACCCTTTTCTAATCTAATTACACTCCAACAACTTGCAGATCATTTGGATATAGTGGAGTCTGCTAATGTTTTCCTACAAAGTGTTGTTGCTCAATCAACTTCACTCTATGTTAAAATCGCAGAACAGTTGACTTTGTTGGAATCTGAGAACCACACTCTACGAGATACTGTGCAATCTCTAGTTGCTGAAAATACAAACCTCAAGGTTAATCTGGAATCTGCTACCATACAACTCAAGAAGTTAGACACCATAAGGGAGAAACAATTAGAGATTGTCAATAGGCATTCTTCACTATTAACAGAGACTGAATTAAAGGTGAAGTCATGGGCTTCTTTGTGCAATTCTGTGGCTGAGACTTGCCTTTTAGGCGTTGAGAAGTTAGTTCAAGGGAAGATGTACGATGAGTGGGTTAGGTGGACCTGTGAACTAAAATTACGAGTCTGTGGTCTCTCCTCCATTGACGATCCCTTGACTGCTAGATACTCTTTCCACAAGGATCAGCTGAACATTTTAGACATCACTCTTGATAGGTGTTTGTTAGGCCCTGATGTTACTCTCTTCATCTAGTTCCTCTGCCTCTTTGATAGGTTGTGGGCTCTTAGGGCAAAGAAAAAGTTATTCTCTCTTTCTCCTAAGATCTATCTAGATGAGGATCTCACCTGATCATAGGTGGCAGAACTCAAGAAAGCTCGTGCCCTCATTGTGGCCGCAAGACAAGAGGTTAAATATGCGGTCATCATAAATCTTAAATTAGTAATCCACGCCAGCTTTCTTATAGGTTGGATTTTGAGGGTAGCCTCTAAGGCCAAATGATTGGCTCAGCGGCGGTTGAGCACAGGCTCTTTGTGTCTCAACTGCTAGAATGGTAATGGTATCCTCTGGTCTATGCCTGGCTTACTTAATGATGCTATTGGTTCTACCGACCTTCTCTTTATTACATAGACACATGAGAGCCCCATGCATCCTCTTCTCGATATTTTTGGCTATCAGTGGATCTGCTCTTTTAGAGATGAAGTCAAGTGCTCTAGTGGGGTTAGAGGCTCTGGTGGGGTGGCCTATCTTATTTGGGACCACCTTTTTAGTAAAATTTCCTTTGTTCATTTTGACAACTATGCCAGATTAATGTGGATTCACATTGATTGAGGAACTTTGCTCTATAAAGATACCTATATTGTTGTTTATTACTTTCCCCCAACATCTTTGTTCTATACCATTCACAACACTAAGGGTGGGGACCCCTATGAGGACTTTCTTGAAGACATTACCAGATTCTCTGCCATGGGGGACATCATTATTTTGGGAGACTTTAACGCACGGACCAGAGACCTACAACCTCCTCTCCATGATCACAGGTATGATCCCATGTGTATGATTGATTTTATCTTGATTCTGTTGGTTTGTTTTGGTTCTTTGAGGATTGTCAGGGGCCCTACACCAGATATGGTCGTAATTTGTTATAGCTTTGTGAGTCTTCTGATTTAGTGATCTTGAATGGACTCTCTTGCTTTCCTGGATCCGAACTCTTCACTTGTTGGCCACATGGTGGTGGTGCTAGCATTGTTGATTATATTCTCTCTACTACCTTCTTCATCCCTCTCATTTTTCGCTTTACCATCTCTTGCCTTCCTCTATCTGATCATGCCCTCCTTAGCATCACCCTTTGGGGATCCCTCACACCTTCTCCTCCTTGCTTATCTACTTCTTCTTGCCCCCTCTTCCCTCCCCCCATGCTTGTACTTCTCTTCGCTTCTTTGATGGTGACACAAAGCTCTTTATCCATCACCTTAGATGACTTCTCCTCCAGGACCCCTTCCCCAACTCTGAGGATGTCACCTCCATGTTCCACTCACTTGTGTCCGCCTTGTGGGAGTCCACCCTTCTCTCCATTACCCACTGCACCTCCTCACTCACCCCTCACCCCACTCGCAGGTCTTGCCTCATGAACCAATGGTTCGATGAGGACTACAAATCCTTTCATCACATGCTTCACTCTGCTCCACCTACTACTTCTTCCTCCTCTTCCTCTCGGTTGAGGCTCGACTATCGCTGCTTTCTTTGCCATAAGAAATGGAAGTTCATTTTATTGCAGTGTAAGTCTCTTTGTGCCATGTTCTTCCAGTCCCCAAAGCTCTTTTGGCACACCATGTTTCCTTTCCACCCCTCCTCTACTCTGGACCTTTAGTCGCTTGCCTCCTAGATCTCCACACTCTATGATATTCCTGGCTAGCCTCTTCTCCATCTCATCCTCCACCCCACGCATTGTCACCTTTTCTCCTTCTCCCACATTATTGAGGCAGTTAGAGTTATGAACACTAGTAGAACTCCAAATGAGGAAGGATTTCAAGCTGAATTCTTCAAGTTGGGTATCTTTGTTCAGGGTCCCTTTCTTACAGTGCTCTTTAATTGAGTGGTTTGTGTCAGCTTCTCTGACTCTTGGTCATGACATATTATCTATTCGATCCATAAATCTGGTCCATCCTCTAACCCCAGAAACTGTAGGACCATCATGGTTGGGCATACCTTTGCCAAACTCTATGCGACTGTACTAAATGGTATCCTATCTAGTGAGATTGATCAATGACATTATTGGGCTAGAGGTCAGGCTAGGTTACGTTCATATTTTTAGACCATTGATCACATTTTGACTTTATGGGCCATTATTGAGAAAGCTTGTCACTGTTCAACGAAAGTTTATTGCTATTTTGTTGACTTCTACAAAGCTTTTGACTCTGTTCCTCAAGTGGCTCTCTTTCAGCGTCTTAGGGACATCAAGATCTCAGAGATTCTTATTACAGATATTATGAGGTTATACGAGTGTGTTGAGGGAAGATTCAGGACTCCATAGGGCTTCTCTAATCCTATCCAGAGCACTATTGGGGTGAAACAGGATTTTCCTCTGTCCCCCACTCTATTCGGCATCTACATCGACGAGCTTGAGGCTTTTCTCCGTGATTTCTTGCTCCCTAGTGATGGTTGTTATTTACATCAGGTATTGATCTCTATTCTCCTATTTGCTGATGATGTGATTCTCCTAGCATCTTCTCTTAATGGTCTTCAATAGCTCCTTAATGACTTGGCCTCTTTTTGCGACTCACGTGAGCTAGTTGTAAATCTGGGCAAGACTTGGGTTATGGTCTTCAATTTTTTGAGGACATCTCATCTCCATTTCTACTTCCAGCGTATGAAGATCGAGATTGCATCTTCATATAATTACTTGGGAGTTAAAGTTTTTTGGACCTCGATTTAGCTTGAAACCAACCATGCATCCCAGAGTCAACAAGGGGGTCGAATCCCTTGCCATTCTTGAGAAACAATGCTTTCAACACCACTTCTAAGATACCACGACTAAGATGTCTCTTCTTGACTCCTTGGTCAAGCCGACTATCCTCTATAGTTCTACTGTTTGGGGCCCCTCCCTCTTAGAGTCTGACTAGGCCTCTATTCAGAGAGTCCAAACTCTTTTCCTTTGGCGCATTATCAGATGTCATCGGTTCACACCACACAACATCGTTCTGGCTGAGTTTGGTGCTCACCCTTTCAGATTGGGGACCATCTTTGATTTAGTTTGGCTCCTTCACCAGCTCTAGAGCTTTGCTGATTCCTCCAATGATTGTTATAAATATTCCTACTTGGCTTATTGTTTCTCTATGGAGGTTGCATGTTCAGAATCTGGTCATAGGTCTCGTTGTTGGTATACTCAAATTTCTGCTCTCTTGGGCTTGATTGGTATTAGTTTGGATCATTTTCCCCCCTTCTAGTTTTCTCTGGACACTTCTACCCATCTTCTTCCACCTCAGCGGGAGTTGAATGAGCATGTTAGACTTGACATCTATAGACAATATGTTATCAAAACTTGGAGGAATACCCCAGGTAGGATCTATCCGCGTATGGCCTTCTATGCTAAGCACTTTCTTGATATTTAGGACAGGATCATCTTACGTCGCTGGTACTTCACTCATCGTTGGACTCATGCTCTTCGCATATCCTTGGGATCTTTTAGGGTGGGTTCTCACCAGCTACATATTCAGACTGATCACCAGATTGGTAGGGAGGACATGATCTGTTGGCTTTGTAACCTCGGGGAGGTCAAGACCAAGTCTCGCTTTATTTTTCATTGCCCCATTTACTATGAGATTCGAGGGAAATTCTACTGTTTATTCAAAAAATGTCAGTCTCTTCCCTCATTCTTCAAATATATTGACCAGCATTGTCTTGCACTCCATCTTCAGGAGACCATGCAGCTTCTCGAGCACACTATACAACTTTAGCCTTGCTCGACATTGACCCCTATGCAACCCATCACCTCCTTCTTCAGTTCTATAGTTCCTGCCCAAGGATTGAAGCGACCTATCTACACTATCTCTGTTCACACCAAATCTATCTCGGTTCACACCAAATTTCTGAGACCCCACAGAGATCACACTCAACAACATCCTAAACCTTAGAGGTGACCTTCCAGAATACCTTATTTCTCTAATGTCCATCTTTCCATTCTAGACTACTTCTCACTTGTGAGGAGTTCTTAGCTATTGTTATTCCTTTTTCTTGGTTCTTTTATTTGTTCTTCTTTCACGTTCTTTCTATGTGTTAGTATAGTTTTTAATTTCCTAGTAGGTTATTTATTTTTTCCTATATTGCTAGGTTTTTCCTACACTTTTAATAATCTCACTTAGGTTAGTAAAGCATGTCTTATTAGGTGAATGGTTGTGAGGTGTCACCTTCCTACATGTGAGCATCCATTAGCTATCTTTAGAAGATATTTTGCTATCTTTAGTCTAATAGATGGCTGCTCCTCATTGGTTAGTGTTGCCACCTCCTCCCTCTTCCTAGCCTATATAAGCATGCTACTTGTCTTGTATTTGCATCTCTTGTTTTTGCATCCTCTTAATGCTATTTTTCTTCTAGTATTTGCATTACTCTCTTGGAGACTAACTCTTTGTTGCTATTTTGATTTTGTATCATTTGCATTCATAGTTTAGATATCTATTCTTTGAACTAGTTTTTTGGGTTAATCTTTTTAGATTCTAACATGGTATCAGAGCTTTTCTATGTGCAAGAGTAGATTTTAGTTTCTTTATTTGAGAGATTCAGGGGGGTTAATAAATCTTATTGTAAGTTTTTGAAATACCTAGTATGCTCTTCTCTCACATCTTCAGATCATCTTGAGAATCAAGAAAGTTTGACAAAAAATAAATTAATCTCTAGGTGATTGCAACATTTTTGGTTATATTGCCAACATTTCTAGTTGTTCCAATGTGTCCAGGAGGCTTGAGAAAGTCATATTTGGCTTTCATTTCACCAAGATCAGAGATCATCATATAAGTTGCAAAACTGGGGTTTCAATCTTAAATTTGACAACCAACTTGCATATTTGGTGTTTTCAATCAATATTGCAGGTTCTAGCATGCCATTTATTGACTTAGCTAGTTGATTCAATCTTTTCATGACCTCTTTTGGTTGCTAGGGTCATTTTTTGGTTGTTGGGGCCATTTTTTGTTGTTAAAGGCATCTGATTTACACTACAGCTACATCAGCAAGAAAAATACTTTTTGGATTTTGTTTGTAGCCCTGAAAAACCATCTGGGTATCTTTTAGTTTTTGCATGCAATATGTATATTTTGTAGAATCGAGCATGGAAAGCTACAACCATACCCCTCTTTGTTGGCAGTCATAGTTTTGAATGTAGTTTTCAAATGCCTTGTTCTTGCTCATATGGACTCCAATTTCAACGATTCTTATTATGATCTTGGCTATTTTTTGTGCTTTATCCACTAGTGTAGTCATTTTTTGATTTTCATGCATAATTTTTTCAAAAATTGTAGATTCTTGGCCGTGACTTTGCACAGTTCTCATTTTGAAAACTTCAGAGGATCATAACTTTCTCATACGACCTCACATCGAGGTGATTTTTTTTTGAAAGTGCATGATTTTTCAGGTAGATTGCAGTGGTGCTATTTATTTTCTTGAGTACTGTGCCAAGTTTCACTTTCAACATATGCTCTTTGTGAAGATTTTTGTAATGCATTAAAATCAAGGCCACTTAGTATTTCTTGCTAGTCGTAGTTGTAAATGCACTAAAATAAAGTGCCAAATCATATTTCTTTGGGGGGGTTCTTTGATTGAGTCAAACGTGGGGTGGGGGGGGGGGGGGCTTGCCGTGGCTGGGTTCTCTTCTTTTTAACATTTCTTCTCTACATTTCTTCATCATGAATCAAACAAATATGCCCATCCTAACTCCATACAATTAATTTGAGTAGAAATCATGCATGACAATTCACTTAAAGAAAGCTGGATTAAATAGGATAACTATGAGACTTGAAACTAAACCTGATAAAGATGAAGATAAGCCTAAGTGGTTTAACAAATGTGATAAGGCATATGGAACATTGTGTTTGTCTATTTCTCCTGATTTACTATTTCACATTGAGTCTTTGGATACACCAAATGAAACATGGATAGAGCTAGAAACACTATTTGGCACACAAGATTCAATGAGGGGTCATATGTTGGAAAATGAACTAATTAGTTTAAGTCTAGGCAATTTCAACACAATCCAAGATTTCTTCACCAAATTGAAATCACTAAGGCTGTAGTTAAAACAATGTGGAATTGAAAAGAAAGATGAACAACCGATTCTTAGTATTCTCTCTAAGCTAAGTTCAGAATGTTTTATGTTTATGTCTACCTTCTATGCTACTAAAGGTGCACTTGGTCCTCAATTCACCATGCCATCCTTAGATGATTTTGTTGTCAATCTCACTCAAGAGTAGGACAAGCTAATCCAGATGGGCACTCTTATGTCCTCTAAGTCAAATGCCTTGGCTACCAACCAAGGCACAAAAGAACAAAAATGAAAAAGTAGTAACAACAATAGTAAGGATGAGAAACACAATAATGGTGAGGAAAAGAAGGATCAGGTACCAGTTGCTTCAAAAGAAACTATTGATACCCCATCTTCCAAGGGTGATAAGCCTAAGAAAGAAAAGGTCAAATGTGCCTATTGTAAAAGACCCGGTCATGATGAACATAAATGTTTGAAGAAACAAATTGATCACTTGACATTCATTCTTGAGAGGAATAATATCAGTATTCCTGAGTCTATCAAAGAAATTTCTAATGAAGGGTCTAACAAGGCAAAAGAAAACAACAAAGGGAAAGGAAAGGGCAAGGCTCTTGTTGTAGTTGCTTCCTCACCATCCACTTGGGTTCTTGATTCGGGTGCTTCGCACCACATGGCTTCATCTAAGGAAGAACTTGCATCATTGAAATGTACTATGCCTTCTATTTTGATGGGTGATGACACTCCTATTGAGGTGTGTGGAGAGGGTCTGTTGATGTGGGGGATGACACATTCCATGATGTTCTTTGTGTACCCTCATTATCAAATAATCTCCTATCTGTATACCAGATCACTCACACAAGTTCAGGCAAGCGAGTTGAGTTCACTCTTGATTCAGTGGAGATATGTGAGTTGCACAATGATTCTACAGTTGCAGTTGGGAGAATAGATCATCAGTCATGACTCTATCTATTTTCTCACTTTGTTCCTGATCCTCCTTTGATTGTTTTTCTCACTCACTCTAATAATATGAGTAAATTATGGCATGAGTAGTTTGGCCATCTTGACTTCTGCTATTTGCATCAGCTCAACTAGTAGAGCATGGTCATAGGGTTGCCTTCGGTTTAGTTCTTAGGTGGTGTTTGCCAAGGTTGCATTCTTGGTAAGCATCCTAAGGAAATGTTTGACAAAAGTAAGGCATGGAGAGCTTCACAGATACTAGAGTTAGTTCACAGTGATCTGGCTAGTCCATTTCAACATCCTTTTTTTAGCAGGGCCCGATATGTCCTCACATTTATTGATGACTTTTCTCGATATACTTGGGTGTACTTTCTTAAATAGAAGTCAGAGGTATTTGATCATTTTTAGGACTTCAAAAATTTTGTAGAAAAGAAATCTGGGAGAGCCATCAAAGTTTTACGCACAGATAATGGTGGTGAGTATGTCAACCATTGGTTTCAAAGATTTTGCACTTTAGACAGGATTGATTTACAACATTCAGTTCCATACAATCCTTAGTAGAACGGTGTTGCAAAAACGAAGAATAGACCCTTGAAGAAAATGGCAAACTGTATGATTCACTCTAGATCTCTTGCACCACAGTATTGGGCAGAGGCCATTAACTGTGCTTGTTATATCCAAAAATTTGTTCCTCACTGAGCCTTGAAGGGAGTTACTCCTTTTGAAGCTTGGAGCGGTTGGAAACCATTTGGTAAGCACTTTTGAGTTTTTGGCTCTCTTGCATGGGCCCACATTCCTACAGAGAAACACAAGGCCTTGGATCCATAGAGCAGGCCTTGCATATTTGTAGGTTATCTTGATGGTGTGAAGGGTTATCGATTGCTCCACTCTACTACACATGAGTTTTTCATTGAGAGGAGTGTTCAGTTTGAGGAGGGATCTTCAAGATCACTTTCTATCACTTCTCCAACTCCTACTTTGACATTGGAATCACTTGGAATACATGATAGATCTTCTGATGAGTCAAATTCACCTGAACAATCTTCTACCTCCACTTCCAATGTAGAGAGTGATTCAAAGAACTCACCTCCTTCCTCTCTTAGTCATAATTTAGAGGTTAATGATTCCCTTCTATATTCTCCATCTTCTGGTCCACTTTGGGCTAGATAGACCTTGCAGTCTGTAGGTGATTGGGTTGGGCATCCATTAGAAACTAGGCGGACTCGTTCACAATTCCAGGATGCTCCACATGTCTTCATTGCTACTACCCTAGATCCAAAGTCCTTTCATGAGGCTTATGGTATTCCTTAGTGGGATACAACTATGCAGGAAGAGTATAGTTCCTTGATGAGGAACCACACTTGGGAACTTGTCCCTCTTCCTAAGGGAAGAAAACTTGTTCGATGTAAGTGGATCTATCGGACAAAATTTGCAGCAAATGGTTCACTTAACAAACATAAGGCTCACTTGGTTGCCAAAGGATTCTCCCAGGTTCTTGGGATTGACTACTCTGAGACTTTTTCTGCCAATTGCTCAAAATGAATTCCATTCAACTTGTTCTTGCCATTACTGTAGCTAATCATTGGGAAGTACATCAATTGGATGTGAAGAGTGCTTTTCTTCAAGGTGACCTTCATGAGAAGATCTACATGGAGCAGCCATAGGGCTTCCTTTAGGATTCTTCACTTGTGTGTCATCTTCAAAAGTCTCTATATGGCCTCAAACAGGCTCCTCAGGCCTGATGTGCCAAGATGGACTCCTTCCTTCTATTAGCTAGGTTCACTCGGTGCCATTCTGATCCTAATGTCTACATTCTACAATAGGGTGATTCACTTCTATTTTTAGTTTTGTGTGTTGATGACTTGTTGATCACAAGAAGTTCTTCACCCACCATTAAGGCTATCAAAGTGGCCCTTCAAGACAGTTTTTTGATGACTGACTTGGGCTTGTTGCATTACTTTCTCAGGATTGAGATCTTTTAGTCTCCTTTCGAGATCACCGTCACACAGTCCAAGTATGCTCTAGATTTACTCTTAAGGTTTCATATGGATGACTGTAAGCCTACTTCGACTCCCTTCCTTTCTGGAGTCAAACTCTAGGCTTAGTGTTCTTCTCCACTTGTTGACGACACTTTGTACCACCAACTTGTTGGGAGTCTAATTTATCTAACTCATATGAGACCCGAAATCTTATATGCTGTAGGCATGGTCTCTCAATTCAAGCAGGAGCCTCATGAGCTGCATTGGAAAGCAGCCAAGCGGATCCTTCACTACATTCAGGGTTCTCACAGTTGTGGGATTCACTACACAACAGGTATTGAGCTTGATTTGGTGGGCTACACAAATTCAGATTGGGTGGGTGATTCTTAGGATCACAAGTCTACTTAAGGTTACAACTTCTCACTTTTGAATTGAAATGCAAAATCTTTTTGATCACAAGATCTAAAATTAGCCGATCGAAAATCTGAGATAAAAAATGCACTACAAATTCCCATTAAATAGATCTAAACTACAATAAATAAAAGTGTTAAAAATGGTGAACAAATTCTTAAAAATCACAAAACTGAACATGCGAGAAATGTACCAACAAAATCTAATTTTCTTTAGCTATAAAAGTGATGCAAAATATTGATTGTGATTCAGAATCCTCTATTCTTTTTTCAAGTGTTGAATCATGAAATTGAGGTGGAGCTATTGGAGATGACAAAGAAGGTGGCAAAGGGGAATCAAGTTTCCACTTGAAGAAAAAGAGAAGTATGAAATGGTTCCCGACACAATTCACGAGGAGGGCCTCCATAGACTTATTGATGGGTTAGCCTCTTTTTGTGACTGACACCAACTTGTTGTGAACCTGAGGAAGACTTGGGTTATGGTCTTCAACTGCTTGAGGACTTCTCATCTTCACTTTACCTTTCAAGGTTAGGCGATTGAGATTGTCTCATCATACACTTACCTTGGGGTTAAGTTCTCTGGCCCTCGCTTTAGCATGAGGCCCACCCACTTGCCCAAGGTTTCCAAGGGGATGGGCTCCCTCACCCTTTTGGAGAGACAATGCTTCTAAAATCACTTTTAGGACATGGAGCCCAAGTTATCTCTCTTGAATTCTTTGGTCAGACTGACAGTTCTATACGACTTAGTGGTTTTGGGGACCTTTGCTTGTCAACTCTGACTGGGCATCTATTGAGTGGGTCTAGACCTGTCTCCTTCGTTAGATCATCAAATGTCACCAGTACACCCCTCATAGTATTATTTTGGTTGAGTTTAGGACTCACCCTTTTAGGCTTAACACTATTTTTGATTTGATTTGGTTTCTCCACTGCCTCAAGGGCTTTGCAGACTCCATAGATGGTTGTCACAGATAATTCTACCTTACAACTGCTCCTCCGTTGACATTGCCAACTCTGATTTGAGGCCTAGAGCTCGTTATTGGTATACCTAGGCCACTGCCTTACTCAGCTTGATCAGGATAGATATTGATCATCTCCCACTTTACTAGTTCTCATTGGATGCTCTTGCTCATCTCCTCCCCTCACATCAGGAGTTGAATGGGCACATTAGACTCGACATATACATACAATACATCACCATGATATGGATTGACCCTAATAGGGGTTTGCGTTCATGGATGGCCTTTTACTCAGAGCATTTTCTCAAGGTCCGTGATAAGACTATTGTGCATCCTTTCTACTTGAGTCGACACTAGAGTCACACCCTTCGTATCTCCTTGGGGTCTTTCAGAGTCGATTCTCACAGGATACGATGCCAAACGCATCACCATTTGATTAGAGATTATTAGATTTGTTTCCTTTGCAATTTATCTAGAGACTGAGCCTGAGATCCATTTCATCTTCAGATGCCCCATTTACTATGAGATCAAAGGCAAGTTCCACTACTTATTCAGAGTTTGCAGATCTCTTTTGACCTTCTTCAATTACCCCAACTAGCGGTGCTTAGCCGTCTACCTCTCTGAGACTTTGCAGCTCCGTGACCACACTTCATAACTTATTTTTCCTCAGAGTCAGGCCTTATGTTGGCTCATCACCGCCTTTTTCCTACCCATGTCACCCTCGAGGGGCATGAACCAGCCACTAAATACACCCATCTCTAGACATACTAGATCTATTAGACCTTGTCGTGGATTCATCAGGCAGCAAGAGATGGGCCTAGACCCCTAGTCATCGTAGGTATTATCCTTTGCTAATGGATTTATTTGTAGCAAGAAAGGGTATTTAGCCCTTCTCTCATCTTTTGGATTTTGTTTCCTTTCTTTGCTTTATTGTTTGCTCTTTCTCATACATTGTTTGGTGCCCCCACTGGGTTTCTCTTCTTCCTTGTTGTATCTTTGAGTCCCTTGGACCCTTGTTGGTCTTTTGTTAGACATTAATATCATTATCTTACCTATAATGAATTTAAAAATTGTATCGGTGGTGTTGATGTTGACTTCCATTTAGGAATTAGATTTGGACCTAAAGTCATATATGTTGAACATTCTAGCATGTAAACTAAATACCTAGCAATCATTGTTGAATAATGATGGCAAGTTCTTGCACATCCAGTTCTCATCATACAATTCATTTATCAAAATATCATTTTGTTTGCTAGTTACATCTTATTTTTGCTACTTATCTTTGAGATTGTGTTACATATTATTTTCATTAATGTTTCTTTAGTCGGAGCAATCTTTCTTTATCTTGCCTCTTTATATGCCTTCTCTTTATCTAAAAATGTGATCTTTTTGTCTTTATAGTTTGTATGCAATGCTTATTTTTATGTTTGATAATATTGGTCATCCATCAATGTATTAATTGTGCATTGATTGTCACTCTCAAGTAGTTGTAAGTGTCGATTGGTTGACAGTTGTGTACTTGGAAATTGTTGGGTCCTTTAAATATGTTGTGTACTACCAACAAAGGGAGTATTATATAGTTGGATGAATTGTAATCCTTGATTGACCATCTTTGGTCTCTTCTTTGTAATGAATTCATGAGCTAATAAAGATTTATTTTACTCCTATATTTGGTATGCACTATCATCTATACTATTATTTATGTTTGTGATTGACTAGTATAACAATAAACAATCTTGCACTATTCTAAATCCCTAGATATTTTCTCTAATTCCATTTTTCCTCCATTGTGTAAGCCTTGCCATACTATGCCTATTTCTAATCTTTTTTTGTTAGGAATAACAATAAACAACATACAACTGAGGTGGGGGGGGGGGGGGGGGGGGGCGGCGCATAAATTGGTTGTGACCGAATAAAAACATTAAACCATCCATCACATATATGATTCCTAAACTTAAATGCAATGGAAAGAAAATAACACCATAACACATAACACCAAATTTTTTTTGTGTCAAAACCTTGTTTAAGGGAAAAACTACATTGGGGATCAAACCCACTAGATGACGTACTAGCACATATAAAACCCTATTAAATATTGATGGGGATTACACATGCATTCAGGCACTTGCTTAAAGTTCACTGCTCTAATACAACAAGGACAACAACTCACTATGGACAACAATCTACTACAATGAACTGAAAAAATGCATTAACTATACCAATACAATTCCCATATTAGATTCCACACACACCTTTTCTCAATCAACTCTGATTTTTGTCATTTATCCAATCTTTGCATCATTAGCTCTGCATCATTTCATTCTCTCTATCAAAACACACACACAAACTTCCAAATTCACAAATGAATTCTCTCTTATACATGTCTCTTAACAATTATTAGTTTGGCTCAATATGAGACCTACTTACAAAATAAATTACAACCATTGTGATTCCATAAGTTTCAGCTAGAAAACATATAGAATACTGTAACGCCCCGCTCGGGAACCCAAGAGAAATAAACCTAACATGTTACAATGTTTACTGAACTATTTTTTTAAAAAAGTTTAAACAACATCAAGATAACATTAATGCGGAAGCAATATGAACATACACAACAAATACACATTTGCAATTACAGATATAGTTTCAATTCCTCAAAGGTTCCTTTACGTTGAGTCACATTTAATAATTTTAAATTAATTAGTTTAAGTTTCCAAGTACAATGTCTCATGATCATAAAGAAATAACAGATACATAATCGCATAAGCAAAGCATAAGTATATCTAATACAATGAAAGTACATCCACTAAATAACATCCACTGCACATGTCGCAGGGTATGTGAGAATAGATATAATATATCAGAATACATGATAACATACATACATCATCTGAAAAGAAGTCTCTGAGATAAGAAATAAGAATGATAAAGTTACATCTTCTGCAACGAACATCCAACAGCTAGCAATGTAAAGGGGAACCCAAATGGTAAGAAGACACTACCTCCCGACCGCGTGGTTACCTAGTCAGGCTTCCACTCCCACCGTGCAGGGAAGATAATGAACGATCCACATACGGAAAATCAAACATAAAACATTCCTAGGCAAGGTACCCCTAATAGCCAAAACTACCTCAAAGGTAACACATGCTACTCAAGAAGATAAAATAATCCAAAAGTAAGAACACTCACTCCAATATCGACACCACATAATCAAACATCATACATGAACCAAGTATAAACCAAATACCAAGGTCATAAGATAAAGTCAACAAAAGATAATCACCTCAAGTCAAAAGCCACACGTCAAAAGTACAACATAATGAAACACCAATCATCATCAATGAAAGTAAGTAACCACAATAAACACATCCAACAATAGATACACCACCAAAGGTGCACAAATTCTACAGAGGAGACTCAGGCTACATACTAGGGAGTGTCATCACATGGCTGCTTGAGTTACCCTAGACTGATCTCTTAATAGACCCCGGACCCTCAAGCGTTGAGTTACCCTGGACTGGTTACTCTGAACCCCGGACCCTCAACATCACACATATGGAAACTAGAAAGCCCTCTCAAGAAGACGAGGCACTCATCTCATTCCCATCCTTAGTCTATACAAGCACTCAAGGCATGGGTAGATCAAAAATCTCTAACTTATCTTTTTAGTGCGTTTCCCCCCATAAATTTTAATTACTAGATTATCACTTATTACATAACTTGCATTAGGTTACCCTGGTACTGACCACTTTGGGTCCTGGACCCCTATGCAAGCCACTCCCAAGTCATGTACCTAGACAACCTCTCCTAAGCACATAAAAAACACAGTTGTGTCCCATACCACAACACCCATAAAGATCAAACTCGGTTTCTTAACAGGCAACCTGATAATATGATGGTTCTCGCACCCAAGTACACATAAATGCTCCACAAGTAAATCTCACAAATACAATCTCAATTTGAATCACATAACACATCATGACATCTAGTCCCATAAATAGTATACAAGAAATCTCACAAAACCTCTAGTGTACATCCTAGACTGGTCAACACCTAATCAACACCAAAATCTCAACGCATAGACAGTATAAGCAAAACAGTATAGTTTCATAGTTTGCGTTTGATTTACAATAATACACAATAAGGTAAAGAGTAAAGTTTCAGTTTTGTGTTCAATGTATGTTTCAAGTGAATGAATTCTCAGTTTATTCCACAAGTCAACTCTATAAAACTACCCCTATTTATTTATTTGACTTAAATATGTAAAATTACCTTCATAATAATAGTCATTTTCCCAAAAGCATTATCTGAAGATAATCGATTATTTATTTAAGTTATAAAAATAACAATTGCTAAATTTAATAACATCATTAGAATCTTATTAAATTTACACATTTAATAAAATTATACATTGTTATATAATTTTTCGTATTAATCATTCCTAATTAAATCAAAATTTAATTAGCTTAATTAATACTCATTTACTATGTCTGACTCATTAATAATCCTTAATTAGATCCAATTTAATTAAGTCAATTATTAATTATTATTTTTTAAATATCTCTCAGTTATTAATAATTAATTTAGTTATTAATACAAATTAATGATAATATAATTTTAAAATTTAATAATTAAAGTTTTATATAATTAAAAATTTAATAACTTAAAAAAAATCTAACACAATTTAAATTTATTAAATTATAATTAAATTACAATTAAAAAAAAAAAGCATAAATTAAAAGAGACGTTTAAAGCCCGCCGACTTTTGGCCGCAGCCTTTGCTGGGCCGGCGGCAGCTCTGCCGTAGCAGGCTGCTGCCGCAGCAGTCCTTGTTGCGGCAGCAGTTATGCCGCCCAACAAAAAGGTAAGGGGGGGGGGGGGGGTAAGTTTGTAATATATATATATTTTTAATTTTTTAAATTTTTTTTTTATTTTTAATTAAAACATTAAACAATCCTCCCCCATAGTATGTAAAAAGATATATATACTATTTTATTATTTTAAATTTTATTTACTACAAAAACTTTTAAACAAATTCCCCTCTATTAAAAAAAAAGTGTGTTTTATTTTATTTTAAATTTCTATAATAATAATATTTTAAATAAATAAATAATTTTTCTTTACTTTATTTTATTACTTTTTAAAAAGAATATTAACAAATATAATTTGATAGAGAGAATACTATCAACCAATCAAATTTCACATTTTAGAATTTTCTTTTCTTTCGAAACGCTACCCAGATTAAATTTCTCAATTCCATTTTAATTCAAACCCATATCTTGATTTAATACTAATTTCTTTCAATTGTAGAACGAGGTTTTCTAAATAGTTTTTTTTAATGTAGATTCACAAATGAAATCGAATAGCAAAAGATTTAGAACGGAAGGTGGCAAAATTCATACAACGAAATTTGAGAAAACAATTTTCAACAAGCACGAAGAAAACAAAGATCCGAAAATATTTCTACAATGGTTCACAAACCCTACCTTGATTTGATGCTAACAACTTGTTGAAACCTTTGCTAATCCAAACCCTTCAAAGCTTTCAAAGATTTCTTTGTTCCCCTTCCAAAAGTGTGTTCCCTGAAACCTGTGTTTGAAAAACTTCCCCCAAATAATGACCCCAAAACCCTCTAATATAGAATCTAATTACCCTTTAGGGTTTCTATTTCCACAACTCTAAAATAATAATTACTTTATTTAATTAATTCATTCATGCACAATTAATTTTCTTTTAATTAAAATATTCTTTTATTATTCCTTCATGCACTTTAAATGAATTGTTAAATTACTTTATTTAACTTTCCACTTTACTTTGCTTTTAAAATTAATTTATTAACTTTTTAAATCTCATGCACACTTTAAAATATCCTTATTAAGTTCACATATTTATCTTTTAATTAATTTCTTAAATTTTAAACTCATTCATGCGAACTTAGATCTTTTTCATAATTTAATACCTTTTCACTTTTAATTTCATTTTTAGAAACTTAATTGATAAAATATTTATTAACTTAAATAACAATAATATTTAGCATTTATTTAAAAATGAACTCTAAATGTATTATTATTAAATTAAATAAATATTATCATGTTCTAAATTTATTCTTAAAACTTTTATCTTCAATTTAATTCTTTATATTTAATTAATTTCTCAATTAATTAAATATTCATAATATCATAATAATTTTCCATTAAATTAAATTATTAATTTAATCTATTAATTAGACTTAATTAATAGAAATTCATCAAAGACTCACAAAACAACATACGCACAAAATACTCATGGGTTTTAACAAGGGTAGACAGTTTGTTACGAGTCCTCCTTGCAGGACAAGTATTTTAGGCTTATGGCTAGGATTGGACCTGATCATTATCTTCCCATTCTCACCATTTGAGTATTTGTAATAGGGCACGCTCATCCTGGCAATTCAGGGAAGTCGATGCCCGGTACCTACATCTTGCATAAAAGATGAGCATGTACATGTATATAATATATCTAAACTAAATAGACAATGGCGGGGAGTGGTTCATCGTGTAGATCCTGACTAGCAGGTGACTACGACTCCCTCCCTTAACCACATCAAACACGTCAGACAGAAAGATAAAATAAACACGCACACCATACACATGCAAGTATGGGGTAAGTATTGTAAAAATCACAAGTCTAACATCAAATGCGTACATATAATAATGCATCTCTATCAATACAACATAATCATCATTAAAGACATCATGTTAACATTTTTATGAAAGAAACCACATTTACTAACTAGGAATCATCAAAATACCATTAACAACACATGAATGAAATCAACTAAGCAATAATAACCGATACATTTGTAATCAAAATCATGAAATAATATCATAATATTACAAATCTAGTATCTCTAAAACTAATCAATGCATAAAATCAACCTAAAAGAATTTGACAATGATAACAGAAATGCGAACTAGGGGCAGACACTACAAATACATTATAATATCAAATAACATGCCACAATCCAATAGTTTATCCTAATATTCAATCAACACGTTTCCTAACTGAATCATCTAAAAAATAAATTCCCTTTCATTGTCCAATAAGCATAATGACTTCAGAATCATCAATCCTCAAGAAAATATGCAAGTAGACATTAATTTGTCTTTATGAAGTATCTCGAATCATAGATTGAAATTTCGCTCCATTGAAACTCATCAAAGAATATACCAGACCATTGTCTGAAGTAGTTCTCAATAAATAGTGTTAGTAATCGGTATTCAGTAAATCTCTTGTAACTTCTCTAAATCAACTCATAAACACATGCGATGGAAATTGTAGCATGTAGACCCACCAAATATCACCCCATGATGGTCACTAGCTTAGTTTCAACCAATTGTGTCTTCATAAAATCTCATTTTGCACTCTTCATCAATAGGAACATTGTTTGATAGATATATATGTTGACATCAACGACAATATTAATGCCAAACATAAATAACAATAATTCCTAATAGGAGTCTTTAACAATCTCCCAACAATCTCCCCCAGTGGCATTGATGACAACATATGATGTAAAAGACCTTCAATGCACAAAGTAATACCTCTGTTATCTCTTTCATATTTCTTAGTTTTGTTCTCTTTGCATAATTCTCTCTCCCCATTTGAAATTAGTGGCAAAGGTCTATCTCTTCTATTTCTCAACTACTCAAATACTCATGTACTCTCGCTTAGGAGCATCTCTTAAAACATCATGTCTAGATGTAGGATAAGTTAATTAAGACTATTTGACTGGTGTCATCTTGCATCAATTAATTATGAAAAAGAGGGGCCAT
Source organism: Cupressus sempervirens (assembly GCA_028749045.1). Taxonomy (NCBI): domain Eukaryota; kingdom Viridiplantae; phylum Streptophyta; class Pinopsida; order Cupressales; family Cupressaceae; genus Cupressus; species Cupressus sempervirens. Next base: position 393,234,234 of record CM053788.1, on the reverse strand, counting down.
TACCCCAAGCATACCTTTGAGATATTCAAAGGCATCCTTCTATAAGGGCTTTGTAAATATGTCAACGATCTGATCCTTAGTAGCCATATACTCCAACTTCACTTCTTTGTCATTCACCTTCTCTCTCAAGAAATGTTACTTGATGAAAATATGTTTTGTACTTGAATGTAACATAGGGTTATTTGAATTTTTTTGTCATTTAAATTATCACAATGAAGTAACCAATTCATCTCAGATAACTTTGATATCCTTTAGCATTTGTTTCATCTAAATAACTTGTGTACAATTAATAGCGATAAACACATATTTAGCTTCACCACTAGATTGTGAAATACAATCCTTCTTGTTAGTTAACCAAGGAACTAGCCTTCATCATAAGAAGAATGCTCCTCCACTAGCATTCTTTCTGTTATCAATATTTTTTGCCCTATTAGTATATGCACAAAGTGTAAACTCGTTGTCTTTGTTATACCATAATCCATTGTTCATTTGAGGTATGTGAATATTTTTTTAATAGTAGCAACATGTGAAACCTTTGGTTCAACCTCAAATCTAGCAACACTTCCAACTTTATTAGATATGTCCATTCTTGTATGAGTTAGGTGTTGAATCTACTTCATAGATATGTATCTGATCTAATTACTACCATTAGATTCATCATCCTTTGTCAATTTACATCATGTAATCATCGATGTTCCAATTGGATTTGAATCTTCCATACCAAATTTCTTCAATATGTCTTTTACATGCTTGCTCTATGATATGAAAATCCCTATCTCAATTTTAGTTTTTTGCAAACCAGGAAAGAATTTCAACTCTCCTATCGTAGACATCTCAAAGTCCTTCTGCATTTCTTTAACAAAGTTTAAACTCATCTTATCACCACCACCACAAATGATATCATCCACAAAAACTTCAATAATCAAATTTCTTTCAAATTTAACTTCAAAGTACAAATTATTGTCGACAATACCTTTATTGAAACCATGTTTCACTAAATTTTTGTCTAATCTTGCATACCAGGTTCTATGAGCTTACTTTAATCCATACAAAACTTTCTTTAATAGGTAGATGACATTCCTATAATTATCCATAATAAATCCATCTAGTTGTTTAACACAAACTTCTTCCTCAAGACCCTCATTTAAAAGCATTGATTTAATATCCATATGTTATACCTTGAAATCATTGTAAGAAGCATAAGCAATAAACATTCTAATAACTTCAATTCTAGCAACAGCTGCAAATGTCTCATCAAAATGGATACTTTCCATCTATGAACATTCTTTGCAAACCAATGTAGCTTTGTTTCTAACAAAGTAACGAGAATAGAAATTGGCAAAACCAAAATGAATCACAAATCGGCCATGAATCAGAATCGAATCGACAAATTAAAAAAGACCTTGAAATTTAGAGATTTTAACAATTTAAAACTTATTTCATGCACCCTTTATTAAAAATAACTTAAACAGACTATAATATCATCAAATAGAAGCTAACATACATAAATAAGGAACATAAATGGTAAATCCATCACATACGTTACACGTAAAATGTAAATTCTAGCTGAAGTAAATAGAAATCATAGGATCACAATGAGTCAAATCATAGAATGTATGTAAGATGCAAATCCATGAAACATATGTTTATCAGTATCTGTAAATAAAATGAAAAAAACAAGGCTCTAGTTCAAGCCTCATCGTCATCCTCATGCTTGATCGCAACCTCAACCTCAGCCTTTGAGTATTCTGTCTGCCTTCTACAAAGGCATCTAAGGTAGGTCCCAAAGGACCGCTGAGCCATATCCCCCACATGTAAGATGGGCTCACAAACAACATCACTAGGGCCTGTGTCTGTGTGTGCACGTGTGCGTTTGCTAGTGCCTAAATGTTCTCTAGCCGCCTCCTCTACCATGGCCACAACCTCAACCTCTCTATCTATGTGGTCAACCCACTCATTATGCACCTCAGTGAAGACTGGATCCACAGCTTCAATGAGCCACACTGATTTTGGATCAAACTCCTATATAGAAAGACCCCCAATGTCCTAACGATCCAGGAGTCCATTAATGCATACACAGAGTGGAAGGCCTTACATGACATCTCCTCCAAGCAGTGCCAATCTGTGAACCCTGAACTACCTACTGCTACCTAATTCTTTTGTTTATTTTTATAAAAACAGATCTCTAGAACTTTGGGAATTTTTATCTTTAGTTAAATTTCAATATGAAACTTACTTAGACTCTGCTCCAAGGTTGGTTTAAAACCTCAACGGTCTTATGTTAATTATGGTTTAAGTAGTCCTATATGTACTAAATTATAAATATGTAAAAGGGTTCAAAATTTTAGGTTTGAAAAGATTTTCAATAGATAATGCAGTGAATGGGTGTTTAGAAGTAAAAACTTAGATAAAACTTGCGTTTGTGAATGGTAAGAATCTTGATCTATTAGATGAATTTAAATCCATGTTTGAATTTATGGAATGGCTATTTCTTTCTGAATGGTTGATTATGTCCCATAGATCCATTTAATTTCAAGTTTGTGTGGATAAATATACATTTTCACATTAAGTATTGGGAATCGGTGAATGTTATTGAATGTAGTGATTTACAAAAAACTATGATTTTCTAGATGTCATGGTACACGTATTTCAATTTCTTCTGTTCATTGCATGTTTTTGATAAGGTAAACAGGTTTTAAGGGGTCCTGAAACCCATAAGTTTAACAACAAGAAAGGCTGAAAATAAGCGAAAAAATGCCCAGCCAAAACATAAGCCTTACGGCTGAAAATAAGCCCAAAGGCCCAGCCCGAAACAACTGCCCACTAAAAAGGCCAGAGAACCAACCAGAAAAATAGAGACCAGACAAAAAGCCAAAGCCAGGAGAAACAAAAACCAAAGGACAGAGACCCAACCTAGCAGACTACTTCTCCATCTCGAGCATGGTCTGGGCAGCTTCGGCGCACTCTTGTTGCTCTTCTGCCTTATGATCCTGGGCGTTCATCAAATCCTGCTCCATAGTGCTGTCCTTGGCTTTATCCACATCCAGCCTATCTTTGTCTCTGTTCTGTTTATCATCTTCCTCCATCTGGGTCCTGTCTTTGAGATTTTCCAAGAGAGAGAGGATGTTGTCGTTGATCGAAGCGAGGAGGGAGATCATTTGACTTGCCAGGTTGTGATTGTAGTTCTCAATATTTTTTACTCTCCTCTCCATCAGAGTCTCCCAGCTATTCCGGTCGCCTTGGCTTTCTGCACCTGTCTTGCTCTTGATTTTTTCCATTTGGGAAACCCTATCTCTGACATCCTCAAGCTCATGGAAAAGCCATTTAATTGATCTGAAGTTGTCGATCATGCTATTGCGGGCATTGTTCAACAGATTCATGCCCGTTTCTCTTGCATTATTAGAAATAGCCACCATAGCCGGGTTAATTAGCTCATTGAGTCTAGGCTTCTCGAGGTCATCCACCAGGAGTTGGGGGTTCATCGCCTCTCTGTAGATTCCCATAGTGGCCGTTCTCACATTGAAGTTCTTCCAAGCCTTCCTTCTGTTATTAACTTGCACTTCCCCCTCAATCTGTCCAGAGTTGTCATTTTCCTCCAAAGGAGGCTGAGGATGTATAGGGGAGAGGGGAATGGGCAGAGCATCCTTTCCTTGACTGCTGGAGGTCTCCATGCTCTCTCCCTCCCTCTTCTGTCTTTTTCTCAGTTTCTCCTCATCCAGCTCCTCCTTCGGAACCTTGTCAGAATCATCAGTATCCATTTCCTCCTCCACCTCAGCAGAGCCAGTTTTAGCTGGGGTATGACCTCTAGGGCTCTTTCTGCTGGGTAATTTGATAGAGGGGTAATCCTTCTTATGGCTTTTAGTCTTCTTACCTGAATGCTCAAAAACCTCATCAGAGCTGATGCTCTCGACATCGTCGAAATCTGAGGAAAAACTGGAGCTGCTCTTGTGAACATCCGCCCCCTGGATAGGGTTTTTGCTAATGGTTTGAGCGTGGAAATGCTCATGAATCAGAAGCAGAAGACCCTCATGCAGGGCCGGGTTGACGGTAGCTTTCTTTTTAAAACTAGAAATGGCCTTGTTCATCGAGTTAAAAAGATAATACGGGAAGGAGATCTTACTACCATGGCGAAAATGATTCAGAATCACAAAATGGTGAGTCCTAACCCTATCAAACCTGGGGTCTAGGGTTATATATTCAATGACAGCGTAGAGAACATACCTCCAGAGCTTCTTTATAGTATCCGTTACAAAAAACATCTCTTTCTTGCCCAGCTTGTTCAACTCTTCAGTGTTTTTCACAAAATCCTTGATTGCATTAGAAGACATCTTCTTGTCTCTGAAGAATTTATGCCCCTCCATCGGAATCCCCATGACTTCAGCAACCACATCCTCAGTAATTTGAAAGTAGACCCCGTTCACCTTAACCTTACCATTATTCCACGAATTCACCATGCTGTTAGTGATCTCAGGATCTGAGCCATGAAGTTTCTCGAAGAAATTAGTAACCCCACCCTTTTCCAGCTCTCTCCAAACTTTGGCCTTGTTCTTCCACTTCTGAACTTCCCCCACCGGCTCCTTTCTGCTCCTCTCACCCGTCATGTTTACCTAATCAACTTCCACAATTCTCATGAACTCTGAACTGTGCAAGTTATTTGCATTCAAAAAAATGGTGATGTTTCTTTTATGATACCCGTGAATATACCCCTTTCTGAAAATAATGGTATCGTCCTTTCGAACGTGTCGAAATGTTAGAGGAAACCCCTTTTGCTGGTGAAAATCACGATGCCAATAATGGCACTTACCATTTATTAAGCAATCTTTATTATCCATAATTGCATTGGATTTGAGCCGTCCTTCCCAAGATTTTATCTTGGTTGATAAGCAACTTTGCCTCCACCGAAAAATCTTTTTCGGCATGCCAGTTCAGATTATTGGTGGCGTTAACCCCTTTATTAGCAAACCAATCAGCGACTGGGTTTGCCTCTCTGTAAACATGAGTGACGTGGACCTTATCGAACTTTGTGAGAGTGGCGCAAGTCTCAGCAATTATGTTCGCAATCGTCCACGAGGGAGGGGAAATACCATTAATGGTATTAATAATGTTTTTGGAGTCCCCCTCAAGCCAGAGTTTAGTAATCCCGGCTTCAAAATCCAACTTGACCACCTTACTCGCAGCTCTTGCTTCAGCCAGATGAATAGTCTGGATTCCCAGCGGGGAAGCAAAGGCAGCTATTCCCTCCCCATAGCTATTTCTTATGATTCCACCGCAACCTGAAGGGCCTGGGTTACCCTTAGAAGCCCCATCAAATTTGGCTTTTGACCAACCATCTGGGGGGAGAAGCCAGCTAGCATCCTGCCTTTTGAGGTTCCTGTCTTTTTCTTTAGCTATCTTTCTGTCCCCTTCTTCTTCTTCTTCAGCACATGGAGATTTTCCTTTATATTCTTTGAGACCTTCCTGCCAAGGATTATAGCCGGCTCCTCTCTGTCTCTAAATATTCTATTATTCCTTTCCTTCCAAATTCCCCAGCAAAAATGGGGTAAAATCCAGTCCGAGTGATCCTGCCGACCAGCAATCTTACAAAGACCTTTCCACTGATGGAAAAAATCCATGAGATTATTCAGTTTGCACCAGAGGGTTTCATTATCATGTGTGATGACATTCCACACCTCCCTGGCATAGTCACATAAGATGAAAATGTGATTTTCGGTCTCAGCCTGATTCTTACACAAGGGACATCTACTGGGCATAACATGTCCTCGCTTCATGAGATTGTCATGAGTAAGGATTTTGTTCTGAAGAGCCAACCAGTAAAAAATGTTGATCTTTGGAGTGAGACCCGGAATCCAAGCCTCCGCCAAAGGGGCCTTCTCTTTTAAGCTCCAAAGGGAATTATAGCCTGAGGCAACAGAGTATCTTCCATTGGGATTATCCCTCCAGACCAGCTCATCCCCCAAATTGATAGGAATCATGGAATTGAGCATAAGCATTATAGGAGTCAAGTCCTTAGAGATGAGGGATAGGTCACTCCATTCCTGGCCATTCCAATAATCACAAACTTTGGACCCAATTTGATCAGTACAAGCTTGCATCCATCTCTCAAAAACAAGGTTATTGATAAGTGGATCTTGGGAAAGCCATCTATCCGACCAAAACTGGATGTCCTTCCCATTTCCCAATTTCCATGATATCCTGGCCTTAGCCAGGTCCCTGGCTTTCATGATCCCATTCCAAATGTTCGATCCTTTTGGGATATCTTCATTAAAAAGGGTGAAAAGAAGAGAGGGTCTTCTAAGGTACTTGTTTACCAGGGTGTCCCTCCATTCACCGATGCTACTGAAGATCCGCCATATTTGTTTAGCTAGGAGAGCCTTATTGAGGTGGGTGATCTTTCTAATGCCCAGACCTCCGTACCTCTTAGGGAGGCAAACCTTCTCCCAAGCAACAAGAGGGTATCTTTTCTTCCCTTCATTACCATTCCAAAGGAAGTCTCTCTGGATTTTCTCCATTCTTTTAGCTATTTTCCCCGGAATTCCAAAGAGGCTCAGGGCGTAGATTGGCAGATTTTGAAGAGAAGATTTGACTAAGAGGCATTTCCCCGCTAGACTAAGAGAGACCCCTTTCCAACCAGCCATCTTCCTATTGAATCTGTCCAAAATACCATTCCAAAAAGACTCCGGGGGTGAGGATCCCAAAGGGAGACCAAGATAGGTAGAGGGGAAAGAGCCTACCCCACAACCCAGAATCCTGGCGATTTTTCTTTGTCTAACCTCAGAGGTGTTGATGAAAAAGAGCGAGCTTTTGTTCCAATTAATCAGCTGACCCGTCCCACTGGAGTAAGTATCAAGAATCTTCTTCAGGGCTCTGGCCTCTTTGACAGAAGCTTCCCCCCCCAAGATAGTATCGTCAACAAATTGCTGATGAGTGAAGGGAACGCAATTAGAGGAGGGAAGGATCCCTTTGATACAAGCCTCACGCTTTCTACAGTATATAATCCTTCCTAAGAATTCAGCTAAAATGATGAACAAAATGGGCGAAAGGGGGTCTCCTTGTCTGAGGCCTCTGGAAGGTTTGAAAAAATTAGAAGGGACTCCATTAACCAGAACAGCCAAGGAGGAGGTGGACACCAATTGAGAGATAATTTTGCAAACTTTACTGTCAAAGCCAAAAGTCGAGAGGACCTTCCCAAGGAGAGACCAGTCCACCCTGTCATAAGCTTTAGAAAGATCCAGTTTGAGAAACATACCTCCCCGTTTGGATGCCACAAGAGAGTGGATGACTTCGTGCACCATCTGGACAGAATCCAAAATTTGTCTCCCTGGAACAAAACCCGATTGATGCTGCAAGATTATCATGGGCAAGATCTTGAGCATTCTTAAAGTGAGAACTTTAGAGATGATCTTGTAGAGTGAGTTGCACAGACTAATAGGTCTAAAGTTGTCCAACGAGTCCGCCCCAGGGGATTTAGGAATGAGAACCACAAAAGTTGAGTTTAGCTCCTTGAGAATAGATTTGGCTCCAAAGAATTCCTGGACAGCCTGAACAACCTCTCCCATGATCACCGGCCAGAACCTTTGGAAGAAAAAAGTGGGAAAACCGTTCGGGCCTGGAGCCTTGTCAGCAGGCAGAGAAAAGAGAGCCTCTCTAACTTCCGAAGCATTAGGAATAGCACAGAGCTGTTTATTATGGATAGGTTGAATGAGCTGAGGGATACAGTGTAACAAATCCTCCTGGTCCAAATTGGAAAGCATTGGGTCCTCAGAGAGAAGGCTAGAGAAAAAGGAAACAACTTCTTCCGAGATGGCAGATTCTTCAGTTAACAGCTCCTGCCCCTTTCTGATACCAAAGATCCTGTTACTAGCACGGTGCTTGAGGGTGGTTAGGTGAAAAAACTTAGTGTTCCAATCTCCTTCCTTTAGCCAGGTGATCCTCGATCTTTGCCTCCAAAATTTTTCTTCCTTATTAATAATGTTATGAATTTCAGACAGGGTCTTGAGCTCTGAAACCCTGTTGGTCTCAGTGTAACCTTCCTTCTGAATGCGATCTTGGATAATAGTTAGATTATCAAATAACTCTTTCTTTTCATGGAAGATATGACCAAAATCAGACTTGTTCCAAATTTTAATCATCCTCTTCACATTGCTAAGTTTTCTGGTGACTCTGAACATGGCTGAGCCCTCCACCTCTATCCCCCACCATTTCTTGATATTATCCAGGAGGTCAGGGTGAGAGGTCCACATTTTCTCAAACCTGAAAGGATGGTATCTCCTGTGTACCAGAGGGGAAACTAAAAGAGAAATGGAAGAGTGGTCCGAATGAATTCTGGGAAGCAGAGATAGTCTGCAGCTGAAGGATTGAAGCCAGTCCGAAGATATAAGAGCTCTATCCAGCCTAACCTGAATGCAATCATGGCCTTTTCTCTTGTTTGACCAGGTAAAGGATCCGCCCTTAAGCTCTACGTCCATAAGGGTTCAGATTATTTATGAAGTTAGAAAGATCCTGTTTACTTTCCCAGTCCGGGGGCATACCTCCCTTTTTCTCTTTATCTTCTAGCAGTGTGTTAAAGTCTCCCATGATTATACCTTTCTTAATGTCACAATCTTGCACCATATTACCAACTTTGGTCCAAAAGTTTTTTCTATCTCTCTTATTATTGGGGGCATAAATATTCACTAAAAACCAGGAATCATTGGTGTGCAAATGTTGAACTCTGCAGAAAAGAATGTTATCTTCATCATACTCAGCTACTATATTGAAATACTTATCATTGAAAAGTAACAGCAGTCCTCCAGACGCTCCTTCAGAGTTAGAGGCTATGCCCTTCATGCTATTGTTGAACTTAATATTTTCCATCCTTTCCTTCTTCATTTTAGTTTCCTGGATTAGAAACACATCAGGCCTTTGGTCCCTTATCATATTTCTAATAACTTCTTGCTTGTGGATTCCATTGAGTCCACGAATATTCCAAGATAAGATCTTCATGATTTAACTACTGAACATGCTTCCTGGATGGTGCGCTGCGTACCATCCTTAATGTTTCTTCTGGCTTCCTCTTTCCTGATTTCATTCTTGTTTTTCCTTCCCACTAGGTTAGATTTGTGGCCGAGATCAGCCTTGGCCATGCTTCTAGTAGAAGGGGGAGATACCGGAGAAGGGTCCCTGCTATTCTTCTTCTTTCTACTCCTGACTTCTGTCCAGGGATTCTCTTCTCCCTCTAGTCCTTTGTCCAGCCAAGCATCAATTCTCGCCAAATCTTCCATTTTCGATGCAGACAGCCTCTATGATTCTGTTTACTGTTGAAGGGGGGGGACAACACACCGGGTTAGGGTCCTGGGACATGGGTTCCCCCTCCTTTAGTTCTTCCATGGAGTTCGGGACAAAGGATAGTTTCAAGTCACCCTCCTGAGAATCCAGAGGGGGAAGAGTCATATTTTCACCTGTCTCCTCAGGTTTCTTCTCAGATTCCTTCACATTGGGGAGAGGTGTTGAATCGTCTTTCACTCCTTTCTCTTCTCCCCCTCCTACGTTTCCAGTCGCCCGAGGAGGCCCTGATTCCTCTTGGGGCGCATTAGGAGCAGTATTTGTTTTTCCTTCTGCCTCTCCATTTGCCTTGACTTGCGATGCTTTTTTCCTCCATTCTTTTTTGGGATCTAGAGAATCTTTTATCCCCCCTTGTGGATGAGCCTTTCCCACCGTACTCTTCCCTTTGAAAAGTGGGCATGATCCAGCCTTGTGGCCAGCCTTCTTACAATGTAAACAAGCAAAAGGAACACTTTCATAGTCAATCTTTTGAGATCTGTTTCCCAGACGAGATTGTAGTTCTAAAACTTGAGGCATGTCCTGGCCTTCGATGACTCCTACACAGATTCTTGTGTAGTTCAATCTTTTCTTAGCTGCTGTGACAGGGTCAATGGAGAGGAGCTCTCCAAAGGTCCTGGCTATGCCATCAAAGACATCCTCATGCCAATATTCCAAAGGAAGTTCCGGAAGTCTTAACCAAACTGGAACCTGAGATTGGAAATCATTGTTCAAATCCAAGTTGGATGTCCATTTTTGCAATATTAGGTTGGATCTGCCCAAAGACCAGTTCCCAGCACATAGTATACGGGAAAAATCTTCCGAGCAAGAGAACTCGAAAGACATGAAGCCTTTGGCCATAGCAGTCACTTCTACATGCCCTTTAAGGTCCCATTTTCTCCTGGTAAATGTCCTCACTACATCAATATTAGGTCTTGGCCCTACAAATTTTCCTACTAGAGTGTTCGCCATGCTTAGGATATTGTGGTCAATAATTTTCCTAGGGATTTCCAGAGCAAAAATACCTTTCTCCTTATCAGATTTGTCAATGACTTTTGGGAAAGACGATTTACCTGATGGTTTTATCCCGAATAGATTCGACCAGCGTCCCCATGCCCCAGACGGCCCACTGCCCACATGGGGGGGAGGGGGAATCTTCTCACCTGGATGGGGCATCATAACCCGTGGGTCCCCATCCTTTGAGGCATCCTCATCTTTCCCCTCCGTTTCCTGCCCTGCGCTTGCTGCATGCCTTGCTGCATGCCCTCCTGCAGACGTGCTCTCCTGTCTCCCGCCTTTCTCCAGATTCGAAACAACGTGATTCGAATTGCAGTTCCCGCCCGCTCCATCCCTCTCTCTCACCGTGTCCATCCCTCCATAATATTCCTGTTCATTGCATGTTGATGAATGAAGGTATATTACCTTATTTTCTTTTAATGAAGGCATATTACCTTATTTTCTTTTGGGTTAAAAGAACGTATATTGTTAGTTTAGGGATAATTCATTGAATGTGTAACAAGGGAGATGCATCTTATTTAAAATTCAGAGGGAAACATAGCAACTATTTACCAAATTGTTGTCTAAAGATTTATTTCTTAATGAGGGTTGGAGTCACTAAGTGAATTTTAACAAGAGACAAATATGATAGCCAAGAACTACAAAACTACAAAGATGACAATAAGACGAAGAAAATATCCTAATAAATGCTTTTGTGTGATTGACAAAAATGGATTCCATGCTAGTTTTTAGAAGCTCAAAACTTGAACAAAATAGTTCCTTTCCAACAAAAACACAAGTTTACCTAATGATCCACTGCCCATCAAGAGCAGGAGACAAAGGGTCTAAGCTTGTAGATGGCAGGGGGGAGTCTTTGGGGTGGAGGGTGGGATTGTGGTGTTGTATATACTATACATTATACATATGGTACTTGAAATGCTAGTTCTTCAAAGATATAAGAAGAAAAAGAGAAAAAATGCAGATACTAAATATCTAAACATTGAAATATGAACATTGAATGCCAATAGAATTACAAACTACTATAAAAAGTTTTAAACATCAACTTGATTCAACACAATTTCTCCATCAATTTCTTCTTTAAAAGAAAAACTCTAAGGGTCTGGAGGTGGCAGACCCCAATGGGGTCAAGGGGAACACCTTGTGCAGGGCCGTAGGCAGTGTGACCACTGTGAAGCACATTTTCCCACTTGTGTGGCCTTTGATTCTCCATTTTCAAGTATTTTTCTTCCAAAATTGACAAGTTTGAACTTTATTGGAAATGCAATATTTTTAATGTTTTTGTGTGCCAACATGAGCTTGTCGACCTCTCCCGAAGGATGTTGTGTCGTCTGGCACCATCCCTGGATGGTGCAACGGTGGTGGGATGTGCATTCTCATGCCCACATCCCGGGGGCATCCCTGATCTTGAAACTCGAGGGTCTGGGGGCTGGAACACATCCTCATGTTTAAGTGAGTTTTCCGCAAACTTAATTTTTAAAGAACCAAATTGGCATCAAAGTCTTCGATGTCTATAAAAGATAACATTGATTAGTAGCAAACAATGTTGCATGAAAATCAAATTCAGCTCAAAATTCAGATAATGGCAGGTCCATTTTCATTTCAGAATTAAAAGAAACAAAAAACAAATGTGTCTACAAAAATTTCATTGTAACGAATTGCTCCCTCTCTCAACAACGACAATAACATGGTCAAGAATTAATGAGGGCACTTACTCATTTTTTGACTAGGAGGTGTGTTTAATAAACAATGTAGCTCACAGATAGAATAAGGATAATGGGATGTTGGCTATCAAACAAACCATAATGGACTGCACTAGACACGGTAAATTCTCCAATCTACTTTCAGAACAATTGAGCAAGGGATGCAAAGACAAAATAAAATCTACATTAATTGAATATGAGAAGTTAATATCAAAGTCCTAGAGCTACGTCTGATTCATTCTGTAGACCAAATAATAGGAAAACTACCCTGCATTAAATGAAGCCTTTTGAATTTTAGATAGGCATAGGCATAGGTGTTGTCCTCTCCCAAGGTCACAAAACTGCCCATTTTCCGTCGAAAACATCTTAGTTTGCACATTGCGGTAGCATATAGTTCTGTCCTTTGCACGCTACATCATAACTAGACAACAACAAATCATCATACTTCTCTTTTCTCTTGTCTCAGTTGCAATGGCTACAACTACTATTCCAGCTCTTGTCTACACTAGGTAGCTCATCGATGGTAATGAAGCAAAGATCATTCCTAAAATCTACAGATGCCTGCAATACTTGATTAAACACTTTGTTAAACAAAATCATTGTATCTAACGTGGAACTAAATATTGTTACAGCCTCAGTATTTTGAATCCTATAGAGTGCAGCTTGTACTTCTTTTACTCAATATGTACAAAACAACAATGCAAATTTTTTGAATTTCCTTATTTGTCTCGCAGGTTGTTCTTGTCCATAATGAGGGGTATATAGTCCAGATTCCAGAATATGTTTAGCAGGGCCAAGGCTTAAATTCCTTTAGGCTCCGTTTGGTTACGGGAATACCAGGGGCAGAATAGGGTTTTGACGGCGAAAACCTAGTTATGCAGTAAAATGTGGGCGTTTGGTTCACCAAACGCAAAATCTGATTATCAGTTTTTTCTTCCAAATTTGGAGCAAAAATTGAAGAAGTTTCTTCCAAGAAATAGGTGGAATTCGAAATGAAAATCTGATTATGGATTTTTATGAAGGCATTTTAATTAAACCGTCGGGTTCGCGAAATCCATATTAGGGTTTTGGAAGATGATAGAGGCATTTGGCAAGACAAACCCGTGAGCCATTTTTCCTCCTGCGACTTGGGTTTCTAGTGTTTTTGGGTGAGGTTGGGGTTTTTGTGGACGACGACAAGTTTGGAGTTTTGGGGGTTTCTGTATACACTAGGGACTTTGGAGATTTGGGGGTTTTTGTGGACGCTGGTGAGTTTGGAGTTTTTGGGCCATTGTTCTCCACTTTGGCTGATGGCTGTGGGGTTTTTTCACTTACAACGACAGTTGTGGGGTTTCTTCTCCCACCAATCTTTGTGTGCACGATTCTATTCTCCCACCCAACTTTGCATTTTGGGTTTTTTCTTTACATAGATATTTCATAGTTTTTTGTCAGTTTGCTTAGCAAAATAGTCAATATGTGCTCAGCAATGACTTTTAGTATGTGCTCATGTCATTACCTCTGATTATCTGATTTGGTTCTATTTCTATCTGCTATCTGCTTAGCAAAACAATCAATATATGTTGTAACAGTTTGTTTCAAATCTGTTTAGCAAAATAGACAATATGTGCTCACTAATGAGTTCCAGTATAGTGTTGTGAGAGATCAATGCAATACCATTAATCAAACTGAATCATGCCAATGAAATGAACAACTAAACTATGGTTATATCAAGTATGTATAGATCCATGCAAAACCATTCACATAGGAAATTCATAAACTGGAATTACTTCAGATGTCAATCACACCAATGCCAATGAAATGAACAATTAAACTATGTAACAATTTCTTGCTAGTAATAAGTTCCAGTATAGTGCTATGAGAGATCAATGCAATACCATCAAATAGAGCCAAGTTGTAAAATCTGTATGGATCAACTGTGTATAGATCAATGGCAATCAGGGCTTTTATCTATACATAGTTTATGAGGTCATAAACTATGTATAGATCAATGCCAATCTTGGCTCTGATCTATACATAGTTCATGCACACAGTTTATGAGGTCATAAACTATGTATAGATCATTGCAATTCCATTAAACACAGCCAAGTCATAAACTATGTATAGATCATTGCAATTCCATTAAACACAGTCAAGTCATAAACTATGTATAGATCATTACAATTTCATTAAACACAACCAAGTCATAAACTATGTATGGATGTACCTAACTAAAGCGTTTATGCCCATGACTCTATTCACATGTTTTAGTTTTGCATTGTTAAAGGGTGGATACTAAATTTGGCCTATATTTATGTAGTATACATGGCAGATCAATGAAAATCATAGCTTTTATGTATACATAGTTGACCTATACATAGTTTATAATGGTTCTATTTCTATCTACCATCTACTTAGCAAAACAATCAATATACATTGTAACGGTTTGTTTCAAATCTACTTAGGAAAACAATAAACATGTGCTTAGTAATAAGATCAATGCAATTATGCCAATGAAATGAGCAACTAAACTATGTATACATCAACTATACATAATTTATGAGGTCATAAATTATGTATAGATAAATGTAGAAAGAAACCTTATTCCCACATACCAACAATGCTCCTTTTCATCTTCTAAAAGATGAGCCTTAGTTTTGACAGACCCGATGGTTTGTTAAAACACATTCATAAAAATCCAAATTTAGGTTATAATTTTTACATGTGTATGTGTACATACATACATATGTGTTTGTACATTTATACATGTGTGTACATACGTACATACATACATACATACATGTGTGTGTACGTACATACATACATACATACATACTTGTGTGTGTGGGTGCGTACATACATGCATACATACATGTATGTGAACATACATGCATACATACATACATATATACACATACAGATGTATATACATATAGACAAATGGAATCAATATTATGCTTTCATTGGTACAGATAGATTACATGGAGTAGAATGACACATTATTGTAATTTGTTCATTATGGGCTTATGATCCTCAGTAGTTGGTACTCCTTGCTGTATTTGAATAAATAATTGACTTCTTAATGCAATGAGGCTAGCAAATAATTATGTTGTACCTTGATAGGTGATAGTTGATATCTCATAACTGATAGTGTTTAAATTGTCCATGTTTCAGGCCACTGATAGATCCTATGGACAATATAGAGGTTCAAGGATGCATAGTTAGGAAGACCACATACACCTGCATTCTCACAATTCTTTTTTCTTTTGTTGGCATAGCCAAAGTACTGGTAGCTTGAGAAGGCAGTCAAATGGGTAAACAAATAAGAAAAGAAAATTCTTTTTGTAGAGACATTATTTAGTTGAATGAGGTGGATTGTCGTGATCAGATTTGGATGTGTAGGGCAGCCTTCTTTTCTCTAGCTCATATTCTCAGGTTGAAAGGAAGCTTGAGAGATATGATCCACTTGAAGTTAGAGGAACAATTAGTGATGTTTCTTCACACCTTTGGGCACAATCTAAGGAACCACAAGATTGCCCATAACTTTGGGGACTCAGGAGAGACAGTTAGTGGGTACTTCCACAAGGTGTTGACAATTGTCTTAGCCCTTCATAGGGATTACTTCATACCACCTGGTCTAGGCACTCCTCCCGAAATTAGTGGGAAGGATCGTTTTGAACCATTCTTCAAGGTAAATCACACATTGTTACAAGTTTATTGTCTAGATTGTTGTCCTTATCTTGTTATTACTTGAGCACACATTTGATCAGTGTATCATATCCCATATGATTGCATTGGAGCTATTGACAGAACCCATATTCCAGTGCGAGTCGATGTTGACATACAGGGTAAATATCGTGATAGAAAAGGGAACTTGTCGCAAAATGTTATGGGTGTCTTCTCCTTTGATTGTAAGTTTCAGTACTACCGTGCTGGTTGGGAAGGCTTTGTTGCAGATAGTTGTGTTCTAACCTTGGCTCTGTCCAGATCAGATCCAGTTGTAGTTACCCCTAGTAATCCAAATCACATTTTAATATACTCAAGGGTATGCTAAATGTTTCAAGTATTGACAATATACTTTCTTTACGTAGGAAAATATTATCTAGTGGATGCTATAGATCCAAATGCACTTGGATTTCTTGCTCCTTATGGGTGTACATGCTCCCACTTGAAAGAGTGGTCAAGAGATAACCTACTAAAATCTGCACATGAGTTGTTCAACCATTGACACTCCTCTCTTAGAAATGTAGTAGAATGTGCATTTGGTATTTTGAAGCAACATTTTCCAATCTTAAGACATGCAACATCTTATGATATTATGACACAGTCCTATGTTGTTTTAGCATGTTGCATACTTCACAATTTCATTACGATAGAGGATGGCCTTCCATCAGAAGTAGCTATTGAAGAGGAAGATGATCGTGATGGGATAGAGGTACCATTGCTTGAGACATGTGGGTTGTCTCAAGAGGATAGAAATAAGTGGGCCCAATTTTGAGAAGATAAAACAAGTAGGATATGGGAAGATTATAGATTCCAAAAATAAATGATTTATTAGAAGGCAATGTGCTTTATATGATTAAATTGATGTATGCATATATAATGATGGTGTGTGATTTCATTATTCTGATATTAGTCCTTGCTACATTCCAATTAAATAAAAGAGCAGTAACTTTCAATTTGACACCTACTTCATGTACAAAAACTCTTGATCATATCTGTTATATGCAATCAAACTTGAAATGTAGATTACATTGTTTTAAATATAAGAAAGCACAATTATTATACATCTTTGCACTGAGAAAGTATAATAACATGCTTCATAATGGGGCTCATGACTATTTACCTGCCATTGATATCACCATTTTGTCTTGCTGGTAGTTTTGTTGATGCTGATGTGTTATCATCAATTATTGCAACTTGCACACCAAGCCTCTGTAAATGATATTTTGTGCACAAATCTTCCATCCACCACCACAGTTGATTTGGAAAAGTTTGAATTGACTGGTACAATAGGCTAATGATGTGTATCATCTAATAGGAGTAGCTTACATGTCCCCCAATTATTCCTCCTATCTGCTGCCTCAAAACCACTCAAACTATCACATGTTGTAGTTGAATAATGTTTATCATCTTCAGTTAAATGCTTTCAAGTTTATTAGATGTTAGCCTCATTACATTTGGATGTATTAAAAAATGATATTTAAAGTTTATCATCTTCAATTTTAAATGAAATACAACAAGAGTACCAAATGATGAAGATCATAAGCCCACTAGTAATAAGAGAATAACAGATTCCCTGAAAATCCTATTTTTCTGGTGTTACTCCTTGCTGCATTCCATTTAAATTTAAAGAGCAGTAACTTTCAATTTCAATCATATGATTACTTTAAATTGTAATACATTTACTTATTCAATATGTTAGCCTCATTCCATTACGATGTATTACAAATTGATATTTAAAGTTTATCACCTTCAAATTTAAATGAAATACAGGAAGGAGTACACAATGGCATATACTGAGCTCATGATGAGCATGGATGGATCTGATCATGTGAACTAGATGTGTCCTCCCATTACTTTGAGTGATATAGATGGATCCCTCACTGCGAGCAATGAATCTTCTTCTTCAAAGAAGAAAATGTGGACAAAACCGATGGAATGCAAGTTTCTAGAATTTCTCTTCAAACAAGTTCATCTCAAACGAAAAGGTGAAGGTGGTTTTAAAAAAGAAGCCTAGACTACGATAGAGAGGACATTCAACGTAGGGATGAACTTGAATCTATCACGAGATCATTTTAAGAATAAGTTGAAAACATGGAAAGAAGGATATAGAGTAATGAAATACTTGAAAAATGCAAGTGGGTTAGCTTGGAATGAAGAAACTCAAACTGTGGATGTTGAGAATTCTGTGTGGGATGAGCTTTTGAAGGTAGGATGATCTTTGTACTCTTTTCATTGAAGAAATTTTCCTTTCTTATTTTAGTAATGAAAAACTTACAACCTAATCCATCTATTAATGCTTACATGTAGAGGAGAGAATTAAAAAATGCAAAAATGTATAAGAGGTCACCTTCCCAATATTTCAATGATTTGGCTGTAATTTTTGGCAATGACATTGCTGAAGGGTTCGCAGCTACAATGCCCCTTGATGTTGAACAAGGGCACCCTCTGAATGATGCATTTCACATGCTTGATGAGGATGATACCAATTGTGGTACACCTCTTGACAGCCAACCAGATTTTGATAAAGAGTTATATCATTCCAATTAGTCGAGTGCAAGTGGTAGAGGGACTCCATCATCATCATCAAGGAGTGGAAAGAGGAAGAAGACATCTCTATCTACATCATTGGATGTGATATGTGAAACTATGAAGGAATTGAAAGATGGCCTTAGTAAACCTTAGATTGTAAAAGTGGATAAATTTGAAGAGGATAATGTCTTGAGTGCTGCATATACTGCTCTCAAAGTTGTCCCTGAACTAACTCAAGCAATTTTCGTGAAAGCACATGATACCTTTGTGCTTCAACATGAAAGAGCCAAAGGGTTCTTGATGATGGATGAGGTGGAGAGAGTGGACTAGATTGCAATGAAATTTGGTACAATTTAGCTATTTCAGCTACTAACTAGATTGTAATGACATGTTGCATGATTGCTCTGTTCAATGGTTTTGCATTGATCTCTAATAGTTTTAAACTGGAACTATATTGATCTCACAACACTATATTGGAACACATTACTGAGCACATTTTGACTATTTAATTGGCATTGGTATGATTGGCATCTGAAGTAATTCTCATTTATGAGTTGCCTTTGTTTAATTGTTTTGCATGGATCAATTTATAAGTTGCCTTTGTTTAATGTTTGGCATTGATCAATACATAGTTTAGTTGTTCATTTCATTGGCATGATTGGCATTGATCACTACGTAGTTTTGTTGTTAATTTCATTGGCATGATTGGCAATGATCAATACATAGTTTAGTTGTTCATTTTATTGCCACAGGATCTCTCATAGCACTATACTGGAACTCATTGCTGAGCACATTTTGATTGTTGTTCTAAGCAGACTGGAAAGAAACTGTTACATAGTTCAGTTGTTCATTTCATTGACATTGGTATGATTGACATCTGAAGTAATTCTAGTTCATGAGTTTCCTATGTTGAATAGTTTTGCATGGATCTATACATACTTGATATATTCATAGTTTAGTTTTTCAAACTATTACAACATATATTGACATTTTTGCTAAGCAGATAGCAAATAGAAATATAACCATGAAAAACTATGTATAGGTCAACTATGTATAGATAAAAGCCATGATTTCCATTGATCTATATATATTTGATCCATACATAGTTTACCACTTGACTTTATTTAATGGTATTCCATTGATCTCTCACACCACTAAAATGAAACTAATTATTGGCAAGAAACTGTTACATAGTTTAGTTGTTCATGGCATTGGCATTGGCATGATTGGCATGTGAAGTAATTCTAGTTAATGACTTTTCTATGTTTAATGGTTTTGCATGGATCTATACATACTTGATATATCCATAGTTTAGTTCATTTAATTGGCATGATTGGCATTGATCAATAAGTAGTTTAGTTGTTCATTTCATTGGCATGGCATGATTGGCATTGATGAATACATAGTTCATTTGTTCATTTCATTGGCATTGGTATGATTGGCATCTGAAGTAATTTCAGTTTATGAGTTTTCTATGTTGAATGGTTTTGCATGGATCTATGCATACTTGATATATCCATAGTTTAGATATTCATTTCATTGGCATGATTCACTTTGATTAATGGTATTGCATTGATCTCTCACAGCACTATACTGGAACTCATTAGTGAGCACATATTGACTATTTTGCTAAATAGATTCTAAACAAACTGTTACAACATATATTGGACTATTTTGCTAAATAGATTTGAAACAAATAATTACAACATATATTGACTATTTTGCTTAGCAGATAGCAGATAGAAATAGAACCATGATAAACTATGTATAGGTCAATTATGTATAGATAAAAGCCATGATTGCCATTGATCTTCCATGTATACTACATAAATATAGAACAAACATCCATACATAGTTTATGAGTTGGCTACATTTAATGGTATTGCATTGATCTCTACATAGTTTATGGCCACATAAGTATGTTGAATGGTTTTGAATGGATCTATGCATACTTGATATATCCATAGTTTAGTTGTTCATTTCATTGGCATGATTTGCTTTCATTAATGGTATTGCATTGATCTCTCACAACACTATACTGGAACTCATTAGCGAGCACATATTGATTATTTTGCTAAACATATTCTAAACAAATTGTTACAACATATATTGACTGTTTTGCTAAACATATTTGAAACAAATAGTTACATCATATATTGATTATTTTTCCAAGCAGATAGTAGAGTGAAATAGAACCATGATATGACTATTATGATTGGCACTATGATATATACAGGTAATCACATGAGCACATACTAGAATTCATTATTGAGCACATATTAGGCACATATTGATTATTTATAGATAAAAGCCATGATTTCCATTGATCTATACATAATTTATGACCTGGCTTTGTTTAATGGCATTGCATTGATCTTTCATAGCACTAAACTGGAACTGATTACTTGATCTATGCATAGTTTAGTTGTTCATTTCATTGGCAACATTGGCATTGGTCAATACATAGTTTAGTTTGTTCATTTTAGTGGCATTGGTGTGATTTTCATTTGAAGTAATTCCAATTTTTGACTTGGCTCTATTTAGTAGTATTGCATTGATGTATATATGTACACAGACATGTATGTATGTATGTGTGTATGTATGTATGTATGTATGTATACATACTTGATCTATGCATAGTTTGGTTGTCCATTTCATCGACATGATTAGCATTGGTCAATACGCAGTTTAGTTGTTCATTTCATTGGTATTCACACGATTGGCATGTGAAGTAATTCCAGATGGTTAGATGGCTTTGTTTAATGGTATTGCATTGATCTCTCACAACACTATACTAGAACTCATTATTGAGCACATTTTTACTATTTTGCTATGCATACTTGATGTATACATACCTGATCTATACTTAGTTTATGATCTCATAAATGTTTGGTATAGTTGTTCATTGCATTGTTAATTAGAGCTATAATTGAACCATACATACGTGGAATACACGAGGAGTGAAAAATGATGAATGCTCAATTGTAGAACTTGAGAGCATATGATGATAGAAATGTGATTTGGTAGATGATTGTACAATTCATGATTCTGTCCTATGTTATATCTATAGTCCTAATTTGCTTGCATATGTTTTTATTTCTTGTCTTTTTGTCCCTATTTGATTTCCTATGTATGTTCTCACTGACAAGATTATCAAAAGTATTGATGATTTCTGGTAGATGATTGTACAGTTCATGATTCTGTCCTATGTTATATGTATATTCCTAATTTGCTTGGATATTTTTTAAATTTCTTGTCTTTTTTTCGCAATTTGGTTTCCTATGTATGTGCTTCCTGACAAGATTGTCAACGATATTGACAAAGTGTCTTTCTTTTGTATTTTTTTTATTGCTCCTGATTTGCTAATATTGTGAGACCACACATGCTGATAAAAAATGAGCAATTTGATGATTGTTTACTATGCATGTTTGTAAACAGTCAATATTTTTGATGCTACTCCGTGGTGTATTTCATTAAAAAATAATCAAGTTTTAATTTTTCAAGCATGTTTAGTTCGTATATGCAAGATTGACCATCTAACAATACAGATAGTAATGGGAAGATTGAGTAGCATGAGAGGGTTGCTCGCCGAATGTGGGGCATAAGGGTATAGAGCGTGGATTTCCCAGTGTTTTCATATTTAACGATGTGTTTTCATGCCAACATTCAGATCATGGATATTGTTCTTTCTCATTAGTTCATGGGTATCATTTTTCTATCTTCTATCTTATGCTACATATGTAACATTCAATTATTGATCACATACCTAATTTAAACATATTTGGATCACATTCATAATTTGAACATATTTTGACGACATTGTTATTTGAATGTTGGTATCTCTTTGATCTATACATAGTTTATATATGCAGGATTGACCACCTAACAATACATATAGTAATGGGAAGAATGAGCAGCATGAGAGGGTTGTTTGCTGAATGTGGGGCATAATGGTATAGAGCGTGGATTTCCTAGTGTTCTCATATTTAACGGCTAAGTCACAAGGTTCGAGTTCGAGTTTTCAACAATTATGAAGTTCGGATGAATTCGATGATAAATTCAATTCGACGATAAATTTGTCTTATATAAATTTTCAAAAATATATAAATATATATGATTGCAATTCCCAACTATGAGACAATTTATAACTTTGTACAAATGATTACAAGTATGATCAATTTTTACTTTTCTTTGCTAATAAATAGAATTAAAATAAAAAATAATAATCATTTTATTTATTCTTTGCTAACAAAATAAAACTGTGAATATTCAAGAATTAAAAATAATAATAATGTAGTCTAATTATAAATAAATTAGTAATCATAAATAATAAATTAAATATTAATACTTTACTCATTATAATACTTGTGTTTCACTAATAAAACAAGATTAATTTTTTTTACTTCAAATTCCAATTCCAATTCAAAAATGAACAACCAAACGTAAGAAAAATATATTCCCAATCATATTTCATTCCAATTCCAATTTCTAAATTGGCAACCAAACGTAGAATATGGATTTGTATATTCATCTTCAATGTCAACCAAACGGTCCAACTATCTTCCTAAAACATATAACTGGGTTTTCAGAAACCTAGTTATGAGAGAAATTCATCTTCCCCAACCAAACGGGGCCTTATCATCTCACAGGTAGCCCTTATCTGTAATAATGGGTATATAGTCCAATGCGGGTTTCAACTATATCCTTGCAAAGTTAGTGGCAGAAGATTATAGTGTATTATTACTTTCATTGGTATTTAATGTTGTAATAGGTTCATAATTATAATATATATTGGTCTAGCATTTGATTCATATCTATGTTCTATAGAGTTTAGGGGATAAGAATGGTTTAGGGGATGGGGATATGTTTTTGGTTTAAGTACAGTTTAGGGCTAATTTTAGGGGATGGTAAAGGACAACTATTTAAAAAATAGGGGAATATCTATATATATGAATAAATTCCAAATATTTATATCATAGCATTGACAAAATATTAATCATGGATACATAGCATTAGAGTTGAGTTGAGATTTTACATGTGATTTGATAAGAAAATAACAAAAATTCAAATGCTTTCATTGTCAATATATGACAAACATTTAGTAAAAATGCCCAAAGGCTCCAAATTTCAACTATGAAACAACATAAAATACTAAAATGTAAATACTATAATGAAACTACTAATCAACAAATATAGAAGTTCGCAATAATATATAATTGCTCATGATAAATAGATGGTAGGTCTAAGAGTCTAAATCAAATAGATTTGATGCTGCAACCTCCCCTTTCAACTATTGTTCACTTTTTTCTTAGAGTAATAAGATATTACCTTATTAATTAAATCATTTTGATTTAATTATTAAGTCATTTATTATCTCTAGTTTACTTAAACTAAACTTTAGGCATATAATAATTAGTTATTTTATTAATTATTATCATGCAACCTAGGTTTTACTTGTTAGGGTTTTGATATCCTTTTATAAGGATTGATCTCTTTGTAATTTTATTCATTCATTTTTTTATAATAGCAATCTCTCTTTTTGCTCATCAAGAATGTCTCATCTGTAGATCTGAGAATACCAACCTCCATAGCTTTTGCTTCTCTTTCTGTGACAGGTGTTTGCATGTAGGTGATTCTTGGGAGCTGTGGGGTTGATCTTTCATCAACTTCAACATGGTATCAGAGCTCCAGATCTTCGTGCCCCTATTCTATTTATGAGAAGTTTAGCTTGACTTTCATATCTGTGTTTTTTTTTTTCAAAGTTTTTTGTATTGAATCTAGGGGGTCACCATTTTTCGGTGCACTTCAAGCCCAAACAAACATCACCATTGAGCTCAAAGCACCCAAAACCCTCTATTTTCATATAAAATTTGGCCAATTTGGACAGTTGGAATTTGAGGCTAAAAATATTACTTCCAGCTTGGGCACATTTCTCGAGACAACACTTTTGTATTTTTTTGCACGCAAAATGAGATTTTCCAATTCAAAAATTGATGTTTTTGGCATGTTTCCCGAGGTGATGAGTTTCTAATTTTTGGCACACAAATTGAGATTTCCTGTTTCAAAAATCAAGATTTTTGCACGTTTCCCTAGGCAACAATTTTCATAGTTTTGGAACATAAATCGAGATTTTTGGCACAAAAATAAATATTTTTTGGCACACAACTCAAATTTTTGGGCACACAAATTGAGATTTTTGTGCACAAATTGAGTTTTTTTACGAAAATCAAGATGTTGGCATGCAAATCAAGATTTATGGTGCACAAATCAAGATTTTTTGTGCAAAAATTTGAGTTTTGCACGCAAATCAAGGCAATTTTGTTCGACAATAAAAAAGTTTTACACGATTCTCAATATAATTTCTAGTATTGGTGGGCACGCTTCCTAGTGCATTCTAGTACAGATCCCGAGGCAGTGATTTTTTTGCTTTTCCAACACTTTTTTAACCTATCTATGGTTTTTTGGTCATAACTTGCTCATCCAGATTCCCTTTTTCACAAACAAGATATCTTCAGAAAGCTAGTTCTGAGCCTATCATGTTGGTACAATTTATTTGAACTTTTGATGTTGTTTGGTTGCCAATTTATGCATTCAAATTCATAAGTTCTATTTTGCACTTTGGGAAACATATCTTAAGACATTCTATTTTTCAGATTCTACTCCAGGAACATGCCATTCAATTTTTTACTTTTTTGCATTCTGATGGATATCTTCTTTATTTCATGTTTGGAGATCAATTTTGTTGTTTCAGATATTTTTTCATGGGTTGTACTATCTATTGTATCAACCTTATGTCTCTTTTGATCTTTGTTGACATCCTTTTGTAGTATTTTTGCAAATGCATTGAGATAAAGTGCCACTCTATTACATTTTGGGATCTTGCACATCTTTGTGTTTTTTGTACTCACAATATATTGGGTTAGTGGAAGAAGTTGGGTCTCACTTTTGGCCAAAAAATAGAATTGTTTTTCTTGTTTTTGAAATATATAGTCAATTGATGCCAAAATTTGAGGCATTTAGAGATTAAACATTTAAAAAACTTCATATTTAAGAATTGTAGTGCTTGGAATCTCTTTTTTTACTATGTAATTTAATTGTATACCCATATGGTAGATTTTTTTTGGTATGGATCTTTAAAAAACCACTTTTTCAAAATGTTTGTTTCAGGACCATACTACGCTCATGTACGGACACCATAATTTGACACAACTAAATGAATTTTTGTGAATTCTTTTAAACGAAGTTACCTTACACACCAAAGATTGATGAGAATAATTTTTTAATGAATAATTTTTTAATTAATGTTTAATTGACGATTAAGCTAATTTCTAAAACCTCTCATGTACGGATGCCATAATTTAATCAAAATTTATTTTTTTGAATTTTTTTTAAAACTTCAAAAGAATTGTGTGAAGATTGATGACATGTAAATTAATTTTAAAAATATGAATTTTTTTGAAAGTTATTAAAAATTTAGTGAATCTCACTATTTTATGTTTAAGAGATAGTTTTGATTAATAAATAATGAAAAAATAGTAAATGAACTCATAACACTATAAAATTTACATTTTTGAAATTAGAATAGTAAGACCTATAATGAGTTTTTGTTTTGTCAAAAAATTCAATAGGGACGACCGTATAAAAATTATGACAATCCCTGAAATTATCGATTAAATGCCTTAGTCAAAATTTGGTTCATAAAGGCATAGGCTTGGTCCCACCCAGCCTATGCCATGCCTTTCCCCAAGACAAAATCCGATGGGAATTCCCACCCATGGAAAATTCCTAACCATGGCACTAGAATCAGGTACCCAATTTGTAATTCAAAAATCGAGTGCTCGATTTGAATTTAAGTGTTCACAAAATTGGGTACCCAATTATGATGTATCCGTTGGGCCCCAAAAGATGCCCCACAAAGCATTTTTCAATGATTGCAATGATTGAATCACAGTTCAAACTACAACAACGAATTTCTATCATAATTATTTTTCTTTCTTGTCATCTTCTACAATTTGCAAGCTATTGATTCAGATTCAAAACTGGTGCAAATATGAGATCAAAAAAATGATGAAAGAAGAAAATAAAAGTTCTCAAAAATGAAGAGATTGAAAGAAACAAAGAGAATGAAGCACAACATCAATGAGAGAGAAGACAAAGAATTAAAGAGTTGAGCAATGTTTCAGAGGAGAAAGACATTGAGGATACCATGATGGATGAAGAGGCTGAAGAAGAGAACCCTATACAAGGAGATTTAGGTGCAAATTCTAATCAAACATTCAATACAGGTGTGTCTCCAAACCCTCGAGTTTTTTCTCATGATGAAATTGGTGATTTTTTAGAAGTAGGTTACGATTTAAACGATTTAGATTTTCTTCATGAGAATAGATTTCCAAATGATCATGCACAAAAAAATCCAATGGAAATGCATGCCCTGAAAGAAATACCAAGAAAAAATGAAAATGAGATTCAAATTCCAAATAACATTGAAAATGAAATGCCAATTGAAAATAACAATGGTATGAATGTACACATAGAAACACCAAGTATTGAACAAACATGCCTGAATGATACTAAAGTGTGTGAACATAATTTTTATTTTTCTAATGATGTGCTAGATAACCTTCACGGATTGGTTTTGTGGAGACAAATTAGGACACATGCTAATAGATTATATAGACATTTTTTTATAATAAGAAATTTTGGTTTCAATGTTAGTTGATGTTGCAACTAATTAAAATGTATAAAATGCGAAAAGTAATGAAATTGTTAGGAATGTATGCAAAATCCAAGAATAAAAATGAGTCTTTAAAACAAGTTGTATCCACTGTTGCTAGTGCCTTTGATGTTAGCAGAAAGAGAAGTTTCTCTAAAGATAAGAATGCAACACGACGAGCAATAACAATAGCTTTAGTTAACAAATCAGCTACTGACAAAAGATTGATTAGTAACATAAGTGGATATCTTAATGTGAATCCTAAGACTTTAGAAAGAGTTGTAAAGATAAGGGTTAACTTTGAATGTGATCGAACAAATAGTTTGTGGACTTCTAGTGGTAGACTCCTGAGATCTTATACAAAACTTACTAGTCAAGTCAAAATTTTGGTTGAAATATTTTGGCATGATAATACAAGAGTATCACCTAATTCAAGAGATGTTCTTAAATTGAGAGTTGGCTCAAAGATATGTGATCCACATCCTAAACACCTTTTGGACATGACTCAAACTGAATTGTTCAAAAACTTTGTAGATGGTAAGGTGTTAACTATTACCACTAGTCAAATATCTTTTGAAAAGTGTAAACCATGGTATGTAAGGATTAACAAGGAAAGAACCACATGTTGTAAAGATCATGTTCAATTTTGTTACCATTATGATGTATTTCAATCTATACGTGGTACCATGCATAGTAAAAAAATGTTGCAGGAATGTGGTATAAAAATATCACCTCAAACTATAAAGGATTTCACATCAGGTTTGTTTTGTAAGCCACCTAATGACCAATACTTTCTTTTTAATGCATGTCTTTATGGTACATGTGATATGTGTGACAATCTTTCTTTGTTAGATGAATGTTTGAATGAAAATGTTTTGACTACTTTTGAAAAACAATTAGTTGATGTAAAAAGATTCAAAACTATTGAATATCCATTGAAGGATGAGAATATTGTAAGAAGGTGTGATCTAGTTACAAATAAAGTTAGTTATTGTGTATTTATGGATGAGTTTAAGGGTGTGATCATACCAAAATATGTTAAACACTCTCAATATGCTAGATCACTTGATATACAATTTCAAATTTGTAAGAATACATTTCCAATTGGTATATACTTTCAATTGTTGACTTTGTAGAGAACTACACACTTGCATCGCAAGATGAAGTACAAACACAATATTACAATTTAGTGCAAGTAACAATTTATGTTCATATATTGTATAGGCATGCACCTGATAGTACAGAGAAGGATCAAAAAATATTTAGATAGTACAATTTCTATATGAGTGATAATAAACTTCATTCATCTGAGTTTGTCCAATATTGTTTCAAGGTCTTTTATGATAATTTAAAAGAGAGACAAATTCAAATGACACAACATTGGATATGGTTAGATAATTGTACAAGACAATTCAAGAATGCTAGAATGTTCTATTGGTCTAGTAGGACATATAGGAAAACTAGTATCCAACATGTGTGGAGTTTTCTTGAGGCTGGACATGGTAAAGGAGAACATGATGGTGCTGGTGCATGCGTGAAGAAAGCCCTTAGTAGAGAGCAATTAAAATTTGAGGAAATAGCCAAATTCAAAAATGCACATGAGATTATGGAATGGTGTAAGAAATATTTATACATAGGACCAAGTCAGAACTCTACAATCAAACGTTTCTTCTGCCTAGTTGAAGAGAAGAATATCCTTTCAAGATATGACTATGAAAGAATTAGTTGGTCAACTAAATGACATTCATTTAGGAGTTCATATTCTAACACTTGGACTATATGGATTAAGGAGCTTGTTTTTTTTTGTTAGTTTTGTCTTGCAAGTCAATGGGAAGAATGCAAGAATACAAAATGGGTTGAAGATTGGACACATAAATCATTAGCATCTACTGACATACATTTTCAAGATGATATAGTAAATGAAGGCTGGAATGTTACTTTTGCATTAGAAGACTATGGTCGTATTCTAGACCTCATAGAACCTTGTATGCATAATTAAATTAAATTTTTGTGTGATCATGCTTCAATTTATATTATTTATTAATGTACATGTCATTAATATATTATTTGTATATGTACACATGTGATTAAAGTATTTATGTACTTTATCTTATCTTGTAGGACATGTTTATGCTATTATTGCACCTAATGATAACGATGAACAGACTGAGTATTGACTAGCTAGATGTGTGGAACCTAAGAAAATATTGATATGTCATCAAGTAGATCATGATGGTTTTGAGTATCCAATTCAGTCTGTCGTTGTAGCTGGCACCTGGCTACGTGCATACCTAACAAGAAGAAATGGTTTATCAACATTTGAAGACTATCAATCTAAAAAGAAGATTTTACACTAATCTCATTTGGTGGTGGCAATGAATATCAAATTAGAAAGATAAAAAGTGAGACCTACCAATAAGGAATTATGGACAATTTCAATGGATGAGCATGAGACAATCATAGATGCATTGCAAAAGAGAGAGGATGTAGATGGTACAGTAGGATGACTATATTTAAATCAAACACATGTAAGTTTTTTCTTTATTGTGCTATTTTTATATATGTACTTATATAATTAAATTGAATGTATGTGTGCATTGTCAATACCAAATTAGAGAACTTATATATACCTCTTATTCAGGTTTCAATTACATTTTATGCAAATTTAAATATTTAAGGTGGATCAAACATCAACATCTTGTGCAATTACACATAGTGAGTGCATACATTACACATATTTGCATAATTCAGATAGCTCATATCAATTTATGCTTTTATTAACACATGTTTTTGTTTTACAATTTTATTTTGCAGGACCTCATTTGAAGAAATATGTTCACTTCTATTTATGTCATTCACATCATCTTACATATATTGTGAAACATGTTGTAAACATTTAAAAATAGGAGTTCACTTCTATTTGAAATTTAAAGGTGTGCACTTGATATTAAAAATTAATTGTCGATTCAAGTAATGACCTATTTTTTTCCATTACTTTTACATTCAAACATGTTTAAATTAATGTTTCTATATAAATTATTAAAATTATTTTTCATGTACCATTTAATTACAAAATATGTCACAACAAAGAAAATGGTTCATACTTACAACATGATAACATAATAATCTATATTGCATACACTAGCATGATAAAAAGTCGTAAAAATATAGTACATGGTCTAACATGTCATAACATCATCTATGAAGTCAAAAAATACATATAATACAGTTAATTGTCCTAATACAAAGTGTATCAAAATAAACAATAAGTGTCATAAAAACACAATCTAAAGGTGCCAAAATACCTAATCTATCTGATCTGTAGTCTTCTTAATTCCACACAAAGAGAACTCAGATGGATCATCTTGTGTAACATGAGGTGTCTCATCATGTGGGAAACCTTGTGGGGCATTGTCTGTCACATCCTGAGAAGACAATATGTATGTGCTTAATTGAAATGGGTTTCAAAATCTAGTTTGCAAATAAATTAAATATTTAGTGCATAATAAAAATAATATCACGTGAGATGGGTGTCCCTCTATAACAGGAGGAGGTGCACTATCAAAGCTACCAAATGCGGTAGTGATGAGGTCTTGAATTTACAATACATTAATTTTTTTATTTGATAAAGATCATAATGAACTATGTATGTACATAAATCACAATACTAACCTCAAAGGATGATGTTTGTACCTCCATCTGGCTTAGTCCCATAGTCTCAACAACACTCATGGTAACATAGTCCTAAAATTATGGATACATAAACCTTCAGTCAAAATTATATGTACATGAATTACAAATTACATAATTTACACTAATTTTTTTTGAAATAAAAAACATATATATCATACTTGAGTAGTAGCCAGTATCACAAATGTGTCTACAAATATGCTACCATGTCTCAAATGGTCAAAAGATGGAGTCAAAAATAAATTATACTAAGGCCTATATGGATAAGTACAATCCATCTCCTATTTGTAGAACCAAAATACATAAAATTATACATGAATCAAAGTTGAAGATAAGTTAATTACAAAAATGTATACATAAAAATAGTACAAATTATTTTTCTTCAAAAGTTCATACTGTAAGTATTTGAAGCTATGCCTCAGTGGTCGATGGCTCAGGACTTGTACAAACATCAAACTGTGTAACATACAACAATCCCTACAAAATAAAAGAAAATGAACATTTGAACACATATTATTAAATTCAAGTTTGAATGTTCATTATTTATAGTGTAATTCAAAGTTCATACCATATGAGGGATGCCAACGTTTGTAGATATCAAAAAAAGACTATACTACCTCCTAGGAGGAATAGTATCATCCATATTCTATTATTTGAAAATCAACATACATTATACTACTCTAGTGGCCTCTACATATACCTCCACAACTGGTACAAATGTGTCAAAGTGGAAAAATATTTGTTGCTTGCATCCATTGCTCTACTAAATTGCTCGAAAGGGCATGCAATGAAGTAAGAGCAAATGACATTGCTCGATGATGGTGAGGTGCTAGGATAATTGGTGCATGAAAAGGTACAAGAGACTGAAGATGTATGTGATTCCTCGTATTATTGTTCTGCTTTGCCCCAGGCCTATCCTAAGGCATCCCTCCACCAACCCCCTAAAATGATCTAATACCAAAATAATTGGGTTTCAAACCCAATTCAAAATCATCCCAAAGCTTATTAAGAAAGTAGTTGGGCACCTCATGATTTGCATGTGGTGGATGGTCAAATACCATCCACCATCACTCCCAAAAGTGTGCTGATATACACAGATGCATGCACCATCTAATAGAAATGTGAAGATTCTTATTGCTAATCTCAAGACCCATTTTAGGGTTTACAAAATATCTTTTAAAATATCCTTTATTTAATTTGAGCTAATGGACCTCTCTATAGGATAGGCCATTAGAATATAAGGCACACATGTTTTGCCTCCATAATCCAAAACTATCAATGTCACTATCCAAATGCTCGATAGAGTGTATAACACCTTGCATACTATTTGCAAGGCAAAGTAGTTTGGGGGGGGGGGGGGTGAGCCTTGCGCCTAATGACCTATGAATAACATGTATGAGGTTGTGAAGGTTGTTCCTCATGCTCTCCCTTAGATCCTTTTTGATAGGTGCTAGAGGAGGACTAGGTGGTCATTGAGGTGGGGGTAGAGATGGAGGTGGAGATGGAGGGGGTGGGGGCATGGGTGGGGGTGAGGGTGGGGGCGAGGGAGAGGGTGGGGGTGCGTCCATCAAATATAATATGCATTTATGTTTAAACAACATAAAAAATCACAAAGTTACTATTTAATAAAATAAATCTAAAATATGAATTATATAAACATGTACATCTTTAAAGTTAAGGCTAAGGCTAATTGAACATAAATAAGTAAACTTTAATGTTAAGACTAATTGAACATTATACCAAATTTAAGCCTAATCATAAAATAATACTCCAAAAAACTATTAATTAATCAACTAGGATTAGGATTTAACATAAATAATTATATAATGGTTTACATTTTAGGATCACATGTTAGGTTTAAGGATTATGATTTTTAATTATGGTTAAGTTTGGGATAATTAAGTTTATAGTAATTTAGATTTTATCATTTAGGGCAATTATTGAGAAATTAGGGTCTACCATTTATAATCATGGTTTCACATTTAAAATTAGGGCTAGGGTAAAGATTATGGTATGGGTTTACATCATTAAATTAGAAATATGATTAGGATTATGGTATGTATTTTCTATGAAATTTAATATGTGTGTTTAACATTTATATTTCAATGTTTAGGATTATGCTTTAAAGAATTTACAATTAAAGTTCAATATTAAAATAATTAGGATTTAACATAAATAAGATTGTGGTTTGGGTTAGGATTTAGGGTTATCCATTTAGAATTAGGGTAGAGTAATTAACATTATGATTGGGGCACAAAATATAAGATTTAGGATTATGGAGCCTATTATTTCAAGGCTTATCATTTCAGATTAGGCATTAGAATTTGGAATTATGGTTTAGGTTTAGATTTAGGATTGATGGATGATCTAATTTAGGATTATAGTTTAGCACTTTGAATTAGTGTCTAAAAATTAGGATTAGAATCAGGGTTTACATTTTAGGATCATGTGCTAGGTTTAAGGATTACAATTTTAATTATATGGTTAGGATTAAGATTACTTTCCATTATGGTTACTATTATGGTTACCTGGCTAGGGATCAAGTGTTAGGTTTAAGATGTGAAGTTACAATTAGAATTAGGGTTTAACATTTAGGATTAAGTTTATCATTTAAGAAATGGGTTGGGATACTTGTATTAGGGTTTCAAATTAATGAATAGGGTTAGGTTTCTTATTTTTAATTATATAATGGTTAAAACAAATTAATAAGTGTTAGGGTTAGGCTTAGAATTATGATGAGAGTGAAATTTTACATCAAGGTTAATACTATGTTTAGAGTTAGCGTGTAGTTGTATAAAAAAATATGGTCATTAAATTATTGAAAATGTTGTTGTAAAATTTATCTAACTAAAAAACGAAATGATAAATGTCCATATGATGATACATAATTTGGAGTATGAGATTTAAAATTACATTTCATTTGGAAGGGAAACATTACTTATTGAAAATCACAAATAGCCTTTGAGAGAGTCTACATTTATGTCATAATTAGGGCTAAGGTTGTGTTAAGGATTTGGTTACATGATTGTTTAGGATTAGAGTTTTAGTTAATGTTAGGATTAAAGAGTTGGGCTTACGATTAGAGTTACATGAATCTAGGATTTAGAGTTAAATTATGGTTTTAAGGTAAGGGAGTACATTAAATACTTAGTTTTATGTTTAAGATTTAGATTAAATTATTGTAAAGTTATGGTAAGGTTGAGGTTAGACTTAGGAATATAGTTAGTTTTACTTCTTTTTTTAATATGGTTTACAAACTAATTTACAATTAATTACTATTTAGTTGAAATAAATCTAAAACATCAATGTAATTACACATTTAAACAATCTAATTTACATCTATCTAATCATTCATCACTAAAACTTTTATTAAATACATTGAAACATCTAAAATAATAATTTTTAAATGAACATCTACTAAACAAAAATTAAAATGAACAGATACAATAATCTAAATAGAAAACTATTAACAATGGAAATTTACAATTTTACATATTAAAAACTATTAAACATGAAAAAAATGTAATAAATTGACAAAATTATAAAGTATAAAACTGAAACCAATGAAATAAAATACTAGAAAACAAAGTAAAATACTTGGTATACTGAAAAACAATAGCAGGGGGTCAATAGAAATCCAAAAATGAGCTCCTGTTTATAAGCTTAAATTGGGCTTCCATTTCTAATGGCAATGAAAATGAGTGAAAACCCCATAAAAAGTGGGTTTTATAATTTTTAGAAATCGAGTACCTCATTTTTAATGAGTGCCCAAGAATATGGATTGGGCATACGAACCATAACAAGTACCCAATTTGTTAAAATTGGGTACCCATTTTTGAAGAGGTCCATTCTGCAGAATTGACTTTCACGAAATTGTGACCCAACTTTGTGCATTCACCCCATTATAAAGCACCTTGGGGGCTTTCATGTTGGCCATATTCATTGTCTTCCTTTTTCAAGTGAGTGTTCCTTCCATTTCATTAGCCTCATGATATGTCGATGACATGTGCCATTATAGGTGTTTGAACTCCTTTTGCACTCTTGATGTTTCCGATTCTTCTTTCTGTAGGAGATATTACATTCAGTCTCAGTGTTCCCATCTTATCAATTAGCATTATAAGGGGGTTATGTTGGTTCTATTACTTTATTGGTTCGATGGAGTGAGCTATGTATTCAGTATTGGATCCTATGTACTAGGCGATTGTAATGGCTAGATACCTTTGCATTTTGGTGAGATGGATCACCATATAAACATTCTTTCATTCCTATTTTTGGAGGCCATGAATATACCTTTCATCTTCAATTGATCAGCTCTTTAGACTTAGTCTTCTCTACCTGGTCATATTCTATATAGTGGAGGTTCTTTAGATCAGCAGTTTAGCAGTGCTTGCAGCTTCATGCTTCAATGGTGTTCTTCATGATCATCCTTTTGTTCCTATCTTCTAGAAAATTTTATTTCCATCTCTTTTTGGATTAGGGTTTTTCCCATGTGATTTTCTCTATTTCTCCTCTTTACAGAGATTTGGTTGTGCTTGGGTGCCTCATCAAGCCTTGTTGCCAAGACCCAATTTTGCGTTCAGCCATAGTTTCTAGGTTTTTAGCTACTCCCTAAGTTTATCTTAAAGGGGGGTGTTAGGGTAATAGGATATTGTCATATTAATTAAATCATTTTGATTTAATTATTAAGTCATTTATTATCTCTAGTTTACTTAAGCTAAACTTTAAGCATATAATAATTAATTATTTTATTAATTATTAGTGTGCAACCTAGGTTTTACTTGTTAGGGTTTTGATATCCTTTTATAAGAATTGATCTCTTTGTAATTTTATTCAATCACTTTTTATAATAGAAATATCTCTTTTTTCTCATCAAGAATGTCTCATCTGTGGGTCTGGGAATACCATTCTCCATAGCTTTTGCTTCTCTCTTTCTGTGACAAGTGTTTGCATGTAGGTGATTCTTGGGAGCTGTGAGGTTGATCTTTAATCAACTTCAACATTTTTGACTAGTTTCTCTTCTCCTTTGCATAGGTGAAGATGAATTTCATTTCCTTCTTTTTGGTTATTTAATGCTTAGATTAGGTTTTGGTATTGTTGAATTTGGTTTGGGTCCATGTGGCTAGCCATCCTATTTTTAAAATAAAAATGTTCTTTTTTTATGATCACTAATTGTCCAAAAATGGTTTGGGTCTTAAGGGATGGACAAAAGTCCTTGTGATGGTTTGAGACTTCAGTGCCTTATCGTCCACCTTGCTGCTCTCAAAGTGGCATTTTGGAGATAATATTCAATTTTCCCATTTTGAAATGTCGTTGAGGATGGAAAAAATTATCCCCATAACATACTATGGATGGGAGTGGATCTAAAATTCTAGGGAACATGTTCTCATGAGGTAGTGGCTCCTTTGTTTTGCCGAAGTACTATTTACTATTTCACATGCCTTTTCCATATGGAAGGGATTGTAGCTACACTACAACCCTAGCTTTTATATTTTTTTAAGACAATGTTTGACTATATGGGTGTTGTTTGTACATTATTGGCTCTACTGCAACTTTGTCCTTAAGTGAGTAATGTGCAACCACTTATGTTTTAAAGACATAATTAAGCTCTATCTAATAATTTAATTATTATTTGTTATTATATTTGCATCATCTTTCCTTGCACAATAAGTTCTAACATTCTTGATTATTATAGGCCTTGGCATCTATTTTCTAACAAAAGTTTTTTATGCTAAATATTTTATTTAAATTTTGCATCCTCAAATCTTTTGACTAATTTTCAAATGCCTCATACTATACCAGAATGGAATCTAAACAAGTGATGGTGGAGGCTAGAGGCCAAATTGCTACAATTTCTTACCATTAATTAAAACAAACTATTACAAAGGTTATGTGAAAACTTACTTGCAAATATATCTTCTAGTAATAAAGATGGTAATAAGTGGATGAGTAGTGCATCCTCAAATATATGTGTACTCTTCTAGAATCTTAAAAACTAATGATTTAAGAGTTGGTGGGGCATATTATTGTTTTGATGATGTCATTTATAACAAAATTCTAAACCTTTGTAGTATACTAGTAAGAATCATGTTCATAATATCAAGAAAATTGATAAACATGGAGCTTTATCATGCCAATAAAGTGATCAACAATAACATTTATTGCACATTGATACTTTATGAGAGATGATGTGGTGTATCCATAAAAAATCCCACTTAATCTTGTGTCCTTTGGGTTCAAAGTCAATGTCACTATTGATGTCCTCTGAATTTAATTGTTTGATGTGGCATCAATATGGTTTTTTTTATGAAAATTACAATCTTGAAAGTTATTGCCATCTACTAGGTGGAGAGAATAATATGATTCCATTCACAACCTTTACTTAATGTTAACAATTTTAACTGTGTCTTAAGAAAGAGAAGTCAAGGTTGAGCTTCTTGGAAACAACATAGGTATATTTCCTTGGTTTTGATTTTGTTATCTGACATAGGGTGCTCCAGTAGGTACTGGATTGTTATTCACTCTTAGATATGGAGGCGTCAGTTGCAATGTGGGAGGAATCCCATCAGTCATGGGTTCCCTCTAGTTCCGCAAGTTGTAAGTATTTCAATTGTCATTCTAAAAAGTGAACATCACTTCTGGTTGAGGATCTGATTCTTCACCGAATGGAAAGATACATTCTTTGTTGACTTTTTCTTCCATTCCCAAATTCTATGGGGAATCATAAGATTTCAATAGAATATTACTGAACTACATAGGGGGCTCATTGTTATTTCCTTGTGAATACTTTCATTGTTCGAATGAGTGTCCCATTGTCAATTATGTCTTTGGAAACCGTTGTTGCAATCTAGAGGACTGAAATTGTTCCCTGCATTATTATTTCCATTGAAATTCATGTTGTAATTCTAACCATAGTTATTGTTGTTGTTGTAAGGGCTTGCATTCAATCTTTGAAAGTTGTTATTCTACCCTTGTGACAAACTCAAATGGTTTATCTCGTATGTAATCTAAGACATGGTCTTCTTCATTTGACCAATCTCAGTTGTAACATTATTTTCTACTTCAGCAGATGTTGTTTCCTTTTTCTCAAAGAAAGAAACTTTTGGAGGTTCATATCCTAGATAGGTTATGGCTAGAATGGACATGATTGGTGCCTATTGTAGTGGAACTAGAGTTAGTGGAATGAATTGACTAGTCATCACTTGTGTTTCAATAGGATAAGTTGGTACTATCATTCTAGCTTGAGTCAGAACCATCAATCCACCTCCATTATGATTCATGTGTTTAGTAAAGGTAATTATTTCTTCAAACACTTTGTCCAAGATATCAATGTTTGCAGGAGGAAGTCTCCTTAGGAAGATAGTAGTGAGGTGGTCCATAACATTAAGATAAATCTAGAATGCGACTTTAACTAGTATGGTGTAGGGTGTTTCCAACTTTTGGTATGCCGTGTGAAAGTGGTGATTGAAAGGTGAAATGGTCTCTGCTGGATCCCTCTTGATTTATATGAATTGATGATGTATCATAGTTGGGTTGATGAATCTTTTGAATTGATCAAGTAACAATTTTTCAAAGGTTGCCCATTTTTGGATACATCCTGGTGGAAAATTCATGTACTATTTGAAGGCAACTTCTCCCAATGTTTATGCTAATAAGTGGAGGACTACATTCTCTTGTTGAATCCATTTTCAATTGCATATTTCTTTGAAGACCTTGATATGATCCTCAGTTGTTTGTGTTTCTCCATAGATGAACCTTGGGAAAAATTTCTCAAGATTCTTGGGAAGGTCATTGAGTGCACCTTGCAAGTTGATTGGTGAATCTACTCTATTTGCAAAGAAGGCCATTAGTGGAGGATTAGGTGGGACAATAGGTGGAGGTAGGTTCAAAGGTGGAACTTAAGAAGATGATGAAATTTGGAATGGAAGTGGTAGAATTCTTGGTAGTCCCTTATTGCTATGAGGCTTGTGAAAATGAGTGAGTTCTTTGAAGTTATTGATTGAGGAATCAATCCTAACATCTCATTTTGAGCTATTAAATTTGAGGATTCATAATTATTAAGAATTTCAGTATAGTATTTAACATAAAATTTTGCTATCTGACAGGGGTTTACATTACCCTACCTACATGATCCTTGATTTTAACTATTCCATTTATATTCCTTCTATTGACAGTACTATTATGAATTGATTTTTGTATTCCTAACTCCTTCTAACAACTAGGTTTCCCTTGATTTTTGTTTCCAAAATATTTCTTCTTTTATTAGAATAATTTCTCGTTTAGCCAAAAGCTCTTTTTCTTTGGTAAATTTATCATTGTCTATTCCTCCCTTGATAAATTCTTCATTTAAATTTCTTAAATCCTCTTAATTCTCTAATTTATCTTTAAAAATGTTATTAAAGTGTTCTTTATTCCATTTAAAAAAATTTCCTTTTGAAGATTTTAGTTTTGATATAAAATAGAACATTTGTGATCCCTCAAAATCCTCTTCATTCCACCATTGCCTAATGTTATTAAAAAAATCTTTGTATAAAAATCACATTTTTTCACATTTAAAAATAATTCTTAATGGTTTATGTGGTTCACCTATTTCTAGCATAATCGGGTAAGGATCAGATCCCACAGTAGGAAGAATGATTGTACCAAAAGGGTGATTAAAAGAAATTAAGTTTCCTTTGAATTTAAATCTTGTGGGTCTTTCTAAGTTTTGTTGTCTATTAGTGTCAAAG
This sequence comes from Cupressus sempervirens, assembly GCA_028749045.1. Taxonomy (NCBI): domain Eukaryota; kingdom Viridiplantae; phylum Streptophyta; class Pinopsida; order Cupressales; family Cupressaceae; genus Cupressus; species Cupressus sempervirens. Next base: position 393,194,860 of record CM053788.1, on the reverse strand, counting down.
ACTTAGTCATATAAGCTAGAGTCATTCGGTCATCACTGTAATTGAGTAATGTAAAGACTTGTAAATAATCATGTGTATGCCAAGCTCTATACAAGCATGTTGAGATGTCATTTTGTACGATGTTGAACGATAGGGATCTTTTCAAATCCCTCTCTTGAAAAGTCAATCAAGGACCAACTCCAAGGTTTTGGGTGAGTTTTTCAACTGAATGGGTAACTCAATTGAAGATAAATGTGTATGTTCATGAGGAGGCCTTTGCTAGTTCTAACCAATCTACACATTCTATTGTTGTTTGAAATATAACCACAAAAGAGATATTTTTGTATTTTTATTTTTTATGATGAATGCAATTTATCGATGCAACTATTGAATTCCTATTTTAACCAAGCATTTGAAAATAAAATAAAAAAGATAGAGTAGCAAAAGATTAAAGAAAATTGCTAAAAGGGAAATTCCTAAAGAACATAAACTAAGGTAACAACATGTCTACGAATTAAATTATCAAAAGGATTTGGTAGGAAACTGCTGAAATCAAGAAAATTGCTTCCTCAACTCTATTGATGTGATCATCGATGGGAACTTCAATAATAATCAAAATATATTTAATGCTTCATCAAATTGCGAGGCCACGAAAAGTGTTCTCATGCAAGAAAAGACACTATGCAAGAACAAAGATGATCATTTCTCCAATTCGTCACAATAATGAAACTCATTAACACAAGGAAAACACCATAACTAAAAGATCAGACAATCATAACAACATAATAAAACCATTGGCTCCATTATTATTCATGAACATGCATTCACAAAAATAACACACTCTAACAAAAATAACTACACTCAGAACGAGAGCATCAATATCATATATTATTGCATCAAAATAATGGCCTAGAGTACAAATTACATCCATGTATTTATAAGAAATAATCTCCTCCCTTTGTGTTTGGAGTGAGAGCTCTTAAACTTATTCTAAAAACTAATAAAATGAATTTAATTATTTACAAACTGACTCTCTAAATGGTGCTAAGTAAGTATCCACCCTTGTTTATATCTATTAATGGGTGCATGAGTCTTTACATGACTTAAAATAATGAAAGAATAAGAATATAAGAAGAAGGAAGTTGTGAGATGATCTGGAAGTCTCTAGAAGCTCTAAAAATGGGATCTTATCCTTCTTAGGCATTTTTGGGAGTTGAACTACCGCAAAAATGTGTTTCTGGTGCATGAAATGCTCTAAATTAGAAACTAGTAGTTAACTGTCGGCGCACTATTTCTTCTTCAAAAATATCAACACACGTAATGAAGAAGTTACCAACGGAGGAATGGACAATGATAAATTTATCAAAGAAAAAGAGCTTTTGGCTAAACAAGAAATTATTCTAATAAAAGAAGAAATATTCTGGAAACAAAAATCAAAAGAAACTTGGTCGTTAGAAGGAGATAGAAATACAAAAATAAATTCATAATAGTACTATCAATAGAATGAATATAAATAGAATAGTAAAAATCAAGGATCATGTAGGCAGGGTAATGGAAACCCCTATCAGGTAGCAAAATTTTATGTTAAATATTATACTAAAATTCTTAATAATTATGAATCCTCAAATTTAATAGCTTAGAACAAGATGTTAGGATTGATTCTTAAATCAATAACTTCAAAAAAAAAAAAAACCTTAAATACAAAATTTATAATAGAAGAAATTAAAGAGACCCATTTTCAACTTAATCCGGATAAATCTCTGGGACCAGATGGATTTCATGCTTTTTCCTTTCAAAAGTGTTGGTACATCATAGGAGATGATCATTGGAAAGAAATTGAGACAACTAGGAATCTTGGATCTCTTTTGACATAAATTAAGAATACCTTCTGAGCTTTAATTCCAAAGAAGTTAGACTATGAGGATCCAGGAGATTTTAGGCACATAGCTTTATGTAATACAATTTATAAGATTATCTCAAAAGTGTTAGCCAATAGACTTTAAAAAGTCCCAAAATGCATTTCATAGGAACAAATAGGTTTTGTTCCCAATAAGTCAATCTTTGGTGGTATTGTCATTATTGAGGAATTAATTCACACTGTACAATCAAATAAGGAATAGTGTATGCTAATGAAATTAGATATTCAAAAGGCCTATGATAAAGTAGATTGGAGATTTCTCTATAAAACTCTTGAATCTTTTGGATTCTATTATCAATGGATCAACTTAATATACAATTATATTTTGACTTCAAAAATACCCCTTCTTATAAATGGAACACCTGAAGGATTTTTTAGTATTTCTAAAGGGATTGGACAAGGGGAACCTATTTCACCTTTCCTCTTTATAATTATGGCAAAAAAATTTTGCAGAGCAACAGTAAAGTCTTAAGCTAAAAGGAAGATAAGAGATATTACAATTACTGAAGAAGTTACAAAAATATCTCATCAACAATTTGTGGATGATACAATTTTACCAAGAGAAAGTACCAAGGAAGAAACTCAAAATTTTAAACAAATAATAAAAAGTTACATAAAAGCTTCAAGAAAAAAAGTAAATGACAAAAAGTTTAAAAAAAAATCTTCATTCATACAAAAGAGGAAGTGAAAGGAGACATCTATAGAATAATGGGATATAAAAAAGAAACCTTCCCTTGTAAATATCTTGGGATTCAACTTGAAAAGGGTATTAAAGAAGGTAAATCTTGGGACGTGATTATAGAAAAATTAGATTAAAAATGGGAAGTTGGAAAGGAAAATGGTTACTAAAGCTAGAAGAATGACTATGATCAAAATAGTTCTTTCAGCTATTCCTATATATCATGTCATGTCTACCACTACCCAAACATGTTAAAAGGAAATTAGACTCCAAACTTTAAAAAAAATCTTCAAGTAAGGAACTAAAGAAAAGATAAAATGATCTCTAATAAAATGTGATAAAATTTGTAGACCTAAAGAGTATGGAGGCTTAGGAATTAAAAACTTGAGTTAGAGAAATGAAGCGTTAGGGGCTAAATTATATGGAGAATGTTCAAACAACATAATAGTAAATGGGCCAAAATTTTGTATCATAAATATTTAAATAGAAGTAATCCTTTATCTTTGTTTAGAACAATAAATCTACCAAAAGGATCAAGAATTTGGAACTTTATGTTAAGTTATCATCCTTTAATAGCTAAAAACCTAACATGGGATATTGGTTTAGGATAGGAAGCTTTATTTTAGGAGGAATCTTGGGATGGGCTTCCTTATCTTGATAATGAAAATCTACCATTAAACATAAAACATATCCTAAAAAATCTATGGGGTAAGCATGTGAGAAATTGCATAATTAAAATAAGCAATAATCAATATGGAGAATGGAAATGGAAATCTTTATATGAAACCCCTCTATCAATTAAGGAGGAACACACATTTAACCAAATTTTAAATAAAATACAAATAAATCATAAAGAAAGGGAAGATAAACTAATTTGGGGAGTATCGAAAGATTGAAAGTATAAAGTTAAATTAGGGTATGAAAAGATAATAAATTCTAAACAATGGAATAAGATTGATATTCCTCTAAATTTATGTTGGGATGCGGTATGTCTTCCAAAGGAAGGCATCTTCCTTTGGAAATTTCTTCAAAGGAAAATTCTAACAGAAGATAGGTTTACTAAAATGAGTTTTGAAGGACCGTCAAGGTATCCTATTAGCGAAAAAAGAATCTGAAACTATTAAACATTGGTTATGTAAGAAATTAAACTAAAATTTTATATTTCCTAAAAATATCTTAAACTTTTTACGTTTTTGGCCAAAATGTGGTAGTTCTAATGTTTATAATAATCTGTGGGAAATATCCCCATCTATTCTTCTATTGGAAATATGCAAAGAAAGGAACAATTTTATTATTATTGTAATACAAAGATGGATCTAACATCCTTCTTTAATAAATTAGAGGTGTGCATAACTGAGGTAGCCAATAATAATCTCATAAATTTATATGAGGAAGGATCCTTTTTAAATTGAATGCATAAACATGGAAAATATGGTTTAATCTAATAATCCTCTAATGATTTATAGTAAAAAAAATAAAATTTATAGGAAAGAATGTAAATGGGAACCTCCTCCTATAGGATGGTCAAAGTTAAATTTTGATGGGGCTTCTAGAGGTAATCCAGGATCAACAAACCTAGGATGTAAAATTTATTCAAATAAGGGACTATGTCTAATTAAATATTCCAAACCCTTAGGATTAATGTCTAACAATCTAGCAAAATTAAAATCCCTGATAGAAGGCTTAAGACTTAGTCAAGATATCAAAATTAAGAAACTAATTATAGAGGGAGATTCAAAAATTATCTTAAATGTCTTAACAAAATGGAAACCTCTAATTGGATCCTAAATTCTAAACTTGAGTATGCCTTAAATATAGTCGATAATTTCAAAGAAACAATCATCAAACATATTTATAGAGAAGGTAATAAAGAAGCAGATAACCTTGCTAATAAAGGAGTGGATGGAGAAGAGATATCAATAATATAAAATTGATATGTTAACTATTAGATAGACAATTGTGCTTAGATAGTAATACTTGTAGAGGGAAAAATAATTATTTGGGATATAATCTGATAAAAATTATATATAGATGTTCTAAAATAATCAAAAGAAAAATAAAATAAAATATGTATAATCAAAATAATTTTCTAAAGCATATTTTGATTGTATAATAGATTAGAAAATGTTGACTTGTATTTGATAATGTATTAATCAAATTTCTAACAACTTTATCTTAGCTTATTTAATTTTGATAGGTACTTCAATTAGGATATCAAAAAAGTAGAAATACAAAAATGGAAGTTAAAAAGTTGACATTAAATGATTAAATTAGTTAAGCTTTAATCCAAGATAATTATCCATCTCTAATCTTAGATACCTTAGAAAACTAGATATCAAATTTATTTCTAACTTTGGGTCTAAAGGCCTTTTACCTATCAATGAAAATTTTTAAGTTACCAATTATATATATATATATATACAAAATTTCATATTTTTAATATTTAGTAAATAATCACATTTACTTAGTATCAAATATATCAAACAATAATAGTGAAACATTATTTATTATAATTAATATTAAATTAAATATTAGTATTTACTAAATATTAGAAAATATAACTAAGTATTATGAATATTAAAAAATTGCATTTAGTTTTTTAATAAAATAAGATGCACTCATGAGCCTTATTGAGTTCACTTGGACATGAGGAGGGGAATCTTTTGGGACTTTTGGTCCTATTTGTAGTCAAAAGAGGAAAAAATATTTTTCTCACATACACTCAAAGTTCATTTTTTACTAGTTAATATTCATTTTTTACTGGTTGGATGTTGACAAATTTAGACTGAAGTTTGTTTAAGATCATTTTCAGTTGATGGAGATTTTTTTTATTTTCTTCATCAAATATGGGCTACTTTAGTGTTATTCTTGGTAGTTCAAGAAGAAATTTAGGCTAGTTTCATCTTCTAAATCAGTTTGGAGGCCCTTTGGAGTAGTTAACTACATGTTACTATCAGTTAGACTATTGATTTTTTAGTTTTATTTATTCATTCATGTTCAGGATTTTGAGCCTTTTTCAATGCTTTTGGGGAAATTTGAGTGAGCTTTCAGTTGCACTCATTTGGCATATAATTTTGATGGAGTTGGTTTCTAGTTTGGTGAAGTTTTCTACTTTATTTTCATTCATTATTTCTTCTATCTGAGTTAGAATTTTTGGTCTATATATTGTATATTCACCTCATTATTAGGACTCTTCCTTTTGCCATATATTTCATACATTACAAACTTATGGCTAATTGTAGGAGTACCTTGTAGCAGATTTTTTTTTTGTCAGAATATTTTGAAAGATAGGATGTAGAGGTGGCGGGGGGGGTGCAATGAATCAATATCGTCTAAAAAATATTTAGCCTTAAACAAATTTGGTATATTCCCCTTTACTTATGTAACTTGGTAATCACATAACATTTACTACAATGTTTGTAAATGAAAGTAATGTAACATGCATCAACCATAATTTCATAAACATAAAATCATAAAACATAACACAATCATTTGCTCATGTAGAAACCCTTGGTTAGAGGGAAAATTGTATTGGAGATGATGTTAGAATATTTAGATAAACCAAGAGGGGGATGAATCATTTATCCAAGGTTCAGATGTACCAATTGAACAAATAATCACTTCAACAACTTTAGATCTTATCATTCTATAGCTCGGTCTCTACAATCAACTTTTAGTAACATCAACTAGTTGTCCACTATCCTAAATGTAAAAATTAATTAGTAGAACACCATAAATAACATCCACACAATTTTGACACTAGGGTTTAACATGCAAACCCAATTTGGGAAAACCCACCAGCAACATGTCATCAATTTTCACTCTTTTGAAGTGAGATGTACACTCAAAAGGTGTCACACTCTAAACCCTTCTATCCAAGTGATTCCATGAGTTTGGAATGCTTGGATGCTAGCTTAGAGCTCCCTATCCACAGAGTGCAAGAAAGCATGTTTCAAGCATATGAAGGCTCTTTGCTGAGCTTTAGAGATAGCTTTCTTGCTAGCAAACCATGCAATGAGAGGTTCTTTGAGACAAGAGCAAGAATGCAAGAGTCCATAATGAATTCCTCAAATATGCAATGCAAATATGGATTAAACTAGTATGAATATGCAAAATGCAACTATGTTGATAACAATAAAAGTGTTGCAAATCCAACTATGTTAAGTTGTGTGAACTAGATTATAGCAAAAGATAAACTAAGCTACATGCAAGTACACTAAAATGCTATAAAATTATAGAATGTAGACAAGAAATGGAAGTTCTCTAGAAAATCTCTCAAGAATTTCAATGGTAAACCTACAACATAACAAGTACAACTTTTAAAGTTGTACGGATGGTAGAGATCAAGATCAAGATGATGGAAGATCAAGGGTGGAGTTTGAAAATATGATTGATCCATGTGCACACACAAGTCAACCAATAAATAAAGAGTTGACTTTGCATGTGAGACAAAAAGAGTATGTTCCTTTAATTTACAAAATACAAATAATGTTTTATGTGTGCACATTGAGTGGGTTAGAAGAAAGGGGGCTTTTATTTAATTAAAAGGGGACACATTATTTTAATCAAATAATGAACTTAGGATAGTATAGTCAAAACTATAAGATATAATCAAATTAATTGATATTTAGCAATTTGGTCTAGGTAAATGATTAATTAATTTAGCCAAAATATTGAGAAGGGGGCTAATAGTCTAGATGACCATTTTTGGGTGATTACATTTTACCCTCTTTGACTAATGTGTGATTGGTCTTGGAACACATTACATCAAAGAAAATAGAAGCCAAGTAGGAAAAAATAGAGATTTCTAATTTCGAAGAATGAAATGCAAAAAGAGATGGAAAATCCTGAATGTGCAACCTGATAGCAATAGTACTGAACACTTAGGAAAGAGACAATGTCAGCACTAAAGAAGAATATTAACACCAAGCAAAGAAAATAGGTTGAGAGAAAATGAAAAAGATCAAGCACATGTTCCCAAGAAGTAGATAGTTGTAGCAAGCGATGATAGAGTATTTTTGCCTCTCCGGGATCGAAATTGAAATGAGGTAAGGGGAGTGCAGAAATGAGCTAGATATGAGAAAATTGAGATATAACAAAATCCCCGATGACAGATATATGATTATAACCAAAGAGTGACCATAAGGAAATGATAGAATGCCCCAGTTTGACCAGAGTTGACCACAAAGGATAAAGCATAAAAATTAGGTAAATTAAAGTAGATATGAAGTATAGAAATGATGAAGACATGAAGAAATGAAGATGCCCCAGCAAGATTTGAAGATTAGGCCTCAAGAGGTCAGTTAAGTGCATAGAAGAAGGTAGAATTTTAAAATACAATTTTGACTATCAAGATGAATTAAAACTTTGATTTCAATCCCAAAAATGGATCTAGGACATCAAAATTAGCCAAGGGTGCAATTTTTGTAGAATTTTGAGGAATTTGAAAAATGGGTCAAAATTAGGTCAGAAGGCTATATAAGGAGTCCAAGTGTCATTTTCAAATCATTTTGTCTTTTGTAAATTTAGAGAGCTTAGAGTGGTTTAGATAGAGAAACATGGTGTTGGAAAACATTTTGACCCATCGATATTGTTTTGAGTGCAACCAGTTGCATAATTGGCCTCTTGGCTATGAGGCGTTGATAAGTCATCAATTTTTTTTGCTTTTAATGCACTTATGAGCATTTTTCACATGTTTTAAGGTTTTTAATACATAATATCATGCAATATTTCAAAAGTATTGCATGAGTACTTTGAAAAATATTGTATGATATTTTGCATAAAAAATGTATCGCACCATTTGGAAAACTTTGTCATATCAACTATACCCAAATCTCACGCAAACTGTTGTGAAATATCGCCTGTGCAAAAAGTATCACCCAAGTATAGTAAAAAAGTGTTGTGTGATACTTTATCAGCAAAAAATATTGCCTACATATAACAAGAAGTATTGGACAACCTTTTTATTGAACATTTTGAATTAGATTTTGTATTTTTTTATTATTTCTTTGTGTTGTTGATACTTGCTTGACCTTGGTTTGCAGATGGTGTTTTTGACACTTCACATTAGGGCCCCCAAAATGGTGGGGTTGCATGTTTTAGATCAGCTGCCATAATGAGTATGGGGCTGAAGTAGGTTACACTAATGCCCCACATACGGGCAGACCTATTGGTCTTAGATTGGTTTTGACAATTGAGTTTTAATACACTTAACCAATTTTCATATAAAAGCTGAGTACACTATATATGCCAAGCCACAGTATGTGCCAAGCAAAAATTCCAATAGGTGTCGAGTGACTTTAGGTGCCAAGTGATCTACATGTGCCGAGCAAGCTAGAATGCTACATGTGTTGAGCAAGACAAAATGCTACATGTGTCAAGCAAGCTAGAATGCTACATGTGTCGAGAAAGCCAGCATGCTACATGTGCTAAGAAAGCTAGAATGCTACATGTGTCGAGCAAGCCAGAATCATACATGTGCCAAGCACCAGTAATCCAGTTTGTGTCAAGTAACACAGAATCAACACATGAGTTTGTGCCTTCACAAAAATAGATGCAAACCATTTTTGGATGAATATTGAAGGATTTTAGAGATAAGTTTGAATCTTTTCTTGTACCTATGCAATCAACATGTAGCCAATAAGAAAAGTGGAGATTGCATGCAACCAATAGGATAAATCCAAGGATTTGAGTAAGAAAAATTAGTTCGTGAATTCATTTCAAAACCTAAGTCTTTGAAGCTTTTATAAGAAGGCAAAGCCCCCTCGATTTGAAGTTGCTAAGAAGATGAATAATTGAGGTAAGTGAATTGCAGAATAGGGCAAGTAGCAGGGGTGTTAAAGACTTAGTGATTAGATCAGCATTGCATATTCAATTTATCAGAATAGAGAAAGGGCATTGAACATATATCAGATCTCAAATGATCAAGATTAGAGAGAGCAGATCAAGTGCCTGAATTCAGCAATCAAGGATTGTAAGCTATCAAGTTTATTAATCTAATACTCTCTAGCAATTGTATTAGAAAAAAAATCCTATGTTGATAGGTTAGCTTAATAGCTAGGTTGTAGAACCTTTGACAAGGTGATAATATCCTTTAATAGGGTGACACTTCATGTAAAGTGTTTGTAAATCCTTTAAATAGGTCACTATTGATATAGTGTAAAGCCTTCAACAGGGCAGGCCTTTAACAGGGTAGACCATCAGAAGTGGTCAAACATTATTACTGCAGTGATATTTTGTGGGTATCATCCCCACCCCAATTTTACCTTTTCATTTTGGAGGGCTTCTAGATTACCAAATTTGGTGTTATGTGTTTTGATGCATGTGTTTACTTTATGCTTAACTGATGTGTTTACATGCATGCAATTTATTTTTAGTTAAATTTTTTTAAGGTTAAAGTGTGATACTTCTAATTCACCCCCCTCTCAGAAGTATTCTCCCAATTTGATTATTCCAACAATTGGTATCAGAGCTGAGTTCTCACAAGAAGGAGTCTTACAGCTTGGAGAAAAGATTTAGAAATGGAAGTCTACAAACTTGGGAAGATCATAGAGAATTAGGCAATTGACATACAACTTGCTTTACATGCTTTGGAAGAAGCTAGAGGGGAACTAAGAAAATCCTTAAAGAGAAGAAAAGAGATTGCCATAGCTAAGAATGACACATAGTACAAGGAGATTAACACCTCAAATCTATTCTCAAATGGAGATTCTAAAGAGTTTGATGTAGCAATAGTAGATTTGATGGAGATGAATAGAGCTCAAGTAGAAGAAATCAAAATACTCAAGCTTGAACAAGAATCACAAGCCATGATGCTTTGTGAAGTACTTGAACAAAAGAAAAGAGCCATTGTAGACAAGGCTATGATAGAAGATGACAAAAGAAATCTTACCAATAGACTAGACAAAAAGATAATTGAGTTTGAAAGAATCTCTAACATGCAACTAGATACTTTAAGCCAACTGATGAATGCACATCATGAGCTGAATATGAAAGACATTGAGATCTCAACACTAAAGATGCAGAATGAGCAATTGCAAAATGACTTGAAAAGAGAAAAGGAAGTTGTAGAGAGCTTCAAAAAACCTAATGAGGCAATCAAGTACTTTAAGTAGCTACTGAAATCACCAAGGGCTAGTAGTGATACTTCAGGACTTGGTTACACCAGCACTGCACAAGGAGAATCATCCAAGACTGTAGAAGAAAGGAGTAACAAAGGTAAGAACACTAAACCTACTTGTAATTTCTATGGTAAAAAGGGACATACTTATTATGTATGTATGCGCAAGAATGCCCATCAACATGATAGGCCTAAGAATGCAAGTTATTGTCATAAGTAAAAAAAGCAAGGACATCAAGCACACAACTGCAAGACTAGGACTATCAGAACACCAAAATTTGAAGGTCACTGCTATAATTTCAAGAAGTATGGACATAGAGCATTTGAGTGTAGATCAAAGCCTATGTGGACATTAAATTAGGAAACAAGAGAAGGTAACCATGGTCATCACTACAATTGGGACTATAACACTAGGAATAGCTATCACTACAGTCAGGAATATGGACACATTCCTAAAAATTGCATAAGGACACATTTTAGAGGAAACTACAATAGATGGTTAAGCCAAACCACATGTTTTAGTTTCCTGAAGACTAGTCATATCAGCAAGAATTTCCCAACAAAATCAAAGGCACCCAAGTTAGAAGTCAACAAAGGAAAAGAAAAGGTAGATGTTGAACATATCAGAGGGAAAATGAACAAGACATGGAAGAAGAAAGATGAGGTTAGCACATCAAATGAAGGGATCATTTCACCTAATAGGTCAAGTGGTCACACTTCATCCAACTAAGCAAAAGAAGGCATAAGGGACTGATTTAAAAAGCTTTTTCATATATTAGTTCCTAAATAAGATAGCACTGAAAAGAAGAAAATAGCATTAGAAAAGATGCAAAGTTGAAATTCAAAGTTTTCACCAGTGTTGCCATGTTGTCCTTAGATATCGAGTAAATTTTTATATATGCTGAGCTAATAGTAGGAGTTGAGTGATTGGTCACAGTCGAGTTGGCAATAGGAGCCAACTAAAGAAGAAATCTAGTCAGAGCCAAGTGATGAAAAGCCAATGGAAGCCAAGTTATGTTGAAATCCTTAAGGAGCCGAGTGTACAACTGTATATGCACTAAGCATTTAATGATAGGTTCTGAAGGAGTATAAGGTCAAATTTTTTATCATTTCTTATCATTCAAATGCAGAGCAAGAATGAGAAGAGTTTATAAGGGATTAACAAATAACATTAAAGCTTTTGCATGGATTTCGACAAGATCAAGCACCCTTTTCGTCAATCTAAGGTATTCTTCAAGTGCCGAGTTGCGCAGTTATAAAGTTTTATATCTTTTAAAACCCTAGATTTACAAAATGGCATCCAATTCTAAAAACCCTAAGGAAAAGGAAGATTTTGAGGTTTAGTTAGTTAGTAATGAGGTTAAACAACCAGATTTTAGGCCAATTCCAGAGGTAGCATATAAGAATGACCCTATCGACGCACTCTCCATTATTCCACCCAAAGTCATGATGGTGCAGAATATGAAGAAGTATTACAATTGTAAGGTAGGAGTAATAGGAGACCTGGAGATTTTTCATGCATATGATAAACTGTGTGATAACAAAGTGTTGAAGGAAGAATTTCAAATAGTTGAGAAAAAGGGTTTAACCCATGCCCTAGTTTTCCCCATAGTTTTCAAAATAGAATAGATAAGAATTGTCCTAAGCAGAATACATAATGGTTTCTTATGGCTAGAAGGAGGACCCATCAAGATAATGAAGATAATCATGCATAGGGTTACATGTTTTCCAACCCTAGATTGGTACAAGACCTTATGAAGTGATTCCAAGGAAGCTATTGAAAAGAAAATTGGGGCTAAATGGAACAAAAGGGGCATGACTATTGATACTATCACAGATCCCCTTCTAGATTTTGCAGTGAGAGTGATATCTCACAAGTTCTATCAATCAAGCAAATTGAATATTTTTCCTTTCATTGTTGTGGATGTGGCTTACAAAATTGTCAAGAAAGATCATACATATGATCTAGCAGAATTGTTGTTACAGCAAATCATAGAGAATTTGGGAGCAATCAAAATATCAAAAGGTGCTCAGTGTAAGTTTGGATCAGCCCTAGCCTACATATTTTTCTATGTTTTGGAAGAATTTCCCTCTATTGGAAAATTTAATTGGAAATGAAACAATTTAGCTATTACTCAAATCAATGAGTACATTGAGCAAACAGGAGACAACTTTGAAGCTCAAATGGCAAGTTACTTTGAGGATTTCATGAAATCCATGAAGCAAAGACTAAGGATACCAATTTCCCTAGTGGAATAGTACATCAATGATATTTGTTTCTTAGTTGATATTGATTTTACTTATATCCAAGTAGAAGTTCTGAGGGTTAGATGGCTAGGCCCATTGGGATATGAGCTAGACATTGATGAAGCATTAGTAGCAATCATAGCATTGCTTGCAAAGGAAATTGATGAGACTGCCAAACCTTTTGGAACATATGATGTTGTGAAATCCAAGGTTGAAATGGAGTTGAATACAACCTCTGTGATAAAGAGGAAGGATAAACTAGTGAGGAAACTGAAGAGGAAATTTAAAGAAGGAATTGAAGGGGCTACTGAGGAAGAAGAAGAAGAAGAAGAGAGTGAAGAAGATGAATAGGGGCAAGGCCCACTGTAGATTACAAAAGGCTTAGGTGAGGATGAAGAAAACAAAGAAGGTGTCGAGGAAGAAGAAGTAGAGGAAGCGCCAGCTCAAGCCGAGCCCAAGAAGAGAAAGGTCAAAGCTTAGCCTAAAGCAAAGAAGGTTATAAAGACAATGCAAGCCAAGCCAACTATACCAGTAACAAGAGCCACCACAAGAGCCTCAACTCAAAAGGCCAAAGAATCTACATTGTTTTGTAATATTTCTACTTTACATGGATTTGCTCATCTTGCAGCAAAGACTGCCATCTAACATAAATCATTGGAAATTACTTTGGAGAATTGGGATGCAGCTCTCTAGATGATTATGGAGGTAAATAGTACATTTTTTGGAAAAATATGGTCTTAACCCTTAGTACCCTTTTACATCAATGTCAAAAAGAGGGAAATATAATAAAGGGGGAGAAAAAATAACAAGGGTAAAGACATAATGTGTAAATAGAAAGGGAGAGATATAATGCTTTGGGGGAGTTGTAAATAAGAATGGAAGGTAGTACAGAAAGTAGAAACAAGACAAAGGAAAAGAGTATCAGATACATCAGCATGAGACAAATTTAGCATAATAATTTTGGTTACAGGAATGGAAATGGCACATCAAGTCAGGGGGAGTTATAAGATTTTTGAGGTATATTGTTCTTTACAAAATTTTGAACAAGTTTTTGAAATTTTGTACATATGTCGAACAAGATTAAATGATGTAATCATAAGATCAAGTATAATTCTTAGTTAAGTGTTTTTGACACTCATGTCAAAGGGGGAGATTCTTGGTCTCAAATTGGTTTTGACAATTGAGTGTCAACACACTTAACCAATTTTCATATAAAACCCAAGTACACTATATATGCTAAGCCACAATATGTGCTAAGCCAAAATTCTAATAGGTGCCAAGTGACTTTAGGTGTTGAGTGATCTACATGTGCCAAGCAAGCCATAATGCTACATGTTCCTAGCAAGCTAGAATGCTACATGTGTTGAGCAAGCCAGAGTGCTACATGTGCCAAGCAAGCTAGAATGCCACATGTGTCGAGCAAGCCAAAATGCTACATGTGTTGAGAAAGCCAGAGTGCTACATTTGTCGAGCAAGCCAAAATGCTACATGTGTCGAGCAAGCTAGAATCATACATGTACCAAGCACCAATAGTCCAGTATGTGCCAAGTAACATAGAATCAACATATGAGTTTGTGCCTTCACAAAAATAGATGCAAACCATTTTTGGATGAATCTCGAAGGATTTTAGAGATAAGTTTGAATCTTTTCTTTTACCTATGCAATCAACATGCAACCAATAAGAAAAGTGGACTTTACATGCAACCAATATGATAAATCCAAGGATTCAAGCGAGAAAAATTAGTTCATGAATTCATTTTACACCCTACATCTTCGAAGCCTTTATAAGAAGGAAAAGACCCCTCAATTTGAAGTTGCTAAGTAGATGAATAATTGAGGTAAGTGAAATATAGAATAGGGCAAGCAACAGGGGTGTTAAAGACTTAGTGATTGGATCAACATTGTATATTCAGTTGATCAGAATAGAGCAAGGGCATTGAATAGATATCAGATCTCAAAGAATCAAGATCAAAGAGAGTAGATTAAGTGCCTAAATTCAGCAATCAAGGATTATAAGCTATCAAGTTTATTAATCTAATATTCTCTAGCAATTGTATTAGAAAGAAAATTCGATGTTGATAGGTTAGCTTAACAGCTAGGTTGTAGAACCTTTGACAAGGTGACAGTTCATGTAAAGTGTTTGTAAATCCTTTATAAAGGTCACTATTGATATAGTGTAAAGCCTTTAATGGGGTAGGCCTTTAACAGGACAGACCATCAGAAGTGGTCAAACATTATTGTTGCAGTGATATTTTGTGGGTATCATCCCCACCCCAGTTTTACCTTCTCATTTTGGAGGGCTTCTGGGTTATCAAATTTGGTGTTATGTGTTTTGATGCATGTGTTTACTTTATGCTTAACTGATATGTTTACATGCATGCAATTTATTTTTAGTTAAAATTTTTTAAGGTTAAAGTGTGATACTTCTAATTCACACCCCCCCCCCCCCACCCCCCCTCTTAGAAGTATTCTTCCCATTTGATTATTCCAACAAGACCATGGCTTGTTGACTGTGCTAGCTGATCAATGGCATTAGTGAGCACAACACCTTCCATCTAGAGGTGATGATCACTTTGGAGGATGTATATCACATCCTTTGAGTACCAAGTTATAGTGATTTGGCAAGTTCTATGTTTTATTTTTCTTTTGTGTTTTCAGGTTTTGATATCCATGTGAGGTATACTGATGTAAGATTTGTTATTTTTCATAGGGTTATTATGATTAGACCCCAATAGAGGGGTGAGCAACCATATAGGATATGTTTTATGATGTCACCATTTTAGACTGCCATTTGAGATGGGAGCGGCTTATAGATGAATATGGTGATGAGTACCCACTACAATGTCTACTGTGTTCATTGGTTTCCCAAGCTCTAGTTACTGATGGGATCTAAAAGGGCTTCCTATTGGGATGGGGTAGGTTGGTAGTAGATCTAATTGGGTGGCCCTGAAGGATAGCATGGGGACTAACAATCCTTGTAGATATGTATCATGAGCTACATGAGGTCATATATCATGAGGGACACTCTTGGGCATGTGGACTAGTGTTGGCTCAAATATGGACATGGGAGCACATTTTTTTCATCTAACCATGGGTGCAGCATAGAGAGAATAGCCAACCTTACATATTTAGATATAGAGGCTATGTACCATAGAAACATAGTGGAGCTCTGACATATCATCAGTGGGTTTTAGATGGCTCATATCCTTTGTATGGCAGCCATACCAATAGTGCCATAGATGGTTTGACTCTTGGGAACTAGAGTACTTGTGTTACAGTCAACCCCTAGTCGATAGACATGTAGATAGTGTTGAGCATTTTGTGATTAGCTAAGTATGGTGATAGTTTATGGAGTGGCAGGTGGTTTCAATGGAGACAAACACCTATGCATAGTACCATGGATAGGAGGCATAGGGTTGGCTTCCTATGCTAGATTATCACATAGCCCTCTAGGAGACAAAAACATTTGTGCAAGATCCTTGGGATTATAGGCCATAGGTAGTAGATGTAGGTGAAGATTCAACATATCTTTATGAGAGGTAGAAGCATTCATTGCCATGGTTTACTTAGTTGAATGCCCCACTCATAGAAACAAGGTAGGGGGAGATGGAGGAGATGGTGATAGAGGTAGAGGTAGAGGCAAACAAATGGAGGTCAGGGGTAGTTCCTGAGTTGGGAGGAGGTGGATGTAGGCCTAGTCCATGAGGGATGAGGAGGAAAAGAAAGAGAAACCACTAAGACAGTGGAGAGTGGAGCAAGTGGAGGTGTAGGTGGAGTAGCCAATTTGAGGTGATGATGAGCGAGATGTTGGGTTGTGGGCTATGGAGCCTAAGTTGTAGGTAGCACAGGTAGCTATTATAGTTCAAGACCAGAAACTCATAAATGAGTGAATGAGAGGGGATGAGCTCCATAGGGAGAGAGATGTTGCTAGGTGAGAGGTAGTGCAACATGGCGTACGAGTTGCATACTATTATGTTGCCTACAGAGGTGTGGTGTTGCCCAAGAAGGGACTTCCTGACTACTCAAAGTAGGCCAACAGATTGGAGGGTGCAGTACAATCATCAGATAGGAGAAAGACTCCTCCACTAGGGCCACCACCAATTACAAAGGGAGTGAGTTATTCTTAGGTCTAGGTTGATGCATCATGATAGTTTTTTATTGTACCCAATGTATTTTGAGATGGATATCCAAATTTTGGATCTCACATTGTATATGTATAGTGACACATTTTGATATATATGCGATATTGGATTTGATCGATAGCCTTGTGTACTTGTTTCCTTTTGATTGATGTTTCAACACTTTAAGTTTCCATGTGATATTTTAGTTTCTTGCTCATGTATGTGTTGTTTTATGCTTATGCTCATAGTTCTATCTCATGTATGAGGTTTTAGCTCTCATGTGTATGATTGTAGACTTATGTTTTTTAAAAATGTAACACTTGGATAAATTAGATGTGATGTTTAGATTAACCCCTTGTGATGACAGGATAGCAAAGAGGTGAAGTGAAAGATCGAAAACATGAAAAAAAATGATTAAGAAGAAAGCAAAGAAAGTATGGAAGTAGTTAGCTGACATGCCCAAAAAAGATGAAGAGAGAGCTCTCCCCATATGTAGAAATGCAAGACTAAGTTAGAAAATGAACTTACCAGAAAGAAACACATAACATTTAGACTTTAATTTCATCATTGAGCATTTTATTTAAGGGCATCATGAGATTTTATAACCATCACTAGTGTAACTACGAGGATATGAATATGATCAATATCAGATAGCAATGTGGAAATCCAATCTAAGCATCAAAGACACATAAGTCAAGAGGGCTACGTAGTTAGATTCCCTAAGTTTAATATAGAAATATTACACCTGTATCAAGGTATAAGTGCTAGGATAACCCCCGAGTGTGGTCTTGTAAAAACAATTGAGGATAATACATTGTGAGTCAAAGTGCCAAGTAGGGCAAGCATGAATTCTCTAAACACTATAGACTGACAAAGTAAACCCACAAGGAGAAAGCAAGTAAACATGCCCCATGCCCCCAGTCTTCTAGTCCATGACATCCTCAAAAGACTATTAGTGAGGGAACACATAGCAATTAAATCATCATAGACAACACATTAAGAATATAAAGTTCATCATAGCTCATCTGTTTAAATGTTTAAGTGTGTGTGTGTAAGTCACTTGTACATTTCTTTGACACTTGATTCTGATAGTGAGAAATATCGCAACATCCAAGACTATAGGTAAACTATCTAAAAAGTGTTTAAAAATACTTGATGTCAAAGGGGCTAGTGTTGAGAAATATTGTTTTGAGTTGCCAAAGAAACCCTAATGCACAAAGATACCTCAATAGGCTAAATAGCTATGCCCCTAAGACAAGGACAAGGAACAATTCCCAGCTGGGAAAATGTGTTGCAAAGTGAGTGATTGAGACTGATAGACATAGGTGCAAGGGTCTCAAGTAGCGCCAGTTTCCAAGTTTTCACCACTTGGTAGATTTTCAGAACTTTTTTCAATTTTTTTTTGTATTTTTTTATGCTTTTTGGTGATAAATCAAAGTTCCTATTGCTAGGTTTTCACTAAGATGATCACTTTTTTAGGACATTTCTAATTTTTAGGATTTTTTAGAATCAATAAATATGTACAAATAGTTGAGCAATGAGCCTTTAAGCATAGAAATTCTTCTAATGTAGGACATTGATAGGCTCTACCAATTATTCCCCTTCAGGAGTAGAAAGTTGATAAGCACTAGATCAAAAGGCTACTGTGATAATTTATGAGCCCAACCAATTAGGTTCAAACTTCCCTTTTTGCTCTTGATTCTATTGATTTTTAGGGTTTTCTCTAAGCACAAGTTCAACTACTTGAAACTCATAGGGATGAACTTTCTTGTTGTATTGAGTAGAAATGCACTTCTGATAAGCCCTTGTATGATCAAAAGTAACCTTGCAGTGTTCATCAAGAGTTTCTAGTTCCTATATTCACATAGCCCTGTGATCTTCATCATTTATCAACCCATGTAAGGAAACTTGTAGTGAGTGGATCTCAACATCTAAGGGAAGGACAACCTCAGAGCCATAGACTAAAGAAAAGGGCATGGCCCCTGTAGGAGTATGTATGGTAGTTCTATAGGCCCATAGTGTTAGATTGATCTGTATGTGTTGGTCCTTCACTGATTTGTGAATTGTTTGGTGCAAGATTTTTAGTAATGTTTTGTTGGAGGCCTCAGCTTGGTCATTCCCTTAAGGGTAGTAGATGGAGGATTAATGTTGTCTAATTCTAAATTTCTTGCACAACTATTTGAGGTCCTTGTTCTTGAATTTCCCTCCATTATTAGTAAAAATGGAGGAAGGAATGCCATAATGACAAATGATGTGGTTAAGTATAAATAGGCAAACATGTTTGCCTATAGCAATAGATAGTGACACAACTTCAACCCATTTGGTGAAATAATCAGTCATTGTGATGATGAACTTGTGGCCACTAGATGAACTTAGATGAATTTTACCTACCAAGCCAAAAGCCAATTGATGAAATGGCCAATATGTCACAAAGGGAATAATCTCACATCTAGGAGCATGAATTAAGTTTCCATGAAGTTGACATTTCTTACAAGATTTAGCATAATGAACAATGTTAGCTTGCATTGTTGGCCAGTAATAATCCACCCTAAGAAATTTCTAAGCAAGTGCAAGGCCATTGGAATGTTTTCCAAAAATGTCATCATGGACTTTGGCTAGTGCCTTTTTAGACATTTCTAGCTCTAAACACCTAAGAAATGATCCATCTAGACTCTTCCTACATAAGTCACCAAAAACCAAAGTGCAATGTGAAGCATTGCAAAGGAGTTGGCATTTTTGGTTACTATAGCTTTAGTGGATGTTGAGTTACTATAGCTCTAATGGATACTAAGTTGTTGTAGCAATATAGTGTTGACTAAGTGCTCCTTCATGTGCCAGGTGAAGCTGTTGGTGCTAAGTGTTACTATTGGTGTCGAGTGTTCTTGTTGGTGTTCAGTGCCAATATCAATCTTAGTCCTTTGATCGAGTTGTTTGTGTCAAGTTCTAGTTTGAGCCGACCTTGCACGTATTTAATTTTGATATTGGTAGTTAATATTTTATGTGAGTTGACTTGTGGCTATGCATGCATTTAATGTTAGGTTTAATTTTGTGATAGGTTGACCTATGGCTGCACAACTATTTAAGGAGGTCTAGGATTGAGTTTTAGGGGTAGAGAACTTAGAGGATGTGAATGTTGGAACCATATGTCTCTAGAAATCTGAATTTGAAACTAGATCATGGATTTGAATGTATTTTGTATCTAGTTGTAACCTAGAAGGACTTATAATTGGGTATGTATGTTGACTATTTGATGAATATATAAAAGTGTTTTCTCTTCTTTGGTTTTTGTTCTTTGTGTTGTGTTTCTGTTATGTTAACTCTTGCATGGTGGTTTGGATAGCTAGGTGTGCCTTTGGCCCTAGTTCTTCACCTCTCCCTACGTCAGGTGCTATCAGAGCTTGAGGTTTGTCCTTGTAGTGATTGAATTGTGTAGAACCCTAAGTGAATTGGGTTGTAGGGTTGCAAATCTATGGATTTGACCTATAACTTGTAGAGGGTTACGATCTTGCAAGAACCTAATTTTTAAAGATGGTTCAAGATAGAGGAAATGTTGATAATGTAATAATGGATACATTGAGACAATTTGTATCTAGATTAGATGTTGTGGAGACAGTCTAGAGGAGAGGAGCACATCTTGATGATGTAAGTGATGATAAAGCAATAGCACCAAACCCTAATCCAGAACTTGAAGAAGATCAAGATGAAGCAAGGTTGTTGAGAGTGTTGTCTTAGGAAAATTCAAAGCCTGTTGTAGAAGTTATTCCTTGTGATGGAAAATTAGACACCAATGCTATGTTGGATTGGATCTTTGATATGAAGAATATTTTTTAGTATGAAACACTGCTAATAATAGGATGGTGAAAATTGCAGTTAAAAGGTTGAAAGGTCATGCTTCATTGTGGTGGGAGCATTTGCAAACTAATAGACAATGGAGAGGAAAGGAAAAGATCAAGACATGGTAAACAAAGTGAAGAACAATTTTTTGGGATTAACCTCAAATAGAAATAATAGTTACATGCAAATATAACTAATATTAGAGCATAATAGATTGCATAGAAGAGAACACAAGATACCAAGATTTAACATGGTTCACCCAATCCCTAGGCTACGTCCACCAATAGCAAGTCCAATATTATTATTATCCAATGGTTACAATCCACAATCCCTTACATCTCAATACCATTGCAAGAAGCTACAATATCACCACTACATTATGAAATCCCTAACCCTAAGCCTTTTATACAATATTTTGCCACTTAAAAAATTAGGACTAGAATAAGTCATCCAATAGGAAAAATAGTAGCCAACACATTCTACAATATAAGGGAATTTTTTGCTTTGGAGGTGCTTCCCCCAAAAACCCTTGTAGGGGCATTGCCCCTTGACCTCACCTTGTACTACAATAGGGAATGCACCCAAGACCCCGTGGGGGTGCTGCCCCTTGACCCATCTTGGGGATGCTACCCCCAAACCCTCATATAAATAATATGGAGAGAAATTGTGCCAAATAAACCTTTGATTCTGATTAGACTCCACATCACAACAATTCCTTCCTCCTAATTACCAAGTTAGCTTATTGAGAAAGATGCAAAATTTGAGGCAAAGAGACATGAGTGTGAAGGAGTATATTGAGGAATTCAACTCAGATTTTGACATCTCAATGATTTAGGAGAATCATTTCATTCAACCCCAATTGTCTAATGCAAGAGCATCCTAGGTTACCTTTTTATCCTACTCATATTTTTTCATTCTGCATGTTGGAGCCAAGTGCTACTAGTTCCCAATATTCTGTTGTTGTTGTGATGTTCAGTGGATGCCAAGTTGTTGTAGCTATAATGGATGCCAAGTTACTGTAGCTCTAGTTGATGTCAAGTTACTATAGCTCTAGTGGATGTCAATTTAATGTAGCTCTAATGGATGATGAGTTATTGTAGCTCTAGTGGATGCCAAGTTACTATAGCTTTAGTGGATGTTGAGTTATTATAGCTCTAATGGATGCCAAGTTATTGTAGCAATCTAATATTGATTGAGTTTTCCTTCATGTGTCAAGTGAATCTATTTGTGTAGAGTGTTACTATTGATGCCAAGTATTTCTATTGGTGCTAAGTGCCAGTATCTCTCTTAGTCCTTCTTTGACCAAGTTGTCTATGTCTGGTTCCAATTTGGGCTGACCTTGCACATATTTAATTTTTATATTGGTAGTTAATATTTAATGTGAGTTGACTTGTGGTTGTGCATGCATTTAATGTAAGGTTTAATTTTATGATAGGTTGACCTGTGGTCATACAAGTATTTAAGGAGGTCTATAGAGGATGTGAATGTTGGAAGCATATGTGTCTGGAAATCCAAATTTGAAATTGGATCATGGATTTGAATGTATTTTGTATCTCGTCATAACCTAGAAGGCCTTATAGCTAGGCATGTATGTTGATTATTTAATGAATCAATAAAAGTGTTTACTCTTCTTCCTCCTTTGGTTATTATTCTTTGTGTTTTGTTTCCATTGTGTTAACTCTTGCATGGTGGTTTGGATAGCTGGGTGTGCCTTTGGCCCTAGTTCTTCACCCCTCCCTATGTCAAAGATAGTAGCATAATGGAAAGAATCATGACCTACAATGGTGTAGATTACATGGCTATCCAAAGAATCATAGGTAGGATGATGTAGTTCTTCCATCAAGAACTCAAATCATGATTCATGTTCTTGCAACTAGAGGATAGATGGTAGAGTAGCCATAGCATCAACGACCTTATGTTATGCTCTAAGAATTTGTTAGAATGTCACAAAAGTAAAATAGTTCCTTAGATCATCAATCAACTTCTTGTAAGGTATCAACTTGTCATCCTTTGTTTGATATCCATATTTAACTTGATTTATGACAAGTTGGGAATCTCCATAGATATGTTGTTCAGTGATTCTCCATTGAAGAGCCATTTTGATCCCATTTGTTAATGCCTCATATTCCACAATGTTGTTGGTGCAAGGAAAATGGAGTTTGTAGGATTTTGGGATTGTATAACCATGAGGTGAAATAAAGAAGACACTTGCTCTAGCCCCATTCTATGTATGAGAAACATCAAAGAACATTTTCCAAGTTCTCTTAATGATGTACATAATTGAGGCATCTGGAATCTCAATCCACATAGGCATTGTATCCTCTAGTGGAAAATCAGCCAATTGGTCAGCTATAGCCTGTCCCTCGATAACTTTTCATTCAACATACTAAATGTGAAATTATAAAAGAATCATCATCCATTTAGCTAGATGGCTGGTAAGCGCAACTTTACTTAACAAGTATTTTAAGGGATAAATTTAGCAATCAAGTGAACTGTATGTGCCAACATATAATTTCTAAGTTTTTGAGAAGCAATGACCACTGCAAGGAATGTCTTCTCAATGTTTCTATAGTTTATCTCATAAGCCACCAAAATGTGAATGATGTAGTATATTGCATATTTCTCCAGTCTCATCACTCTGTGCCAATAATGCTCCTAGAGAGGAAGTTGTAGCTAAGATGTACAAAATCAAAGGTTTTCTTGGTATGGGTAGCATTAATATGAGAGGTTTAGCCAAGTACCCTTTTGGTCTAGATTTTGTTGACAATCTTTGTTCCAGATATGAGTAGAGCCTTTATGCAAATTGTTATTAAAAGATTGAGCTTTATCAACCAACTAAGAAATGAATCTTCTAATGGATTGCAAACATCCTTGCAAACTTTTGAGTTGACTGATATTTCTTGGAGGAGGAATTTCCATGATTGCTTGCACCTATTCATGATCAACCTTAATGCATTTTGCCGATATAATGTAGCCTAGTAGTTTTCCAAATGTGACACCAAAGTCACACTTTTTTTGATTCAACCAAACTTGAAATTATTCCATATTATCCAATTTTAAACTAAGGTCATTAAGATGTGTATCTCATTTCTTAGATTTTGCTAGTGTGTCATCAACATAATCTTCCATATTTTTAAGCATCATATCATGGAAGATGGCAATAATTACATGTTGATAGGTAGCACCAGCATTTTTGAGCCCAAAGGGCATGACATTCTAGCAGAAGGTGCCCCAAGTACATGTAAAGGCTATTTTTTCTTGATTAGCTAAAGCAATCTTAATTTGGTTATACCCAAAAAAACCATCCATTAGGGAGTACATTTCATAACTCACTATCATATCCACTATCATGTCTCTGTTTGGTAGTGGAAAGTCATCCTTAGGTCATGCTTTATTTAGATCTCTAAAATTAGTATAGAAATGAATGGATTTGTCATGTTTAGACACAACTACATGTTGGAAATCCACTCTGCATAATCAATAGCTCTGATAAAGTTTGCACTTAGGATTTTTTCCAACTCTGCTTTGACCAAGAGAGTTACATGTGGATGCATCTTTCTCAATTTTTGTTTAACAAGTTTTACACCAGGAGAGATTGATAAATGATGCATAATTAGATCTATATCAAGTCCTAGCATATATGAGTATGTCCATGCAAAATTGATCTTCTTGTCTTGAAAGAACTTGGAAAATCTCTCCTTTTCTTCAACTGATAATGACTGAGCCACATGGATAATTTTAAGAGATTCCCCCATCCCCAATTTGATAGGCTATGTAGGTTCAATGAAAATAAAGATCTATTCTAAAAATATCTTGTTAGACTACCAATTACCTCATCCATAGGTGCCTCAAGGAGGTTTTCACCATTGCATATGTCTTTGTTTATACTTTTTTTAGGTTAGATACCACCACAAAGTGGTTTTTACCATCTGACTGCTTGATTTTTTTTATTTTGTATGATTGAGGTACTTGATATTTGATTCCCTTATGTTAACCATGGTTTCACTGGTGGAAGAATTTATGGGTTCAATGGCATTTAGGTAGCAAGTGATCTCATAGTCATTTTGAAAAGATAGTATTTTAGGGTTTTGATGTTGAACTGACCAATCTATGAGATCAAGGTGAAGCAAGGAGAGGGATGTGGAAGCTTCAAGGTTGTTGATATAAAAGGAGTCATCTCTAGTGACATGAAAATTTGAGTCTATAGTCAATGTTGCAAAGGAACCTAGATCAGGAATAGACCTAGAGGGACCAGTATGATCCACTAAAGCAGTTTGCAAGCCAAACTTTTTTGACCCTACACTAGACTCTTTGACTACATTCAGTTTGGTTACATAAGTGTAAATGACATCCACCCCTAATTCACAAGATGCATTTGATAGGCTTTCTCACTCATACGCGTGAGAGTTTGTACTCTGATCCCTAGCAATTAAGTGAACAATATTTTGTTTAATCTGTCCTTTGTTTAAGTCTTCATAGTCAGATTCATCTTGTTTTTATTGTAAAGAAGTAGAATCTTCAACATCATTATGGGTAGTTAGTGTTTCTTCTCTCCAAAGGAGAGAGGTGAGAGGCATGAAATCCTCCTCTTGCAAACTGGTAGCAACAAGGGGAGGATCATCATCTTCTAATTTTCTAGACATGGGAGCTCTTCTGTCAAATGTTGGTATTTCATCTTCTAGCCCAAAACCTAAGCCAGCAGTATCTCAAGTGTCACAACCCTTAGTATGACTTAAAGGTTCTACTAGAGCTTTTTTGTTACCAGTTAAGGACCCATGGCCCTGATAGCCCATGTTAGTGAGAATTTTATATCCTTTGTCATAGCATTTTGGAGAGATGGGAGTAGTCACTATGACTTCCTCCTCATCTTCCTCTTCCCCATAGATCCAATCTTTGATTGCTTATTCTTCTTTTTCCTCTTCTAGGAGAGCTAAAGATTGAGAAAACATACCAAAATGAGTCATTGCAAAATTTGAAGGCTTCATTTTGGTAGAAGGTTTCCCATAAGATCGAGGGGAAATGAGTAGAGTAGCAATAGAGTCTAGAGTGTATTTGCCCATGCCTAGGCTCATCATTTTTAGTTTTTATTCACACTCTGTGAAAGATGGTGTCAACTCATGAGAAAAGTGATTATGTGGAATGAATGTTTCTATAGAAAATAGTGTATTTATAGACATTGAGTTGTCTCTAGGGAAAACTATCTCGGTACCATTGAAGGGGAACTTGATACACTGATGTTACATGGAAGGTATTGCTTGCATGTCATAGATCCATGGTCATCCCAACAACAAATTGTATGCAAGTGGTATGTCTAGGACTTGGAAAATGACATCTTTCTCAACCAAACCAAATCTAATTGGAAGCACAATTAGACCTTTGGAAGGTCTTTTGACCTCATCATAGGCTTTGACAATGATCTTGCACCTAGGGTCAGTTTCAAATTTAAACATGCCTAACTATTGGATCACATTGAATGAGATGATGTTCAACCCTACACCATTGTCTATCAGGACTTGACAAATGCAAGTATGGAAAATTTGGACTTCAACATGGAGGGAAAGGTTGTGGGGATGATTGAGAGCTCTCTCATCTTATTGAAAAGAGGTGAGGTAGTGAGGTGAAGAGATATGGTTCACCATAGCTTGGAATCATTTTGTGTCAATACCCATGGAGATTTTGGCAGAATGTAAAACTTTTTCAACGAGTTCCTTATGCAAAGGGGATAATTCTAACAACTCAAAGAGGGAAATTTGAGGCAAGGTTGATTGCAATTTGATGACAAGGTCATAAATGGAGATTTCTCAAGTAGTTTCTTGTTTGGATTATGACACATTCTTAGGATCACTAGCAACTTTTAGAATGACTTTAGATTACCCCCCTAGTGACAACATTAAGTGGTTCACTTTGTGAAGAGGAAGATTGGGCCATTCAAAGTACCACCTTAGGTCTAGTGTCCTTATAGTGTTGGGGAGCATGTCGTGTTTTAAGGACCACCTTGGGTCTTTCATCCTTAGTGTTGGTGTTTGAAAATGTTATCGATTTTCAATTACCCTGATGAGAAAAAAACACATCTAGGGGTAGCTAACTCCCATTATCAACACATCCATTCAGACACTAGGCCAACTATAAGGCATGACCCTTCTTCTTCTTTAGGCTCTGCAAAACCTAGGTGGGTGGACCTATAGATTCTTAATATGGTACCAATCATCAAAGCATACACTGAATCTATTCAAAGTAGATAAAACCCTTATTTCTCCTAAGAACTCATGAAATAACACAGACCTACGATAGCTAGATGCAGATCTATGAACCTCATAAGCTGAGTGAGGGCATTCTATGATAGCTCTTCAACATGAAAGGGGAAAAGCGTTTGATTTTTTATGTTGATTTCAACAACCCTCAGATATGCAACAGTGAGAAAGTAATGACCCTGTAGCTGATCAGTGCCTAGTCCATTGGGAAAATTCATGGATCACAAACATACATATGAATATCTAAGACATGTGTGTATCTTCAGATATAGATCTATCTATTTAACTTGTAAATAGACATCTTTGTTTAGTTTAAAATCTCATTCTTACCTGATATCCTCCTCAATAAATCTGCAACCCTATTGATTTCTATGAAGCATTTACACAATTCCTTAAACTATCAACAACAACAAAACAACATACAGTCTTAGGGGACTACAACTACGACCTAAACTCTTTGTTTAGAAATCATAAAATATTTAAATTCAATGAGAATGGAGACAAGATTCAACTGAAACTTAATCATCTGCTGCTCTTTGCATTATTTCCTTGAAAATATACAATCATATGCATGAAATGAAAGACATGAAAACAACCTAACAGATATGAACTATCTGTATTTATCTTCCTACTGCTGTTCACATGAGAGAAATTGTTGAGGAATGGAGGTGGAATCACAGTTCTGGATCCAAAGGAATGGTCTCACAGAATGACTGCAAATTCTCTACCAACAGTGGTCTCACAATAACAAAAAATTGGAACCTCCATAATGGAAGAAAGAAAGAATAATATAGGATGAAGATGAATTCTCAGATTGAACCTACAATCAACATGTGTCCCCTTAGAATTTCATCTCTTGCAACAAAAAAGACTCTCTCTAACCTCTTTCTTCCATTTGATTTGATTTTATGTTTCATCATTACATTGCAACTACTTTGAAAAATATCCCCAGCTGAATGATGAAATCCCTTATTTGCTAAATATCTGATTTGCATTAAAATGCTGATAAAACTTCATTTAACTGACTCAGAAATGCCCCCAATTGAATTTTCCTTGTCTTTTACGCATATTCAAGCTATTAACTTGCCAAAAATCACAACTGACCTTCTTGGTCTAAAAATGGTTGCAATTCAGGTATCTGAGACAAATCCTCCTATAGCTCAAATAGATTGATATCTGTGCAAAAACTAACTCCAAAATTGAAAAGTTCGTCTTCTCCCAATTTCGGCGATATATAACATTGCCTATTTTGCATCTCAAAAATCCACTGAAAGTCATTTTGAAAACGACTCCTCTACTATAAAAAACATGTCTGCACATCTTTGAAATTTTAATTTTTGAAAAAAATAAAATTTTCTAAAGTCAAAACTTTAGAAAGAAAATCCCCTTTTGAAAATTCAAAAGACTTGACGTGCACTTTAACAAAAATAATAAAATATTATTATTTTTCAATTCCGCAATATTTCCCTGACCCTTTTAATCTGTGGTCAACCTTGGTTTGATTGGTACCATGTGTCACTTGCTAATTGGCCTACCTGATTTGCACCATCCGCCACGTGTTGTCCTCTCGCTAACTCGCTATGTTAATCAGTGAGCAAGTTCACCTTAGCGACGTAGCGAGAATCGTCAGATCTGCCACGTGGCATGATCTGGTGCATTCTAAAAATCGGTCTGCCACATCACAGAGTGTCTTGGAATTTGTGCCACATGGCGCCCTATGATTGGTTCAAAATTTTCTCATCACTAACTCATCCTCACCATGTCAACATCGCTATCTCACCATGCTAACTCTCGCGCATCTTCCACTTGGCGAGATAGGGAGGGCCGCTCGATTGATCAAGTGGCGCAATCTCGTGCAACCTCCATCTTTTGGCGCCATGTCATCGTAATTGTTCTTTAAAGTAAAATTTCTCTTATGTCTCGCTAACATCACTCGGGCCCATGCACATTAGTCTTGCCTTATAAAAAGTGCCAACTTGTCAGACACTATGGTTTCGTGTGTAAAAGTATTTAAACTATTAAAAGTTTGGTGCACAAAGAATGTGGGATATGTCTGCTTTTATACTGTTCATGCGCCCTTTTCTCATGTGCGAGCTACTAAATGTGCCTTTGCCTTCATTCTTCTTGCCATGTCCCTCTTCCTTATAGTGTGGAGTTGGACCTTCTATTAATTGCGTGTGGTCTCTGTAGACGTGGTTGTGCAAGCGGGTTTCATACTTTGTATGAGGCTACGGATTCATTTCAATGCGTGAGGATATCTTGCTCTTCAGCAACTCTCCCCCCATCTTTGGCGTCGCATCTTTCTTTGCTACGAAAACCTCTGTTACATGGCGACATCCTTTTTACGTACTCTACCTCCTATTTTCGAGCTACGGATGACTCCATTGGAAAGAGGTCCCTTTGCTGCATATTTTATTCTGCCCTTGTTGGACTGCCGCTTGCTCACAGCTTTGACTGCGAGTTCCAACCTTCAAAACATTTTACGTCCCCTTTTTGTTGTGGATTACCCTTTGATGGCATCTCACTCTAGAAACAGCAGGTTCCCTCCTTGCATGGAGTGTCCTGCTTCTTTGAAATGCATCGATGTTTTTGTTTGCCTACTGTCACGCATCCCTCTCAGCGTGAGTTGGCATCTCTGAGTCTTTTCTCTGCGGCATTACTAAATCTGTTGGCTTCCTACCTATTTTCTGCGTGGGAGTCTCATCTCAAAACATGGCTCTTTCTTTTTTTATAGGATAGCCAGCTCCTTTTCATCATTGATTCTATCTTCTTTGTATTTGGCAGATTTTCCTTTGTTCTGATGTGCCTCCTCTGCTCCTATGTGGGATTGTTCTTCATGTATTTGGCACCATGAGAGGTGCCTCTTTTGTTTGGACGTGGAGTGTCCTCACATATGACCTTCTTCTCTACCTTTAGCATGGACTTTTCTCTGATTTTCTTTTCCTTGCGCTGAGATTGCAAGGTTTCTCCAATGCAGGGGCTGGCTTAGGGGCACCAAATGCGGTGAAAATTCGAGCACTAGTTCTCATAAATTGTGTGGTAGTTGAGCCAATAGATTGCTGGTTGCTAAGACAAGGTAATGCAGATTGATGAACTGGGGGGTGTTGATGTGGTACTTGTGATCGTTGACCATGTCTTGGCATGAATGCCTAGCTAGGTGTTGCAACTTGGTTATGTGTTGCTTGTAATGCTTTGGTTGGACCACGAACAGTTTGACCATAATTTTGAGCTTCTCAAAGCTGATGGAAATAAGTAATGAATCCTAGCCAAATCCTTTCTATAATAGAAAATCCACACTATACTGTCCAACTGTGATCTATAATTCACAACAAGTGCCCGACCTACCATAAGTAATTTCGCCTTTGATGAGAAAAAATCCCTCCAATCTTCAAACTCAAACTCAAGAATCCATGGTTAAAGTAGCGACACACGCTATGTTTGAAGACTCCATTTTAGAATCATTTCTAGCATATAATTCTCAAATAGGTAGTGATGTTTCTTAATGCAAGTCTCATGGCAGCAATAAGCACACACTCAAATGCCTTTTCATAATTCCTCACAAATCAATTGCACCCATATTAACTTTCAATCTACAAATATGAGTTTTCTGTAGTCTTCAGTAGTCGGGTCACATTAATTGGACCCCATTAAGACTTAAGTCACCCTTGCAATGCAACAATGCTGATAGAGCCATATCTTGATCACTGGAGTCCAGTCACATGGTGACCCAGCTAAAAAAAATTTCATTTTCGGGTGACTAACTTTTCAAATTGATATATCAATCATCTTGAACTGATTAGAACCAAATTCGACCACTGAGAAATCAAATACAAATCATTTCACCACTGATCCACAAACTGTCATTTTTTGCGGCAAGCGCTCTTGTTGACTGCCTTTGAAAACTTATCTAAACCTCTGACTAGGCTCTGAAAACTGGCACAATGAATCTATCTTCCACACATTTTCACCCTGTCAAAACTCGTCTTATGATGAATTCTGAGTCAAAAGATATTGACCATCAAATTCACCCCTTCAAAATTACCCTCACCAAAACATGTCAGAGTACCATAAACTGGGTTTGGATTTGGCTCGAAAAACTAGGCAAATGAGCACATGGGGAAACAAAAATTGGGACACTAGTTCCCTGTCACGAGATGAATATAAAAATGTTATTTAGGCTCATGATGAATAACTGGGCGCAAATGGCGGATGTTCAAAGTAGGCTACTCAGAATTTTGCAACTAGGAACATTGACAGAAAATAGTTTTTGCAAATGGAATTGACCTGGAAAAGTGTGAAGACGGATTCATCAAGACTTGAAAACTGACACACTTAAAGTATTTTCAGTGGACAATACAATGGTACAATCCATTTGATCTTGGAAATCATGGATTTCAAGTTATAATGCCACGAAAAGGGGTACTAATAAATCTGCAAATACTGACAACAGTGAAAAGATAGGAATTCCATTTGGAATCGCGTTTGAAAACTGATTAAACGGATTCGTCAAAAGCTAAAACTTGAAAGATGGTAAATTGTTGACATCTACAATGCAACACACAAGGAATTTTAACATTTTGGTCAACTGGTCAAAAGTTATAGCGCGTCAAACAGGGCTTCCTAGAATTATGTGCAAAGTGCATCAGCATGAAAACAGTAACTTGCCAACTTTGAGGGATTCAAAACCTAGTCAAACGGACTCAAAATGACTTGAAATCTGAAACGTAGGTTCTTAAGTATGGACACTAAACACTCCCAAAGTGGAAAGTCACAAAACCTTTCTGGGTGCAAGATATTTAGATGCAAACACAGCCTCCTGTCGTTGTTTGACACTTAGGTGAAAAAGCAAGATTGACCATTGTTCAAAACAGGACTTCGCCGAATAGCTCAAAATGATGATTTGACCATATGGAACACTTAGACAGGCTGAATGCAAGGTGCTAGAAACATTAAACACCATTTATGCGTTAACTCAACAGCGGGGTACATAGGCTTCACAAAGCATTTATAGGCCTGATTTTCTCAAATTTTGAGATGTGACTAAAAAATGAAACATGCAAATTTTAGTCCCAACACTTAGCATCATAGTTAGGTTGATTATCAGATTTAGAATTCATAGTACAAAGATATTCAATAGGTTCAATCATGTTTATGACATTATCTGTGTTAGCATAGGGATAGTTGATCTTGGCATCATGATTTTTCTTAAGAGCCTTGGAGGTTTCACCTTTCTCATATTCTGGCAAGGGTTTCTTAAAAGCTTTATGGTCATAATTTTTAACAAGACCATCTATGACAACTTTATCAGCCTTGATAAGATCTTGAATAATGTCTTCGAGTTTAAAACAATGTTTAGTGTTATGAACTTTGCTTCTATGATAACTACAAATATGATCCTCTCACCACCAAGGAGGTCTAACGGGTGCATCATAGGGGTGGGAGTTTTCTATAAATGTCACCAGTTTGTTTGCAATTAAGGTCTTTAAGACCACTTTATAAGGTTCAACCATCAGTGTATAAACATGTCATTTCTTAATAAACTTGGTGCTCTTGTCATATGTTTGTGGTTTTGAACCTTCTTGTTGTTTCAAAGCATAGATGGCTTTTGAAAAATTAAATGCAAGTTCCTTGGTCTTAGGAGCATCCGCTACTCCATCATTGACAACATATTTGTTTTTGTTCCAAGGTTTTTTTTTGTCCTTGTCATTTCCATTTCCATTTTTATCTTTTTACACAACAATGTCACCTTCTTGATAGCACCATCCTCAATATGATATGCACTCTCAACTATTGTGTTGAAGGATGTAAACAACTATTTTCTTAAGTCAAAGTATAATTTTGGTACAAGTGTGTTGACAAAGATGTCAATTTTCTCAGCTTTAGGAACTTTCTAAGGGTACCTAGAGTATAGGGATCTCCATCTTTGAAGGTATGTTGCAAAAAGTTTTCCCTATTTTTGTTTGATCTGGCACAAGTCCAACATAGTTACACAATGTTGAATATTATAAGAGTATTGTTGGATAAAGCATTGTACAAGCTCATCAAAAAATTTTAGAGGGCGAGTTAACTTTGTGAACCACTCCATAGCTTGCCCTCTTAGACTTCTAGGAAATAATCACATAAGATAGCTATCTTCATGCATGAAATCCATGATAATAGCACAAAAATGTCTCACATGATTATGAGGGTCACCATTTCCATCACATTTTTCATACTTAGGAACCTCTATATCCTTAGGAAATGGAAGCATTTATAGATTCCTATCAAATGGGAGAGCACATATTGATTCAAAAAATAAAGTTTTAGGTGGCTCTTTGGAATTTTGTAATTGTGGAAGTTGTTTCCTCAATTCTTGCATTTATTCTCTAAGATTTCTGCCTCAATAGGCTCTTATTTTTTGATTATTCATTTCACATCAAAATCTTGAGGGAGTTTTTGTCCCTTTATTGTCATATAATAGAAGTATTGGTCCCTATTTTGCTCCAAAAATTTGAGCATCAATTTTTGAGTAAGCTCATCTTGTTGAAACCTTGTGACATCTTCACTAGTAACCTCATCATCACTTTCATGATGTGATTTTGATTGTTACGGTGGTGATAGGCATGCTGCTATGTTGACTCTAGGAGTCCTTGGAGCTATGTTATTTCCATCATTTCTAGCAATGGGAATGTGTTCAAATGGATTGCAATAAAAACCTCTTCTATTTTCCTCATTGTGTGTATGAGTGTTAGACTTAGCTTGTTGATCTGCTCTTTCTCTAGTGCGGATGGCTTCCATAAGCCTTTCATTTTCACATGCTTTCTCTTCTAAGAGGCATTTTATTTCTTTAGGATGCATGTTGGGCAAAATGTTTTTAGCTATGGGTGTATCAAAGGGTGTTCCACATGGGTTCTCAAAACTATAAAGTAGATTGTGCCAGATATTGGTTGTTTGCATTTGATTAGAATCAAGATCTTCCACACAAGGTTGTTTGTGAGGGCACCTAGGTGGAGTCTCTAATTGTGCAAAAATGAAAGAAGGATGATGATACTTACCAACTTGGAACACAATTTTGACTGGCATGTAAGGACATATCTTTTCTTAATAGGGAGAGAGAAGTTTTTCAGATTTGAGGCTCGTATAATCAATAATGATCACTTGTCAAAGGAAAATAGATGGCTTGTCAAGAGTGTTGAAGAATTTACAACACTAGTGACTCAAGCTAAGAGAGTGAGCAAGAATCTCAGTAGCAAAATAGCTAACATAGAATAGTAACTAGATTTCAATGAGTAATCATCAATGACATTTTGAGACTTACATCTGATAGACTAAACTCATCTTTTCAACTTAGGAAAACACCTAACTTACAGATTTGAGACCAGACCTGGGAAGGAATGAAGTGACAAGACACTAGATCCATTAAAACATACTACAAACTCTGTTTTAATAGCAAAATGACCCATGTGATACTCTTATAGAAACCAGGTGACAATAGGACAACAATTTGTATCGTACAACAAAGTTTACAACAACTAGGTGATACTTTTATTTAGTCTAATAGTTTTTCTTAAGTAGGGTGATAAAATGCAGTATAACCAGGTGATAGACTTGGAAGGATCCGGGTGATACTTTTTTGAAAAAAAGTGTCACATGATATTTCTCTAGAGACCATATGATACTTTGCCAATGAAATGTGAAAAGATATGGTTTTGACTCAAAATTTTACATTTTTAGTTTGAATGTTAGGTAGTTTCATATCAGACAATGTGAGATTTCAGTTTATGTCAAAGAAAAATAAGTTTTTAAAATAGTAAGGGTATTTTAGCATATTTCAAAAAATTGAACAATAGTCAAAACAACGTTTCCAATATGCATTTGTGATATGAAAACATCCTTCCTACCAATTTTACCAAGATGTTTGATTTGTGAGAACATTTTACACAGGTCAACACATTCAAATCACTTGCTAAGAAATCTACCTAAAAGTCATAGTTCATTACTAAAAAATTTGGCCCACACTAAGTGCTCCTTCACCTCACACCAAGTGGTTTTCCACAAGAGATATTATCTTTCTCATGAAAGTTTCATAAGCACAACCAAGGGAACACAAATGATGAGTGTAAATCTTAAGGTGATCTGGGTAGTCTACTAGGATCGATCCTTACACCAAGAAGTTGAGTGGCATAAAAGGTAGCTACTAACTTAGAGTCTTTAGAAAGGGATTCCATTCATAATGTTCCTCTTTCACCCAATTATGGGACACCCCACCTTGTGGTGGGTAAAATACCTCATGGCCACAAGAGCACCTTAAGCATTCTTGCTTAGCATTTTCCTCATGGCCCCCATCCCACAAGTAATCACACTAGCAAAGATAAACAATACATCTACCAAGGTTTTGT
Source organism: Cupressus sempervirens (assembly GCA_028749045.1). NCBI lineage: Eukaryota > Viridiplantae > Streptophyta > Pinopsida > Cupressales > Cupressaceae > Cupressus > Cupressus sempervirens. The sequence continues at coordinate 393,159,334 of CM053788.1, read as the reverse complement.
TTCCTTGATAGCCTTGAGTTAATAGTGGGTTGGAATAGTCGATTTCACTTGTCCCCACTTGGTTCATTCCTCTTGTTTGCCCAAAAGTAGGCCCTCTAAAGGATTCTAACTAAAAATAGATTGGATCCACTTTCAAGAGTCAAGATTTCTGATTCACCACATTGGTGAAGAGCATACTCTCCTATCTTGATCATTTCCCCCAAACACACCAATAAGCTTCCATTATCCCCTTTCTTTCAAAATCCAAAGGTAAGTCAAGATTCTTGATTCACCACAAGAGTGAAGAGCATACTCTCTTATTACCAAAGAATCTCAATCACAAGTTTAATGTACCTATGAAATGAAAACAACTAGTAGAGTGTCACACATGGAATAAAAGAAAACAAGAAAGTTTGGTTTTTATGCTTTGAGTAGCCTTGCAAACAAGTAGCCCTTGCACATTCGAATTTTTGACATGAATTCTTTTCAAAGAAATTATGTAAGCATTTCAAGGCAACAACCTACAAACACAACCATTAGTCCCACAAGTTAGTCTCAAAATAGCATAAAATCTACAAATAGACCTATGTCAAATAGTCATAGACCTATAAAATCCAACAAACAAAAATTGAGAAATTGACCTATCACCTAAATAGCAAGAAAATTCAAGCCAAGCGATAGTTTATTGCTGGAAGACTGTCATATGATACTTCTCAGTATACCCGTGTGATAGTTTTCCTTCATGTGATATTTCTACTTTAAGTAAGGTAATAGAACTTACAATGCAGAGGCAATAGAGTTCAATATGAGCATGTGACACTTTTACCATAAAAGTATCGCATGGTAGTACAAACAAATATCATATGATACTAGAAAAGTATCACCTAAAATCTACAAATGTAAGAAAAAAAGCAAAAAAAAAGCTGAAAATGCAAGAAATGTAGCAAGATAAAGAGCAAAACTAGGATGTTCTACCCCATTGTGGGTGCCAAAGATGTACACTCAAAAGGTGTCACAATCTAAACCCTTTTATCCAAGTGATTTCATGAGTTTGGAATGCTTGAATGCCAGCTTAGAGCTCCCTATCCTCAGAGTGCAAGAAAGTATGTTTCAAGCATATGAAGGATCTCAACTAAGCTTTAGAGATATTTTTCTTACTAGTAAACCATGCAATAGGAGCCTCTTTGAGACAAGAGCAAGAATGAAAGATTCCACAATAAATTTCTCAAATATACAATGCAAATATGGATTAAACTAGTATGAATATGCAAAATGTAGCTATGTTAATAAGAATGCAAGTGTTACAAATCCAACTATTTTAAGCTATGTGAACTAGATCATAGAAAAAGAGAAACTAAGCTACACGAAAGTACACTAAAATGCTATGAAATGATAGAATGCAAACAAGAAAATGGAAGTTCTCCACAAAAGCTCTCAAGAATTTGAATGGTAAACCTACAACATAATAGTACTCAAGAGTGTGGATCTTTTGAGTGGGAAAGATCTCTCTCTTTTAAAGTTTTACAAATGGTGGAGATCAAGATCAAGATGATGGAAGATCAAGGGTGGAGTTTAAAAATAAGATTGATCCATGTGCACACACAATTCAACCAATAAACAAAGAGTTGACTTTGTATGTGAGAAAAAAAGAGTCTTTTCCTTTAATTTACAAACTAGAAATAATACTTTATGTGTGCACATTGAGTGGGTTAGAACAAAGGGGGATTTTATTTAATTAAAAGGGGACATGTTCTTTTAATCAAATAATAAACTTAGGATAGTATAGTCAAAACTATAGGTTATAATCAAATTAATTGATTTTTAGCAATTTGGTCTAACTTTAAGAAACCCCCCTTTAGAAAAAAGTATAATTTTTTTGGCGAATCGAACAATAGTTCACAGGAAAAAAATTAATTTTTATTGGCAAATTTTTATTTTTAAGTAGAATTTTTTTAAATTTTATTGGCGATTGTTTTTCAATCATATGAAAATTCTATAAAATCCTTGCGAGTCTTTCATTATTGATAAAATTCATGAAAAAAAATACACATATCTAGAAATAATGATTTTATTATTATTATATGGCGCCTAATTAATTATCAAAATTTAAGGCTAAAGTTAGCCCACTTTTATCATTACAATTTCCCTCCAATTATTGAATGGTGGTTTGGGGGAAGCACCCCTATTATTTTAAACCATTGGATAATCCTATATCAATGGCCTATAATCCGATTTCAAGCCAAACTTTTAAAATGATACCAAATTTTAAAGAAAGTTTCCAAAGTAAAGACACATGTCCCTAATCAAATCCATTTTGCAACAAAGTGAGTAAGGATAAAATATTTCATGAAATTTATTCAAAATAGAGACACTTGTCAAATCTACATACTTAATTTGTAGTATAACTTAAATTTTTACTAAATATTCAAAAATATGGCCATCAATTAAGACAAGCCTTGAAAATTGTGGGCGAAAATATTTAATTTACTACGTAGAAAAATTAGATTCCATTGGCAAAGTCAATACTAAAATATAAATACTTCTATACTATTGTTGGCAATCAGCTTAAGCATGGGACCCAATGTTGGTAACGTGCATGCGACATGGACACCCAAAAGTGCAAATACATTAGCCAAATTTGAGGTCCCTAATGAGTGAGATTAGCCAATTAGTGAATATTACCCACTAAAGTTATCCTTGCTCTAGGTAAATGATTAATTAATTTAGCCAAAATGCTGAGAAGGGGGCTAATAGTCTAGATGACCATTTTTGGGTAATTATAGGAGCCACCATTGTTAAAGGTTACAAAACACACTGTTAAATGCATGACCTTAATAAAGGATTTAATCACCATGTTATGATTGGCCTTATTAGATGACTTTAGAACATTCCATTAGAATGTCACCCTAATAAAGGATTTACATATGACTGATAGGTCAACCTTGATTAAAAAATTTCAAATATTGTTTACAATGGTTAGAAACTAACAAGAAGTTTTGATCTTTCAAGTACAACTCACTTTGCATGTATAGATCTATATTTGGCTCATATGTTGATTCACTACCTAGCCTCCATTCTCATTTCATTCTTTGATTTTCTTGGAAACCCTTCAAGCAATCACTCTCCTTCTTCTAAACTCTTCTCATCCTTCTACTTAGATTCGTCAGTCAATAACATTAGCAACTGCTCCAACCTTTTTCAATACTCTTGAACACTTTCACACACTATAGGTTAAGCCCTTGCACCTCCTTAAGTAGGTAATTGTGATCTTTTTCCACTTAAACATCACCATATATCTTAGGGTTTGTGATTATATGCACCACATACAATGTATTTGATCATCATTTTGTTTATCCTCTTCTTTTCTAGAAACTTCTCTTGGAATCCATTCCTTAAGCCATTTACCTAATCTTCTCATTTTATTAAATGATCCTTATCTTCAACATATTTCTATATCCCAAGAAATCAACATAGTCAGCTAGAAATTACAATTTCTCACAAACTATTAAAAATGTTATTCCTAGGCCAATACTAAGTTCTGCCACTCTGTCATCACTAGGTTACTCAGTCGAAACCAAATTTATTTCTCAGCACATAAATTTTCACTTGGTCAATATTGATGCTCAGTTGACACTAGCATCACTCTGCATATACTTCAAGTTCCTTAATATTCTACTATGTTTCTCAGTCAAGCCTATGCCTTTGATCTATCTTTGATTGCATCTTCAAGGCTTTAGCATTACTATCTTCTCCACTTGCAACATGATTTAAACAATCACTTTATCTTGTCAAATTCCAACTAATCAAGTATCTATTTATAGTTTCCTCTTCATAAATCATCCTTTCCTCTGGATATTTTTGTAATGAACAACTTCTCAAATCCTCTTCATCAATCAAATAGATATGACACTCAAATTAGATAGGAAGCTATCTCACCAATAGGTTTAACATCAATGACAACATAACAATTATTCCAATTTTATTTTCCAACAATATCTCCTTTTGGAATTGATGGAAAAACCTCTATTTACCATGAAATCCAAAACTTTTACTGTCTCGAGCAACTCCCTCTATGTACAGGTTCAGATTTTCATTAATATCCTTAGTTTCATTCTGATTCTCATCCATGAAACTCTGATATGAAACACATAAGAATCACCTCTTACATGGATATTTACTTTCATTATCTCCCTCTATATATCTCTTCCCTCTTTCTTATGGTAACAACTTCCCTCTTTGACAACAATGCCAAAGACAATTCAACTCATGCATCTTTATCATGTAGATACCTTTTGTGTCAATTCTAAATTCTTCATCAATCATCTTTACATGATTGACACATCATTATTGTCCTTTTACTTTACGACTACCTTAGGAAACTCCTAAAGTATGTCTGTTTATAGCAATTTGTAAGATTGTCTGATCAACACATTTGTTGCAAAGTTCCACTTTAGCTTAAGTAGCTTTGTCTAGGGGAATCGCCCCTAGTTTGCCTATAAGATATTAATGAGCATCTTTAGGTAAATCTTTAGTGAATATATGAGCTATTTTCTCCTTAGTGTTCACATACTCCAATCTCGCTTCTTTGTCCTGAACTAGTTCTCTCAAGCAATGATACTTGATAGAAATGTGCTTGGTTTTTGTGTGCATTATAGGATTATTTGATATGTTAATAGCACTAGTATTATCACAATATACAACCACTATATCTATGATCTCTTCCTTCATACCTTTCAATAATTTCTTGCACCAAGTACCTAATTTACCAAATCATAATGATATTGTATTAGCCTTGAAATTTCTTCATCCTTGGCACCCAATCTAGCGATGATTTTTCTTTTATCATCTTCCATTTTTCTTCTTGTCCTTATCTTTTCTCTTTTGCTCTATTACTTCACATATCCTAGTAGATTGTAGTTGTTGTTGTCTTTTCATTTCTTTTATCTACTCTGTAAGGTTGTGGCTCTTCTCTAGTAGATTAGTTGTAGCTTTTAGAAGTCTTAATTAGACACTAAGATACTAAGAAGGGGGTGAATCAAAATCTGTAAAAAATTAACCCTTTTAGAAATTCTAAAATGTATTCACCACATTTACCATCTCATATCCAATTTCTTATGCATGCATCACTTATATAATGAAATTGTAATAGAATATAGATCTAATATATCATTTACATGCATGAAAAGTAATCACATGACATAGATTTTGGTTACCCAGAAACACTTTAGAATGAAGGTAAAACTGTGGTGGGGATGACACCCACAAATCTTCACTACTATAGTAATAAATCTAACCTATTAGAGTTATAATTTTTGACCATATCAATGATCTACACTATGACAGGTCTTCCCTATTAAAAGCTTCTAAGACTGATAGATCTCACCTTGTCAGAGGATTTCACACTTATAAGGACTTTGTTAGGAGATTTACAAAAGATATGTTAAGAGATTTACCTTGACTCAATCTAATAAAATTGATTTAGTGCCTAATCCTTAGTTTTCTTTGATAAGCTGGTATTAGATCTCCTCTTTCCAATATGATCCTTATTTCTGATATGATAAATCTTTTCTTTCCTTCACTGCTTGACTAGGTTGCTTTCTCTATTCTTGAATAATAGAACTCTTTGCCTCTTATGCGATGTTTTCATATTCACATTTGAATTGTATGAATAGATTATTCACTTTTTCACTCTTTCTCTACAAAATAGCTTAAGATATTCTCTATTTAAAGATTTCATAAAGATTTTTCTAGATGCTTCCTTGTTCCACCTCTCCATCTGAATCGTTTATCACAAAACATAGGGATCTATGATCCACGTCATAAATCATGTAAAACTCTTTGTAACAAACTCTAAAAATATTAAATATCATGTCCATTTCATCTTGAAAATGATTTACCTCAATTCCTAACTTGAATGTAAATTTGGTGTTGCTCAAAACTTACTCTTTCTGACACTTGGCACATACTATATATGTTGCTAACACACAGTCTCTATTATGCTTGGTACATTCTGTATATCTTGGATTCAACATACTTGAACTACTTTGTTGACACTACACTTGGCTTATATTGAAAATTCTCAATGACCATACACTTACTCAATTTCTATAGAGCTTAGTATATACAAGTTTATATACTTGACTCGGCCTATATAGAGTAGCTCAATCACAATGATGACCATCTGACTCTACCTGGTAAATGACTAAGTGTTTGACACTAATAGACAAACACAATTAGAGAGACTGACAATCTCCCCCTTTGACATTAGTGACAAAAATAATTTTTCATGATTACATCATTACAAATATGGTTACTACCCCTAAGCCTATGATTTAGTTCAAAAAAATAAAACTATAAAACTTTTGTCTTATGTCAAATAAAAAAATAATGAACAATATACACAGATGACTCTAAGTAGTCTAATTCTTTTATTTCCATATCATATCTTATGCATTATGAATGCCTAATGAATTATGAAGTCTCTAACTTCTTCTTTTCTTCTTTCCTCCATTCAAAATGTGTAATCATCATTAAAATTACATTCCCCCTTTTTTTTGTCCCTTATGACTCTTGTTGGGGTTGAATGGGTGGAATCAAATCATTATTTTTAATAAAAGGTTTATGAATTTGAGTAATCATAGCAAGTTCATGATCCCAAATGGTTCTTGTTGATTCTAGAGTATGATCATACAACTGTATCCTAGCTTCCAAATCAATCAAATTGTCAGCCACTGAAAGATTATGATCTTCATTGATAAGATCTTGGGTTGTTTTAATTTCTTTCTACATAACCTCCAAGTGAGTTATCATTTTTTTTTAATATAAATCAAATGTGATCTCATGTTGTTGTTAGTTACTTGAAGGTCGACCAATTTTCCTTAAGAATCCATTAACTTATTGTAGTATTGTGAACTAGATTCAACTGGTTGCAAAAGAGTATTTGTTGCTATCTTCATATCATATTGAATTTGTTGAATGTTGGCCTAAAGATCACTTGTGAATCTTGGCACATCACATAAAATATTATACAATTATTGTATTCTTTGAATTATTTCTTTAGTGTTCTATACACATTCCTGCAGTTGCACTTTCTACTCAAAAATTGTTGTAGAAATTTTGTCGACAACCTTATGCTCAAATTTCTTTGTAGACCAATCCATCAATTTTTTATTGGATTCTATATCTCTAGAATTTATTTGTTCAACAATATTTACAAGCTGGGAAATTATTGGGACTAAAAGCCTCAACAAAAATATATTTAACATCAAGGAATACCTTCTCCTGCTGATGTTCTCTCCTGATGAAGGGTGCTCCCCTTAATACCATAAACACATAATAGAAACAAAGAAACAACAACAAATGCGAGAACAAAATATGAACTTATTATCACCAAAAATATGAAATTATAGAATCCAGAATTACAATATGCTAACCCACATGGGTACCTTCATTACAGTAATCTACAAGACTAAGCTGCAAACTATCACCCAGAGTTGTCCTAGACAATGTTTGGGTATTTCTTAAATAGGCAATTTTATGCCACCCGAGAAGGTTCTAGAAATTCAAACTTAATACCTAGGGTTGAAAAACTCTAACAATACATATAAATTTGGCCAAATACATTTTTGACATTTATTTTGGATGTTTTGGTCGACCCAACTTTAGAAGACCATATCTCTCAAACCGTTGCTCTGATTGGCTATATAACCAATTTTCAAAAATCCTAGCTCCTTATCTATAGGCTTGGGTTGTTGCATGTTCCCATCCATCAAGTTTTTGGACATCATTTGAGCACACTAAGGCCTCCAATGATGAGCCTAAAGTTTATTTACCAAAATTGCAAACCAAAAATCCATAATAAATCTATGAATACGCATGATATGGCACTAAGCCTCAACTAGTAGGCTAATATATCTAAGATGAATATCCACCTCTAAAATTAGGACATTCCAAGCCCATATGAAAAACTTATTAAAGATAGTAAGTTCCCATAAATAGTAACCCCCATCTACTAGTCCTTATTAAAAAAGAAAAGGCTAAAAATAAAAATATTTTTGGGTGATGCAAGATTTCTCTTACACCTAGGATGCTCCTACATCATCTCCTTAGTTCCTCATGCCTCTTCTTCTTTCCAAAATTTCCTATAGCAAAATTATTTTCTCAAGAGTGAGATTTTCCAAATCTAATTGTGACATCTCAATCATTTCATCTAGACTAACTTCTATATCTAGAGAGAGGTTCTTTATTGCTTTCTTTTCTCTTTGGTGTAGAGGTATTGTTGCTTGGCACTTCTTTGAGAGATTATGAAGGGGTATCACCATTCAGTCGTGTTTGGGCATCAGTGCTAGAGATAGTAATAGTAGCGCTTGGATCTACTTTATTTTCCTCCTTATTTATCTCAATGTGAGGTTCTAACACTTTTGGTCCTTTTTGACCTATGGTAGGAATGTCTACACTAGTTTTTTTATCATCTTCTTCTACCTCTTTCTCCTCCTTTTCTATATATGAGGGCATCTCTAGAGTTTTAGGAGTGTCTACATGAGATGGTGACATGTTGCCTTGCAGACTTGGAATACCTACACTCATCTCATCACTATCATCATCTTCTATATTAATTGTTTCAACGTCTTTTTCTTTTGTTGTGAGACCAAAAATACTCTTCCAAGGTAACTCATTATGTTGATTTATAGTATCAACCTTATTTTTCAATTATATAAAAATTCTAAATTTAGGAATGAATTTATTCTTGTATCTCTCCAAAAATGTTTCCTTCTGATCTTATGATAGATCGGGCATAACCTTGGCTAATGTGTTAGTCCTTTTTTTTCTTCATCTTCTTCTTGTTGCCACCTTCTAATAAGTCTATTATAAAAATTTGTAGGCATCTTCTTCTCTACTTCATTTGAAGATAGCTTTTAATTTTCCATCATATCGATCATGGCCTCCTCAGCTTTTGTTCTATCATCATTATCCAATGTATCATATTTCACAAATCTAAAATTGGATAAACCTGATGATCTTCTTAGGTCTACACATACCTCATCAATAGATTTGATTCTTCTGGTGGGTGGACCTTTGACCAATCTTATTCTCTTTGGTTTTGGTCCACTAGGCTTAGTATTCTCTACTACTCTTTGTTTTACAAACTTATTGGCACTAGTTGTTTCCTTGGTCCTAGGTTTGGTAGGTGGTGGAGGAGAGAGGGGTGTCACCACTGGCTTCTTTTCATTTCTTTTAGCCTTCTTGCTAGGTCATGTTACAACCACTAGGGCTTGACCTGTGACTTCTTCTTCTTCTTCTTCCTCATTACCACTACCCTCTTCTTTATCTTCTCTGAGACCTTGTGTTAACTACAATGGTTCCTTTCCCATGTCTTGGGTTCCTACATTTGCCTCTAGGTCTTCAATCATTTTCTTCCTCTTATTTTCCTTGGAAGCTATCTTGATGTCTATAGTAATTCTTGCCTTAGCTTCTTGATACTTCCCAAAAGGTTCTTCATCATTGTCAATTTCTTCCTTTAATAATGCAACAATGTTTGCATTCATAGTCTCACTATCAATCTTATAGTCAAATGTTGTTAACCATACCTTTCTAGGCTTAACTACCCACACATATATATTATCTGTGTCTACCAAGAAAGATACATCATTATAATGTTTCATTACCAAACATTATGGCATCCTCATCCTCAATCTCATTCTATGTCTAAATTCTTAAAAATATGTATCCATGACATTTTCAAAATTCTCTCCCAATTGAGTTATATACTCATTGATCTGTCTTATTATAGGTTTTCCTCATTCCCAAACAATGTTTCCAATACCAGGAAAGTGTGTATGAATGTAAAATAAAATGCACATGATAAGTGAACCAAATTTAAACATTGAATTCTTTTCCCTCTTGATGACTCTCAGGTTTTCTGCTAATTATAGCCTTTACAACTCAATAAAATCATATTCATGATCTTTCATGACAATATTTCATGCTTGATTCACTACCATACATGGCACACTATTTAATCTGCTAGATTGATAGAATTTGTGAGAAATCACTCTCACTGCAAATTTGATCAATGGATTGGAAATTTTTTTTATGGAAAACCCTCATCCATTCCACTCAGCACCTTTTTTTGCTTCAACTTCTTTATGACTCAAACTTCTCATTGTCTTCTTCTTGTTCAATGTAGGATGGCTAGTAACCTTGTGAATCATCTTCTTAGTTATTTTGACTAGTCCATTGTGCAGCCAAAACTTCATGTCATGAATCCTACTCAAACAACCTTGATCCATTCAATATTGAAATTTGTTAAAAATTATAGGGCATGGGTTAACCATTTCTTTTCAACAATTTTGAATTCTTCCTACAAAACTCCTTTGTCACATAACTTCTCATATGCTTATAGAATTCATAATTGCCTACTTCTTTGATTTTACAAATGTAGCAACTCCACACATCGTGTATCATTATAACCTTGGGTGGTATTGAGAATAAAACACCCATTGAGTCATCTTTCATTTCAATCTAAGGAATAGCAAAAAATTTGGGTGGAGGATAAGCATCACTCTTCACCAATTGAACCTTACTAACCTCTATTCCTTGACTCTTTCCTATGCATGATGAAGCTACCATTTTCTCTTTGTTATGGTTTAAAAACTTTCTTCTAGATTAGTTAGCACAAATTAGATCTTCACTCAATCACTCTTCTTTGCTATGATTTTCTCTTATATTTCCTTAGGATCTCTTTCTTGCTCAAATCAATTTGTGCTCTTGTATGCAAGGTATGAAATAATGCCTTCTAATTTTGATATATAAATCCTTTAGCTCAATATAGGTTTGTCATTAATGTTGTGTACCCAAGTAGGTGGAATCTAATTGTCTTAGATGACATTTGTGCCTTCAAACTAGGTCTTTACTATATATCTTGGTCTCTTCCATCTAACTAAGTTTCTTCATTAGTTTAACTTCTGAAGTGCTTGGGCCATATTGCATTTCTCGATCAATATAGATAATTTTATTGATGTTTGACACTATCTATATACATGATTCTTTTCCATTGATTCTTTCATAAATCTATTCTAATGCATCTTTATTTATGCAAATATGAACTTTAGCACATTATATTTTAAGAACTAATGTATGCTATATAATTAGATATACAGTTTCATGCATACCTTTCTTACTTAGTTTTAGATGATGAGATCACCTTCTCCATTGGATTGGGTGATCTCAACTCCATTTGTTCCACTATTCCCATCTTCTGACTTATTTTTCTATGTTTGATTCATCTCCTTTCTTGTTTTCTCAATGTCCACTTTGCCTTTACCCTTTGTGTTGTTGTGATTTTTTGTCGGTACTTTTGTTTTGTAGTATTTGTTTGAATGTTCAAACTTATGACATTTGGAACCTATATTATTAGATGTATGGTTCTACCTTTGATTAGTCTAGTAGGGTTTTGTCTAAGATATGCATACTCTCTATGTCCATACTTTTTACAATCATAACAATGGCCTTCAATTCTAGGTGTAGTAGATACATTCTTCATTCTTGTCCTACACTCATGTATTTGATGTCCTTGCTTCTTGTAGTAAAAACAATAACTAGTAAACTTAGGTTTAGGATTTTGCCTACCATTTTTGCTTTGGGTGATCTTTGCAGTATGACCAAGTTTTCCATAATGATAACATGTTTGTTTTCCCTTTGACTTTGCATTTCTTAGTTCTCCATTTTTGGATGATTCTCCTTGCTCAGTCAATGAATGTCTTGAACCAGTAGTGTAGCCAAATGACCTCATAATTTCTTCAAAGTATTTCATTGATTCACTTGGCTTGTTGAATCTTTCCACAAGTTATTTTTTAATTTCCAATTCATTCTTTAAAAATTCCTTTTGTGATATTAGATTTTCTATTTCCACATCCTTCCTATTAAATTCTTGATTTACAAGCATCAATTGATTCATCATGTCAAGTTGAGTATTTGTCAGCTTTTGTACATCAAATATCCTTTCTTTAAGTCTTGTTTCCATTGTCCTTTTGTCTTCCTTAGCAATAACCTTGTCTTCCTCAGTTTTCTTATTTTCCTTAGTCAAATCACATAACCTTACTAATTGAATCTCATATTCCCTTTCCAATCCTCTAACTTCCTCATTCAAGAGTCTATTCTTATCTAGTAGATTTGTAGTTATTGTTTCATTTGAATTTATTGGTTCAAACATCCCTTTAGTTTCAACTTCTTCATATGAAGATTGTTTGTCCTAAATAGATAATTCCTTTCTCCTTTTTAGGGATTTCTTTAGATCTTGTCTTGATATCAATCACTTGTCAATATTTTTGTCTAGGCTTACAATCTAAAAGCCTCCATCGCCAAGATCTTGACTCCAAGTTGTTAAACTTCTCCAAGAGAACTTAGCTCTAATACTAATTGTTGGAAGTCTTAATTGGAAACTAAGATACTAAGAGGGGGAAATGAGTCAAAATTTGTAACATGTTAACCCTTTTAGTAATTCTAAAATGCATTCACCACATTTACCATCTCACATCCAATTGCTTATGCATGCACCACTTATATAATCAAATTGTAATAGCATATACATATAATCTATCATTCACATGCATGAAAAGTAATCACATGACACAAATATTTTAGTTATCCAAGAACACTTTAGAATGAAGGTTAAAATAAGGTGGGGATTGTCGGCCATTTTTGCCCCATTCAGCCCATCACTAATATCTGATCAGAGAAGTCTTCTATCAGATGAATTCCTAACAAACAAGATCCTACAACTCTCATGTTTCCATGAGCTATCTTCCCATCTTCCAAAATTGTACAAGATGTTGTCATGTGTCACAATCCTAGTGCTCCTTCATGTTGTGGGGTCTCCATGAGACTATAGGACCTAGAATTCCACCATGTTGTTGAGGGTCCCATATCTAGCATTTAAGTTAACCCATCATGTATGCACAGATTGACGAGCACAATTCAATGGAAGATTGAAAGATTGTTGTCCATTCTATCAAATGGAATACTTGAGTTGTTGCCACATGTCTCCATTTCAGAGTTTCTTCATGTAGACACCTAAATTTTATTACACTGCTTTGATAATCTAATTTAGCCATCTCTAAAGGCATCATTAATTAAATTCCTATTTAATTAATCCTTTTCCATCCCCTAGCTGATTAATTTAATTAATCATCTATAGTCCTAATTGATAAATCAAATAACCCATCATTTATCAATTAAATCGTATTCTCCTATCTAATTCCAAAACCCTCATTTATTAAATAAGTCTATTTGATAAATAAAGCCCTCAAATCTAATAGCCCCTAACCTATCCTTAATCCTCCATCTAGCCTAATCCACCCCATCCACCCATACTAACTAAGCTTAGCCACTAACTCACCCACCCTCATGAATGTCATCCACTTGCACATCTCTAATATCCCTAATCTAATCCTAACCCAAGCCTAACCCATCCCCTAATCATTTTCACAATCCTAAATGATCTTAAGACTTTCTTAATCCATACCAAAGTCTCCCCTCAAAATATCCCAACCCCCAAGCCATAAAAGCTCTTACAAAGCCATGAATGACTCTTACAAGCCCATTCATTGCTCTTACAAGCACTTATGAGGGCCATTTAAAGCCTTGAGCCTCTTTTTTTGACTCATCCATGCCCTTTCCTCCACCCACTCTCCCTGTGACAAGTGTCACCTCCCTATTAGTGCTAAACAAGCACAATCCATGTGCTCTCTTTTGAGTACATCCTAGCCCTCCCTCACCATCTTGCCATCCTTGCATCTTGGCCCTCCATTCCTCTAAGACTTGGCCTATAAATTGAACCCTCTCCCTTCACTAAAAGGAATCCACCTTCCATGCAAAGTTATAATGCTATTTTGACAGCTCATAAACTACCAAAATACCATTATAATGGAAAAATCACTCTATGACTCCATTGTTGAAACCTTGTCTCATTCACTCCATCCATCCATCTAAGCTTGAGCTATACTTGTGAGCATACATACCTTAAATTAGGGACATATCTATTGCATCATTGTGTTATACCATTTGGAGCTTACCATTCTTGGTTTGCCTCCATTTGTGGTGATAACAAACCGGTCCTATCTTAATTGTTTACTCATTTTAGTATTGTTAATGCTTTCCTTAATAGTTAGTGTTCATTTTACTCTACCAAACTAGGTAATACATCAAATTTAGCACTTTTAGTGGTTTCGTAGGATATGGACCATTCTAAGCATTTTTACACATATCAAAAATAACAAAAAAAGTTTTAAAAATTTTTTTCCATAGTTAAGCTTTCATTTTGGAAGATTTTGGGTGACTAATCAAATTTCTTTTTTGTAGCATTGCAGGTTGGAGCGTCTTACTAACCTAATCATGTTTTTTTTTTTTTTTGTAGGTTTTTCTTAGAATAAACTTGCATGTTTAAACACATCTTTCATTGAATGAATGTTTCTCAAATCACTCTCGAATGCCATGGATTAAAATCAACTTTTTATTGGAATGCATGCTTAAAACAACAAAACACAATCTTGAATGCAAAGGATCAATTAATCATTGCTATACCTCACACTTCAACTTTGGGTTTTAAAAAGAATTCACTCAATCTTGAATGCCTAATAATCAATGAACCTTGCATGGTTTTGACACACTTCAACAACGCTTGCATTACTTATGTTGACGATCTCTTGATTTTTATTATGTTGACGACACTGTCAAGTTGGAATTGAACATCTATATCTTAATCACTTGTGTTTTCAATAGATCAAACAATCTAAGAATCAATTGGTGAAAGAACTTTGCTTTTTAGCCCAAGGTCATCTGAATCTTCTCTCCGCTTGTCTCCTTTGCGGGCCATCTTGGGTGGATAAGACTAGGATCCAAAACCTTGTTTTTAGTTTTAGGAGGCCTGCTTGGGGATTTTATCACCCCTTGGGATGACCTCAACTCTAGTGTTCTGGCAAAGTATAAAGATCGAGAGGTGAATCCAAAGACACCTCTCTTGGGATCAAAATTTTGTCACTCAGGCTAAGCCTCAAGGAACTTTATACCCTTGAGAAGTGAAAGAGGAGAAGTGGGTTACTGCTCCTATCGGCTGTGTGACATCTTTTTGGTTTCATCTATGGATTTGGGCCTCACGTACCTTGCATATATCAAGGACTCCCTAGCTAAACCAAATTTCATCCTTATAGAAAGCTTCCTAGGATGTTGGTGTGTTTGATGTGCTTGCTCCAAACTTTTGTCTACTTGTTTGTTCATAGCTTTTGAATGAATGTTTGCCAACTTTGGTCAAAATCCCAAAAAAGAAAAAATCTTCTAGCTCAAGGCATACTTAGCGTAGTCACTGCCTCATCAGAAAATCATCCAAGCTCCCCTGCTACAACTGAATCTATCTAGTTCTTTTCTTTAGAAAAATCCCAAATCCAAAGTCCATCCAAATCATCCCCCTAGCCAACTAGCAACCCAATCCAAAATCACCCAAGCCTTTAAGGAATTGTTGTTACTCTGCCAGAGTTTTCTATCCAATCAATCTATCCAAATCCCTCAATCTCCCCAAGGTTATCCCTTTGACAGAGCTTTGTCTAGGGTAATCTAGCCTTGTCACTTTTCATCCCTCATCACCTTAAGCTAAAGTTTGGGATCCACAAGTGGTCAATCTCGTGTCATGCCCATAGGATCATTTATCTATCCTCAAGTTGACACCAAAAGCCACCAATCCTGCACATAGGAAAGCAAAACTCTCACTTTTTGACAGCATACCCTTGAAGTCTTCCATCCACAGGAAAGCCAAAAATCTCCATCCAATCCTCCTTAGGTCTATCATGTAGCTTTGACTCTCCCTAGGAAATTTGTCATTAGCCAATCCAGAATCTATGCTTAATCCAAATCCAACCATGAGCTTCTGTGTTCATCCATATGCAAGACCCCATCCCCATCCAACTCATCATCAAAACATGAAATCCCAACCCTATCATGATGAGTTTGGTCACATTTTCCTTTCTCCCACTCCATCCTATTCCAATGATGATGATGATCTTATTGACTATGATGGATATATTAAAAGCTTTAGAGATATTCCTCCAAATTGCTTCATCCCTCCTCCAAATATACCCATTAGTACTGCCTACCATACCTTTGACAAGGAAAATCCATTATTATCCTCATCCTTACCTCCTTCCTTATATTGTGCCCACATATTCCTCTTATACATCAGTCATATCTCCATCTTCCTTTACCTTCATCTCCCAGCCTCCACCATTCTAGAACAATTCTAGTAGCTACATCCCTAGTCCAAATGCACCATCCCAATCTCTTCCAAACCCCTTTCCAAATCCTCCAACCAATCCTAGTAATACAACATATCACCCCAATCCCCTTACTTCTCCTAGTCCAACACACACATCTCCAAGGAATTTTCCAAGGAAGCCCAAAGAAAATCCATCTCCCACACCCATCATTCCTCTTACATCGTCCTATCGCTACCATCCCTATCACATCCACCCCACTTATCAAACCCCTTCCATCTCCTACCTCCCATCCATCGAATCCCTCCAAATCCCATCCACATCTCCTCCTCCTAGCATTACCCAAATCCCATATAATGAACCTAATGAGTATACCCCCCATCAATCCATCCCCATTGCAGAACCTTCTACCCATCCATCTACCTCACTTAAAGAAACCATCCATACTTCTCCTATCATACCATCCACTCCCATCCATTCATGTCAAAATCTTGTCCAAAAGCATGTTGAAATATCCCCCAACACAACAGAAGATCTTGCCATCCCACTTATTCCCCTACATGATCCACTTTTACCATCCCCTCCATATCTGAATCCCACCATCTTACCTACTCCATCTCAAGATCCATTTCCATCAACCCATCCCTATCAAGATCCTCTCCTTCCATCCCATTTGCTCCATGATCATACATCTCCCATAATCCATGATGATAGATCCATCGAAGAAGAACTAACTATCATATATGAAGCTTCAACTCCTTTAGCTAATAATGGACTCGCATCTTGTGTTCCAAATAATGAACATCATATTGAAGAAAGAAATAAAAATGTACCTCTAGATGTTGGTATCCCCGCTATTCCTGCATGGTCGCAAGTCCTTCCATCTTCACCCCAATGTTCCCATCCATCTTATCCTATATCTATTTTGCGCCCTTATCCTACTCCTTATCTCCAACCCTCTACTTTGGGTCCATATACCTCTTATCCAAATCCCCCACCCTTTCCATCCATTTTGGGTCCTTACATCCTTAATATGAATCCTTTATCTCCCCCATCTATTTTGGGACCTACACCTTCCCCATTTCCATCTATTTTTGGCCCATATCCTTCATTCCCTCCATCCATTTTGGGAAATTATATCCATCCATATCCTATGTTCCAATCTATCCTTCCATCCCCTCAAATCCACCAGCTAGATCATCAAAGGCACTCACCCTTGAATCCCTTCCAACCTTTAAACCCTATCACTCCATCCATTATCCCTCCATCTCCTCCATGCTCATGTTCCCATCCCATGGATAATATAAGCATATTGGATGCCAAAATACAAAATCATAAATCCAAAAATCCACACAAATCCAAGTCTCAACATGTCCCTTCTAAAGTACATGTTCAAGAAGAGAAACATTTGATCCAAATCAAAGAAAAAGTCAAGAAGCCACAAAGGCCCAAACTAAAAAAGTCAAAAATCATGTGGATACCCAAGATGCTCATAAAAGAAATGCATCTCAAAGAACAATCTCAATTGGCATCCATTCATGCTACTCAAAAATCCTTATCCATTCATCCTTTATCCAAACATCCTTCATCCCCCCAATCCACTCTTAGTCCATATGCTTCTTATCCTAAATTTCCCATCCTCCATCTTCTAACTCTACTTTTAATCCTTATCTTTCTCTTCCTCCATTTTCTCCTCAACCTCGCTCAATACCATCTTTCCCACTACTTTATCACCTCTCAAGGTGTGTGCCAATGATGATCTTTCCAAATTCCTCATCCATTTACCCACAAGCCTTATGTCTTCGCATTCATTATCGGCCAAACTCCCACTCACCATTCCACTTGTTCAATCCAATCCTTTTACATCCATCCTACCAACATCTATGAGTAAAAATGCATCAATTTTTTTTTTTTTAAATAATAATAATAATAAATAAAGAAATAAAAAAATCATCCATTGGTGAAAACTTGGCAATTCAAGCACCATGGATAAGTACCATGATGAAAACTTGGAAAACAAGCATCATGCGTAATCCCTCCATCCAAATGCTCTGCACACTTGGGGGCATGTTCCATCACCCATCATACCCATCTCATCCCACCATACCAACCACATCCTATCCATTTCACCCACCATCTTCCTTTGGATCTTGATAGAAATAAAGTCCACCACTAGATACATGCTTTTGGTCATCCCTTTGACATCCATTTTCCATCAAATTTTGTATCCACCTATCCCTAATCCACCCATCCTCCTTATCCTCTACCTCATTAACCTTTCACATCCTAGCTTCCATCCTATCTCCCTCATCCTCTTGTTGACCAATATTCAATCCTACCGCATCCCTCATAAAACATCATCTTGAATAGCATATTATAATCGGGGGCACTCTATTCCTTGGAGACCGTGTCATGTCCATCTTTCCATCAATCTTTATCTTTCGGCAGTCCTCTACCCAAATCCCTCTATCCATTGTTCCCTTTTTCATCTATCCTTGCATCTCCTAGCATTACCTCCATCTTTCCATCACCTGGTACATCCCTTGTCATTGGTATTTAGCCCTCAGCTATCCCTCATCCTGAGCTTCCATTCGTTATCCTCTCATCCTAAGCTTTTCATTTGCTATCTCCTCATCCTAAGCTTCTTACTCCCACTCTCTTAAGCTTTTCACAAACCATCTTATCCTTTCAAGCTTTTCATCCCCTCTATCTCCTTATCCCACACTTTTCCTCTACCTCCCCATCTCAAGGTTTTTATCCACTATCTTCCACTATCTCTTCATCTTTCTCTTTCTTGTCACTATCTTATCATGTTGCGCTTTTGTGTTGTAACCCCTTGTACATCCTTTGATCCATCAGTTGTATATACCTTGTGCATTAGTCCTTAGCTTGGTCCCATTGTATATCTCTCATCTCTTCATGTCAGTTCATGCTTGATCATAAATTGCAGTTCTCTTGGTTAAGTGCTTTAGTGAATCCTTGTACGAGATCCCTTGTCATCAAAATGTTGTCCTAAAAGAGTTCTGATTGCCTAGCTCACCCTAGTCCTTGATATTATTGATAGATCCTTGCAAGATGCATCCTTCCTCTCATCTGATCTTGGTCCATCAATATCCAGTCCTACCGATCTCTTTGGCAAAATGTTCCTTTTTATGGATTTACATTTTCTTTTGATTTATTTTATTTTTGAGATTTCAAGCATGATTCTTAACATATCTCTTCCAAGTGATTTGGGTTGTTCCCTCCTCATGGTCACCACAATCTTTTATATCATGGTGTGCTACGAATGGGGCAATTGGAGTGCAAGGTCTTGATTAGGTCTTTTGTTTGTTTTTCTTTTCTACTTGTGAGTTACCCAGTGTCAGTTCCACATTGCTTTCTCTGAGATTCATGTGTGCTGTTGGGGCAACCCTTGTATTTTTTTTTTGAGTCAGTCCGTAAGTCCTCTAGAATGTTGGTGAAAAGGCCTTGATGTTCTTCATAACCTTTGAAATTAACCAACATTCCTATATTAAATCTAGTGCTCAACTACATGGTGGTACTTCTCTTTGAAGTATCCCCCTACTCAAAAAGCTTCAATGGATTCCCTTCATCTCCATTATTCCCCATCCATATCTAGCATCCATCTCTCCTACCCCAACTTATGCATCAATATCTCTTTGAATTAATCTTCTCTTTTAGCTTTAGGGATCCACAATCCTAGTCTTAGGGATCCACCAAGCCTCATCTTTCGAGATCCACAATCCTAGTCCTAGGGATCTTTGAAACCCATCTTCCGCCAGTCTGACTCTTTGAAACCCTATTGCATCAGCTTTATCTTCCCATCATCCCTCCCCTCCTCTTGGTTTCCTTTTATAATGCTCCACTCCTTCGTCCTCCCACCAATCCTAGATCATCTTAAGCTTACTTCCTCTTGTGTATCTGATTCCCCTTTATCATTCTCCCATAGTGAGAGTTTGAGCTAATTCAGCCCCTTCTCTTTGCCAATCTGTGTCTCTGCTCATCTCACTTTCTTTTGCTTTTCAAGAAGCCGCTGAGCCTCGTCTTCTCTTCCTGCCACCTTCTTGAGGGGGCATCTCATAGTCTAGTCTCTCCTCTTCTTATCCGAGACTGGGGCAACCTTGTTGCTAAAACATCTTCCTCGTGTCATCTTCATTCAAACTTCTTTGAAATAGTGTTGTCTCAACACTATGTCAAAGAGGGGCAAAATGTAGACACCTAAATCTGATTACACCACTTCAGTAATCTAATTTAGCCATCTCTAAAGGCATTATTAATTAAATTCCTATTTAATTAATCCTTTGTCATCCCCTAGCTGATTAATTTAATTAATCATCTATAGTCCTAATTGATAAATCAAATAACCCATCATTTATCAATTAAATCCTAATCTCCTTTCTAATTCCAAAACCCTCATTTATTAAATAAGTCTATTTGATAAATAAAGCCCTCAAATCTAATAGCCCCTAACCTATCATTAATCCTCCATCTAGCCTAATCCACCCCATCCACCCATACTAACTAAGCTTAGCCACTAACTCACCCACCCTCATGAATGCCATCCACTTGCAAATCTCTAACATCCCTAATCTAATCCTAACCCAAGCCTAACCCATCCCCTAATCATTTGGACAATCCTAAATGAGCTTAAGACTTTCCTAATCAAAACCAAAGTCTCCCCTCAAAATATCCCAACCACCAAGTCATAAAAGCTCTTACAAAGCCATGAATGACTCTTACAAGCCCATTCATTTCTCTTACAAGCACTTATGAGGGCCATTTAAAGCCTTGAGCCTCCTTTGTTGACTCATCCATGCCCTTTTCTCCACCCACTCTCCCTATGACAAGTGTCACCTCCCTATTGGTGCTAAACAAGCACAATCCATGTGCTCCCTTTTGAGTGCATCCTAGCCCTCCCTCACCATCTTGCCATCCTTGCATCTTGGCCCTCCATTCCTCTAGCCCTTGGCTTATAAATTGAACCCTCTCCCTTTAATAAAAGGAATCCACCTTCCATGCAAAGTTATAATGCTATTTTGAGAGCTCATAAACTACCAAAATACCATTATAATGGCAAAATCACTCCATGACTCCATTTTTAAAACCTTGCCTCATTCACTCCATCCATCCATCTAAGCTTGAGCTATACTTGTGAGCATACATACCTTAAATCGGGGACATATCTATTGCATCATTGTTTTATACCATTTGGAGCTTACCATTCTTGGTTTGCCTCCATTTGTGGTGATAACAAATCGGTCATATCTTAAGTGTTTACTCATTTTAGTATTGTTAATGATTTCCTTAATAGTTAGTGTTCATTTTACTCTACTAAACTAGGTGATACACTTCACACTACAATTCTTCTTTGATGCTTCAAAATATGGAATTGTGCCACATGGCAGAGAGGATCTGCATCGATGGTCAACATTCAATTTTAGGAAAACTAGTTTTTTCCTCCCCACGGTTTCTTCTACCATGGCATGCCTTTAGGGCCAATTTTTTAATTCCTAACTACTTCTTGGGCATCAATTGGCATGGAATCAGTGCACTCCATGCCTCTTTAATGTAGAAAATGATCAAATTCTTGGTGATTTGATCTCTTTTAGCAGGGTGCACTTATTTTGGTCTCATCTTGTCACTTTTGGTAGAAATTATATTTCATGATTGAATTTCCCTTCTAATTCCCAATTATTGCTCTCATCTGCAGTCCAACTCTATGGTAGTTAGAGTTTAAATTCAAGGTTTTATCTGGGTTATGCCTGCACCCTATAAAGAAAAGTTTTTTATCATTTTCTGGGATCGATCTCTCTTTCTCTGATTCTTTGACAATATCTTTCTATGCTTCGTGATTGTAATTTCCCTTACCTTGCAAATAATATGATATCCTAGTTTATCTTCTTCCACCATTAATTTTTTTCATTCTTCCTTGCCTTCTATTACTGTTTTTTTCTTATTCTTTCAAGTTATATGTTGTATCTACTTTTCTTTTTGTTAATGCTATCTTGTGCAGCTTGGTGAGGCTAATTATTGCCTCTATTTTACGTTAATTTTAATACTGCTAGGATATTTGTGAACTCATAACCAGTTGAACTTATGATTAATTCTAGATAGAACTGTTAAACCATGGGTAGATAGTTATGTCAAATTTTTCCAATATTATATATATAATGCAGTATTTCATATAATCATTGGAATGTGTGTTCTGATATTTGGATTTAATTTGATTATGCTTATTTGCGGAAATATTTTTGCATTGCAACTAACCTACTAGGAAAGGAAGATGCTAGAGAGTGGTCGAAAACATTCAAGAAGGAGCGCCAAGGCCCAGTTGCAGCAGAGGAATCATTATGGCACCAAAAGACACAGGTACTACAAAGGAGGAGCTATTATTCTAGGAATGTAGGGATGAAGTGTTTCTATATTCCCTCTACATTTACTATTGTGTTGAATTGGTTACTCAAACATTATTGCTTATACCATGAGCTATTATATTTCCTTCTTCTTCTCTAGTGGATTTTTAATCAATTTGTTTTCTTTCCTATTTTAGAATAAGTGTCAATCCTCTAATTATAGGGATTATATCAATAGTTTTGGAGGTTGAAAAGTTTATGAAAAACATTGTTGACTCTTGTAGTGAGTTATCTATAGTTTTATGTATTATTCTTATGAAAGGAGTTTTTGAAATATAATGAAGTAATTCTTGGTTTACATTCTATGTTAGTAGATTAGCAGATGCTGACCAAGGAGGGCCACTTGGGAGGTGGATTAGATTAGAAGTAGTGTAGATTTACTTCTAGCATTTCCAGTATTTCAGATAGAAGTTACAATTTCTTCCTACAGCATCATGCTTTGTGAATGTTCCTATAACATCTGCAAGAGCAATTATAGTGGATGGTCTGGGTTGAAATATAGGTTAACATAGAGTTTTATTTCTAGAATTCATTTTAGTAAGGAGTTAAGTGTGTTACTTTCCTGCAACACTAGTGTAGGTTCTTTATATGCATTTTATTTTCCTGTAGCATAAGCATAATGACTCTTCAAGGAACCTAGTGCACATACTGTGCCAACCATTTCAAGTATACATCCCTGGGTTGAAAAATTAAATGCACCTCATGGTGGGAGAAATAATCCTTAGATTGAATAAAACTATTCCTAAGTAAGGCTTTGGGCATGATTATCACACACCTATTCTAAAGCAAACCATTTTTGGTGTGATTTCTAGGGATGGTGTCAAGCTAGGAACATCTTTTTGAGTCATAGTTTTTTTGCTAGTTTTTTCAGAAATTTGCAATCTTAAAAATTGTTTTACAAGTGTGAAGAATTTAATTGCATGCATTGAAGAGGAAGACAACGAGATGAATATGACAAATTTCTTCCACAAGAGTCTATTAATTTGAATGATGAAACTGAAGAAGTTGAGTTTCCTTTTGAGGATGCAAGTCCTAATTTTCCTACAACATCTTCCTCTAGAGCAGAATCTTTGGATATAAGCAGTCTTTAGCCTTTTTTTGAAATATTGGCCAGCTTTCTTGACAGTTCTGGTCCAAATCCATCTATTTTTAACAATCTTGTAGCTAATGCTCTTTTTCAGTAGCAAACCCATAATCAAATACCTCCAGTAATGGCACGCCCTACTTTTCCATTCCCTCTCTTGGGCCTTATAAAAAATGCTAATCTCAAAAATATACCCACAGCTACTCTTCCAAAGTTTTATAGCCTTCTAACTAAGGATACTGATACTTTCTTGTTTAATGTTGACATACTTTATCATAGCTCTGACTATAACACTAATTCCCACAGGCTGAAGTTGTTTCCAGTAACACTAAAAGAATCAACCTTACAATGGTTCATGGGCTTAGGAGCTAATGCACTAGGTACATGGGATGAGATGTGAACTCTATTTCTAAATAAATACAAAGAGTACTACAAAGGGATTGATCTAAGGGGAGATGACATTTTTAGAATATCACAAAAGGAGGATGAAATATTGGAAGACTATGTTTCACATTTTTTGTACACAATGCAAAAGAACCCCCAACATGTACTGGCAGAGGATTCATAGAAACTAGTCTTCTTGAGAGGGGTAAATGATAATTGTTTGGAAGCATTAGACTTGATGGCTGGTGGTGATATATACCAATCTTCTTGGGATGACTTCAAGAAAATCTATCTTAACTACTCAAGGTCAAGTGTGAAGAAAGGAAAAGGGTACCGGTCCATAGCCACTAAAGGGATTAGTCAGGGAATTTCAAAGCTTGAGATATTCAATTTACTCTTAGATTTCAAGAAACACATCATAAATGATGTCGCTACACATCTCGACACCATGACTGCAAAGAAAAAGCATGTAGAAGTTGAATCATGACTAGCAGAGTACTATCCTTACTGCTGCAAACAAAAACAAGACTACACATGTAAGCTGGTAGCCAACCTATAAAATCAACAATTTCCAACTGAGTTCATGAAGATAGATTGGGACAACAATCAAGTGTTCTTCATTTCTCAATGTCGATCATGGGCTTCAAGACAAGGTATGCCTCAAGATCCTCTACAATTTTCAAATCCTTACAATAATTAGTGGTAAAACCAAAGTTATTAAAATCCTTTTTAGTACTCCCAACCTCCCTAGGAAAACCAAAAAAATAGCCAGTGACCTAATTAGAAAACTAAGCAATGGAAAAACCAACAAAATAACTAGTGGCCTAATCAGCAAAACAACTAGTGGCAAAATTAGTAGAATCAATGGAAACCACCACAAGGAAATTGATAGAAAAATAATCAGTGAAGGGGGCCTCTAAAGTGGCCTAACCAAAATCCTAGTAACCCACAACTACCTCCTCCAATACAAAAACCTACAATAATGCCACTTCTTACACCAAATAATGTTAATCCTAAGCCAACCAAATTGCCTGTTCAATCTCAGCCAAATCCAAACAGCAAGCAACAACAACAAACATACACTACTGATACTCAAAAGTGCCCTACTTATTCACTAGAGATATATGATATCCATTTTTAATTTGGTATAACTCTTCCTACACTAGAATATCCTACAATCATGAAAGTTGTAGACACTCCTACAGCAACACTTCTAGAAACTACACTACCAAATACCAAACCACCAACTGAAGTACCCAAGAGGACTATTGGCCATACCTCAATGAATCATCCCTTTCCACATAGGCTAAATAAAGAGACATCTATATCCCAAGAGGACGAGACATTTGATATTGTTGAGTAGTTGATAAACATGCACATCTGAATCCCTCTGTTCCAAGCTATCAAGGATGTCCCTCTTTATAGAAAGGCTATTAAGGAAGCATGCCTTAAGAAGCTAGGGTAGAAGAAGAAAGATCCTCAAACATTCCATGTTGTCAGGAAATTAGCTGATATAATGTTAGGGAAGGTAGTAATACCAAAGTATTCAGATCCTAGTAGTCCATTAGTTAATCTAATCATAAATGGACAAGCTGTGAAAAATGCTTTAGTTGATTTGGGAGCAGCAATAAATGTGATGAGTAAAGAGACAATGCATAGGTTATGCATGGAAGGTTTAAGGAAAATTCCCACAATGTTACAACTTGCTGATATTTCAACTATCACTCTAAATGGTCTCATAGAAGATGTGATAGTAACTTTAGATTCATGGGAATACCCTATTGATTTTCTTATCCTATCATCTAAAGTAAAACTTGTTGGCTATCCTATCATATTAGGGAGACCCTAGTTAGCCACCAATAATGCTAAAATTAATTTTAGATTAGGTAGTATGATGATTTCAAATGGTCAAACCATAAGGAAGCTAGCGCTATACCCACATGCCCAAACCCAACCAAACTTGGGAGAACCTATTTGGCCAGATTTAGGGGATGATGAAGAAGAGTTGAATTCTATAGCCTAGCTCATGATGTTTCATAAGAACTCTTTTCTAAAAATTTAGGAGGAAGATGATGTAATATAGAGCATTCTTACCAATGAATGTATAGTGGCCAAAGATATTGCTGAGAGTTTTGTCTTAAAGCTATGTGTCTACCCAGCAAGCCCTGAGATAATTGATCAATTATTACCAAGTGAAGTAGCTAAAATTCTAGTACTAGAAGTGTCTGTCATGAGCCCAAATTTAAGGATGTATGAATATTTGAATAACATATTATACAGTGATAATAATTAAGAAAAATAATATTATAATCCATTATAATAATAATATATTTGACAATATAAAATAATATATAAGAATATAGCATAATTTTAATATAAAATATTATATTAAATAAAAAATAAATAATTTGGTTATAAATGATAATAATTTTATAACATATCTACATTGGTTAATATTATAATATAATTAAGAATTGCATATTATTATAAATAATATACAAAAAAATACTCTGTAATAGTATTATGAAGAATAATATTATTAATATAATATATAATATGTTATATGTTATAATTACATTATAAATCTATAGCTAATAATATATCTAACTATTATCACATTGATAATTAAAGGTAATGAATTGATTAATTAATTTAATATAGTAACATCCTATATTATGATCTAATAGTATAGTTAATATAATCAATTAATATATAGATAAGATAATAGCATGTCCCCATATTTATAAGGTTTAGTAATTAAATGAATAATAAAATAAATAATAATATATTTAAGTATTATTACATATACTATTAATAACTAATGATAATAAATTAATCAATATAATATATATAATCTATGAGATATATAATAGTTATAGCTAATAAAGATATTAATTATAAATAATATCAAATAACAATAATAATATTATAATGTATAAATATATTAAAGAATAATTATAGACATAGAAATAAATAATATCTTACAACAAATGAGAAGTAAATATTATTAATAAATAAAGATATTATGAATATTAATTATATAACATATGTTATTATCAATACAAATGAACATAAGTCTAAACATAACCAACAACTATATAATCAACATATATCATGCAGAACATAAATTAGCAATCGATGGCATTTATATTATAGACATTTAAATGTGAATTTAATAAACAAAATACAAATTATACTAACCAATATATATAATTAATGTAATAAACTATATATGATAATAAAGACCAAATAAACTTAATCTATGTCGTATTAATTAAATCAATGTCATTTGCATAAATATATCATATGAAGGGACGCATCCATTTGGGCAAGATAAGTGAAATATTAAAGTGAAGACAAGGAAGGACATTGAAAAGATATATACCAGGGAATAACAACACAGTAGTCAGAGAAAAGGAGACGAAAGGAATTGTGTGCAGGAAGTCACAATGAATCATGTAGAGGTACATCAAATTACATCGAAAGCAAATTGTATCGTGCATTCAGGGACATGAGTCTATGCATTGAACAAATTATGGCATGTATTATTTGTTCACAGAGAGAAAAAGAAAGAAAACCACAAAAAAATGAATGACCTTAAAAAGGGTCATCACAGTGTCAATGGTAGAATTAACAACTAATGTGGAACTTTCTCCTAGTCATAATCTCCATGTAAACAAGTTGTCCCAATCACAATTGGGATTGTTAACCAAGCTCGTTAACCAACATGAAAAATCCTTTGGTTGGGATTATGAGGATATGGTAGGACTAAGCCCTAAACTCTATACCCATAGGATCTACATCAATGATGGAATCTTGCCACTCCGTTAACCTCAGAGGAGAATAAATCTAGCATTGCATGAGATAGTTAAGACTGAGTTGTAGAAGTTGTTGAATGTTGGATTCATCTATCCAATCTCTAATAGAAAATTGGTATCACCATTAGTTATTGTACCTAATAAAGGAGGTAAGTGGCAGATATGGGTAGATTATAGAGAGTTAAATAATGCCACAAAGAAGGATCATTTTCCTTTGCCCTTTATTGATCAAGTTTTGGATACTTCAGTTGGAAAGAAATACTTCTCATTTCTAGATGGATATAGTAGTTACAATCAGATAAGTATTTCTCCAGAAGATCAAGAGAAGACCACATTTACATATCCCTTGGGTACCTATACCTATTCTATATTACCATTTGGCTTATGCAATGCACCTACTACTTTTTAGAGAGCTATAATCAGCATCTTTGCTGACATATCACATGATTACATGGAGATATATATGGACAACTTTACTACATTTGGTGTCACATTTGAGGAAGCCTTGAAGAACTTAGAGAAAGCACTAATTTGATGTAAAAAATAAAACCTGTCTCTCAATAGTGAGAAATGCTTTCTGATGATGCAAGAAGGCATGGTGTTGGGACATTTTATCTCTAAAGTGGAATCCAAGTAGACCCTACAAAAATAGAGATAATTCTCACACTCCCTATTCCCACAAAACAAAAAGAAGTCAAATCTTTCCTAGGACATGCTAACCATTATCGGAGGTTTATCAAAAAAATTAGTTAGATAGCCAGTCCTTTATATACTTTTCTTACCAAAGAGGCTTAATTTTCCTAGACAAAGGAATGTGATGACTCCTTCCGGCAGCTCAAGTCACTGTTGACAACTACACCAATCCTTAGGGGTCTTGATTGGACTTTTCCTTTTCAAATACATATAGATGCTTCTGACTATGCCATAGGTGCAATCCTAGGACAAAAATCTTAACACCTTGAAAATGAAATCTACTATATTAGTAAGAGCCTTCATGGACCAGAGTTAAACTATATAGTGACTAAAAAAGAACTATTAGCAATAGTTTATGCTCTAAAAAAATTTTGGCATTATGTAACTGGTTATCCCATATTTGTTCATATTAACCATGCAACAATTAAGTATCTCATGAAAAAACTTGTCATCATAGGCAGGTTAGCAAGATGGCTACTTCTTTTGCAAGAATTTGATATCATAATTATTGACAAACCTAGGAAAGTGAATGTGGTAGCTAATTATCTATCCAGAATCCACCATGATGAAGAAGATACTACTTTGATAGATGATACATTTCCAAATGAGAATTTATTTCATATTGTTATCCAAACCCCATGGTATGCAGACATAGCTAATTACATTGCAGCTAACAGAATGCCCACACATTTCTATTACAAGGATAAGAAGCTTCTTTTAGAGAAAATATTTCATTTCTCTTGGATTAATAACACACTATTTTACATTGGACCTGATTAAGTTATGCAAAGATGTGTGTGAGGAGATGAGACACATGACATTCTACATGCATGTCATAATGAACCATGTCGGTGGAACTTTGTAGGAAAAAGAATAGCATTGAAGATTTTAACAACTGGTTACTATTGGCCTACACTTCATAAAGATGTAGCCAATTATACATGAAAGTGTGATAAATGCCAGAGTATGGTACAACCAACAAGATCAAATGAAATGCCTCTCAATCCATAGGTGGTGGTAACACCATTCAAAAAATTGGGCATGGACTTCATTGGTCTAATAGATCCTCCATCCAATGGGAAATCATACATCCTTGTATTTACTAACTACCTAAAAAAATGGGTCAAAGTCAAAGCCATGAAGCATGCCTACAACCATTAAGTTGTCATGTTTTTGTATTAAGAAATATTTACTAGATACGGTGTACCTAGAGAACTTGTTACTGACTAGGGTGTTCAATTCACTTCCAATCTGATCATAGAACTCATGAAGGAATATAATATCAAACATCAAAAATCAAGCCCCTATCATCCTCAAACTAATGGACAAGAAAAAGTTACAAATCAGGAGATAGAAGCCATCTTGACAAAGATAGTTCATTTGCACCACAAATATTGGAGTAGAAGACTAACAGAAGTTATCTAGGTATATCAAACAACGTGGAAGACCACCACAAGGTTCACACTATTTGAACTATTGTTTGGAAAAGAAGCAATGCAACCTATTGAATTTTAACATAAAAAAATAATAATAGCACTAGAGTTAAACATTGATCTTCTTGCAGCATAGAGATCACTTACTACATCTTAATACTTTGGATGAAATGCACAAGTCTACTCTAGAATGCACAGAAATCATACAAAAGCAAAGGAAATAGTGGCATGACTCCCACATTAAGAGTAAGAAATTTTAAACTAGAGATTGGGCATTACTTTATGATTCCAAATTCAAAGACATACCAAGAAAGTTGCAAACACGATGGCTAGGTCCCTATGAAATAAGCCATGTAATTGCAAATGGAGCAGTGCAATTAACCACAATTAATCCAATACATTTCAAGTTATTAGTCAATGGAAATCAGCTACAGTTTTATCACTAGCCCCAAATGAAAGATGACTTCTTGTAACAATTTCACCAGCCAGTTTCAAACAAATAACAGGTAACACTTCCTCCAATAGAAGGTGCCAACCTTCTTCCTGTAGCTCTTCAATAAGAATTCCTTCAAGCATGTCCATAATAAAAACTTTATGTTATACAAAATTTCAATTCTCCATTCAATTTCTCAATTCTTCTTTTCAATTCATCACATTTCTTTCTCTACCACCCACTCACCTTTCATGTCATCATTTCCTATGCTTTGAATAATATGGAAAGTCCACTAAAATATGTTGCCATTGTCGTTCTTCCACCCTTGCTACCTTTATCTAGCACGTGCAATGATCCAACTAACAGGTATACGCTTTTCAAAATTTATTCATCTTTATCACATAGATTTTGTTTGTTATATCTACTAATGTATTAAATATATCATTGAGGCATTATGTCAGTTCTGTACATCATGCCAAGTATGACAAGTGAGGACACTTGTCCATGATTCGTAGGGGGCAGGGAAGGTTACTAATTTCTAATGAAATTTCTATTTATTCAATAAAAAATCCTAAAATATGTACTCTCTCTTTGTTTGATTAAAATCCAATTACCATAGTACACAAGTGTCAAGTGGTGTACTTTTATTCCTAAATAATCCCTCATTGTCAGACTAAGATGTGACCTGAATTAAATTTTGAATTGATTCTCACATATCTATGATTTATTCTCATTAAAACCAAATTATTATTATTCATGACATATTTTTCATGACAGGAAATTCATAGAGAAGAATGTGAAAAGGGTATGTGGTTTTATAAAAATAAAAGTTTGAAATTCACAGAGGGAAGAAGATAATTGTTGAAAACAGAGAAGAGGTTGAGATTAGTAAGCACAAATGGGAGGTCAATTGCAGTGACATGAACTAGTAGAACATAGTGTTTTATTTTCTGATGTAGAAGTAGTAAGAAAATTTAATGCATGTGGTTGGCTAGGATACTTCTTGAAATTAACAGAGTTTAATGAAGAAGTAGCTATTGAATTTACAAATACATTCGAAGAAAGTGAAGCAACGGTATGGGGATTGATAGTCATTGCCATAAAGAAATGAATAGTGAAGGTAACTAGGCTACCAATAGTAGGTGAGCACTACCCCAATGTGCACAATGCTAGATTAGCTAGGGCCTAGTTTTCCCTACCAGGTGACCTTCCATTGGCTATTACTAAGAAAGGGTGCAAAAGAATGTCTATTCTACCATCGTACAATTAGTTGGCCATGCATATTATTAGGTATTTTACCTGTGAAGGAATATTTTCTAATTTGCATGCACATCATTTTAAGTTACTCAGTTATGTAAGGCATAGCTTTCCAATAAATGTCCCAAATTTCTTGTTCAATATGTTATGCTTTGGTGCTGAGGAAACCCAGAAAGGAAATGGTAATTCTATTACTCACCATGCCCTAATTAAATTTCTCATAGAAAGATCTCTTAGGGACATCTCTCCTGTGTCATGGGTAGAATTTGACCAACATAAAAATTTGCAACCTCAAATTACCGCTAATGTGTAGCCTAGCCAAGACAATGCAGTCTCCATTGGCACAACTATTGAGCAAGGTACCCAAGGTGCATAAACTAAAAATGTTCAAGAAAATGTTCCTTTACCTGCTCAAAAAATAAATGTACCTACTTTTTCCTAAGCAAAAAGAAAATGGAAGTTATAAGAAGAAACTTTGGTTCCTGTAGCAAAAAAATGAAACCTTACAATCTCAAAACAGAAGAAAATAAAGTCAGTTCCTATAGTAGCTACTCCTGCAATAGAAACACTGAAGAGGGTTAGCAAGAAAAAGTTTGTACTACTTGAATAAAACCCTATGCAAAGAAGCCCTAGAATGAGAAGGCAAATTCATAAAGTGTCGATAGAAACCTAGTCCACTTTACCTAAACAATCTTATGAAGAATCTCTAGTACAAGTTATTCCAGATGATTCCCCCAATCAACCTAAAATTTCAAACATTCCTCATAATCCTGATGAGAAATGTAAGACTGAGATGAAGGAATGCCAAAATGATTTCCAAGCAAGCCAGTAGGATACCCCACACCATGAAGAAGAGGAAGACCCAATAATGCACCAATTAGCCTATTCAAAAACTACCCTAGTTTCCTATAAGAAAACATGGTTTAGAAGCTTCTTGGAATGGTCATGGAGGGAGAAAAGAAAGAAAAATAACTAGGATGGAGAAAGTGGCCCGATTACCTTACAAATGCTTCTTTTTTAGTTATATAATAAACATGTGTCAACAACAACCATATGGAAAGAAGAGAAAAAGAAAATGAAGAAGGTAATAATAGACTAAGGTGAAGAAACTATAGAATTAAAAGAGAAATTGGCAAGAAAGAAGAAAAAGATGGATCATGCCCTTAAACTAGCTGATCAAATAATTACTTGTAGGCCACCACCTAGGATCTATGTCATATGTTTAAAAGAACAATTCCTCTTATTTTAGTTGAGATATAGATATAGAATTTAGGTCAGCTCAAGAATTCTATGGTTTGTACTAGACCCTTCAATCATGGCAAAAAAATTTACTCTGTGAATTGTATGTGCATAATTTCATTATCCCTATAGAAACTCAATGGAACACTCTACTTTATATAGGGGATATACACCTTAGGGCCCTAATTTCTTGGATGCACAATGAGGAAAACTATGATAGACAACTAAAAATTTATAGAGACTAGGATAGAATAGAACCCCTACCATTAAGAGAAAAAAGTAATATACCAAAAGAAATCCATAGGGATTGGTTCTGGTTGACCTATGGGGATATTCAGAAGGAAATAAGAAAACAAATCTTTGAGGCCAAAACAAAAGTGTATGTAGAGTATGATGGTATGCATTACTTTTTATTTCAAAGAGCCATGACTAGTGTCAAAAGAAGATGGAGTAGAATGTCTAAGGGAGTTAGAAGGTTAGAACCACACAGCCCCATCAACCTAAAGGTAGCCCTTCACCGTGCACCAAAATACATGCAATTGGGAAGGAAAATTAGACTAGAACTTTGGTGTCCATTAACAATGCAGCCACCCATGCTCCTTTGGCCCCTATATGACATCAATTCTGAATGACTTGATAGGTTGCAAGAGGATCATAGGAGGGAAGTTTGGGAGAGAACAAGAGGATTCTACTACACTTTCAAGAGTAACAGGTGTGGGAGGACTGAGGTTGGAGATTTTTTATTGTTGGTGTAAATAAGTATTTACTATTTACACTTTACTTAAGTTTACTTAGGTTAATGCATTATTTTATTATTTCTTAGGTGAGACACTTAGGAGTTTGTATACTCTTATGAGTTGTCATGTTGACAACACTAGAGTAAGAACCTCTAATTTAGCACATAGTGTCTACAACATAATTTTGTGTGCTACACCTTTGTAGGCTTATCCTCTCATCATCGCACTTACTCATGTGCTTAATGGAGGATAATGCACTCCTGGTGGACATGTGTTTGGTTGTAAGACTTATTAGTATTCTAATTCCTAGGCATTCTAGAAGCATTCCAGAGGCCTTTATATATAGGCACTCCTAGTGTACTTTCACATGGAATTGAATATTATATCATTATTTTGATCATACTATTTTGGTCTACTATTGTGCTTGTGATTGAGTTCCTTGATCTTGGGTGAATTTTTCCCTAAGGCAAATTCTTACATGGTATTAGAGCTAAGAGAGATTCTCTTCACATAGTCATTTGAAACCATTCTTGCTTCATCACCTCGACCTAAATCCAAAGAATCCTCAAACATTCAGAGCATCTAGAGCCAAAATAGACCTTGTCATTATGTCTGGAATGTCGATTTGATAAAAATTGACTATAAATTTGCCTATGTTGGGCCATAGTCAAATTTGAGGCAAAAAAAATTGCAAACCAGCACCTGAAGACCTAATTTGCAATTCTGATATAATCATTATTTTGATCTGCAATTTTATTTTCAAATTTGAATTTTATATTTCTCTGTTATTATTTTTAAATTTTTGCAATTTTTTGAAATTTTTTGGCCTGTAGGCCCTATAGAGATTTTTTTTTTAGGAACCGAGCAGTGACACCCCATCCTTGCACAAAATATTCATCCTTTATTCAACATTTACTAGAATTTTTGGCAATCATCACAAGAGGACGGCATCACTTTCTGGCTACAAATCGAAAACTAGCAAGTTTGGCAGCCTTCACCCAAAGCACAGCAACTTGAGTTTGTTTAAGCCATGTGGGCTCCCCAATTTAAAAGGCTTGGCAATCTAAATTTAGGTGAATGTGGGACTAAAGTCCCACACCCACCTAGTTGCCTTTCTTAGAAGGTCAACCACTGGTGTTTATATTACACCCTCCATGGACTATTAAACACATTACTAGTGGTCAATAAAATTTAATCGATGTCCTTCCCTTTTTTGACATAAACTACCATGTTTCAATCGATCAGTGATGCTATTTTTTCTAGTGAGAGGACCTGTCTCTGCCAGCCACATAGCCCTATCCATGATCAACATGTGGAACTTCCCCAGCCAAACAGGTCAATGTATCATTGATAGACATGTCTCCTCCACCAATAATCACATTTTTTCCAACTCGACCGCCACGTAATCATTCTTGTTAGCATATGAATGACATGTTAGCCACACATCATTTTTCTATATGGATTGTATAGTACTATACCACTGACATCATCCTCTGTATAGAACACATCATTTGTGATGTCAGCTAGGGGCTAAGCATGTTGATGTCATTTTTTCATGCATTTAAAACTAACAATCATATGACTATCATCTGCAGGAAAATTAGAACTACTACGACAGTCGTTTGATCATCAAATTTAACCTCATCTTTTGCTAATCAAACCCCTCTCTAGATTCATTTTTTATTTGACAGCCTAACTTTGGGAGGCCATATCTTAGTCATCTAAGCTCCAAATCAGGTGCAATTTTTTTATTTTGGCTAGAATTTTTTGAACTTTTTAGTGGTGCTATTTTTTCTAGTATTGGTGCATGGATTTGTCAAAAATTACATTTTTTGGCGATTGTACCTATCCAGTCTTGCATTTTATAATTTCAATTGCTCTGTACGAGCTCATCTAGACTCAAAAATAGGTTCCTTTTTTTGAAAGAGTATTATTTTTTGTCTACTTTCCAAATCTACAATTAGATTATAGGGTTGTGTGGACAAAACTATCACTTTCAAAATTAGGTCCTTTTCTACATTGTAATGCTTTGATATAACTTTAGAATTGTTATATATCTGAGATACATTGTAATGTCCTAGTTTTGAACTCCAAGAGGAAGTTGTAAAAGGAAAAATTAGAAGTCCACTAAGGCCAAAATTGGCAAGTGGCTATTGTAAACACACTAAGTATAAAGTGCCAAAATCTTGCATGGGGGTGGGGGTGGTTCTTGATTGAGTGAAAAGGGGGGGGGGGCGTATTTCTTGGGGCCGTGTTCCTCTTTTCCTACTATTTTCTTTCATTTCTTCCATCATGGGAAATTTTAAGTTTCCAAAATAAACACCACATAACTATGCTACATGGTCCATTAAAATTTTGTGTCAATTAATGCATAATGAAGTTTCTTATTATGTAGATGGTACCCTTCCTAAACCAATAGGTGATCAACTATCTAAAAGTGACATTAATGATTGAGAGTCTACAGATATGAAAGACCTAGGTGATATTATGTTGGGGGTTGAAGACAAAATCCTCTATCAAAATGAGAAGTACAAGACATCCAAGGATGCTTGGGATGCCCTCAATAACTTGTATGGTAAAGTTTCTAAGGAGGATGTTTACAAATTGAAGGTGAGCTTGTCTCCCTAGATCCTAAGACATTTGATTCTATATAGGATTTCATCATTAAGGTGAATGAATTAAGAATGAAGCTTTATGATAGTGTTAGTCCTATTAAAGATGATAGGTTAATCTATCTCATTCATAATAAGCTGCCATTTGAGTACTCCACATTTCTTTTCTTACAACACAAAGACTACATTAGGGGTTGCCTATCAAAAAGTCACTTTTGATTGTTATGCTCAACTGTTGGATGATAAAGAAAAGAAGTTTCAATCAATGGGAATTCTCCAATCATCCAAGTCTAAGGCATTGGTGGCTAATAATGAGAGTTCTCAAAATTTAGCTACTCAAACTTCAAATAAAGGAAAGAGCAAGAAGAAGTGGAAAAATAACACACAAGAAGATACAGAAAAGACAACACCATTATCAAATCAACAAGGAAATTCTTCCTCAAATTCAAACAAGAAGGGGGACACTAATAAGGAGAAGAAAAAGTGTGTCTATTGTAAGAAGTTGGGTCATAATGAACATGAGTGTTATCATAAAAAGATTCATGAGTTGATGAACATCATAAAGAAACACAATGTTCCATTGCCTAATGCTTATAAGGAGAAAGGACCTTCATCTTTAGATTCAAAGGGAAAAGGGCAAGCA
Organism: Cupressus sempervirens; assembly: GCA_028749045.1. Lineage (NCBI taxonomy): Eukaryota > Viridiplantae > Streptophyta > Pinopsida > Cupressales > Cupressaceae > Cupressus > Cupressus sempervirens. The sequence continues at coordinate 393,122,350 of CM053788.1, read as the reverse complement.
CTTATGTAAAACTCAAGTTCTTCAACGGAATGGATTCTTAACTTAGGTGCCTCATATCATATGGGTTCTTCAAAAGGAGACTTTTCTTCATTGAAGCAATCTAAGGTACCACACATCTTTGTAGGAGATAATACAAAAATGGAAGTTGAAGGGAAAGGACATGTGGAGATTGAAAATGGGGAATTCAAAGATATTCTCTATGTTCCTAACCTTAGCTCTAATCTCCTCTCAATTTACCAAATCACTCATTGTAGAGATGGAAATAAAGTTGAGTTCCTTCCAGATATAGTAATGGTGTGCACTCTCAAAGATGATTCATTGGTTGAAATGGGGAAAGTTAATCATAACACAAGGTTGTATTCTTTCTCCCACTTTGTGCCTAAGTCTCCTTCACATGCTTTGTTGACTCAATCCAATTCACAAACCAATTTATGGCATGAGCGGTATGGTCATCTTGCCTTCTACTATCTTTATCAACTTTTCTCAAACAATATGGTCAAAGGTCTACATAAAATCAACTTTTATAAAGCTGAATGGTCAACATGTTCATTGGATATCCATCTAGAGGAGAAGTTTGATAAAGGGAAGTCTTCAAGAGCACTAGTTGTTCTTCAGTTGGTTCACATGTTACTAGCAATTCCTTTTGTAGTGATATCAGTCAACCAAGGTCACTACATCCCCACTTTCATTGATGACTTTTCACACTACACATGGGTCTACTTTCGTCATCATAAGAATGAAGTGTTGGACAAGTTTCTAGCCTTCAAGAGTCATGTTGAATAGAAATCATGAAAATCCAACAAATTTCTTAGGATGGACAATGAAAGTAGATATGTGAACACAAGACCTAAAGATTTTTTCAAACTTGAGGGTATTGATCTTTAGAATCCATCAGCATTCAGTCTGCACAAGATAGATGTTGTAGCACTGAGGTTATGAACTCTTAAGTCTATGGCAAGTTTCATGATACAAGCGAAGTCTCTAGATCCTATGCTTGAAGTTGAAGCTATAAGTAGTGCCAATCACATACCTAATAGGTCTCCTCATAATGCCTTAGATGGAAAGACTCTTCTTGAGGCATGGTGTAGTAGAAAACTAGTTGTGAAACACTTCAGAGTCTTTAGTTGTCTAGCATGGGAAAACATATCTTCTAGGGGATGCAAGGCACCACCACCTAGGCCTTGTACTTTTATCAAATATCAAGATGGTGTTAAGGCATACAAACTTATGGATCCTAAGACACATGAGATCTTCATAGAGATGAATGTTCATTTTGAGGAAATTTCACCCAGCTTATCCTCTAATCCTCTCCCCACTTCATATGCAGTGGAAACTAATAGTGACACCAACAATTGTGACTCAAAAAATTTAGATACATGGGATCCTATTGACAAATATAGGGAGAGGTCACATCATCAACACATTCCACATGCATATATAGCCATAGTGATAGGTCCAACATAGCAAGGTACACATTGTCTTCCAGCTCCAACATTTGTGGATGACTTCTTGACAGATATTTTAGGATTGTTTATGGAGTCACACAAAGTATATTTGGGAGACATCATTGATGATATACATCTTCTTTTTTATAATGGCGATCCTTCTTCAATTTTTTTGAGGGCTCACTCTGACCCTCATGTCCATTCTCTACATGATCAGTCTTCATAGGTTGATATGATTGTGGATTCTTATGTATAGCAGCTGCAGGAGGTCTCTTTATCATTTGAGGAGATAGTTTGTTCTTTGTGACAGGTTCTACATCCATCCTTGCTAATTTGACATTATTCTTTTTAGTAGCATTGGAAGGGGCGATAGTCAATATTGACATAAGGATAGTTGAGAAGGTTTTAGAGGCATCATTGATCATTAGGATTCTTTCTACGCATAGGGGAAGCATCTCATATGTACCTATAATATTCTTTCTTCCAAAGGGGAGGAACATTATTCAGCATTCATGGATTAGCTTCTACATTAGAGCAGCTATCACTAATCAGCACTCTACATTTGGGGGGGACTACCTTGTCTCCTTTCTTCTTTCTCTTATGGGGGAGACCTTTTCCTCCTTTGGGGTTTTGTGCTTCTCATACTTCTCTATTGTATATAATTAATGTATGTCGTAATGGGGGGGTCTTGATTACTCCATCCATCCATGCATCTTGATTTTTCATCTCTCTTTTTGGGGGAGGGTTTATCCCATGAGGTTTTCCCCCTTTCTCCACTTTATGAGAGATTGCATTACATTATGTACATGGGTACCTGACATGGCCTAGTAGTTGGGACCCATCTTGCATTTCATCCTAGCTTTCATAAGCTTAAGTGCATTCCCCTAAGTTGCACTTAAGGGGGGGCATATGTATAAATAGGTATTTACTATTTACACTTTACTTAACTTTTCTTAGGTTAATGCATTATTTTATTATTTCTTAGGTGAGACACTTAGGAGTTTGCATACTCTTATGAATTTTCATGTTGACAACACTGGAGTAAGAAACTCAAATTTAGCACATGGTGTCTACAACATAATTTTTCATGCTACACCTTTGTAGGGTTATCCTCTCATCATCGCACTTACTCCTATGCTTAATGGAGGATAATCCACTCCTAGTGGACATGTGCTTGGTTGTAACACTTATTAGTATGTTGATTCCTAGGCATTCTAGAAGAATTCTAAAAGCTTTTATATGCAGGCACTCCTAGTGTACTTTCACATGGAATTGAATATCATATCGTACTCTTTTGGTCTACAATTGTGCTTGTGCTTGAGTTCCTTGGTCTTGGGTGAATTTTGCCTAAAGGAAAATTCTTACATGGTATTAGAGCTATACCAAATTATTACATTGATCAATGGCTATAAGATGCAATGCTTGAGGAAAAGCATTAAATTTACTAGGGGGGTAGATGATAAGGCTAATCATTGCCTCTATTTTATGTTAATTTTAATACTCTATTTTTTATACTGCTAGGACATTTGTGAACTCATAACCAATTGAACTTATGATTAAGTCCAGATAGAACTATTAAGCCATGGGTAGATAGTTATATCATATTTTTCCAATATTATATATATAATGCAGTATTTTATATAACCATCAGAATGTGTATTCTAATATTTGGATTAAATTATGCTTGTTTGCTTAAATATTTCTTCATCCCAACTAACCTACTAGCTGGAAAGGAAGAAGTTGGAGAGTGGTCGACAACATTCAAGAAGGAACATCAAGGCCTAGCTAAAGTGAAGGAACCATTATGGCACTAGAAGACATGGCTACTACAAAGGAGCAACTATTATTCTAGGAATGCATGGATGAAGTGTTGCTATATTCCCTCTATGTTTACTATTGTGTTGAATTGGTTACTCAAACTTTATTTATTATACTATGAGTTTTTATATTTCCTTCTTATTATCTAGAAAAAATTTAGTTCTTTTCTTTTCTTTTCTATTTTAGAATAAGTGTCTGATGCAGGAGCATCCTGGGTTGCACTGCTATCCTGCATGTTTTCAGTTCTTACCTTGTTGTTGAAACTGTGTTTTGTTGAAACTATTTTTTCTAGTTTTTGGGTGCCTGTTGCAGACTATGTAACTAATTTTGTGCAATGAATGAGAGGATTTTCTTTTTATGGATTGAAGAGGTCATAGATTACTTCCTTTTGTCAAAAGCCCAAGTTCTAATTCTATTTCTCCTAGAGTATTGATTTATGGCAGTTTTGCACAGTAGTTTCATGTGCTTGACTTCCAGGATGGATGCACACTTATCCTTGTTGAATCTGAATTTTCGCTTTTAAGGGGTTAGAGAGGACCCAAAGTACTACCTACAGTTCAAAGTGTGAGTTCTAATTCAATCAGACCTAGGAGATATCATTATTTTTCTCAAATATCAATTTCTAGACATTTAATTGTTGATGCAAGCCGACTTGTGGCTCTTCAAATATTTAATTTTACTTTTTAGCATTTTCGGCCAACTTGTGGCTTAGATTAGTATAATTAGGGGTCTTGGGTAGAGTCTTAATCATAATTAATGGTAGATAATTGATGGCAATCTAAACTTGAAGCTAGATCTTGGATTTAAATGTATTTGTATCTAGTCATAAGCCTGAAGGCCTTATAGTTGGGCATGTATGATGATATTTTTAAGAATCAATCAAGAATATTATTCTCTCTCTCTATGGTGTTGTTCTTATTTTTGTTTGCTTCTATTGTGTTAACTCTCGCATGGTGGTTTGGGTAGCTGAGTGCACCAATTGGCCTTAGGTACTACCAGCCTCCCTATGTTAGGTGGTATCAGAGCTTGAGGTTCATCCTTATGGTGATTGGATTGTGTAGAACCCTATTTTAGATTTTTTTTATAGGGTTAAAAATCTATGGATTTGACCTATAACTTGTAAAGGGTTACGATCTTGTAGGAACCTAATTTGTAAAGATGGTTTGTGGCAGAGGAAATGTTGATAATGCTATATTGGATCAATTGAGACAAATTGAAGCCATGTTAGATGCTATGGAGGTAGCCTAGAGGAGAGGAGCGCAACTTGATGGTGTAAGTAATTATGAAGCAATAGCACCAAACCATAATCTAGAACCTGAAGAAAATCAAGATGAGGAAAGATTATTAAGAGTATTATCTAGGGCACATTTGAAGCCTATTATAGAAGTTGTTCCTTATGATGGAAAATTAGATACCAATGTTGTGTTAGATTGAATCTCAGATATGGATAAGTTCTTTGAGTATGAAAATATTCTTGATAATAAGAAGGTGAAGATTGTAGTTACTAGGTTGAAAGGTCATGCTTCACTGTGGTGGGAGCATTTGCAAACTGATAGACAAAGGAGAGGAAAGGAGAAGATCAAAACTTGGCTAAAGATGGTGAATAAGGTAAAGAACAAATTCCTTCTTGCTAATTACCAATTTAGCTTATTGAGAAAGATGCAAAATTTGAGACAAAAGGACATGACTATGAAAGAGTATACCAAGGAATTCTATATATTAAACATCAAATTTGGACATGTGGATGATGATGTTGAGAAAATTGTAAGGTACATAAATGGATTGAGATTTGGAATTCAAGATGAAATAAGTTTTGTGAAGTTGGAAAGTGTAAAAGAAGCATATCAATATGTCTTGAAAGATGAGGAGATCTTGATAAAGAAGCATGAACAAAGACAAAGAGGTAGAGGTGGTAGATTCCAAAGAGGTAGAGGTAGATCTTATAGAGAAGGTGGCAGATCTAACAATTATGTGCATGATAAAGGAAAATCTAAATGGAAGAATGATGACAAAGAAAAGACCAAGTGGAAAGGTGGTAGTTCCTACTGAAGAGGTACTGGATCTTATCTAGGAAAAGGTAATTCTTATCCTAGAAGTGGTTTCTATGGTAATTTTTTTAGATGTGGTAAAGAAGGACATAAATCTTTTGAATGTAGATCTTTTGAAAGTGGTAGAACAATAGAAATGTTGTGATTCAAGGAGACATTGAGAGTTCACCAAGTGGACCTGAGGCTGGAGAAAATCTGATGGTGAGAAGAACCTTGTGTAATAAGGGAAGTGATGATGAACCTATCCTTAGAAGAAGTATTTTCAAGACCAAATGTAAGATGGATGCAAAATGCTACAAGGTAATCATTAATAGTAAAGTTCTACAAATTTGGCATCAGGAGAGTTGGTTACAAAGTCACAGTTGCAGAGACCAAAACATCCAAACCTTATCATGTTTCATGGATCAAAGATGAGCGTAAGATATTGGTAAGTGAGCAATGTATTGTGAAGTTCAAAATTGGACATTACTTTGATGAAGTTTTGTGTGATATTATGCCCATGGATTGTTGTCATATTTTGTTGGGTAGACCTTGGCAATATGATAGATATATTATGCATGATGGAAGATTAAATCAATATACTTTTTGGGTAAATGGGAAGAAACAAATATTGTTTCCTTTTATTGAAAGTCCAGATGAAGTTAGTTGTATTGCAATAAAAGTTTGCATGATTAATGGGAAGCAATTTGAAAAGGAAGTAAAGAAGAATCAAGTTTGTTTTTCTATAGTTCCTAGAGGACCGAGTGTTGGTAGTAATGACTGAGAAGCAGAAGTTGGTAATGAAAAAGTGACAATAGATAGTGGTAGCCAAGTACTAGAAGAAATTGTAGAATCACTAAATGAGTATAAAGATATTGTTGATGAGGATATTCCTGATGGTTTACCACCAGTAAAAAGTATAAGTCATTGTATGGATCTTATTCCTAAAGCTAGTTTGCCAAAAAAATCACCATATAGATTGACACCTACAGAGAATGAAGAACTTCACAGACAAGTGCATGAATTATTACAAAAGGGATTAATCAGAGAAATTTTGAGTCCATGTTTTGTACCTATTGTATTAGCACCTAAGAAGAATGGAGAATGGAGAATGTGTACCAATTCCAGAGCTATTAACAAAATTATAGTGAAATATAGTTTCCTATGTTGAGGATGGATGACATAATAGATTTTTTTAGTGGAGAAAAATATTTTACCAAGATTGATTTGAAAAGTGGCTATCATTAGATCAGAATCAGAGAAGGTGATGAATGGAAGACTACTTTCAAGACAAAAGAGGGTTTGTATGAATGGTTGGTCATGCCTTTTGGTTTGACTAATGCACCTAGTACTTCATGAGGTTGATGAATGAAGTTTTGAAAATATTTCTAAGTTTGTGATTGTTTATTTTTCTAATATTCACTAAGACCAAGGAAGAACATCTTGAGCATATTAGACAAGTATTGCAAAGGTTGAAAGAGAAAAAGTTGTGGTTGGGCTAGTTTTTATAGAAAGTTTATAAAGAATTTCAGTTTTGTTTGTAATGCTACTATGACTAAGACAATGAGGGGAGATAAAAAGGAATTTAAGTGGACACATGGAGTTGAGAAGAGTTTTGAGACTTTGAAAAAAAAGGTTGTTGAATTACCTATATTGGCTTTGCCTGATTTCAATAAGGTATTTCAAGTTGAATATAATGCAAGTAGTAGTGCAATAGGAGCCATATTAAGGCAAGAAGGTAAATCTATTGCTTTCTTTAGTAAAATGTTGAATGATACTAAAAGGAAGTATTTTGTGTGTGATCAAGAATTTTATGCTATTGTCCAAGCATTGAAGAAGTGGAGACATTATTTGATTCCTAAGAAGTTTTTGTTGTATACTAATCATAAAGCTTTATAATAATTGGGAAGTCAACATAAATTGAATCAGAGACATATGAAGTGGGTTGAGTACTTAAAAAGTTTCACATTTTTCATTAAACACAAGAGTGGAGTTACCAACAGAGTTATTGATGCATTGAATAGCAGACATTCTTTGTTGACTAAAATGAAGGTTGAAGTTCTTCATCTTGATGAAATAAAAGAGTTGTATAATGTTGATCCTGATTTTTCTGAGGCATGGAGAGAGTGCATAGCACCAAATCTGAAAGATCACATAAGTATGATGAGTATTTCATTCAAGAGGGTATGTTGTTCAAAGGTATTTAGTTTTGTATTCCTACAAGTTCTATGAGGTTGAATTTGATTAAGAAAAAGCATAGTGGTGGATTGGCTAAACATTTTGGAATTGACAAGACATTGAGTTTTCTTAAAGAGAAGTATTATTGGCCAAAAATGTATAAGGATGTTCAAAAAATTTTAAAGAGTTGTGAAGTTTGTCAAATTGCAAAAGGAGTTAGTCAGAATACTAGTTTATATACACCTATTACTATTCCTTAGAAACCTTGGAGTGACATTAGTATGGATTTTTTTCTTGGATTACCTAAGACAGTGAAGGGGTATGATTCCATATTTATTGTAGTTGACAAATTTTCTAAAATGGCTCATTTTATACCATGTAAGAAGACATCAAATGTTGAGCATGTTGCTGAACTTTTCTTTAAAGAGATTATGAGATTGCATGGATTATCAAGAAATATTATTTCTGACAGAGATAGTAAGTTTGTTTGTTATTTTTCAAATAATTTGTGGAATAAGATGGGTATTGAGTTGAAGTTTAGTTTGACATTCCATCCATAGAAAAATAGACAGATAGAGGTTTTGAATAGAAGCTTGGGTAATTTGCTAAGATGTTTAGTTGCAAATAAGCCAAGTAATTGGGAGATGGTATTGGCACAAGTTGAATTTGCATATAATAATTTTTTGAATAGGAGTATAGGAAAGACACCTTTTGAGATTGTTACTACAATAAAGCCTAGAGGAGTATTAGATTTGAGAGATATTGTTGGTTAAGAAAAAAGAAGTATTGCAGGAGAAGAATTTGCTGATTTTATGGAGTCTTTACATAAGGAAGTGAAGTTGAGGATAGAACAAAGTAATCAAAATTATAAGGAGAGTGTTGATCAATCTAGGAGACATCATGATTTTCAAATTTGTGATGAGGTGATGGTTCATTTGAAGAAAGGAAGAGTTCCAATTGGAACATACAGTAAGCTAAAGATGAAGAAGTTTTGACTTTGTAAGATCTTGAAGAAGTTTGATAGTGGAAACGATTATGAAATTGAGTTACCTAATGACATGGATATATCTCCTATATTCAATGTTGCTGATTTATACAAGTATCATGAGTTAGATGATGAAGTTATTGTATTAGAGGACTATCCTAAGAAGTACTTTGAAGAAGTTGAACAGATATTGGATTAGAGAGTTGGTAAGAGCACAAGGGGAAAAGATTATTATGAATATCTAGTGAAGTGGAAGAATAGACCTATGGAAGATGGTTTATGGATTTCTCAATCTGAGTTGGATTTAGATCAATTTGTGACATCTCAATGATTTAGGAGAATTATTTCTTCCAACCCTAGTTGTCTGATGTAGGAGCATCCTAGGTTGCACTGCTATCCTGCATGTTTTCAATTTTTACCTTGCTTAGATCTATTATATTTCCACAATCCATGAAAATTATTTTTACTTTCTGGATTTGATTGTGTAGAGTTTTTTACATTACTGCTGAAACTGTGTTTTGCTGAGACTATATTTTTTGGTTTTTGGGTGCCTATTGTCAATTGTGTAACTAATTTTGTGCAATGAATGAGAGGATTTTCTTTTTAAGGATTGAATAGGGCCTAGATTAATTTCTTGTGTCAAAGGCATAGGTTCTAACTCTTCATAAATTGGGAGATATGGAAATTCTCTCAGAGTATTGATTTTTGGTAGTTCTACGTGACAGTTTTCTATGCTTGACTTTTGGGATGGATGCACACTTATCCTTGGTGAATCAGCCTTTGCACTTTTAAGGGGTTGTAGAGGACCTAAAATACTACCCATAGTTCAAAGAAAAAGTTATAATTCAATCAAAGCTAGGGGTTATTACAATTTTTCTTGGATACCGATTTTTTGACATTTAATTTTTGATGCAGGCTGACTTGTGGCTCTTCAAGTATTTAATTTTAGTTTTTAGCTTTATGGGATGACCTGTGGCTTATATTAGTATAAGTAGTCATCTTGGATAGAGTTTTAATCATAATTTATGGTACATAATTGATGGAAATCTGAACTTGAAGTTGGATCTTGGATTTGAATGTATTTTTATCTGGTAATAAACCAGAAGGTCTTACAGTTGGGCATGTATGATGATATTTTTGTAAATCAATAAAGAATATTGTTCTCTCTCTCTATGATGTTGTTCTCTTTTGTATTTTCTTCCATTGTGTTAACTCTTGCATGGTGGTTTGGGTAGTTGAGTGCACCAATTGTCCTTAGTTACTCCAAGCCTCCCTGTGTTAGTGTCAATCTTCTATTTATAGGGATTGGATTGATAGCTTTGGAGGTTGAAAAGTTTGTGAAAAACATTGTTGACTCTTCTAGTGATTTATCTATAGTTTTATGTATTGTTCTTATGAAATGAGTTTTGGAAATATAATGAAGTAATTCTTGATTTGCATTCTATGTTAGTAGATTAGTAGAAGCTGACCAAGGGGGCCCACTTGGGAGGTGGATTAGATTAGAAGTAGTGTAGATTTACTTCTAGCATTTCCATTATTTCAAATAGAAGTTACAGTTTCTTCCTGCAGCATCGTACTTATAGTGGATGGTCTGGGTTGAAATATAGGTTAACACAGAGTTGTATTTACAGCATTCATTTCAATAAGGAGTTAAGTGTGTTACTTTCTTGCAGCACTAGTGTAGGTTCTTTATATGCATTTTATTTTCCTACAGCATAAGCATAATGACTTTTCAAAGAACCTAGTGCACATATTGTGCTGACCATTTCAAGTATACATCCTTGGGTTGATATATTAGATGCACCTTATGGTGGGAGAAATAATCCTTAGATTGAATAAACTATTCCTAACTAAGGCTTTGGGCATTATTATCACACACTTATTGTGAGGCAAACCAAAGCTCCTTCCTCATACCATTTCATCTAGTTCCTAATCTACATATGCATTTTGAGGATAATTAGGGTTAAGGATTTGTGTATATATTGGATTCATATCGATGCATAGCATAGTCCTAGGTAAATATAAGATCAAACACTATTCAGTGCATCACCTCCTTTCATTCTAGCTTTAGGTCAAATAGTCCTTCTCCCCTTTTCCTTGAAAGAAATAGTTTATTGTGTACCTAATAGTAACGAAGTTAGCCTTCTCTAGAGATATAACCTCAAATCACAAGTCCCACACTTGGAGTTCATTTCTATGTTACACAAGGTTTCTTGAGGGTCATACCTTAAGCAAGGGTGTAGAATTTTGTGTCAACAGTTTTTGGCATGCCCAGTGAGACCTTCATTCAAGCTTACTCAGAAGTCCACTAGTTTTTTGGTGTTAATTAAAGGACTTCAACTTATATGGTGAGATGATACTAATGATCTTAGTGTTTTGACCTTCAGAGGATCACATTCAAGCACTTGGTGACTCCATCTCTACATCTTGGTTTCTAGACCAAAAGTGTTATAATTCATGCCCAAGGTTCAAATGAGGGCATCTTCTAGAGGTATTTTTCAATTTACTGAGATTTCATTTTCAAATCCTAGAAAAAAAAAGAAGTAGACTCTCTCTATCACTAGTCAGGAGTTCAGAAGTAGCACATGCACCTGTTGGATCTCTTACTACTCCTTGAATTGATAGATCACAACCTAGAGTACCATCTTTTTATTTGAATAGATCATTATTCCCCATGGCCCTCCCTAGGAATTGGATTTTTTCTACCTTCAATAGAGGGAGTTCTCTCATCTTATCCCAAATACATGATATCCTAGTATCTTCTCTTAAAATTCTACTAGGTTTTACCAGTGAAACTTCTATTTCCCCTGTAGAACATATTCAAGAAGTTTCAAACATCTACAATATACATGGTATTACAAAGGATGATGTTGTTGTTATACTTTTAGCCTCATCATTGAAGGGAAAATATTTATAATGGTTTAGGGGATTACCACATAACTCTATCAATAATTGGGATGAGTTAGGAGAAAGATTATGCAAACATTTTGAAGATAAAAGTGACCACCTATCACTTTTAGAGTAGCTAACTACAAACAAGTGAGCACCTCATGAGTTTATGACAGATTTCAATTATAGATTCCAAATAATATGGGATAGAATTACTTCTATAGTAAAACCTTCCCCTGGTATTGCCTTCTTATATTACCTAAGAGCTTTCAATAGTGATATTTCCACGACTTTACAAACCATGGGAGGGGATACCTTGCCATACACATATGAGATTTCTATTAAAGCAAAGAATACATTGATTCAAGGAGGGAAGTTGGCCCTAAGACCCCTAATGCCTCTATTTCTTGATATCCCTATTCATCAACCTTTAGTAGCCCCTATTCATACCACATCCATAAGTCAACCTCTTGCCATAACTCCAATAGGATCTACATCTTCTAATGAGTTAGGAGAGTTGAAGAAAATGATTCAAGATTTGATGCAAAATATTGACAAGATCAAGGTTTAGAGCACTGATATGGACAAGAGGTTTCAAGACCATTCCTCAGTGGTTCAAAAGATGAATAATAAGTTGGTAACCTTGGAAAGGAAACAAGTTCAAAATAATAGACCTTTCCAACCTCATTACTGAAACTCCACATATAATAGACCACCAAATCAAGGTAAAGCCCCATGGATGCAAAATAAACCTATGGGTAATACCCCAGCTACAAATATAAACACAAATCTAGTAAGGACATTAGTTCCCTAAAACAACCTTGCTCAAGAAAAAAAAAATTCCTTCTTGCAATTATTTATATGAGCATTGCATATGCTATAGGGAAAAACCATCCCAAGCACTAACCACACAAGAACAAGTAGCAGGGGAGCATTCTTTCATGAACCATCAACTAGGGGAGCATTTTCATGTCAACCATGATAACCATAATGATATAGCTCATAATACTAGAAGAAAAATATGAGCTATGGAAGATGTTACACCTCCTCCATCAAATCAAGCTTTCACTTCAAGTGTTGTCCCTCATGTTTCAGTCTCAAATGCACAACCAGATGTTACTTCCCAAAAAAAGAAAAATTTAAGCAATAGGAAGTTTGTTGAGCCTCAACCTACTCCATTTTAGTTACCAATTCCTATGGCCCCCAAGGCTCTAGTCAAAGCAACCAATACTCCTCTCAACATAGTAGATAAGATGAAGACGACTAGTGTAAATATTCCTATGTGGGATGTTCTCGCTATGCCACTACAATTACAACTACTACAACAAGAGCTAAAGAGTATAAGGGCACCAAGCCAATCAGATACCTTGGCTAATGTGACAAATTTTTTGCAACCTACAAGAGATGGAGATATGAGTAAGAAATGCAAGCCCCCTTCCTTTTATGTCTCTTTGATTATAGGAGACAAACTAGTTCATAATTGTATGATAGATTCTAGAGCTAGTAAGTCAGTGATGCCTAAATGTATAGCTGGCCTCCTTGGTGCTAAATATGAGCCAATGGCTTGAGGAGTATTCTAGTTAGATGGTATCTTTGTTACAATAGTAGGAATACTTAAGAATGTGGAAATGGCATTGCATGCATGTCTAGTTGTATTGTTACTCAAGATATATCAATAGTTGAGCTTCCCCCACATTTTTCCATCTGTCTTTCATGAGATTTCACTACATAGATAGGTGGTTATATTGCATTAGACTAGTCCTATATGTTCTTTAGGAAAAGATATGGAACAAAATCCTCCATAAGGGCAGAACCTTTAGCCCTTAACCACGTAGAGACCTTCACACCTAGCCCTACAAACATGAATTGTTCAATCCATGAGATAGATGATAAGGGCATAACACATGAACCTACCACTTCCCTAATAGAGGTACCTAATTATTATATAGATGAATGGACCACTTCTTTTTAATTCAATACAATATAGGAAGCTGTATAAAAAGTTATTGGCACCTATTGTGTATTGGAAAAGAATGCTCCTATTCCTAACCTCATAAAATTTCAAGAAGACACCAATGGGTTATGGAGCATGTTTTTTTTATGTCTTAAGAAACAAGAATGGTTCAAGTGTTGGTTTAATGGTTGTTTCCCCTAATTTGGAGAAATACTACTTTTCATATAGACTCCAATTCAACTGCACTAACAATGTATCAAAATATAAAGCCTTGATCCAAGGTCTCCAACTTACACAAAGAAGAGGAATAAGGCTCTTAAAAGTATTTGGGAACATTTATTTGGTTATGAATCAAATTAGAAGTCAAAAAGTCACAAGGAATAACCTCCTCAAATCATATAAACATAGAGTTTGGGATTTTCTCGAAGAGATCCAAGCATTTGACATCCAAAGTGTCCCTAGAAAAGAGAACAAACATGTTGATAGACTTACAACAATAGGTGCTCACTAAAATGTACCAAAGCATGTTGAAGACAAAAGGGAGCAACATATCCAATTTTTTGCAAGGCTTGCTATCCCAGACAATTGCAAAAATTGGCAAGTTTTTTATTATGATTTACAAATTGTTAATTTTTTTCAAAATGAAGTAGAATTCTATGATAGAAATCAATCTAGGCTACAAGGTCAATATGGAGATCAGATCATAAACCTCAGTTCTAACAAATTTCCTAAGGTTCTAATCACCCTAGAAGGCATCTTCAACTTTGATGGTCAGACAAAGAATGAAGTTTTGAACCTAGCTACGAGAAAAGATGAGTATATGTCTATCACCATTGCTGATGGGAAGACTCTTAACCTAGGAAAGGTATGAAATAAGACTAAACTAGAAGTTTTTATTAATTTATACCAAGAATTTAGTGATTTTATTGGTTGGATATATGAAGACTTAAAATGTTTTGACCCAAGCTTATTCCAGCATATTATAAATTTAAACCATGATGCAAAGCCTGTGAGACAAAAGCAAAGACCAATCAACCCTAAGATTGAACCTTTGATGTGAAGAGAGCTATCCAAACTTATAGAAGCCAATATTGTTTTCCCCATTAAGCTCTCTTCATGGGTAGCCAATCTTGTTCCTATTAGAAAGAATAATGGCAAAATCAAATTATGTGTAGATTTTAGGGACCTTAATAAGGCTTCTCTTATAGATCACCATCCCCTTCCTTCTATGGAAAAAATATTGTCCAAGGTTAGTGGCTTAGAGAGGTTTTCTTTCTTAGATGGTTATTTGCATTATAACAAAGTATTGGTCCAAGAGTCAGACTGATACAAGACTGCCTTCACTACCAAATTGGGTACTCAGGCCTATTGTAAAATGCCATTTGGACTAACCAATGCAGGTGCTACATTTCAAAAAGCAATGGAGATGGAATTTAAGGGTGTGCTAGAAATTTTTGTGCTGATATATCTTGATGACATAACTATATATTCAAAGCATGTAGTAGATCACTTTGATCATTTAAGGCAGGTGTTCATCAAATGTAGAGAGTACAGTGTATCTCTAAATCCAAAGAAGAATTTTTATTTTCTACTAATCAAGGAAAACTCCTAGGACACATTGTGTTGAGAGATGGGCTAATGATAGATCTCAAAAGGGCAGAAGAAATTCTCTCTCTACCACTTCCCATCCACAAGAAGGGTTTACAAATTTTTCTTGGTAGGATAAACTTTGTGAGAAGTTTCATCTCTAATCTTGCTTCTATGGTGAAGCCTCTTACAGCCATGTTGAAGAAGAATTTGGCATTCACTTGGACCAAGGAAGGGAAGGCTGGTTTTGAGGAAATCAAGAAATCAATTGCATCAGCTCCCACTCTCATCAACCCCAACTTTGATAGGGCTTTCATTCTCTATTCTCTTGGAGGAGAATCAAGTATATCAATTGTTCTAACATAGTTAAATAAAGAGAGTTTGGAGCAGCCTATTGCCTTCTTTAGTGAAGGAATTAAAGACTATGAGAGAAGATATAGCTATCTAGAGAAGCATGTTCTTGTTGTTGTAAGGGCTCTCAAAAATTTTAGACATTTGCTATCCCATAACAAGGTCTAGCTCTTAGTTCCACATGTATTTCTAAAGGATTTCCTTTTGAACAAGGATATCAAAGAAAAGAGAGCTAGATGGATCACCAAGGTCATGGAATATGACATTGAAATTAAAATCACCAAGCTTGTGAGGGACAAAGGATTGTGTGAGAAAATGGTCTCATCTTCTAAGACACCTAAGGAGATTACCATCTTAATACAAGGTGAGCAACTAGCAAAAAATGAAAATCAGAAAGATTGGTTGCATGACATGACTACCTTCTAGGTAGAAGGAAGATATCCGCAAGGTCTAAATAGAGCCTAGAGAAGATAGTTCATATTAGAATATATTCCCTATGTCTTGGTGCATGGACTATTTTTTAGGAAGGATTCTAATGGATTCCTATTGAGATGTATCAATATGGATTAGATCAGCAAGTTGTTAAAAGAGTTTCGTGATGGCCCTACTGGCGATCATTTCTTAGCTAGAGTTACAGAAATGAAGATAATGATGGTTGGTTATCATTGGCTAACCTTATTCAATGATTCTCATAAGTGGGTAAGGAAATGTAATAAATTTTCTTTCTTCTTGAGAAAACAAAAATTGGTTGCCTTTCCTCTTCATCCTATTCAAACATATCATATTTTTTCTCAATGGTGTTAGTGTAAATAATTAATTATTATTTACACTTTACTTAAGTTCACATAGGATAAATGAATTATTTTATTATTTATTAGTTAGACACCTAGGATCATGCATACTCATATGAGTTGTCGTGTTCACAACATAGGAGTTAGCAACTCTATCTTAGCAAATGGTGTCTACAACATTGGAGTTTGCATAATCAGCTAAGTTGTCATGTGGACAACATAGTTGTTCACACTCTAACTAAGCACATGGTGTCAACATAATTTTACATGAGACACCTATGTAAGCTTATCCTCTCATCATTGCACTAACTCCTGTGCTCAATGGAGGATAATCCACTCTTGGTGGACATGTGCTTGGTTGTGAGGCTTATCATTTTGCTAACTCCTAGTCATTCTAGAGGCCTTTATATATAGGCACTTCTAGTGTATATGTACAACATCAATTATAGAATGATCTGATATCTAAAGATTCAAAAATTAATTCATTCTCATATTGTTATTATGATCATACATCATTTGGTCCATATTGTTCTTTGTTCTTGAGCTTCTTGATCTTGGTTTCATTTTTTCCTAAGGAAAATTCTTACATGGTATTAGAGCAATACCAAATTCTTACATGGTATCAGAGCTATACCAAATTCTTACATGGTATTAGAGCCATAGGAGTGTTATTCATATCCATTGGAGACCATTTTTGCTTCACTTCTTGGAGGACCATGATTTAGATCTAAAGTATCTACAGTTATTGGGAGCATCTAGAGCCAAAGCAAACCTCAACATTGCATCTGGAGCATCAATTCGGTGAATTTTGACTATAAATTTGCCTACCCTAGGCCTTAGTCAAAATTGAGGCAATTTTTTTTGCAAACTAGAACCCAAAGGCCTGATTTGCAAAATTGGTATGATCTCTTCAAATTTGTGCAATTGATTTTCAAATATGCAATCAAATATTGGCATCATATTCAAAAGGTCAAAAAACCCTCAAATCAACTTTTGTTTCATCAAAATCAGACATCTAAGGTGAAATCTAGAGTCAATTGATTTTTGAAGATGTGATAGCAATAATTCAAGAAAAATAATTACAGAGATGATTTTCAAATAGCAATATCTCCCTCATACGAACTCTTTTTTTTAAGCAATTTTTCTATTTTGGGGTAGAATTTTGTGATCTACACATTGATGCAGGATGTTTAAGATCTTTGTTCCTAAAATTTTTTGCAACTTGTAAACCCTGATTTTTGCAACTTCAAAGGCTTAGTTTGAGCTCATCTTGATAGATATTCAAGTGTTATTTTTTTGAGAGTGCATGATTTTTTATCTATTTTCCAGATCTAGTATCATTTTGGAGTAATTCTAACTAGACACAGTACTTTTAGAATTTGGTCTCATTTTGGCCTATTGGCACTTGTAATTAATTAGATCCTTGAGAGGTCTTGTGTCTTATCTTATTGAGTCTGATAGAGCTTCATATTTGTTGTTGTAACCATCAAAATCAGAAGTCCACTTTGGCCCTAAATTGGAAAGTATAAAGTTCCAAATCATACATTCGAGGGGTTTCTTTGATTTCTTTTTTGCATTTTAGGGGTGCATATATTTATTGCTCTCATGGAGTCTTGTTCCACATGTCAGTTTGGTATAAGACTGAGGTTGACAAAGAGGAACTATCACAAATGGAATGATTTAATCATTGATCATCTAAGAGAGCAGAAGGAAGTTTTCCTTTTCTATGTTCCAAAGAACTACCCTCTTACACTGATCCAACACCTATTCACATAATTGTGTTATTCATTTTTTCCAATATCAGTATGGACTATTTTTTTGTCCTTAGAAAGGAAAGTAATCTGTATGATATTTGGCTCGCTCTTTGGAAAGAATATGGAGATCCAATAGTTCCTCCATTTCTAGAGGATATTCTACGTCCAATCACTCTAGTTATGGAACCTCCAACTCCAAATGAGATTGTACCTCCTAATACTCCTATTGCTTCTACTAATCCAATTCTAGCCACAGATGCTCCTGATTCAGTGTAGTGAGAAACAACATGTCTTCCTATTTTGGCTTCATGGGATGACTTCCTTCCATACATTGCAATGTTTTTTGTGGAATATCATATTGAAGATGTGGGAGACATCATTGATGACATCTAGCTTCTCTTTGTTGAGGAGACTTCTTCTTCACTTGTTGCAAAGGAACACTCTGACCCTCAACCACTTGAACTTTCTTTCAAGACTGACATGATTGTGGACACTTCTTTACACCAGTTGGAGGACTCTTTTACTTCATAGGAGACACATCAGTCTTTGGAGATTTTATTCCAAATTCCTTAGACATCATATCTTCTGAGGATTATTTCTACTATTTGGGGAGAATTCTCTACTACACCTATAGCACCATTTCTTCCTACAAGGAGGAACATCATTTAGCTTTTATGGTGTAGCTTCTTCAATCATCAAAGAGCTTCTTTCATGGGTGTGCATTCATCATTGAGGGGAGGCTACATTGCTTCTCTTCCCATATCTTCCTATGAGGATGATTCATTGTCTTTCGAGTTTGATTTACTTTCATCCATGGACATGTTACCTTGTTTGCCACCTTCTTTTGGCCATCCACCAAATTGGTTCATGGCATCTACACTCATCAAGGACTTATCGACATATGAGAATTCAGAGACAACATCCATAGCATACTAAATATGGATCCCTCTTTCATCTTCCTATCCATAGTGGGAAGCATAATTGCAACTATACTTGGTGTATCTTCTTCCTAAAGGGAGAAATGTTGTTTTTAGGTATTGGATTCTCTTTTTTCTTCAAGCACTCATCATAAGGAGATCCTTCACTAAGAGGGAGATTTCATGTAGGGATTCTCTATTATATATGCATGATGTATGTCATAATGGGGGGGTCTTAATTACTCCATCCATACATGCATCTTTGTTTTTTGTACTTATCTCTCTTTTCGAGGGAGGGTTTTCCCATGAGGTTTTCCCTCTTTCTCTATTTTTATATAGATTGCATTGCATTGTATGTATAGCATTGAATTTGTACTTGGGTACCTAACATGGCCTAGTAGCTAGGACCCATTAAGCTTTCATCATATATTTTGTGAGCTTAAGTGCATTTTCCTAAGTTGCACTTAAGGGGGGGTGTTAGTGTAAATAATCAATTATTATTTACACTTTACTTAGGATAAATGCATTATTTTATTATTTATTAGTTAGACACCTAGGAGTATGTGTACTCATGTGAGTTGTCTTGTTGACAACATAGGAGTTAGAAACTCTATCTTAGCACATGGTGTTTACAACACTAGAGTTTGCATAATCAACTAAGTTGTCATGTAGACAACACAATTGTTTGCACTCTAATTAAGCACATGGTGTCTACAACATAATTTTACATGACACAGTTTTGTAAGCTTATCCTCTCATCATTGCACTAACTCCTATGCTCAATGGAGGATAATCCACTCTTGGTGGACATGTGCTTGGTTGTGAGGCTTATCATTTTGCTAACTCCTAGTCATTCTAGAGGCCTTTATATATAGGCACTTCTAGTTTATATGTACAACATCAATTATTGAATGATCTGATATCCAAAGATTCAAACATTAATTCATTCTCATATTGTTATTATGATCATACATCATCCAGTCCATATTATGCTTTTTTCTTGAGCTTCTTGATCTTGGTTTCATTTTTTCCTAAGGAAAATTCTTACATGGTATCAGAGCAATATCAAATTCTTACAAATGGGTTTTGGATTTCATTGGTCCAATAAACCTACCCTCTAGTTCTGGTCACAAATGGATACTCATAGCCACATATTACTTCATGAGATGGATAGAGGTAGTATCTTTGAAAGATGCAATGGAGACTTCAATGGTTGAGTTCCATGATGGGATATTGGCCAGATTTGGAATTCCTTCGACCATCATATCAAATAATGTCAAGTCTTTTGTTGGAACTCATATATGTTCCTGGATAGTAGATCATGACATATACCTAAGCATTTCATCCAACTACTACCCCTAGGTGAATGGCTTGGCTGAGTCCTCCAACAAGAACCTCATCGAAATAGTTAAGAGAAAAATCAAAGATAATCAGAGGTGTTGGCTTGCCAAGTTGAGGACTACCCTTTGGGTTGATAGAATTACACCCAAAAGAGCAATTGGGAACTCACCCTTCATGCTAGTATATGGATGGGAAGCAAGGCTTCCAATTTCACTTGAGTTCCCCTCTCTTGAACTAGCTCATCAATTGGAGCTAGTTGAGAATGATGCTATGATATTCATGTTGGCTGAAGTAATGGAACTAGAAGAAAAAAGATAGCAAGCTATGTATACACTTGAGACACATCAATAATAGGTCAAAGGAAGATTTTACAAGAAGGCTATGGTTAGAATATTTAAGGAAGGAGACCTTGTCCTCAAGTGGGATACTAATAGAGCTACGCCTAGTAGACACTCCAAATTTGATGCTATGTGGAGTGGCCCATATATTATCACCAACTACAAGGAGGCCAATGATTTTAAGTTATCCAGGCCTAATGGTAAGGTTTTTTTTATCCCAGTCAATGGGATTCACCTTAAACCTTGCTTGTAGAGGAGGTTAAAGGTTTTTTGTACATAGTAGAATAGTTTTCTTGTTTTCCAAGAAGTGCACAAGCATAGTTTTCTTGTTTTGGAACTATCCCGAGCTTTCTAAGCTCTCTAACCCCCTTTTTTTGGGTTGTTGCAGAATTTTATAAAGTTATAAGTGGGATCATGCATATTCTTTTGGTGACTCATTTCCCAATAAATTTCTTGAGGCCATTAATCTATTCTTAGCAAGAAAGCTATATGCCCATCTTCCAAAATTGTGCAAGATATTGCTACGTGTCATAATTATAGTGCTCCTTCATGTTGTAAGTTCTCTGTGAGGCTATGGGGCCCAAAATTCCACCATGTCATAGAGGGTCCCATCTCTAGCATTTAAGTTAGCCCATCATGTATGTGTTGATGAAAGACTAAAATTCAATGGAAGATTAAAATATTAATATCCATTCTGTCAAATGGAACATGTGAAATGTTGCCACAAGTCTCCATTTTAGATTTTCTTCATGTTACAATTCTTCTTTGATGCTCCAAAATCCAAAATTGTACCACATGGTAGAGCAGATCTGCATCGATGGAGAACCTTTAATTTTGGGAAAACTATTTTTTTCCTCCCCACTATTTCTTTTATCATGGCATGACATCAGGGCCAATTTTTCAATGCCTAGCTACTTCTTAGGCCTTGATTGGCATGGTTTTAGTGCACTCCATGCCTCTTTAATGCAGCAAATGATCAAATTCTCAGTGATTTGATTTCTTGCAATGGGGTGTACTTATTTCGATCTCATCCTGTCACTTCTGGCAGCAATTATATTTCATGATCAGATTTCCCTTCTAACTCTTAGTTATTGCTCTCGTCTGCAATCCAACTCCATGGTAGTTGGAGTTTAAACTCAAGGTTGTATCTGGGTTATGTCTGCACCCTATAAAGGCAAGTTTTGTATCTTTTTATGGGATCAAGCTCTCTTTCTTTGATTCCTTGATAGTAGCTTTCTATGCTCTATATTTTTAATTTCCCTTGACTTGCAAATAATATGATATTTTGGTTTATCTTCTTCCACCATTACTTCTATTAGTGTTTTTCCTCTTATTCCTTCAAGTTATATGTTGTATCTACTTTTCTTTTTGTTAATGTTATCTTGTGAAGCTCCTTCCTTGTAGCATTTCATCTAGTCCCTGATCTGCATATGAGTTGTGAAAGTAATTAGGGTTAGGGAGTTGTATTTATATTGGAGTAATATTGGTGTGTAGCATAGTCTTGGGAAGGGATAAGATAAAAAACTATTTGTTGCATTGCCTCCTTTTAATCTATCTTTAGGTCAAATAGTCCTTCTCCCCTTTTCCTTGAAGTAAATAGTTTAGTGTGCACTTGATAATAAGGAAGCTAACCTTCTCTAGAGATTTGACCTCAAAGTACAAGTCCCACACTTGGAGGTCATTTCCATATTACACAAGGTTGCTGGAGAGTCATAAGAAAGGGTACAAACTTTTGTGTCAATAGGGATGATACCCACAAATCTTCACTACTATAGTAATAAACTTAACCTATTAGGGTTACAATGTTTGATGATATCAATGATCTGCCCTATGAGGGGTCTTCCCTATTAAAATCTTTTGCTATTGTTAGATCTCACCTTGTTAGAGGATTTCACACTTATAACAAATTATGGACTCTATTAGGAGATTTACAAAAGATCTTTTAAGACCACTATGTTAAAAGATTTACCCTGACTCAATCTGTTAAAACTGATTTAGTACCTATTCCTCAGTTTTCTTTGATAATTTGGTATTGGATCTCCTCTTTCCAATCTTATCCTTATCTCTAATATATAAAGCTTTTATGCCCTTCATTGCTTGACTATGTCGCTTGCTTTGCTCTAGAATAATAGAACTCTTTGCCTCTTATGCAGTGTTCACACATTTACACTTGAATTGTATGAATATTTTATTCTCTTTTTCACTCTTTATCTATAAAATAGGTTAAGATCTTCTCTATTTAAAGATTTCATAAAGAGTTTTCTAGATGCTTCATTATTTTGCCTCTCCATCTAAATTGTTCATCACATAACATAGGGATATGTGATCCACATCATAAAAAATGTAAAACTCTCTGTATCAAACTCTACAAATATTAAATTACGTGTCCATGTTGGCTTAAAAGTTATTTATCTCAAATTTTGCATCATTCTTGACTTGAATGTAAATTTTGCATTGTTTGAAAGTTAATGTTTCTTACACTCATCACACATTGTATATGTTGTTGGCACATGGTCTCTATTATGCTCAGTACCTTTTGTATAACTCAACTTTGACATACTTGAACTTCTCTGACATTACACTCAACTTACATTGAAAATACTCAGCGATCATATACTTACTTGGCTCCTATAGAGCTCGATAACAAGTTTATATACTTGACTCAACCTATATAGAGTATATCGGTCACAATGATTAATGTCTAACTTTGCCTATTAAATGACTAAGTATTTGACACTAATTGAAAAAAAAAGTTAGAGATATCAACAACAGTAGCATCAAATTCATCAGACATGTTTCCATTAGATAATTCTTCAAAAACTTCTTCCTAATATGTTGTTTCATTTTTTTGTTGGATAATTTCCTTCCTCATTTTTAATGACAATCTCAATGTGTCTTTTGACTCATCGATTTGGTTCATGGTCATCCTTAACTCTAGTATCTAATTCTTAATAGTCCTATCAAGCCTATACCTCTCCATGACTTGGATCTATACTCTCATGTGGTAAAACCTTCAACAAGAGATCTAAGCTCTAATACCATTTTTTGGAAAATTTAGAAAGGTAGAATGTTGAGAGGAGGTGAATCACTAGCCTCCAAAAACTTTTTAACTTAAAAAAATTTGGTATATTCCCCTTTACTTTTTTAACTCAGTAACCACATAACATTTATCAAAATGTTTGAAAATAAAATTAACATAACATACATCGACCATGAACTCATTAACATAGAATCATAACACATAACACAATAATTTGGTCATGCAAAAACCCTTAGTCAGAGGGAAATTTGGAGTGGGGATGATACCCACAAATCTATCACTATTGTAGTAAGAGGGTGCCTTGTTAGGGCTACAATGTTTTGTCACTTTTGGTGACTTTCTCTGTTAGGATTATACAATTAGATCTGCTAGGATCTACCTTTCTCAAGGATTTTATAACACTTTTCTAAGTGTGTACTTGATTAAGAGATTTATATAAAAGACTGTTAGGTCCACCTTTTTGAATCATTTAGAACTACTACAATGATTAGAAAGTAGCAACAAATGATCTTTATAATAGCAACTTACTTTTCTTGATTATCTATTGTATGCTTACTGATATATCGCCTTTTGTGATTGATTTTCAATTCCTCTCAACTCTTCTTGAAACTTTGATCTTTGACCTCTAATATATTGATGTGGTGCAAGATAAGAGAATCCTCAAAGAAGATGTCCTAGCCCCCAGAAAATAACCAAATAGTGGAAACACAACACAAGATATAAGATTTGATACCAAACACAACTATTTATTCATAAAATAATTGACTACATGCAATGTGCCAGGTGGTAAGGCCTTCCCATTTATGACCAAATACAAAGAAAGTAATAGTTCTACAAGATCCCTCAAGATCCAACATAAACCCTATCTAGTCTAGATCCACACTTTGGTAGAAAGCTCCATGGAAGATCTAAACTTGTGTTTGTAAGCCCATCAAGAAATCTTCTTGTTTCCCAAGCCTCATCTGCTAGTCCTTCTCAAATTTATTTCCTCTACTTCATCCTCTTCTCCAAGCTGGATGATTCTTACTTAAGACTCCACAAAAACCCCTACTTATACCCAACTAAACAACAGGTTAGCCTAGTATGTTACAAATTAAATAAACCCTTGGATTAAATGCACATTTAAGCCATAAGTCATCTTACAACAAAAATTAAATACATACAACCAAATTAAATGCTAAGGTTAGCTCACACTAAAAATTGAACATAGAAAACTTGAGAAAATTTAGAACCAAGACATGACCGAGCATCGAAAAACCACTTTTGAGTATTAGCAACTATCACATTCACTCAGCACACAAAGGAACACTTGGTTAATGTTGAAACTCAGTTAACACTACTTGGTTAACACTAAAACTTGGTTAACACTACTTGATTAACATTGAAACTTGGTTAGCACTTCTTGTTTAACACTGTAAACTTGATTAACACTGCTTGGTTAACACTATTAGAATGAACAAAAATGAGTAGGATTACAAGGCAACCTAAGATGCTCCCACCTTAGATACCCTAGGTACAAAAAGATGTTCTCAATAGCTAGAAGAACATCCTCTAGGATTCACCACATAAATCTCAAACTGGTTAAATATTCTCCAAGTCTTCAACTTGCACATTCTTTCTCTTGTTCCACTTTTTCTTCTTCACATCCATCATTGGTGTGCTACATGTTTTCTTTCCATGCTGATCTCTAACCCTCCTAGAATCCTTTAGCTCAACTTGGCTACCAATACTCAGGTTCCTCCTATTGAGTTCTTCATTCTGTAAAAGAATCAAGGAATGTTTCATGTCACCTTTCTCAATAGTAATCACATTCTTAATGCAATCATGCATAGCCCTACAATCATACTGCCAAGGTCTACCAAGCAATATGTGACAACTACTCATGTCCATAATATCACACAACACTTGATCCTTATACTACCCAATTTGAAAATCACCAAGACATTACTCCCTCAATTCTAAAAGATGTTCATTTTGCAACCAGCCAATCCTATAAGGACAAGGATGTCGCACTCTTCTCAAACCAAATTTTTGAACCATCTCCTCAACAACATGGTTTTCAGTACTACAATTATCCACAATCACATTATAGACTTTACCACTAGACTTATAATGAGTCCTGGACAAATTACTTCTCTGACAAGATTCCAATGTCCTATAATGGATCAGTACTCATCGAGCTAGTAAATTCTCACCTTTCTCAGGTTTACTAATATGGTTTGTATCCCCATTCACAATAACAACTCATTTGTCACTAGCCTTAGGATATTCATAAACTCTCTGTCTTTCTTCATGACATTTGAAATAAGTACCCTTAAACTCACCTCTATCAGTCCTTCTCTTTTGATAAATGGGTTTTGGTTCATCTTCTACACTCAATTTAGCCTTTGTCGAGAAATCTTGTTTCTCCTTTGCTTGGGAACTTCCTTGATTCTTCTTCTTCAACTTGTCTTCTATCTTCAAGGCATACTGATAAGCATCCTCATCCAAAGCAATATTCAACATACCAACCTAATCTTGAATATTGAATGTCAAGCCATTAATATATCTAGCCACTTTTTCCTTAGATCATTCTCTATGTCTAGGTTGAATAGCCAACTTGTAAAAATCCTCTATACAATCTATCACAATCATATATTTTTTCTTTAGGTTTTGCAATCTCTTAAACAAATCAAGTTCATAATTAGCAAAAATTAATTTAGCATTTAATTTAGTCACCATCAATCTCCATCTAGTGATCTTAATTTCACTTTCCTCTTCTTTATCTCACTACAATTCCTTCCACAAAAGAGAAGCATGTCCCTTCAGCTTATTCTATACCAACCTCACTCTGAGAAGATCTCCAATATCCTCTAACTCAATTAGTCTTCCAATGCACCAATCCAATTAATCAAGACTTTAGGATTCAAAGTACTTGAAAAATTAGATATCTCCATAATATGCTTCAGCTTTAACTGAGATTTGGGTCTAGCAAACTGACCATCCTTATCTCCCATAGGTCTCTCCATACAATTAGTTGTGTCCTCACCACTTAATCTAGCAACCTCAAAACCTTAAGCAACTTCCTCATAACCATCTTTAGTACCTACATGTCAAGGTACACCACCTATAGCACTTATGATATTAGTGATCATATCACTCTTCATGTCATCTCAAATCTATATTCTTCTCTAATCTTCTCTGAGATCCTTAATTCCATAGCATGATAGATATCTTCAATCACCCTAGTTCAAATTGTCTTGGAAGCATCTTCCAGTATTTTGCAAATCCTCCACACAAAAAAACAACCAAATCCAACCTTCGATTAGATAATATTCACCATAGGTCCTAGTGCAAACTACCTCATCTTTGGAAATCTATCTATACACTCAGGAAAACCTTTCCTCCAATAATATTTGATGTAATACAAGGTAGGAAAGTCTCCATAGGAGATGTCCTAGTCCCCAGCAAATAACCAAATAGTAGAAAAACAATACAAGATATAAGATTTGATAGCAAACACAACTCTTTATTCATAAAATAAAAAATTACATGGAATGTGTCAAGCTATAAGGTGTTCCTGGTTACGGCCAAATACAAAGCAAGTAATAGTTTTGCAAGATCCCTTAAGATCCAACCCAATTCTTAGCTAGTCCAGATCCACCCTCTAATCGAAACCTCCAAGGAAGATCTAAACTTGTTCTCACAAGCCCACCAAACAATCTCCTTGTTTCCCAAGCCTCAGTTACTAACCCTTCTCAAAGTTATCTCCTCTACTTCATCATATTTTCCAAGCTAGATGATTATTACCTAAGACTCCACAAGAACCCCTATTTATACCTAACTAAGCCATAGGTTAGCCTAGTATGATACAAATTAAATAAACCCTTTCATTAAATGCGCATTTAAGCTACAAGTCATCTTACAACAAAAATTAAATGCATACCACCAAATTAAATGCCAAGGTCATCTTAGACTATCAATTGAACATAGACAACTTAGGAAAAGATAGAACCAAGACATGACCAAGCATCAAAAAACCACTTTCAAGTATTGAAAACTATCATGTTCACTTGACACACAAAGGAACACTTGGTTAATAGTGGAGCTCAATTAATAGTGGAAACTTAGTTAACACTACTTGGTTAACTCTAAAACTTGGTTAACACTGCTTGGTTAACAATTCTTAGTTAACTCTATTATCTTCTCATCCTTCTCACTTAAAACTTCTCTCAACAACAGCATTCAAGTCTTCCTTATAGGTACTTTTATAGTTTTCTTTTTGCTCTTTGATTTGTGACCTAGTTGGGGTTTAGGAACTTTCCAAAATCCATCATTGATCAAAATCAATGATCTCAAATAATCCATCATTTCATTCCTTTTCTTTCCTTATTTTTATTAGGTTTTTTCCTTGAAATCATAAAAAGTTCAATTCACATTATTCAAGAAGTCTTTTCAAATCTTTACCTCAAACTATGTAAACCATTTTTCCACTTGGAATGATCATGTCTCATCAAAGTTTGTGCTAATTACAACTTTTACATAGCCTCGATTTCACTCAGCAAATGCTCTATTCTTTGTGATGTCATTTGATAATAACATTTCTCGATTATAACTATCTAGCTCAATAATCTCTCTTCTTGGTGATCTATGAGTGGATTGGTGATGTCTCCTTATCAGTAAGTACATGATCACTTGGTAAGTATAGAGCTTGGTGTAAACTATACACTTAACCTTATCTTCCTTTATTGCTCAGGCACTATATAGACTTGGTTACCGTGTTCACTTTCACTTATCTTTTTGACACTAATTAGCAATATGATTTTATATAGGAGTAACATTTTCATCAAAGGTTATACATATATAGTAATTCCTTATTCTTTTTTTCTATTGCAATATTGTGAATTCTTTCCTTATGTGTTATGTTCTCCTTCATTCAAGTTCATTCCTCCTTTGTTCATTCAAAGTTTGATACATTTGATTGTAGGTCTATATTTTTGTCCTTTATCTATTACTAAAATTGGTAAAGCATTAGTTTTCTATACAAGGTGGTAGATTTTGGGTCCTTACATTAGAATCATTTTTTCTCAGATGTGACTATTTGGATATTGTGAATCATTAGTTTTTTAGGTGATTTTTGGGTGAAGTTTTAAAGCTACAATTCATTGTTCAATGCATCACCTCATTTAGAGTTGAGTATTATTTGCACACATTCCTTTCTATCCCTTTCCCCATCAACTTTTTAGTTTAGGTGATACTAACAAGGAACCAACCTTTCAATCCTAGTGATTCCCTCATCATAGGACTATCCAAGCCTGAGAGTGTTTCCAAGTCCCAATAATATATCTAGATATTACATCTTACTAGAGGTGCAATCCTAAATGAAAACATCATCAATGTTCTAACTATTGAAATCATGATGCCCTCATGGATTTGCAAACTAGATTCCCTAGTATTTATCATGATATTTTGTGCTCGAGTAGTCTTGATCTAGACCTAGCACATGCAAAAATTCCTCACAACCACACCAAGAGATTATTGTGGATCCAAAAATGTTTTGGGTTTCTCATCTCATAAAACTAGAGATTACAGGGGATCATAAGAGTTACAGCCCATGGTTATTTCCATTTAAGAGTTACCAATTCCTCAAGATTTAGGTCATGATAAAATTGGCCACTTAGTCTGAATGGTGGTTGTATTCACACAAAAAACCCTTTTCTTGAATAATTATCTTACAATTTTATCGGTATTGATGTTTCTTTTCTCTAACTCCATTAAGGTTATTAGTCTGGATATTGGTATAAAAATTGTGGATACAAGATTCTATCATCGTCTCATAGTGTTTTCTTCAAGTATGCAGCCTTCTCGAGAATGAAAGCTGGCCAATAGATTTTTCTTATCTAGGTAATCAACATAATCAGATTCTTTGGTGTCTAAAAATTATGCCCAATGAAGTAGCACACTATGAACCACTTTATTCTTTGACTCCTTGAGGAATCATTAAATTATGTAGACTTGTTCCTACAACACACTTTTGATCAACCAAAAATAAATGGAATGCTATAAATATATTAACAATGGAAATGATTTATGTATGGGTGTTGTGAAAATTCAACTCTCTCCTTTTAAATTGTCCATAAATGTATCTACCAAACTCTTTTTTTCCTATGGAGGATAATTATTGTACTTGACAAAATCCTCTATAGGTTATTGAAGATGGCTTTGAGTATAGTTTTCGTTATTGGAAAAACATAAAAGAGTAGAAGATCACTATTGAGAAGTTGAGTCAATAGGTGAACAAATCAAGAAAATAGGTACATAGAAAAGATCTATCACACACAAAATATATTATCAAAAAAGGAAAGAAGAATAATGTTATTGGAAGGCCAAAAGACTATCAGTAAAAAGGTTAAAAGAACCTAATTAGTATAAAGGAATACTATTAGAACAAAGGAGAATTATTGATGAATACTAAATATGATAAAATGGTAAATGGATGCATAATCATCAAAGAGAGAATTCATTCAACCTAAATAGAAGATGAAATGAAGAACACGAGTCCAAGAATTAGAGGAAATAGATTATGGAGAAATGTGCAAATATTTATGTGATGAATTTCCAAAAAGATTTAGCAAATGAAAATAAAGTTGTTTTTATCATGGAGATGATAGAACAAGATTTGAGGATGACACCTAAGGTCAAGATAGTTTATGGAAGATCTGAGAGAAATTTTCATGGGACCCTAATTAGGTTTAAACACACATGAAAGGAAAAGGACAATGAAAAATATATATAGGTGATCAAGATGAAAGGATAAAACTTGTTGAAATAATGTTTAAAAGAGAAACCATGGAGTTGAGTAACTACAGAAAAAAGGAGGAGCTGAATAGATCACATAATCTTTTGGATAAAGTAATTATAGGTAAAAACACTTGTTGATTTATTCTTAATAGTTTAGCAAAAAAAATTTGAAATCCTCTAATAAGGTAGTTCTTAATTAAACTAAAAGTCATTTGACTATTTGTAAATCTTCTAACAAGGTGAATATTGCATAAGTGGGATAAAATATCTTAATACAGTAGTCTTCAATAGGATTGTAGATACTTTTTATAGAGCATTAGTCACTCCTAACTGGGTGAAGCCATTTAGAAAATGACATAATTGTAAGCTCTTAACTGAGAACCTCTATACTAGAATGATGAGTTGTGGGTACCATCCCCACCATAGTTTTTCCCTCTAACCAAGTATTTTCTATGAGGCCAACATATTAAGTTATGTATTATGCATGTGAATGTCTATATTACATGTTTATTACATTAGAACCTTAATAATTAGTAATAGGTAACAAGTTATTCTATATTGGTATATTAGTTGAAGTTACTATAGTTATCAGTTAAAGTGGGTAACAGTTTAGCATTTTATGGTTAAAAGGGTTAAAAAGTTAAAAACAATTGTGATTCACCCCCTCTCTCTCCCCCCTCGCCACCTACTACCCTACCTCAATCTTTCCAATAATTGGTATCAGACATAAGTTCTCTAAGAGGAGAGTTTAACAACTTAAGAGTAAATCTATGATAATAGAAAGCTAAATATGTTAGAAGGAACTAAAGGAATCCCTGGAAGATGGTAATGATAAAATACAAGATCTAAAAAATAAACTAAAGACCTCATTTACGAAAAGGAAGGAATTTTCAAAACGGTCACAAATAAGCCTTGATGACCTTGAAAAACTATCTAAAGGTAGTGTTAATTTTGTAGAAGTTGATGTTGTTATTGTAGATCTAGTAAGCAAAAATAATGCACTACTTGAGGATATTTCCCAAATGATGAAAGAGAAATAAGTTTGAGCCTTAAGGATGAAATAAGTACTAGAAAAGATGAGATATGTTAAAAGTGCCAACTAAATTCTTGAATCAAAAAAAGTGAGATGTTAGAGGAATATTCAGAACAAAGATTCACTCTTGCAAAGATGACATAAGATCCAAATACGAAATAAATAGTTATAAGGGATAAGTGATAGAACCTATAGCTACAAGCATAAAACCAAAGACTAAAGTAAGAGAATTAAAAAATAAAATACAATCTGAAAGTTGAAAATAAAATCAGTAAGAGACTCACAAAGTTTGAACAAAGCATGTAGAAGATTGATGAAACCTAGTGATACAAAAGGGCTAGGATACATAGGTAATAGAAAACTTGAAGTTGGAGAATCATCAAAATATGAAACCAAGCAATAAGTTCCAACCCTTCAAGAATCCAACTACATGAAATGAAAGAAGCCTATAATTATAGATATCATTTTTCTAGCAAAAAGCATAACAAAGGAAAAGGAATCGTAAATGAAGAACAAGTCAGAGAAGAAATAAAGAAAATGTGGATAAAGAAGGATGTAGATGTTACAACAATGGACAACCCTTTGTCATCAAACACAAGGAATTCATCTACTAGTTAAGGAAACAAGTAAGTTCTTAGGGATTTGAGATTTTCATTGAATTATCAATCAGTCCCTTACAATATTCTAGTTGTAATACCTATAAGCATAGCTAGATGCATTTGTGATAAAAGTCATGAAAAATATAAGTTGACAATAAACTCAATTAATTGAGCCAAAAGTTGAAAGGGTATACTATATTGTTAGATAAAGGAAAAGAGTATTGTAAAAATGAATATTATAATTGCTAAAACAAGTAACTATTAGAAAAAGAAAAGATTATCAATGGGCGAGGAACATTAAATGCAAAGTAGTCATTAAAACAATTTTGGGTATTATTTCAAGGAGATATTGTGTGAAAAAAGATCAAGTGTGAGTTATTGTCTAGTAAGGAAAAAGATAATTTGAGAGGATTTGATAGAACATCAAATTTCTTAGATTGTTAACCCTAGTCACATGAAGGAAAGAACTTTTCTAAAGTTTGGAGGTGTAGAAAGTTTGCATATAAAGCATGATGAGCTATCGTGGTTGCAAACATACCACACTAAGTGTTTATTGAGAAGTCACAAGACTCTAAATTTGAATACTAATTGAATCCATTGAAATCAATTGAAATAAATAAATTTGGAGCCCTATCTTTGATTCCAATGAGAATCATGCTAAAAGAAGACATTATAACATTTATTCAATGAAAAAACATTTATCTTGGAGGTGTAGACATTAATGAATATTATCAAGAGATGTGTGAGGAGAATAGAAAATAGAAGAATGAATTTTGACATCTGGAAACTAAAGAATGAACACATATTGTGCATCTTTCATAGATATTTGAGGAATAATAGATCATATACATACTAGTAGAGTTCATGGAGAATACATTTGGTTAGGAGACAAACCAATTGAAATCTCAAAAGAGATCATTTATACAATAACTAGTGTCTCATTTGTCAGAAGGGAATGTTTTTTTGGATATTAAAACTACAAATAGTAGTAGAGAGAAATCACTATAAGCAGTATTCTAGATCATGAGATAATATTTTCCTCAATGGTTATTGTTCACAAAATCTATCAGTTGATATGGTTAAACAATATACCAAGAGGAGCAGTACAGGTTGCATATAAGATTGTTACTCGAGGAAAAAGATATGATCTTGGAAATATGGAAAGGAATCAATTGATGTTGAATTTGAGAATTATCAAACCAAACAATAAGTAAGAGATTAAATTCATAACATTATTAGTATGTATCTTTTTTTTTTGTGCAGAACAATTTTACTAGTATCTGTAAAGTAGTTTGTAAATTGGATAAAACGTGATTTATCATATTAGTGATTCTATAATTAAATTAGAAAGAAAAAAAAATTAAAATTATGTGGACATACTTCAAATATTTTTAGGAGAAAATGCATAGGAGATATAAGATTTCACCTTGTATTGTCAAAAAATATAGAGATGATATGTGCTTTCTAGTGAATATGAATTCATGCATAATCAAAGTTGTAGAGTCGAGGACATCTTGGATACCACCCCTAGGATATGAATTAAATGAAAATGAATTAATTGCAATCATTGATCAACTATTAATTCAACCTAAGGACATGGAAGAAAATATGTTTGGAACATATAAAGAGGTGTACAAAAAGAGAACAATAGAATAAAATAAATCAAAGAATGAGAAGAGTAAAGACAAGTCAACTGAAAACCTATCTATAGGTGAAGGCAATAGAAAAAAAAAAGATAGGTATCCATTGTAATACCTAAAACATATGCCAAGATAAAAAGTAAAATATTTAAGAGATGTGCTACCAATAAGGAAACTAAAGAGGAGACACCTTCAAAGAGAATGAGATCAAAGACTACAAGAGAAACTACATCTCGATCTAGAAGAAGAACAAAATCATCAACTAGAGCAAGTAATAGGGTATTGAGACTATAAAAGAGAAAGTGAGTATCAAAATCCCCAAGACATATACCAAAACTACAAAATCCATAAGAAAATATGGAACTATCAAAGTTATACTTGGAATCAAGTATAGGAGATGGTTGGATGAAGATAAGAAGATCATAGAAGATGTAATATTATTTAACTTTCACAAATTTAAAAGGTTCTCTAGTAAACTCAAACATAACATTCCTAAAGAATTAATTGAAAAAAATCATGGTAAGATGGGAAGAATTTTTGATACAAGAGAAGGAAAGAAGAGAAGGAACATTGATAATTACTCATTCATAATTGAGTGTTGAAGATATTAATATCACTATAGAGAAGCATAAGAATAGATTTTGCTACAAGAAGCATAGATGCACAATATTAGTGTAACTAAATCAAGAATTTGAGAATAAATCCATATGGATATGGAAAGATATTTTTAATATTAGAATACCACAAGAATAGGAAAGTGATGAATCATTACATGTTGGAGATATATATGAAATGATCAATATAATAGGTGACATGTCTAAATAAAATTTTAGATATGAGGTATAGATTGACTTAACTAAAGAATGAGGTGATCTTTCCATAAGTCTTGGCACACTGATAGATGGTGACACCATTGAAAGTGAAGATGAGAAGAAAAAAGGTCATCTTATTGAAATTCAAGATGATGAGGAATAGAAAGAATAAGAAGAGGATGAAATTTTGAAATATAAATAGGTATATGTACTGCAACCAAGGAGGGACAAGCCTCCAATTAACAACAAGTCTTGAGAGCTACGGATAGGAAAAGAGAGAATATGGAGTTAAACAAGGAACAAATAGAAGTAGCACAAGACATTGAAGAAGTAAAGGTTGCCAAAACCCTATAGGAAATGGTTGTGTTAACAAATGAATAGGAGAAAAGGAAAAGAGAAGTAGATTCAGAGGAAGAAAATGAAGACA
The DNA here is from genome assembly GCA_028749045.1 of Cupressus sempervirens. Classification (NCBI taxonomy): domain Eukaryota; kingdom Viridiplantae; phylum Streptophyta; class Pinopsida; order Cupressales; family Cupressaceae; genus Cupressus; species Cupressus sempervirens. The sequence continues at coordinate 393,087,644 of CM053788.1, read as the reverse complement.
TAAAAAATTACCTAGAATATGCTATATTAAAGAGAAATAACAAAGACTCAAGATATAAAAAGAAATCCCTATATGTAGAGAATATTAAAGAAAAAGAAGGAAAGGAAATATTTAAAAGAAAGAGGCATAAGAAACGAATCTTGAGAAAGACTATTGGAACATTTTTAGAATTACTACCAAACGTTACTATAAAATGAATGAACAACTCATATATCAGTTGAAAATATTCATAGATACCATTCATACAAATTAGAATATAAAAGAAAAACTAAGAAAGAGCATTGAGGAAAATTTGCAAAGCAAACAAGATAATAGGTCAACACAAAAGAAAGTATAACTTGAAAATAAATTGTCTTAACTAATCAAAGAAATCAAGGAAAATTTGAATGAAGCAAGCAAGATATTTTGGAATATGTGTAATATTAAAGAATTCAATGGAGATATTAATACAAAGGTAGAAGAGGTAAAAGATAGCATTGCTACCTAAAAAAAAAGGTATGATCCCTATAGCTTCACCAATAATGGTGTGTACATCACAAATAAGAGAAATATCTAATAGAATGTGATAATCAAGAAATAAAGTAGATAAGATCAAGCAGGGCCTAATAAAGATACAAGGTATAATACTGCCTATTATGGACGTGATTCAAAATTAGGTGAAAACATCTATTGAATTTCTAGATACATCAAAACAAAACATTATTGAGAATATAGTAGAAGAGATCACACAAGTCTAACCCAATATCACTACATTAAATCAACTTAAAGACATTTGGAATAAAACCTTGTTGCAAACCAAGGAAAAGTAAAAAGATATTTTTGACAAGATGTAAACAGGTTAAGCGCCCCAGCACCCAAAATGTTTGATAATATATTTAACATTGTTGCCAAAAATGAGGAAGTAATCAAAATTTCACAACAAAAGATAAGGGGAGGATTAAATTAGACTATAAACTAGAATCAACAATAAAAAGAACTCAGAGAAGTAAAAAGTAATCAAATTGGATATGCACAAAGTAAGGGCGGAGATAAAAATTGGAGATAAAAAATTTGAGCAATTTTTTGCCATCAAATCCAAAGGGGGAGATTATTACTTGACAAAATTTTGTATAGGTTATTCAAGATGATTTTGAGTAAGGTTATCATTGTTGGAAAAATATAAAATAGTACAAGATCACTATTGAGCAGTTAAGTCAATAGGTGAACAAGTCAAGAAAATAGGTACATAGAGAAGTACTATCATAATATGAAAGATACTATCGAAGAAGGAGAGAAGGAGAACATTATCAGAACATTGGAACACTATAGGTACAAATATTAAAAGAACCTAATTGGTACAAACTACTACTATCAAAAAAAAGGAGCACTATCAGTAAAAAAATTAATGGGATGAACTGATAAAAAAGTGCACAATCATTGAAGAAAGAATTCATTGAATCTAGATAGAAGATTAAATGAAGAAATTAGTCAAAGAATTAGAGGAAACTGCTTATGAAGAAATGTGCAAAAATTTATGTGATGAATTTGAGGAAGGTTTAGTGAATGAAAATAAAGTTAGTTTTAATGTAAAGATGGTAGAACAAGATTTGAGGATGACACCTAAGGTCAAAAAAAATATGGAAGATTCAAGAGGAAGTTTCATGGAACTCTAGTTAGATTTAGGCACACACGAAAGGAAAGAACAAGGAAGAATATATAGGTGGTCAAGTAGAAAGGATAGGAGTTGTTGAATGATTTTCAAAAAGATAAAGACAAGAATAATAGTTATAGAACTATGGATCAATCATAGAGATGAGTAACTGCAAAGAAAGGTAGGAGCTAAATGGATCTGAGAAGCATTTGGAGAAAGATTTTCAAGTCAAAATTATTGTTGATTTATTCCTAATAGTTTTCTTTGTGAAATCTCTTAACCAAGTAGTTCTTAACCAAACTGAAAGTCATTTGACTATTTGTAAATCTTCTAACAAGGTGACCACCACATAAGTGGGATAAAATCTCTTAATAGAATAGTATTTAATAGAATGGTACTTTTTATAAAGGTGTCAATGGCTCCTAATAAGGTGAAGTCATTCAAAACATGACATAATTGTAAGCTCCTAACCATGCACCTTATTACTCTAGTGATGAGTTGTGGGTACCATCCCCACCACAGTTTTTCCTCTAACCAAGGGTTTTTTGTGAGACCAAAATATTGAGTTATGTGTTATGTGTATGAATGTTTATGTTACATGTTTATTGCATTGGAAGCTTTATATTTCAATGATAGGTAACAAGATATTCTATATTAATAAATTAGTAGAAGTTACTACAGTTATACATTGAGTGAGAAATAGTTTAATAGTTTATGATTAATGAGGATTAAAGAAGTAAAAAATTTGTGGTATAAGTTAGGAACATGATTTTTTATGACCCTGGTGGGCAGCCTTCACTAGCTCCTCGGGGATTTGGTGCAATGGTTCATACCATGTGGTATCAGAGCCTTCACCCAAGTTTGAGTCTCAAAGTAGGTGGCAATGTTGGCATTGTAGTGTTCATCCAGGGCTCATATAGCTAAGGGAGGGCCCACATCGAGCCCAAAGTCTGGATTGCAAAGTGTGGTGGGATGTTATGATCCTAGTGGGTGGCCTTAACTAGCACCTCAGGGTTTTGGTGTAATGGTTTGTACCATAATTTATTAGTCCTAAAAATATGTGGAGTTATTTCACATTGGAACTAGGGGGATTTTGTATCCTAGAGAGAATATCACTTTGAGCTTCCATCTTTCCATTGCAAAGAATATTTGTGCCTATAAATATGGTACAATATGTACAAAGTTAACATGTATTACGATTTAATAAGATGTTACTCTTGAAATATAACCAAGTAGTATTTTTTAATTTTAAACATGAGATTTAAGATCCTGAGAAAATACTAAAATTTCATCTATGTAAGGGATCAAAAAAATTGAATATGGGTGAAATAGATTATTTATAGCCTATCAAAGATAGATGGTGCAATTTTAATTCCAATTGGGAGAATCATCCATTGATAGAGTCCTTGTGGTACAGAGAATGAGGTCTTGAATGATCAGATTCCTTTAATTTTATCTAATAGAAAAATTTTGACAAGTTGAACTTTGAATAGATGTTAGCACCAAAAATGAATTTCCATATATAGTCTTCAAAAGGGAGGGGATATTTATTATCTAGCAAGAAGGTATTTAAGGGTTTACAATTAACTGCCCATCTTTTTTCTAGAATTTTATTCTCATGGTCATCCTCTTTTAGGGTGTACATAGTGTGGTATGAAAATGGAAAGGATGGGGGCTTAATGAGGCCTTCAAATAATAAACTCTCAATCTCCCTTTTGTACATTTCATGTTCTAATCTACTTAGTTGAAAGTAATAAGAATACCCTCATGGCATGATTCCTTACCAATGACATCTATCTCAAAGGACAAAGAGCATTGAGGATTTATTTTAAGCTTTGTGTAGTCTTTGGATAAACCCTTTTCCTTATATATATCTTAGATTTCATGAAAATGGGATTGGAATGTATTAATTTATTTATTAAATCAGATATGATTATTATGTCGCTTTTTTTTAAATAATTTGATTTCTTTTATATTACTACATTTGACTTGACTAAGTCAAGGCACATAAACTCTTTAAAACTAAGAATAACCTTCATTATAGTAAATAGTTTCCATGTAGCCAAAGGGTGACTTCCAACAAGGCCACCATAAGCATCAAGTTTAAATTGCATAAATTTGACATATTCAACATGATCAACAAAGAGGGAAGTACATATTATACAAACCAAAGAAGATACACGATTATTGTTTCCAAAGTAAAGTTTAGTTTCAATGTTTTACCATTAATCCTTTGGAAAGCAATTATATTGGGCTATATTACATCAATTCACTACTAGACAAACTAGATTAGGGGAGTATTCATGGTTCTAGGGATAGGACTGAGGATCAGGGGCCCAGTAAAAGTACTAGAGCTAAATCTAAGAAGACAGAGGTGGTGAAAGACAAATAAATCGAAGAATTGAAGCAATGAATATGAATATCCTTGTTGAGTAGGTTGTTGATATACTGAAGATCATGTAGTTGTCTAGGTGTTGTCTTTTTGCTGGCTTTTTGCTATTTTTTCATGTCTATTGCTTTAAGGCTTATATCTTAGTTTGTTTTGTTGTTTTGGTGTTGATGTACAGTTCCTTGTGGGATTTTTTAGTTGTTTATGTCTAATAATTTGTCTATTATTTTGAGTCCTTTAAAACCTATTTTTACTTAATCAAAATATTTGCATCAATGTCAGAAAAAATGAAGGTTATATTACTTTATTTATGGAAAATGGACCGAGAGTTTGATACGTGGACATGATGTAGTAGAGACCATGCATACACTATGCATATATTTTTTTGAATATATTTCATCGAGAGTTTCATCTTCTAGGGCTTATTCTAATAGGGGAGAATAAGGCTTGTATTTGTAAAGTAAATCATTATCAGGAGGAAATTGTTAGACATTAGTACTAGTATTACTAGAAGTTTTTTGGCTTTATCTTTCCTTAATGTAGAAAAGAATCTCATATTCTTCTACATCCATTTATTCTTATATCTTCTTGGGCTTGATTAATAACTGTTGGCCATTTTTCCCCCCATAAAACCCATCAATGATAATTGATCAAATATATTTTCAATGGGTTGGATTCATTGTTTTGGGTTAACACACTAAGCTTGGCAGCTAACATTTTGTGTTGGCTCAGTTTCTTCATTGACCAAGCTGGCTCAATTTGTTCATTGATAGAGTGAATTCAATTTCCTCTTTTTTTGAGTTGTTAGTTAACATCACGTTTTTTTAGTAGCTAACATTTCATGTTTGTCTACCCTTTCTCCCGAGCTAAATGGATTCCAGATCTGATGACTCTCACGTTCTTGTGTAATATCTTCACATCCTCCTAAAAGTGCAAGATGATGACACGCATCTTCATTCTATCATTTATTCATGTCAAAGTGCTTCTTTGATTCTCTAAAACTCATAATCATGCCACGTGGTAGAGGGACCCATCTTTGGCATTTCAGTTACCCAATATGCACATGCACAGATCAACAGTGGAGATTTAATGAAAGATTAAAAGATCATTATTTCTTATGTCAAATAGAAAAACACATCAATGGCCCATGTGTTTTTACATCATATCTTCTCATCCTCACAAGAACATGAGATGCTCCCACGCATCTTCATTCTAGTGTTTCTTTATGTTGTGGTGCTTCTTCAATGTTCCAAAACCTAGAATTGTACCACTTGGTGGAGGGTCCCATTTCCTACAACATCTTAGTCATCCATTTCAAAGGGAAGATTTTTGATCAATTGTGGCAACTTAATTTGTAATTGGGGGAGATTCTCACAACATTTGGATCATTCATCTCGAGAGGAAGATCTACATCGATGATCATGACTTAATCTCTTGTTGGGGAGATTCTCTCACCATCTAGTCCATCCATTTCAAAGGGATGATCTACATCGATGGCCAGCATTCATTTTTTGGGAAATCATATTCCCCCCACTCCCCCCCCCCCATGGTCAACCCTATACTTTGCAGGCTGATAACACATTGTGCTATCCCTCCCTGCAATTTTTTCTGCTAGTGGCACGAATCAGCTTCTTACGGCCATAGCACACTATGAGGGCTTGTTCTTTAATGTTAAGTGACTTCTTGGGCTTTTTTTTCATAGTTTAATTTCTCTCCACGCCTCTTTAATGCATGAAATGATTTTATTTTTAGTGATTTGATCTCTTGCAGCTAGGTGCACTCATTTCTTGTTCTTCCTATCACTTTCACAGGCAAGTGCACTTCATGATCATATATCTTTCTAATTCTCAATTATTATCTTCTCTACAACTCAACTCCATCTTGGTTGGGGTTTGAACTCTAGTGTTAAATCAAATTCTCTTAAAAAGATAGTTGTAAATATATTTTTAGGGCTCTTCTCTACTTGTCTTTTACAGCAGCATTATGCTCTACAACTTTTGTCTTCCATTAATGAAATAGATCTATTTCTTACCTCTTCTTGTCATTCATTATTTGTGCATGTTTATTGCCTTTTTGTGGATTTTTCCCTTCTATTTTCTTAGATTTACATGTTGTGTTTAATTTATTGATAATTATTGTATTGTGAAATTATCTTTCCTTTCAACATTTCATCAGTCTCGAACCTACATGTCATTTTGGGATATAGATTGGAATCAAGTTTAGTATATTTTGGGTTTTCATTGATGTTTTGTATAGTCATAGGAAGATTTGTAACCCTAGTTCTATCTTGGTGCATCACCTCCTTTCCCTTTCAGAAATTTAATTTTTAGCATCTCTCTCTCCCTTTTCCTCTCAAATGGTGATTTAGATGCATCCTGATTATAAGGAAGTCATCCTTCTTTGGAGATTTGACATCAAAGATAAAGTCCCACACTTGGAGTTCATTTCCATGTTACACAAGGTCACTTGAGGTTCATACCTCAAGCAAGGGTGGAAGCTTTTGTGTCAACATTTTTTGGCATGCCCAGTAGAACAAACATTAAAAGTTTCAAATCAATTTCTAGAACCTCCACTGATCATACCACAATTTTTGGCATGCTCGGTGGGACAAAAATTTCAGCTTCATAAATCCACTGGCTAGCTAGTTGAGATCTATTCATTGAGAAATTGAGTGTTTCTCTTAGTGCAATCAGCCTTTGGAGGCATTCATATAACACCATGGCAACTTTATGCATCTATCAGTTTCAATAGATCAAGTGCTAGTATGATTTTCAATTTTTATGTTTCCTCAAGATTTCTATGAAGTTGTTTTCTTAGATACTTTATCATGGACCCACTCATAGAGATTCCTCCCACTTTCCCCCATATGATGAAGAGGCCAATTGCACCCCAAACCTTCATATTATTTTTGGCCATGAATGTGTTGAGATTTCCCTCTACAAGTACATATTAGTACAAGAGTTCCAAGAGCAGCAAGAGAGGAAGAAAAAATCAAGCCCACATATTGATTCCTTCTTAGGTCAGGTCTCCCCTGCAACATCAAATGACCAATCTACTCAGTTTCCCATAGAGCCTTATAATGATCCCAAGGCCAAGGTAGGAAAGCATTATGATCACATAAATAATTTGGGCCTTATATTTTTTGACATAGATAATATTTTTGAATATGTTCATAATCCTTATGAGGATACCAACTGTGGCAATTCTTCTTATGTTATGCTCATTATGAATTCTTGGCTTAATGATTTGCATGATGAAAAGGATATGTCGGAGAGTGATCCTCATGTTTGCAGCATGGGGTCTCGGGCCCTTGATATTTTTGTTGAGGCTCACTAGGTCCTCCTCAGGTTGCAACAAGAGGAAGAAATAAGATAGAGGCAATCTGAAAAGTAGGAAATGCTTAAGCTTTCCCAAATGCAAGAAGTTGAAGCACAAGAGCCTTAAAGGAGAAAATTTTCTAGCTTTAGACAAGGAAGCCCTCATCAAATTTCCACTTCAAGCTTCCCTAAATCTTAGCCTATTCTTTAGAAAACTCCACATGTCAATGATTGTGAGCTCACAAATGATTATTGTCCCTTCTTCATTGTTGATGAAATGGACATGCCTTTGCCCACATCAAAGATAATAAAAGAGCAGCTACTAATTGAAGAACATGTTTTACAGCAAGGGGTCAAGGTAGAAAAGAACAATGAGGTTGTTCCTCTTCTTGAGGAACAAAATTTGGCTTTTGAGCCTATAGAGCCTATAGAACCTGGGGAACTATTGTAGGAACAAGAAAAGAAAGACCATGTGTTGCAATAGGAGGTCTTCCATTATATGGTGGAGAAAGAAACATTGCCTAGGTTGCCCCAAGTACATGAGGTATAGGTTACTTCTTATGAGCCAACACATACTCCAAAGGGACAAATATTGTTGTAGCAGCTAGAAGCACAAAGAAGGTAGTTTGAGGGAGAGCTTTCAAAGTAGTTGGAAGCCCAACAACAAGAGCATGAGGCAATTCTTGCAAGGGATTTGTTTGCACAAAAAGAAAGGTGTGAGAAAGAACTACAAGTGAAGTTGATGAGCATGTTGTTTGCGACAACAAAGACATCAAAAGAAACACAACTTGCACTTTCTTCTACATCATAAGAGCCTATACAAGTGTAGGAGGTGTAGCCCCTTGTTTGCAAGGATTTACATGGGCTAGAGGAGGAACAAATGTTGTAGTCGCAACATGAAGAAATGCACACACCACTGACCATAACATCATATCCAACCCTGGTTGGCCATAAGGATTTGGAGGTTTTAGAGCACAATATGGTCAATGGTGATTGTTAGACCCAACACCATCAAGAGGATGTCTTGTTTGGCATCTAGCTCTGCAACAATGCAATTTGCTCCCAGTCATGCTCATTCAAAAGCATGAGGAAGATTTTCAGAAGGAGCAAGAAATTCTTGCTCAATAGGATAATGCTCTGATATTGGAAAGCTTCATTGTTTTCAACATTGACAAGTAGGTGTTACATATAACAGTATGCTTGTCACACTTGATGATTTTTCTAGCTACCCATGTGCATGGGAAAATGAATCAACTTGTAAGAAAAGGTAGCTACTTAAACAAACCAGTCAATGTCTTTGTTTGATTTTTAGTTTTGTAAATTCCTATACATATTAGAGTAGGTGTTTTTTATGCTCTCCAAGAAGTGCACAAACACACCTATTCCCTCCTGGATATAGCATTTTTTGTAATTTTTCTAGTTGCAAAGGCAATTTTTTGTGAATTTGCAAGTGGAAAGGTGGCTTGTTAATTCTGGTGACTCCATGCCCATTAGATTTGTTAAGACCATTGATCTATGCTTAGTAGGAAAGCATCCCCTTTAAGTCACCAAGAATGTTGGTCATTTTTGCCTCCCGTTTAGCCCACCATTGATAATTGATCAGAGAGTTCTTTAATGGGATGGATTCATTGTTTTGGGTTAACATGCTAAGGTTGGAAGATAAAATTTTGTGTTGGTTAGGTTTCTTCATTGATCGGCTAGTTTGATTTGTTCATTGACTGAGTGAACTCAGTTTCCTCTTTTATCGAGTTGTGGGTTAACATTGCATTTTTTTGGAGGCTAACATTTCATGTTTGCCCACCCCTTCTCTCAAGCTAACTAGCCTGCAGATCCGACGGCTCTCATGTTCTTGTGTGATATATGCCCATCCTCCTGAAAGTGTGAGATGTTGACACACATCTTCATTCCAACATTTCTTCATCCCGTAGTCCTTCTTCGATGCTCTAAAACCTGTAGTTGTGCCACATGGCAGAGAATCCCATCTATTGCATTTAAGTTACCCAATATGCACATGTGCAGATCAACGATGAAGATTCAATGAAAGATTAAAAGATCATCATTTGTTCTGTCAAACAGAAAAACACATCAATGACTTGCATATTTTTGCATGATATTTTCTCATCCTCACAAGAACATGAGATGTTGCTATGTGTCTTATTCTAGCATTTCTTCATGTTTTGGTGCTTCTTTGATGCTTTGGAACCCATAATTGTGCCATGTGGTGGAGGGTCCCATTTTTTGCAACATCTCAATCATTCATTTCAAATGAAATATATTTGATCGATAGTGGTGATTTAATCAATCATTGGGGGAGATTCTTGCAACATCTAGGTCATTCATCTCAAGGGGAAGATTTGCATCAATGGTTGTGACTTAATCTCTTGTGGGGAGATTCTCTCACCATCTAGGCCATCCATTTCAAAGGGATGATCTACATCAATGGCCAGTATTTATTTTTGGAGAAAATAAATTCCCACTCCCCCCTGCGATCAATCCTACATTTTGCAGGTGGATAATATGTCGTGTTATCCCTCTTTGTGATTTTTTTGCCAATGACATGAATCAACTTCTTGTGGCCCTGGCACACCATCAAGGTATGTTTTTTAATGTTGAGCAACTTCTTAGGCCTTGTTTGCATAATTCCATTGCCCTCCATGCCTCTTTAACGCATGAAATGATTAGATTTTTAGTGATTTGATCTCTTAGAACTAGGTACACTCATTTCTTGCTCTTCCTATCACTTCCACGAGAAAGTGCACTTTACGATCATATTTTTTTCTAATTCTTAGTTATTTCCTTCTCTACAACTCAACTCCATGTTGGTTGGGGTTTGAAATCCAATGTTAAATTAGAGTTATGCATGAACTCTTTAAAAGGTAGTTGTAAATATGTTTTCAAGGTTCTTCTCTACTTGTATTTTGCAACAGCATTATGCTCTACAACTTTTTCCTTCCATTGATGAAATAGCTTGATTTCTTACCTCTTCTTGCCATTCATTATTTGTGCATGTTTATTCCTTGTTGTGGATGTTTCCCTTATATTTTATTAGATTTACATTTTTTGTTTAATCTATTGATAATTGTTGTATTGTGAAATTATCTTTCCTTTTAGCATTTCATCAGTCTTGAACCTGTATGTCATTTTGGGATATAGATTGGAGTCAAGTTTAGTGTATTCTAGGTTTTCATTGATGTTTTGTGCAATCATAGGAAGAGTTGTAACCCTAGTTCTATCTCGCTTCCTCACCCCCCTTTTCCTTTCAGTAATTTAATTTTTAGCTTCTCTATCTCCCTTTTCCTCTCAAGTGGTAGTGTAGATTCATCTTGATTATAAGAAAGTCAGCCTTCTTCGGAGATTCAACCTCAAAGAGAAGGTCCTATACTTTGAGGTTTTTACCCTGATACACAAGGTTTCTTGAGGGTCATGCCTCAAGCAAGGGTGCAAAATTTTGTTTCAACAATAACCTTGTTCGAGAATTCATGGTATTAATTGTACCAAGCTTGGTAGGAAAAATTTCCTATATAAAAGGTTGATTCCTTTTATAACATAGATTTTTTTTCATAAAGAATGTCATTTCCCTGAATAGATTTATATATTTTGGTCTTGGAAATTGATGGGTTGCAATGATATCATCTCCTATTTTTTGTGTTTGGAGATAAAGATTAGCGGGTCATTTTATATTGCACTTCCAAGTGTCATGAGGAATCATCATTATTTTTTGCTCCTTTTCTATTCCCTTAATTTCCTCAATCATGTTTCTCAAAGTGTTTTTTTGAGAACAATAGTATGGTGTCAAAGACATCATTCTATAAAAGAATTAAATTTATTAGTCTTATGATTCAGAAGAATTGAATTCATTGTCATCCTCATCTATTTGTAGCATCTTACAGGTTTTGGGAACATAAAAAACTCCTCCTCATGATCAAATGAGAATGCAGAGGAATATCAAAAGGTTATGATGGGTAATCATTAATATATTCATATTCTTCTTCACTAAAAATGCCAAAACTCATGGATCGATTAACCTTATCTTTTTCTTTCTTACTTTGTACGTTCAAACACGTGTTAGTGTAATGAGGACCTTTACATATGTAACATGTAGGGTACCAAACCCTTTTCTTTTGAAGGATATCTTTTTTTGGAAAAAAACTATTAATTTTTTAGATTTTCCATATACACACCCTTCAAATTTTCAAGAAAAATCTACAAATTCTTTGTGATTTCTCCTATCATTTCCATGTGATCTTGAAAAATCTCCACACCCATATTCAACAACCAAGTAATTACAGACTAATGTAGTGATCACATGTTATAACCTTTCATTTAATTTTTCTTCTTCGTAACCTTGGAAGATTCCCTTATTAACTTTAGCAATAAAATTACAAATATCTGGGAAGTTATATGTGTCAATGTTTGATTTGTAAGGACTAAATGTTCCAAACATTTGCAAATAGTAGTTTCACAACATGTTTTCAAACTTTTGAAAAACATAAAGTGCATTGTATCATGATTTTACACATGCCCAAGGTAGTGAAAAAATTTAAAATATTTATTTAGTTGTATGAAATCATTGCACTTTTCCTCTATAATATTGTTATATGTCATGCATCAGATGGCATCAATGTGACAACCACACATGAGGATAATTTTATTATATGTTACACCTAATCTTGTAGTTGACAAGTCTTCTCTATACTAAATGTCCAATCTATCCTAGGATTTTATGGTCAATCCTATGGGGATCATCCATGAATGGCATGGGCATAATAAATAAGAAAGAATGGACAGAAAAAAGGATAGTTTGGTCTATAGAACTTTGCTTCATTGGTAAGTTTGTGGCATTGAATTTATAGGTTAAATTTCATTAATCTTATCATTCTTGAGACCAATTGAGAAATTCAGTTATGAATCAAATATAATAGGACCATTAGACACATTATCCCATACAATGCCAAGAAGAGTGTAGTAGATTCACATATGTGTAGCATCCTTCGACATTATTAGAATAATAACAGGGAGTCCCCTCCTATAATGCCCTTCAATGTTAATTCTAGCCCATGATAACTACATCTATTGATAATCATTTTTATGAGAGTGGGAGATGTTGGCCTAAGTGTTGTAGACTAACTGGAAAACAATAGTAATGCACAACCAGTGAGACACAACAGTTTGCATCCCTTACTCACACAAGTAGTCTGAGTATGAAGATGTGTGTTCCTAAGAAAGGAAAAGATAAATGTGATCCACTTAACCAAAGGATGCTAAGTGAAAATTTGTATTTGCATTGATCAGGAAACCAAGTGAAACAAACAATGGACAAATCAACTAGAAAATCCATCAAGGACACCATGATGGACATCAAGCAAGAAACCTGTGACTGCCTAGTCATGAAAAGGATAAGAGTGTACTCAAAATTGCATTTAAAGGTGATGGGAAAAGAGATTGAGAGATAGCTGGAAGAATTTGAGTTTGAATTTTTTTCAACCAAAGTGAACCATCGAAGGCACATGGAACCCATGAACCCTATACAAACATGCTACATCTAATAGAAGTGAAGCATTATTGCAATGGGAAGAGAAGCTAGTAGTAGAGGTGAATTCAAAATTGGAATTTGAAGTCAGAGGCTTACAAGAAAAGTTGAAAGGGAAGTATAAAAGAAGATAAAATGAAAAGGTGAAAGGTTAGATTACCAAGTAATTAGACACATAGCCAGAGTGAGCTAAGCTAAGTAAAATCTCAAAAAGGACAAGAAGAGTGACAAGGGAGGTCATCCTAAAAAGGCTATTGTGTTAAGGAAATCTTGGGAGAAGCTTCAAAGGACAAGTAGCACAAGGTTATTGTGTGCAAGTGCAAGGAGAGCCAAGTGCACTAGTGATCAAAAATTCAAGACTATAGAGCCAAGAGAAGGCAGAGTACAGTGGGAAATTGGTCAAGATAGCCAACAAAGATGATATATATCAAGCTAAGTTTGGTAGCTAAATAGTTAGATCAATTTTCTATTTTTTAGTTACCTTTGCAATAGTAAATCACGATGAGGGTGGACCCTATCAATTTCTTTGTATAAATCCCTCCAACAAGGTGACACATCAACATGTGTTCTAAATTTCTTTAACTAGACTTCTCCTAAACTCACACTAAAAAAACTCACACAATCTAATCCAGAAACATTGCTCACATACTAATGGATTGTGGAAATCTGATTATGTTAATAGACTTCTCCTAATAGAGCAAGATCTTAACAGGTCTCATCCAAATCCCCTTCCTCACATTTTTGTTGTAATCTTTTAATAGGGATAATCTCTTAATTGGGCACGCTTCAAAAGAGTGCAAATTTGTGAGGATCAACTCACTCACTATGGTTTTTACCCTAGTCTGGCTCTCACTAGATAAATATTGTGTTGTGTTGCTAATTTCATATGATGAATTTTTTATTAAACTTAACCGGTTGATTTATAGCTTCCATCTACCATTAGATAGGTGTGATTTAAGAGAAAAGGTTTAAACTAGTAAGTATACAGATTCCCCCCCCCAGTGTACTGACATGTAATTGGGACCAACAATTGATATCAGAGCCTAGGTCCTTAGGAGAGAAGAAGTTTAACAGCTTAAGGAAAATATCAAGATGTTCAAAATAGAGGCACCAAAATTTTCTAAAGAAAATAACAGCTCATGGTGCAGAAATATGTACCTGCATCTAAAGACTCTTGGAGATGCCTACTGGAGGCATACGAAGGTCAAATATGTTGATCCACAAGCTCAACTCTCTATTGATGAGTTGAAAGAGAAGGAGATGCACACAGCCATGATGGATGCCTTAGCAAACACGCTATCATACTCTAAATACAAAGATGTGGAGGAACTGGAGACAGCCCATCAAATGTGGGAGAAACTGAAAGTTGTCTATGATGGAGACAAGCATGTCATGAGGGATGAAGTTGAAAGCCTACAAGGAAACTTTGATGACGTGATAATGCAAGGAGAGGAGATTGAAGCCTATGGAAAGTGAGTAAAAGATATCATGCTAGCCATCAAAGCATGTGGTGGAGTAATATCAAAAGATGAGTGTGTAAGAAAGACATTGAGAACCCTGCTACCCAAGTATGCCATAAGGGTGTCAGATATCCAGGAGCTAAGAATTATAGACAAGATGGATGTGTCACTTGATGCACTAATAGGAAAATTCACTGTGTTTGAGCTTAGCAACTACGATATCAGTCAACTAGCAAGATTTGAGATAGCATTCAAAGCCTCAGTTGCTCCAACTATAACACTGAGGGAAAAAGGAGAACCAAGCACATGTAGACACAGGAATGAGTTGGAAAGTATGTATGCTAAAGTGAAAAGCAAGAAGAACTAGAAGCTTTGTTTGCAAAAAGAATGGTCAGAGGAAAAGGAAGTACAAAGGTAAGCTTCCTTTCAAATATTTCAACTGCAAAAAGGTAGGACACTACATTGCTAGATATCCTGAACCTATCAGAAAAGAGACCACCAATTGGAGAGAAAACAACAACTAGAAAGGATCTAGAAAAAAGTGGTTAAAGTAAAAAGAGAAGAAGCAGTGTTACATTGTTGAAGAAGGTATCATTGATGAAGAGTCAACCAATGACAAGGAAGATGAGAAGGATGAAGTATCCTTTGTCGTCATCATATAGGAAAGAGTAGAGAGAGCCCTGATAATTAGTACTAGTATCCACAAGAAATGGATAGTAGATAGTGGTTTGTCATACCACATGGTAGGTGATAGGAGCAAGTTCCATAAGGTCAGTGCTTACAATGGAGGAATGGTGAAGTTTGGCAATAACTCACCATGCACAGTGATAGGAAAAGACTATAGCCCTCAACAAGCCCACTAGCTATGAAGATGTGTATCTAGTGGAAGGACTAAAGTACAACTTGTTGAGCATAACTAAGCTAACGGAAAAAGGCTGCAAGTTTGAGTTCAATAAAGTGTCTTGCAAAATATTTGACAAGATAGGAAGTTGTTGGCCACATGTTAGCAAAGTAGAGGCCTACAAAGAAAAAGTGGAAAGAGAAACCCATAGAGCATTGAAATGCTTGAGATCAAACTAGAGAGGTGAGTTCACCCCACAAGAATCTGAGAGCTACTACAAGGAGCAGGGTATCAAGAGGCAAATGTTAGGTCCTAGGACACCTCAACAAAATGGGGTCATGGAGAGAAGAAATAGGACCATCATAGATTGTACAAGAACATTGATGATTCAAAACAATGTTGCACAAATTCACTGGAGAGAAGTTGTAAGCACAACAATGTACACCTTGAATAGAGTACAAGTGAAGAAAGGGACAAAGAAGACCCCCTATGAACTATGGTTTGGTCACACACCATCTATCAGCTACTTCAAGGTATTCAGAAGCAAGTGCTACATTAAGAGGGATGAATACCAAGGGAAGTTTGAGCCAAAGAGTGATGAGGGTATCTTCTAAAGATACTCTACTAAGAGAAAAGCTTACTGGTGTTTGAATCTTTGGACAAACAAGATTGTGGAATCTACCAATGTAAAGGTAGATTAATTCTCATAAAATAATGAAGGAGACTATAAGAAAGAATCGAAGACTTATAGATAATTTGAGTACATCCCACTCAACAACATAGTGGAGAGAGTATTGGTAGAAGAGGAGCCTGTGCAAGAAGTCATACTGACTCGAGCTGAAGAAACTCAACAAGGAGAGCTGAGAAACCAGGGGAGAACAAGTATTGGAAAAATGTGTAAGGATACATCACTTAGAAAATAAAATTATTTCTGACAAAGATGTTGGAATGAAAACCAAAAGAAAGGTGAGGGAGGTAGTCTACTTGATATCACACATAGAGCCCACAGCAATAGGTGAGACTCTAAAAGATGAAGACTGGACAAAGGCCATGGAAGAAGAGATAGATCAAATAATGAAGAATGACACATGGACCTTGGTAGCCAAATCTAATGACAAGAATGTCATAGGAACAAAATGGGTGTTCAGAAATAAGATGAATGAAGAAGGAAAAGTGGTCAAAAAAAATGTAAGGCTTGTTTGCAAGGCTTATGCACAAGAGCAAGGGATAGACTATGGAGAGACATTTTCTCCAGTAGCTAGACTCGAAGGGCTCAAAATACTCCTAGAATTTGCAGCACACAAGAACTTGAAGGTATACCAAATGGATGTGGAGTTGGAATTCCTTAATGGAGTTTTATAGGAAGAAGTGTACATAGAATAGCCTAAAGGGTTTGAAAATGAACAAGGAAGGAATTAGGTATATAGACTGACGAACACATTGTATGGTCTCAAATGGGCACCAAGAGCATGGTATGAGAGACTACACTCAAACTTGATAAAGATTAGATTCACTAAAACCAGTGACAACTAGTTTATGTACATGAAGCAAGAAAAGTAAGCAGGTGTGCTAATTGCAAAGATCTTTGTGGACAATATGATCTTTGGAGGAGATGACAAGTTAAGTGATGATTTTTTAGAAGCCATGAAGGAGTTAGAAATGTCCACGATCAGAGAGAAAAAATTCTTCATTGGACTCCAAGTGTCCCAGCTAAAACGAGTAATCTTCATTGGAAGACTAAGTACATGAAGGAGGCACTTAAGACATCTGAGATGGAGGAAGAAAAAATTATAGGCACCCCAATGGTGATGAGATGCAAATTATCAAGGGAAGATGAAAGTCCTAAAGTAAATGAGACACTTTACCAATCCATGATTGGTAAACTACAACATGTGGTGCATAGAAAACCAAGCATTGCACAAGTGGTCAGAATTGTGGCTAGAAATTTAGTCAACCCAAAGGAATCGCACATGATAGTTTTGAAGTGGACCTTCAAATATCTCAAGGGACCAGAAGAGTATGGCATGTGGTATCCTCGCAAAAAAAAAATTGAACTAAGTGTTTTTACAAATGTAGATTGGGCGGGGAATATAGATGATAAAAAGAGCACAACTGGTGGTGCATTCTTTCTTGGAGGAAGATTGGTAGCAAGGACCAACAAAAAACAAAACTATGTATTGCAGTCGACCTTTGAAGTAGAATATGTTATTGCATCAATGAATTGTACTCAAATTTCTTGGATCAAACAACTACTTGAAGGAATTCTAGTGAGAATGAAGGAATTTTATCTCTCTCATCTTGATGATGGATCATTGAATATGATCTGAAATGTTGATGTTGATAAACTCACACACAATCTCACCTAGAAGCATATATAGAAAACTAGTGCAATCAACATATCCAAAAACCTAGTAATGCACTCAAAGACTAAGAATGTATCCATTAAATACCATTTTCTAAGAGACCAATTGCAAGCAAAAGAGGTTAGGTTGGAATAATCAAGAAACAACTAGCAGATATATTCACAAAGCCTCTTCAAAAGGACACATTTGAGTATCTTAGGGAATAATTAGGGGTTCTACTCCTATCCAGCCTGAACCAAAATCCTACATTAGGCCGGCACCAATCCACATTCAAACAATTGGAGAAATATAAAAATTGGTTGATGAGTACAAGGGACAACTCCATAAGGGGGGCAATCAAACACAAAAAGATAGCAGCCTTTGGCATTACTGTCAAAGGGGGAGAAGTTGAGGAGGTTGAGGAAAGAATATTTTGGAAAAGTTGTAGATAATATGATGCATGAAAGTGCACTATCTAAAGGGGAGACAAAGAAAGCAGGAAAGAAGAACACAAGTATGTCCAATTGACTAAGTGTTGCCATCAATGCAAAATGGGGAGATCATTAACCTAAGTGTTATAGACCAACCAAAAAACTGACCAATAGGCTTAGTCAATACAAGTGTTGTCATTACTAGCAACACTCACAAAGGAAGGTGAACTAGTAGTAAGGCACAATCGATGAGACACAATAGTGTGCATCCCTCACTCTTACAAGTAGTCTAAGTATGAGAAGGTGTGTGAGCCTAAGAAAGGCAAAGATAAAGGTGATCCACTTAGCCAAAGGATGCTAAGTGAGAGTCTGCATGTGCATCAAGTAACCAAGCAAAAGAAACAATGGACAGATCAAAAAGAAAATCTAGCATGGACACCATAATGGACATCAAGCAAGAAACATGTGACTGCCTAGTCATGCAAAGGGTAAGAGTGCACTCAACGCAGCATTTAATGGTGATGGTAAAAGAGATCATGAGATAGCTGGAAGAATTTGAATTTGAATTCTTCCCAACCAAAGTAAACCATCAAAGGTACATGGTACCCATAACCCCTATACAAACACGCTACATCTAATACAAGTGGCGCACTACTGCAACAGGAAGACAAGCTAGTAGTAGAGGTGAATTCAAAATTTGAATTTGAAGTCTAAGGTTTCCACATGAAGTTGAAAGGGAAGTATAAAAGAAGATAAAAAGAAAAGATAAAAGGTTAGATTTCCAAGTACTTAGCCACAAAGCTAGAGTGAATTTAGCTAAGTGTAATCTTAAAGAGGTGAAGAAGAGTGACAAGGGAGGTCATCCTAAAAGAGCTATTGTGTCAAGGAAAGCTTGGGAGAAGCTTCAAAGGTCAAGTAGCACAAGGTTATCATGTGTAAGTGCAAGGAGAGCCAAGTGCATCGGTGATCAAAAGTTGAAGACTACAAAGAAAAGAGAAGATAGATTACAGTGGAAGACTGGTCAAGAGAGCCAACAAAGAGGATCTACATCAAGCTAAGTTCAGTAGCTAAATAATTAGATCACTTTGATGTTTTTTACTTACCTTTACAATGATAAATCTAATTGAGGGTGGACCCTAGAAATTTCTTTGTATAAATCCTCTAATAAGGTGACACATCAACATGTGTTCTAAAGTCCTCTAACTAGGTTGCTCCTTACAAGACAAGATCTTAACAGGTCTCATCCAAATCCCCTAATAGAGTGGCACCTCATAGTATCATTGTAATCTTTTAATATGGATAAGGTTTTGACCAAGTGCACTTCAGAAGAGTGCAAATTTATGAGGATTGACTCACACACCATGGTCTTTACCCTAGTCAAGTTTCCACAAGATAAATTTTGTGTTATGTGTTGCAAATTTTATATGATGAATTTGTGCTTACCCCAGATCGGTTGAGTTATAACTTCCAGCTACCAGTAGATAGGTGTGTCATGAGATTTAGGAGAAAATCTTGAAACCAAGAAGTATATTGATTTCAATAACCCTTAGAATCCTCTAACTTAATCTTTTCTAGCAACCCCTTAGAGATGTCCATCTCTACCAATATTTATGCATAAGTAGAGTGCATAATGTCAAATGACTCATCATCCACCATCAACAAATCTCCAAATGCCTTCCTCACCTCTTCCAAAAAGGAGTCAACCCAAAGATAGAGGAAGATAGGGAAGCCTCACACATATTGGAAACTTGTTAAAGGTTTGTAAAGAGGGAGAGAGATCGGGGTACCAATGTTTCACCATCAGTGCAAAACGATTTTTCTAAGTGAAAGAATGATTGCTCGAAATCAACTTTCTATCATCAACATTATCAAACTTAGCAATAAAAATTACCTTGGTTATATGAAAGATGTGAACAATACTAAATATATTAGGTTCTCAACAAGAACAAATCCAACTATGCAAATGAAGAAAACTTGGCCACAAACCCTTGAAATGATAGATCACACTAGGATCAAGCAAAAAAAAGGAAGCAATATCAATATCTTTCACCAGAACTTCATCCAAAGAAATTTGGATAGGGTTTGATACAAGGAAAGGTCCCTTCACTTTCAAGCCCAAACAACAACTATTCTTAGTCCCACCTGAAAGAGGGACCTAAGACTCTATCAAGACCTTACCAACATGTGGCAAGGTCCCTGTAGATAGTGATGCACCAATAGATGGCAAGAACCCAATTGACGATGAAGCTCCAACAAGTAAAACCTGATTCAAAACCTGACCAGTAGACAATAAGGATCCAGAAGTCATGAATGATAGCCAAGATCTAGCAGATGACAAAACTCATGTAGATGACAAAACTCTAGTCGAAGCTTCATCAGACAGCAACAATCTAGCTAAGACTTGCGATGGCCAAATGGAGTATGAAGCACTAGGAGACAACAAAGCCCCAGATAAATCCAATAATGATCAAGCAAACAATGAAGCTCTAGCAGATAGAAAATCCCTAACTAAAGTTCCAACAAATGGTAAAACCCCATGTGCGAATGACAAAACCCTAGTTTAAGCCAACAATGTCTTAGTAAACAATGAAGCTCTAACAGATGACAAAACCCTATGTGAAGCTCTAGTAAACAATTTATTTAAAATGTTGGTGATAGGGATGACTCCCACATTCAAAAAGTTATTGGAAACATTTTCTTCACTAACTTAATCTACAAATACCAATGCCAAGAAATCTAAAGGATTAATTTTGCATGTGGCATGTGTGTCCATGAAAGAGCTTATTTGAGAGCTTGTGGTAGGTCATCCCTTCAATGGTTGTATGAAAATATGGAAAGAACAAGACATAAGGGTTTTTAGAGGGAAATGCAATATCTAAGGGATAGGCTAGTGATCAAAATTGAGACATTCATTATAGAACGAGTCAAAAAAATTGTTAAAAAACAAAATAACTAAATAATGCATTCACCGTACGGATGATAAAATGCGGTGTTCATCAGACTTACAATTCCTACTCTAATGGGCACCACTAACTGTACCTAGAAAAAGAAATTGTGCTAAGAAGTTCGCTAGAGCATCTCGAAAGGTGACCAGGTGAAAGTAAATTTGACAGAGCTGCAAGCATCCTGCACCCAATAGTATAGGATTCATGCTTGGAGACTACTCCAAATAAACCTTGCAGAGCATGCATCAGAAACAATTTCATTGAGTTTAGAGTTGCACTTCATGGACTGGAGCTTGGAATGGAATATGGGGCTAGGAAAATATATCTTAAAGGGAGCTCGTAAGCATACTGAATGCTATCAAGCTGAATTCTATGCCTGACTAGAGATTGAACAGGTGGATTACACAAATGAGGAAACTGATATAGCTAGACAACTTCAAGATCAGCCACGTATATCATGAAGTTTACAAGGCAATGAATGCATGAATTGGCAAAGAGGGCCATTACTGAGGGAAGTGGCAAGTGAGGTATTTTCAATACTGTGAAGCCTTTCTCTTGATTCCTACAAGGACAGTAAGGTGTGATGAGTATTGATTGGGCATATCCAAGTAATTAAGCATTAGTGAGGATGTAATACAAATTAATGTAATACCTGCAAGGTGAGGTGAAGTAATAAAACCTAGGGTTTAGGGTTTCGAGGAAGCATGACAGATGTGCTTTGTACTGCACAACAAAGCATACCAATGTAGGCACGAGACACAAGGACAAGAGGCAGCAAAGAAATAGCCCATGTTGTATACATGTCAGATAAAGAGTGACTACTTGAGAGAATAAAAATGATGAGACATTGGAAAGTAGGAAAAATTTGTTAATTACCAGTTGTGCCATATTGTTAATGGAAATTTTATGTCTTGAGATATAATGGAAGTCATGAGTACCTCGACAAATGGAGAGGTTATTTGTGAAAAAGGTTGGCTAATGGTCCAGCTAACAAGCAATGTAAGTTTGATTCCCCAATGAAGGCTTGTGCGGCGCATCCAAAGTGACTTAAGAAATAAATGGCAAGGCGGATGCAATGGTGTGCCCAATGAATCCCATGTTCACAAAGCTTTGAGGCACCAAGAACTTGAAGAAAAGAGAACAAGCTAAGACCTCTAGTTGTGTTCCACTATGACTATTGTTGAAAAATATACATTTTCATTGTTTTTTTAGTGCCGATGCAACTGATGAAGGGTAGGGTAGTTTTTTTTTTTTTGGACCAATTTGTATATGTAATAAGATATGTAGGATGGGATGCTAGTAGCGACAATTTTGGTTAAATAGAATACGGACAATAATATGGAAGTATAATTAATTAATTAAGCAGATAGGCTTCACTCCTTGGAAATTCTTGATAGGTTTGTCCAAATTTCTCGGTAGTTTTATGTTGATAAAAAGGTTTGCGGTGCTGCAAAAGAACTCTCTAGTTGTTCAGAGTGGAGATGGGTGTATTCATCATGCACAGTGGCAATTTGATGGAAAACATTCTTGGACCATCTAGAGTCCAAGGAACTTAAGATCACCGCAGCCACATAAAACCTTCCTCTGAATTACAAACTAATGTCAATATCTCATTTTAAGATCACAGAAGTATCAGAAAGCAGTGTCGAAATGGTTTACAACTGTCACTTTTTTGAGCTAACATTGTGTGGGTAACATCAATCCTGTTGGAATATTAAATGCAATGGTTGTTTGTCCCTAGAGCCAAATGCACCTACCATCTGGCAGAGTCCAGAACATATAGAAACAATAACTGTGGTGGGTAAGATTTTGAAATCTAAAAAGAGGGGGAAATATATGACAAAAGGAATGTCTCAGATTCATTCGACCAGATTCAGCAGATCAAAAGTTGAGCAGAGAGTTGCAAAGCAGAGCAAGAAGAAAGAAGTTGATCAGCAGATCAGTCATTGTAGAGATAGAAGGAAGTTTGTGTCATGTTTCTAGTTGCATGAGTTTCCTCTATTCATTCTGTAAGTTTGTTATTGTTGGATTTTTCCTACTGAAGCAATGATTTCTCCAGGCACCATTGTATGCAATCATTAGAGCTACAAGTTTAAAGTTCATTTAAGTTCAAAGTTTTACCAGTTTACGGTTATTTTAAGGTTTTTTGGTTGAGGCTGAATGCTCCCAGATTTTGTAATATTTTTAATCAAATTTGAATAGAAAGCAAGAAGGCATACTTGAATCCATTGTTCTTCTCCTATTCATTGCATTTGTGAAGTTTATTTACAAGCTTCAAGCTTTGGCTCTCTGGTTTTAATGGTGGAAACATTCACGTTGAAATTTTTCTAAGTTATATTTTTTTCCAGTTTGAGCTGAGTTCACTCGACATCCATTGTTGCCGAGCATTGCCCTTTGTGTGCTAAGCTTACTTGGCTTCTTCGTGTGCCGAACTTACTTGGCTTCTTCTTGTGCTGAGATAACTTGGCACCTACTGCCTATCACTCGGCACCTTCACGTGCTGAGCAAACTGTGACTCAGCTCCTTAAGGCATCGAGAAAACTAGCACTCGACAATAATTAGTGTCGAACAAAGTTTTTAAAGTTGTGATTTATTTCTCACATGGTATCAAAGCTTTGAGGCCCCACATCCACAATGAGTTAGGGCATTTATTTTCTTGGGATATTTGACATGGCAGTAAATACAAGAAAGATATGGCAACAACCACCATCCTTTAATGGGCAAAATTATGATACATGGGCAAAGAAGATGAAAACCATAATGGTTGCAAATGATTTATGGGAGTTTTTTATAAATGGGTTCAATGATGTGACAGACCCAATTCAGTATGTTGTCTTACCAATAATCAAAAGACTCATTTGAAAGAGTCAAGGAGGAAAGATGCAAAGGCATTAAGTTTGATTGAAGCAGCAATGATAGAGATAGTATTCCCAAAGATTGTAGTAGCAAATTATGCAAAGGAAGCATGGGATATCCTTGAGATGAACTTCAAGGGGACTGATAAAGTCTATACTGTAAAGCTACAGAATATAAGGAGGGAGTTTGAAAACCTTCAGATGACGAAAAATGAATCAGTTGCAGATTTCAGTTCAAGGACCTCCAATGTGATTAATCAATTGAAATCAAATGGAGAAGACTATCAAGAGCAGAGGATAGTGGAAAAGATATTGAGGAGTTTACCTCATAAATATGACAATTTGGTCATGACCATAGAATAGGAAAAAGACCTCACTGTTTTGACAATGGATGAGTTGATGGGTACTCTTCAAACCCATGAGCATAGGATCAACAAATCTACATCTTCTTCTTCCCAAGAGAAAGCATTCAAGGCTCAGTCAAATCCAAGAGGAATGGGGAGAGGAAGAAATGGATTAGGTAAAAACTCTAGAGGTAGAGGCCGAGGTAATGGAGGACAAAGAAATGTTGTAGCAGAAAGCTCAGGAAGAGTAGATGGAGCAAGTAGCTCACAAAATACTTCAAGAGGAGGTAAGAAAAACAACAACTCAAATAGGAGTAATGTAGAATGCTACTACTATCATAAATATGGGCATTATGCAAATGAATGCTAGAAGAAGCAAAATGATCAGTCATGACAAGCAAATGTGACTGATGTGAACATGGGAAGTGGAAACAATGCCACTGCCTTCATCATGTGTAATGTTGGTGAAGAAGGAAGCCATGAGGTTTGGTACCTTGACAGTGGATGTAGCAATCACATGAGTGGTAATGAAACCTTGTTTTCATTCATTAACAAGAGTTTCAAATCTGAGATTTAAATGGGTAATAATAAAACCCTACCAGTTGTGGGCAAAGGATCTATTATGGTCTGCACCAAGCAAGGTGAGAAGAAGGAAATACAAAATATGTATTTTTCCCTTAGTATGAAGCACAATTTGATGAGCATTGGTCGGCACATTCAAAATGGATACAAAGTGCTAATGGAGAATGACACGTGTGTCATTCATGAAAAGGATGGGAGAAAGAATTTACTTGCAACAGTTCAAATGACAAAGAATAGAATGTTTCCCTTGAAGATTGAGACATGTTTCTCATCTCAAGTTAGTGTTGCACCTCCCACACAATCAGCTCTAAGGAGTGTGATTGAAGACCCCTCATAGCTATGGCACCTTAGGTATGGTCATCTTGGCTATGCTGATTTAAATTTGTTGTCAAATAAAAGAATGGTAGAAAGTTTTCCATGTATAGGAAATTCATGTAACAAGTGTGAGGCTTGTATTTTGGGTAAGCAACATAGGCTTCCCTTTAATTCTGGAAATTCTAGGAGGGCTATATATCCATTAGAGTTAGTGCATACTGACCTAGTTTTTCCTATGCAAGTTACTTCCATTGGGGGGAGTACTTATTTTATGACATTCATTCATGATTTCAATTGTAGGACATGAGTTTATTTTTTGAAATCTAAATCTGAAGCATTTGATAAGTTTCTTGAGTTCAAAGCCCAGGCTGAAAGAGAATGTGGACACTATAACAAGGTCCTAAGATCAAATAGAGGAGTGGAGTATACCTCCAATTCTTTTGTAATTTTTTGTAGGAAACATGGTATAAAGAAAGAGCTCACATCCACCTATACACCACAGCGAAATCGAGTGGCTAAAAGAAAGAATAGGACCATTATTGAAATGGCAAGGAGCATGATGAAAGAGAAAGGTCTCCCAACTGAATTTTGGGGAGAGGTTGTGGAAATAGCAATTTACCTAATTAATAGGTGTCCTGCAAAGGCAATACGTGATAGAATTCCAATGGAAGCATGGTCAGGGGAAGATCGATAGTTGAACACCTAAGGGTGTTTGGATGTGTTGCATATGCACATGTGCCTAAAGAGAAAAGGCAGAAATTGGATGACAAAGGTGTAAAGTGCATCTTCACAAGGTATAGCTCAGAATCAAAGGCATACAAATTGTATGACCCATTGAACAACAAGATGATTCTCTCAAGAGATGTGGAATTTCTTGAAAATCAGTCTTGGTATGGTCCAACTGATGAGTCATTGAGCACTTCAAGTAAAGTACCAATTATGAGTGAAGAAGATGCCGATGAATAGCAAGAAGAAGGAGCATATAAAAGAAAAGGCAAGAAGCCTCAATCATTTCTGAGCTCCTCTAGGCATGACCGAGTATCAGTGCTGAGTAACAATGAAGACCAAGCTGGTCGACAAAGCAGCAGCAGTGAAGATTCTGATCCCACACTCTCCTCCCTTTTACCAAGAAAGACTAAGAGTCTTAGGGAGATATACCAAGATGAAAGGTATGAAGATTATGATGAGAGTGTTAATTTTGCATTATTTTCTCATAATGATCCAATATATTTTGAAGAAACTATTAAAGATAAGAAATGGTGTAAAGCCATGGATGAGGAGATAGATGCTATAGAAAGAAATGAGACATGGGAGCTAACTGAATTTCCTCCCAAGAAGCAAGTGATTGGAGTGAAATGGGTCTACAAGACCAAATGCAATGTTGAAGGCAAGATTGATAGGCATAAGACAAGGCTGGTAGTCAAGGGCTACAAATAGCAGTATGGTAGAGATTATAATGAGACATATGCCTTAGTTGCAAGAATGGAAATCGTGCATGCTGTCATAGCAATTGCAACTCAGCACAAATGGAAGGTATATCAAATGGATATGAAGTCTGCCTTCCTAAATGGTGTATTGAAGGAAGAAGTATATGTGGAGTAGCCACCTGGTTATGAAGTTTCAAGTGAAGAGAATAAAGTATATAGATTGAAGAGAGCTCTTTATGGGCTCAAGAAAGCTCCAAGGGCATGGTACAGTAGGATTGACTCATATTTGATGAGCAATGGCTTTAGCAAAAGAAATGGTGAGCCTACACTCTACATCAAGGTAGCAAAGGGAAATGTGTTGATTTTTTTCTTGTATGTAGATGATTTAATTTTTACTGGTAATGACAAGGCTCTAATTGGTGAGTTCAAAGAGGTCATGAAAAATGAATTTGAAATGAAAGACCTAGGTCTCTTGAAGTACTTTCTAGGCATAGAAGTAAAACAAATGCATGATGGCATCTTCATCTCTCAAGAAAAATATGCAAGCCAGATCTTGGAGAGATTTAAAATGCAGAATAGTAAGGCAGCCCCAACGCCAACAGTAGTAGGTCTGAAGTTGAGCAAGGAAGACTCTAGCAAGAGAGCGGATCCAACACTATAGAAGAGTATGGTTGGAAGTTTAATGTACTTGACTACAACTCGGCCAGACCTAATGCATGCAGTAAGTTTGATTTCCAAATTTATGGAAACACCAAAGGATTCCCATTGGCAAGCAGGAAAGAGGATCCTAAGGTATGTGAAAGGTACCAAAGGATTTGGAATTTTGTATACTGCATCAAATGAATTCAATTTGGTTGGTTACACTGATAGTGATTGAGCTAGAAGTATAGATGATAGGAAGAGCACTTCTGGATACATGTTTCATATGGGATCGAGTGCAATTTCATGGGCATCCAAGAAGCAACCTATTGTTGCTCAATCTACAACAGAGGTTGAATACATAGCAGCATGTCAGGTTATTTGGTTAAGGAGGATCCTGATAGATTTGAATGAAAGGCAAGAGGATGGAACCACAATTTATTGTGACAACATCTCATCAATTGCATTTTCCAAGAATCCAATCTTCCATGGTAGAAGCAAGCATATTGAGATCAGATATCACTTCATCAGAGAGTTAATGGAGAATGGGGATATCAAGATGGAATTTTGCAGGTTTGAGTAGCAGCTAGCAGATATTTTTACTAAGCCATTAGGCATTGGAACTTTTGTATACCTAAGAGAGAGTCTTGGTGTAGTTGATTTGGATCAGCAGTGATCCTTTTTTGTTTGGCTCAGGATAAAAGGGGAGTGTTGGAATATTAAATGCAATGGCCATTTGTCCCTGGAGCCAAACGCCCACCTACCATCTAACGGACTCCAAAACAGATAGAAAAAATAACTGCGATGGGTGAGATTTTCAAATTTAAAAAGAGGGGGAAATATATGACAAAAGGAATGTCTCAAATTCATTCGACCAAATTCAAAAGATCAGAAGTTTAGCAGAGAGTTGTAGAGCAGAGAAAGAAGAAAGAAGTTGATCAGCAGATTAGTCATTGTAGAGACAGAAGGAAGTTTGTGTCGTGTTTCTAGTTGCACGAGTTTCCTCTATTCATTCTGTAAGTTCATTATTGTTGGATTTATCATGTTGAAGCAGTGATTGCTCCAAGCACCACTATATGCAGCCATTAGAGCTGTAAGTTTAAAGTTCATTGAAGTTTGAAGTTTTACCAGTTTAGGGTTATTTTAGGGTTTTCTGGTTGAGGCCGAATGCTCCCATATTTTGTAATATTTTTAATCAAAGTTGAATATAAAAAAAGTAGGCATACTTGAATCCATTGTTCTTCTTCTATTCAAGCTTTGGCTCTCTAGTTTTAATGGTGGAAACATTCACGTTGAAATTTCTCTAAGTTATATTTTTTCCCAGTTTGAGCTGAGCTCACTCGGCATCCATTGTTGTTGAGCATTTCCCTTTGTGTGTCGAGCTTACTCGACTTCTTTGTGTGCCGAGCTTACACAGCTTCTTCTTATGCTGAGCTAACTTGGCACCTTCTTCCTGTCACTTGGCACCTTCACGTGCTGAGCAAACTACCACTCGGCTCCTTAAGGTGTTGAGCAAACTGGCACTCGGCAATAGTTAGTGCCGAGCGAAGTTTTTAAAGTTGTGATTTATTTCTCACAAATCCAATAAAGAGAAGCTCATTCGAACCCCTCTTATTCGACCACAGAGACAACAAAGTGGAGAAGGATCTATCTATGTAGGAATTGACAGTGTCATTTGGCCCAGGATAGTTATCCCTAAGGCAACTATCTTGCCCCAAAATTCTTGGGAACCCCTTGCAACCATACTTGGTAGCAGATATGCCATTACCACACACAACATGAGTCTCCCACTTTGGATCATCCATAATTCACTCTTTTTCAACTTGCTCCCTTCCCATGCATCATTAGACAATGTACTCTTCCCACTAAGTAAGTTGAGCAGTTGGATTATGAAAGCGCTCAGCACAAGGAAATGAGAAGGAACCCAAAGGGCTTTCCTAGTGTACACATAAAACAGACTATTGACAGTGATACATGGACTCACTCACTTCCCTAATCATGCTGTCATCTTCCAGTATGCCTTTCTCTCTCAACTCATCCAAAGCATATATCCATATGGAAATCAATGCCAAACAAGAATTGTATTCCTTGACAATACTATATGATTTTTATTTTTCTTTATATTTTTGTAGTTTTAATTATTTAAGAATTTGAGTTATGTACTTTGGAAAATAGAAAGCATGCATATATAAAATCAAAGAAGATAACGCGTTGAAGGTGTGAAAGCATATGCCAATGCATACAAAATGGCATGACCATGTATGAATGATATCATCAAATTCATGTGATTATTAATATTCAGGATTGAGAACATATGAATACCACAACTACAAATAAAAATATAGTGGCAACTAAACAATCTGTACACAAGTAGTGGCATTTTGAAACATGTTCTCCATTGCTCGATCTATATTTTTTACACCCTTCTGCTCTAGGCCTCCTCCATCGCTTTAGGATCAACGCATTCTGAATAAGGGTTAGATCACCGAACTTATAGTAATTCTTATAGGTCAATGTAATTATACTGATAATTATCATACTAAACTTCAGAAATGTGAATTTTAATCTATAATTAATTTAAAAAGAAGAATATATTTGTTCTAAATTTTTAATTAATTAGAAGCACAAAATTTGTAGTTAATTAGAAGCTCACACAATGTTGCAGTGCAGTCAGTGGTGCATAAACATAGTCTAACAAAAAAATATAAAATATATGCAAACCATCAAAGATTAGAAATTTATATCATAAAATTTATTTATCTTCATTTTATATAATCATAAGATATAATAAATTTCAATAGTTAAGCAATTTGTAGGGTTTTTATGCTCCAATTAATTAGAAGTGTACTCAATGTTGCAGTGCATACAATGGTACAAAAACATTGTCCAACAAAAAATTATACAATATATGCAAATAGTCAAAGATTGGGAATTTATATCATAAGATTTATTTATATTCATTCTCGATTAACTAGGGTTGTGAATTTTAAAATATAATCAAATTAAAATAGTTAAGCAGTTTGTAGGGTTTTTACTTATAGAGTGGTTAGAATGCTTTTAATGGAAGTAATGCTACCGTGTAAAGGTTAATGTGGTTGAATGTTGAGAAAAGAAATAAAATGTGACATTTTTTCAAAGATTGATGGTCTTCATAAATATTGGGTGGATTTATTTCATGAAATAAAACAATGAGGAGAATGTTTGTATTGTCATATCTTCAATGGCACATTGTCAGGAATAAATTTTCTGTCAATATCTTACACTAGATTTATGTCAGCTAAAATGAGATAGGCATCCCAGAGAGAACAATAAAAGTGGCCACACAGAGAAACGCAAGTTAAAAGAAATCAAGTAAATAAACATGGCAACATTTGACAATATTCACATATGCACGAAAACATGAATGACACTATCACGATGGAAGTGAACTTATATATATGTCCCAATGCACATTCCCCTCACCACTTCTCCCTGGTTCCATTGTGAGAAACACATTATTAGCAAGTCTACTTTGTCCCCGCAGTTGCATTCCCCACACCAGTAAGTGCCAATTTCTTCTTACTCTTCATTATTGTGATTAATTTTATTTGAAGTTCCAGTGTGATTCATTTTGTCAATTTCAAAAAAACAAGTTAATTGTGTTGTTTGTGTGTTGCATACAAGCCATTTAGGTCGTGAGGTTTCTCTTCCTAAAATATGTGTCTTCCTTCATAATTCTCGTAATGGATGTTTTAATTATAAACTTGCTCTTCTTTCCCATTTTGAGAAGGTGTACTAGAGTACAACATAGGTATTATCATAAGGATTTGTTATTGTTGCTTCTCTTTTTTATGGTTGTTTTGGAGCGCATGTATCTTATGTTGAACTCTATAAGGAGGCTGACTATTTATGCCTGTAATTATGTTTAACAGATTTGTTATTGTTGCTTCTCTTTTTTATGGTTGTTTTGGAGCACATGTATCTTCTATTGAACTCTATAAGTAGGCTGACTATGTATGTCTATAATTATGTTTAGCATACCTTTGTGAATTTGTGACATTTATGTTGATCAGAGGGGTTTTCTTCTTCTTTGTATAAGAGTTTGGCATCTAAGAGTCGTAGGTTAAATAGTTTCAAATGTAGAACTGGTTGGTTTGGTTAAGGTCATTATTCAAAAAAAAAATTGTGTATATATATTGAATCTATAATAATATTATAAATTTAAAATATTATATGATATCATAATATAGTATAAATATGGTTGTCATAACTTTAAAGAAATAAATATTTGGTAATCATTCCAGTTATTTGGCTTTGCTTAGAACTCATAAATATAACTTCACATTTCCAGGATGTTTTTGCTTTGCTTTTTAAATTTGTTTGTCCAGCGTGCACTGGAAATGCACTGGAAACTAACATGTTGTGTATAAATAAATAAAAATTACGCAGCCCAGTTAGAATAAAAACAAGAGAGATGACTAAATTATGAGAAAAAAATACTCAACGAAATTTTTGGCAGGCAGATAAGTAGTATTTTAATTGCAAGGAAGCTTCCTTGAAGGTATAGAATGACTTATATTTCTACAAACATGCAGCTTTAGAATCTAAGTATTATTCGTCAAAAAGGGGGAAATTTTCTTATAGCAAAAATAAAATTTACGATAGTCAAAACAATACTATTTAAATCATTCAAATTTGGATATGCCATGTTCATTCAAGGGGAAAGCACCATTCTATAAATGTTTTAGAGAATAAATAGGCATGGTCTAAAGAAGATTATGAATGTATTCAGCTTAAAGTCACAAGAGATTATCTGCTAAAAGTTTTGTAGCTTTCCTGAAAACATATGTGAGAGACTTGTTATAGAGCACAATATAATCACTACTTTCATCCATGTGATAACAAGGCAAAGCAAGAAAAAATCACAAAAAGTTATCTTAATAGGATTAGGGGTTGCTAATTTTATGATTTTGAATGGCATGAGTATTTAATACCATATAATGGATCTTATAAGAGTTGTCCTAATGCAAATGTTAAATGTACTTACATTGTTAAAGAGAGTGTGAAAATTCCTATTGCAGCCACTAATTATTAATCTCCTATCGTAAATGATTATTAAAGTGCTGGAAAAAAATTCATAGCTAATATTGAAAAATAACACAACTACAACTTCACCAATGAAATACAGAAAAAAATTCACAACACACAGAACACAATATTTTCGGACAAATTATCCCTGGAAAAACCCCTAAGGGAAAACTAGTTCTACATATGAGAAATTATATTAACTTTAGCAAATCAACAGATACAAAATTCCTTGCCTCTCACTTGCAGAACTCAGACATCCTCCTAATTTCTTCTGCTGATATTCCTCTGTTGTTATCCCCAACACTATCACTATGCCCTTAATAACACTACAAGATTGTTTTTTATCATTGCAAACTCATTTTCTAACACTTCAAATGCTTCTACAAGCTTCTTGTTCTCCAAATTCCCCCCTAACCCCCTTTTATACTATTCCTATTGGAAAACCAATAGCTGAGATTGATTCTCAATCAACGGTTGAGATTAAAAACAACTTAACCCTAACCAAGTTGGTTTGTAGTTGCTTCTAAAAGTGGTCAATTAATTAACAAATATTTGTCCATAATCTAACCAATTAGTTAGAAAAACAATTATTTGCTAATTTATATATGGATGAACAGATGTCTAAGCTACCAAAACTAACACTCCCTCTTAGCCAGGAAGTTGTTATGCACAACACCTAACTTATCTCTAAAGAAGATGAATTTTGCCTTCCCCAATGCCTTAGTCAGAATGTCTGCTACCTGCTCCTCTATAGGTATGTACTATAGTTGAACAACTCCCCATTGTACACAATCTCTAATAAAATGATATATGATATCTATATCTTTAGACCTATCATGAAATACTAGATTCTCAGAGAACTTGATGCAACTTTGATTATCGCAATGTATCATAGTAGTCTCAACCTTCTAACCAAACAAGGCTACTAAAAACTTTCAAAGTCATATAGCTTCACATGTTTCCATGCTAGCTACTATGTATTCTTCTTCTATTAAACTCAGAGCCATAGACTTTTGCTTCCTGTTGAACCAAGATACAACTCCTGATCCCAAACTGAAACAACACCTTGAAGTGCTCCTTTTGTTCATTTTACTTCCTACCCAATTTGCATTAGTATAGCCCATCAACCTGATACCTTCCCCTCGAACATATCTGATCCCATACTCAATTGTACCATGCAAGTAATGTGGCACATGCTTGGTCACTGTCTAGTGCACTGTCTTTGGTTCAACCATGAACTGACTAAGTGAGTTCACTACAAATGCAATATCTGGCCTGATGTTGACCAAGTACATAAGAGAACCAATCAACCACCTATATAAAGTGGGATCTGCATCCTTCTCCTTAGATGTATCTACCTTCCTCCAATTCATCATCATGGGTGTAGACATGGCTTTGCAATCCTTCATCCTAAATCCCTTCAAGATCTCAATGCAATATTTCCCTTGACCAAACAAAATTTCTCCATATGCATGCCACACTTTCATGCCTAGAAAGTAGTGCATATATCCTAAATCCTTCATCTCAAACTCTTCTACAAGGTCCCTCTTGCAATCCTCTATGAGCCCTAGTGCACTTGTAAGAAACAAGTCATCCACATAAAGAACAAGAATGAGAACTTCATCCCCAATCACCAAGTAGTAGAGGTTAGCATCCGCTTCACTCTTCACAAAGCCCATTTCTTGCAAGTATGTATCAATGCACTCATACCACATTCTAGGAGCTTTCTTGAGCCCGTATAAGGCTTTCTTCAATCTACACATGTGGGTCTCCTTGTTGTTTTCTACAAAGCTTTCCAGTTGCTCTATGATCCCTCCTCCTTCAATTCACCATTCACGAATGCTATCTTGACATCCATTTGACGAATTTGTCATCCCATTTGTGCTACAAATGAGATCACAACTCATATAGAAGTATACCTGGCCACTGGAGCAAATGTCTCCTTGTAGTCTATACCCTCCTTCTGAGAGAACTCCTTGGCCATGAACCTTGCCTTGTATTTTTGAATGCTACCATCTGCACCATGCTTTATCTTATAGATCCAATGTGATCCAACTACTATCCTATATGTTGGTCTAGGCACTACCTTATGCATCATTTTGCATAGTTAAGTTATACTCCTCAACCGTAGCATCCCGCCATACTTGATGTTGTGCAGCCTTCTGATAGCTACAAGGCTCACTATCTACTAACTGACTAACTAATGCCACATAGTCATTGAACTTGATTGATTGTCTCCGTTCTCTAGTACTTCTTCTAGGAGCTCCCACCAACTCTTGAGTATCCCTTTGTGTCTCTTAAACCTTATGGTTCCTACTGCCAACTATATAGGATGAAATATCAACCTCTAAGTCTTATAGATACATTTCATTTTGCTCCATGTTCTATGAAACTTCACCACTTGAGCCTACACTTGTACTAGTAACTATACTTGTGCTTTCTTGCCCTTGACTTGGCCTTGGAGCTTCTGCTAGTTGCTCACTCTAATCATCTATTGGAAAATCTCTAGACCTTCTAAATGCCTTGTCCTCCATGAACTTAACATCACATCTAACAATAATTATTTTGGTCCTGGGGATAAAAATCCTATATGCCTTTGAGGTTTCATTGTACCCAATAAAGTACCCCCTCGCTGCAGTCTAATCTAACTTGGTACGTGTATCTCCTGGAATATGGCAATATGCCAAACTCCCAAATATTTTGAAGTGACCAACATATGGATTCTTTCCAATGAAAGCTTCATTTGGTGTCATCTTTCCTAGTGCCTTGTGTGGACCCTTGTTCGAAATGTAGACTATTGTACTACATGCCTCTGCCCATAAATAATGGGGCATGTCCTGGTCATGTAGCATAGTCCTTTCCACCTCCGATTTGTTGTGGATTGTAAGGAAGAGTTCACTCTCTCTTGATTCCTTCTCTGGTATAGAACTCCTGGAAGTTATTTCCTTTGTACTCGCCTACATTATCTGACCAAATAATCTTTATCTTCCTTCCTGTCAAGTTCTCCACAAGAGCCTTGAACTCTTGGAACCGACTAAAAACCTCATCCTTGATCTTCAAGAAGTATATCTAGGTCTTCTTAGAGAAATCATTGATAAAAGTAACATAGTACTCATATCCTCTAATAGACTTTATCGACATCGGTCCACATACATCTTAATATAGTAGATCAAGAACACCCTTAGATCTAGTGTCGCTCCTTGGAAAAGATGCTTTCGCAAACTTCCCCAACACACATCCCTTACATACATCATCATGCTTTCTGCTCACCTCTGGAACACCTGTCACTGTCTCACGAAGCAATTTGAGTGCTCCATGATGAGTATGGCCCATCCTACTCTACCATAGCTCTCCAAGATCTCTAGGATTACTACTGCTCATGAGTGCCTTAGGAGTATCAAACTGCAATCTATAAAGGCGACCACTTCTAACTCCTATAGTTATGGGATTTTCAATCCTTGTGCTTAATCAACACATGTGTCCCTCTAAAGAGTACATTATACCCCCTATCCTAAAGAATAGATACATAAATCAAATTCATACCTAAGCCTAGCACATGCAACACATCATGAAGTGGAATTATCTTTCCATTCTCCCTCTTAAATTGAACAATCCCTTTCCCAACTAGGTTGAGTTTGGACAAGTTTCCCATAAAAATTTGGATATTGGTGTTCTTCTCCTTATAATTGGAGAAGTATTCTCTAACTCCTGTCATATGAAATGACACCCCACTGTCTATATACCAGATAGTTT
Organism: Cupressus sempervirens; assembly: GCA_028749045.1. Classification (NCBI taxonomy): domain Eukaryota; kingdom Viridiplantae; phylum Streptophyta; class Pinopsida; order Cupressales; family Cupressaceae; genus Cupressus; species Cupressus sempervirens. The sequence continues at coordinate 393,051,777 of CM053788.1, read as the reverse complement.
GTGAGGTTGAGCTGACCATACAAGCTATAAGTGCAAACTCATCTTCCAGTCTACTAGAGAGTTCTTCTACACTTGGTTAAGCTGCCACCTACTTCTTTTCCTTCTTCCTTTCTGGGCAATCACTGACATAGTGACCATACTCGTGACAACCAAAACACTTGTCCTTAGAAAGGTCCTTCTTCTTCTTCTCACTTTGTGAATTCAATCCTTTGCTAGACCCCTTCTTTGATTTCCCTTTTCCTGCTAGGGCAATGTTTTCACATTCCACCTCACTTTTATGACTCTTGTTGGCACCATTGACAAGACTTATTCTAAACTCCTCCTGAATGAAATTAGTCCATAGTTGATCCCAACTCTGTAAGGTATCTTGCCCACTGACAACTTGAACAAAGACACCCCATTGCTTAGTAAACCCATTTAGGGCTATTCTCACTAGCTTATAATCATTAGGGCTATCTCAAACAGCTACTAACTCATCCTTGAAAAGTCTAACCTTGGTGAGGTAACTTGTGACGTCTTATCTTTAGTTCATTTAGTTATTCTTCAACTTCTCTCTGAGAATCATCTTCTTGTTGGTGGTAGCATCTTAGTACAGATTCATAATGGCATCCCACATCTTCTTCATTGTATTTAGCTCCGAGATATGTGGAACAATATGATCCTTAACACCATAGAGGATTATCCTTCTCGCCTTGGCATCTTCCTTCTTGTATCCTGCAAGTTGTGTAGCATATGTAGGTATAGCTACAACAATGGTAACATAATCCTTGATACCATTCTCTTCCAACAATAAAGAAAGTTGAGCCTTCCAGACACTGAAATTTGAGGCACCATCCACTCTATCCTGATCTCTCAAACCAGCTAAAGCCATCTCAAGGGATTAAAGAAATATAAATATAAAGAGATCAATCTAGATTTTATAAACCCTTAATTTATTTCCTAGGGCAAAAAACTTCTACACTCAACACTACTCTGATACCATGTGAAAATTCTTATTGCAGCCACTGATTATTAATCTCCTATTGTAAATAATTATTAAACTACTAAAAACAAATTCACAGCTAATATCAAAAAATAACACAACTACAACTTCATCAATAAAATACAGAAAGAAATCCACAACACAAAGAACACAATATTTTTGGACAAATTTTTCCTAGAAAAACCCCTAAGGGAAAACTAGTTCTATAGATGAGGAATTATATTAATTTTAGCAAATCAAGAGATACAAAACTCCTTGCCTCTCACTAGCAGAACTCAGACAACCTCCTAATTTCTTCTGATGATATTCCTTCGTTATCATCCCCAACGCTATCACTATGCCCTTGCTAACATTGCAAGATTGTTTGCTATCACTACAAACTCATTTGCTAACACTACAAATGCTTCTACAAAATTTGTGTTCTCCAAATGTCCCCTGACCTCCTTTTATACTACTCCTATTGGAAAACCAACAATCGAGATTGATTCTCAATCGACGGTCAAGATTAGAAACAACTTAGCAACCCTAACCAAGTTGGTTTCTAGTTGCTTCTAGAAGTGATCGATTAATTAAAAATATTTGTCCCTAATCTAACCAGTTAGTTAGAAAAAAAATTATTTGATAATTAACTACATATGGACGAACAGGGGTCCAAACTACCAAAACTAACAAAGAGAAGTCCATGTTTCATGTTAATTTTTTTCATTGTTTCTTTCATAGTATTTTGTATGAATTTTTTTACCCTACAAGTTAGTATTTTATTATGTATAGTTTTTAAATAATAATTTCTAATTTAAGATATAAAGTTATTACATTTTCATGTTAAATTATTCAATATTTATGATTGAATTTTAGTATCTATTTTTTTCGTAAATTGCATCATACTTTTATTTTTAAAATTAAAAATTCCTAATTTTTTAGTTAATAATCATAAGAGATGTCTACTGCATTTTAGGAAAAGTCTATGTTTTTCTTAAACTATGTCTTTTTATTCAGAAAAGAATTTATGTTTTTACTCGAATTCATTTTATCATTTCATGGATTATATTTAGAAAGAAAGGTATTTTAGAAAAAGTTTATGTTTTTTATTGATATATGTATTTTTATTTAGAAAAGGATTTGCATTTTAACTGAGATTTATTTATTCATGTCATATATTAGATTTCGTAAAATCGCTATTAGTCATTGAAAAAGCATATTATTATCCTCAAACTAGATCGAATTTGTAATATCATATTAGTGTTACGAAGTTTTCAATATTTAACTACATAGATTTATAATTCAATCTAATGTAGTTGTTTTTAGTTAGCTACTTCTAACTTGAATAAGTTCACTTTTTGATAGATATTTTGTTACATTTTTCTTTCATTTCTACTCATTTTAAAGACTAGATTGAGTAAGATGGCTTTTAGTTGTTTAAGAAAAATGTTATTTTTTCCACAATTTAGATTGTAATTACATCTTATCATATGTTACCAAAAATAGGGATGATGTGAAACAAAAGAGATAAAACTAAACTTGGAGAACAAACAAGCTAATTGAAGCAATACAATGTTTGTGATAATTTGGACATATAGTTTATCTTGATATAATTCAATTTCAAGATTAATACAAATACTTCTATCTCTTCTAATTATATTATATTTGCTAACAATGAGTTAAAATTATATTGTTCTTTAGACTCATATCAGATAGAAAAGGATGGATAGCCAAGTGAGAATGAAGGTAGAAGTAAGATGTGATAAAGAAGGGCTCAAGGGTGCTTGGCTTCGTAGAACTATCATAAAAATAATTACTAGTACATAAAGGATAAAATATCGAGTACGCTATGATCACTTGATCACGGACAATGTGTACTGCCAACCTCTTGTAGAGGATGTGTTTTTAGAGAATATAAGATCTGATCCCCCTATTATCACGCTCTCTCAAGAAATACATGTTATGTCTGTTATTGAAGCATTTGATTGTATCGATTAGTAGAAAGGTATCATATATGATAGATTTGTTTCACCTCTTAGTTGTGAAGAGTTTTATGAAGTATATTTTCCTAATAGTTGTGCTATTAAGCCATTTTTGTATGCCCAACCATGCCCACGATAGGCTTGGATGAGAGGAGAATGGTTAATTATAGAGTAAAACTTAATCACTTGTTCATACTTGTACACTTTATATCTATGAACTATTTTGTTCCTCAAAAAATAGAATTGTGCGCCACTCCTTATCATGATGTAGCCAAGACTCTATAAAAGAATACTTTAGTAATTGTTACATTGTTTTTGTGATCTTTTGATTTACTACATCAGATATTACTTCTATTTTCAAATGAAAAAAATTACGACAATGTAGGCATTTTAGTTTTATAAATTGTAGTGCAAATGATTGGTTTTAATTCTCTAGCATTATTGAAACCCTCTTCATAGATGATATGATATTGGAAAAATGTTTTAATATTTTAACAATCACATGTTTAGTCCATAGATTCACATGGCATCATCTAGAGACTTACTTGACATTTTTAGTTCTTCTGGTAGTACAACTTTAGAGACACCATCAAGTCCTACTAATTCTATCTCAAAAAATTCATCGGAGGCTTCAACATCAATCAATAACCTCAACTAATAACATAGGTGTCAGTTTTGATTTTCTCAAGGATGAGGTGCTACCTATATCTAAGGACATTGTAAAACAACGTCGAGATGAATGCAACAAGCTTAAATGCATTGAAATAGAGAAAGTGGAAAAATTCCAATACGTTAAACAGAGGTTTTGGGTAACAGTTGCTATAGTAGAAGAGTATTATAGTACTCTTAAAGAATATTGGTATGTAAAACACTATGGGTATGACAATACTCAACACATGAAGGTTCTTTTCACCAATTATGTAGAACAACTCTGGCAACCACATGTAATGTAAAAAATATAGGTGTAATGGTGTAGTACCTAAGATGGTTTTCCCTAAGTCTCATTTGTACAGACAAAATTTTTGACTCTAAAATGGTGTGCCTATGATGGTTTTTTGTAAGTCTCATTTGTAGAGACAAAACTATCAACTCAATAATATCTTAATTTGATATTCTATCATACATCATAATAGTCAAAACTGCTTATGCACATAAAAACAAGATTTGTATTAAAGTAATATGTGTTTTCATTGAAGTAATTATAGAGGTGAGTTATGTTGTATCACCTTCTATGCAGAGTCCCAACATTGAAAGAATTATATATTGGCTTTATGATCTGCGACCTACTTAAACTTCGAAAAGGTTAGGCTCTAATTTGTATTCCTTAGAAAGTGATAATAGATCTCACATATTTTGTAGAGATATATAGAGACATATCTTCATGCAACCATTAACCATACATGCGATGAAACTCCTTTATGAGGGAAATGCATGCTTAGCTCCTCAAGTATAGGTATTCTCCATAGAAAGCTTTGGTGGTGGGACAGACCAAAATCAATGATATAAGTTGGAGTTATCTGATGGTGTTCATAAACATATGGCAACACTACCAATGAAGTATATCCATTGTATCACAAACCACGATATCTAGATAGGGACAATTGTACGCTTAACAGAATACAGTTGCTCTAAAACAAGTAAAGCAAGGTTGGTGACCATCTCTAAAATTACATTTCAATAAACTTCTTACTTTGTGCTTGTGTGGCAGATTTTCTTGCTGACAAGTACTTATCCTATAAATGTGTAGGTGAATTATAATAATGGATTTAGATATCATTCATACAGAGCACCTCATACTTGGAAATCCAGAATCTTTATGTCAAGAATGTGTAGATTTAAAATCATCAGTTGTACAGAAGTGTGAATCTTTCAAAGAAGAGGTCAGAAGTAGCCATAGGATGAACACTGCACCATGTAAGAAAATCATGTTTGGTCTACAAAAAGTTCAGCATTCAAAAACAACCACCACCACATTCATGCCTGTTAAAAGCTTGAACCTATATCAGCCAAGATGGAATATAAAAGCACGTGTTACATCAAGAAAAAAGATGCACCATTTCAAAAAGCATAGTGGGAGTGGAAAAGTACTTAGTTTTGATGTAATAGATGTTAAAGGGATGGAAACATGTATCACTTTCTTTAATGACATTGCAAATACGCATTATGAGAATGTACAAGTTGGGGTTGTTTATAGCATATCTCGTGGAGTGGTAAAAAGTGTCAATAAATTTTACAATAAACTTAATAGTGGTTTGAAAATAACCCTGACTAAGGATTCTAGAGTCGTATCATGTGAGGATGACCCCTTTATTCCTAAACATCGATTTAGTTTCACTCCAATTGATGAAGTAAAAAATAAGCCAGATAATATTGAAATTGATATTATTGGTGGTGGTGTTTATGTACAAGAAACAGCAACACTAAAACGAAAAGATGGTACAGAGGTCTCGAGGTATCTATTTTAGTTTTATAAATTGTAGTGCAAATGATTGGTTTTAATTCTCTAGCATTATTGAAACGCTCTTCATAGATGATATGATATTGGAAAAATGTTTTAATATTTTAAGAATCACATGTTTACTCCATAGATTCACATAGCATCATCTAGAGACTTACTTGAGATTTTTAGTTCAAGTAGTACAACTTCAAAGACACCGTCAAGTCCTGCTAATTCTATCTCAAAAAATTCATTGGAGGCTTTAACATCAATCAATAACATAGTTTTCAGTTTTGATTTTCTCAAGGATGACATGCTAGCTATATCTGAGGATATTGTACAATAACTTCAGGATGAATGCAACAAGCTTGAATGCATTGAAATAGAGAAAGTGGAAAAATTCCAATATGTTAAATAGAGGTTTTGGGTAACGGTCACTATAGTAGAAGAGTATTATAGTACACTTAAAGAATATTGTTATGTAAAACACTATGGGTATGACAATACTCAACACATGAAGGTTCTTTTCACCAATTATGTAGAACAACTCTAGGAACCACATGTAATGTAAAAAATATAGGTGTAATGGTGTAGTACCTAAGATGGTTTTCCCTAAGTCTCATTTGTAGAGACAAAACTATGGACTCTGAAATGGTGTGCCTATGATGGTTTTCTGTAAGTCTCATTTGTAGAGACAAAACTGTCAACTCAATAATATCTTAATATGATATTCTATCATACATCGTAATAGTCAAAACTGCTTATGCACATAAAAACAACATTGTATTAAAGTAATATGTGTTTTCATTGAAGTAATTATAGAGGTGAGTTATGTTGTATCACCTACTATGCAAAGTCCCAACATTGAAAGAATTCTATATTGGCCCTATGATCTACGACCTACTTAAACTTCGAAAAGGTTAGGCTCTAATTTGTATTCCTTAGAAAGTGATAATAGATTTCACATATTTTGCAGAGATATATATAAACATATCCTCATGGAACCATTAACCATACATGCGGTGAAACTCCTTTATGAGGGAAATGCATGCTTAGCTCCTCAAGTATAGGTATTCTCCATAGAAAGCTTTGGTGGTGGGACGGACCAAAATCAACAATATAAATTGGAGCTATCTGATGGTGTTCATAAACATATGGCAACACTACCAATGAAGTATATCCATTATATCACAAACCACGATATCCAAATAGGGACAATTGTACCCTTAACAGAATACAACTGCTCTAAAACAAGTAAAGCAAGGTTAGTGACCATCTCTAAAATTACATTTCAATAAACTTCTTACTTTGTGCTTGTGTGGCAGATTTTCTTGCTGACAAGTACTTATCCTATAAATGTGTACGTGAATTATAATAATGGATTTTGATATCATTCATACAGAGCACCTCATACTTGGAAATCCAGAATCTTTATGTCAAGAATGTGTAGATTTAAAATCATCAGTTGTACAGAAGTGTGAATCTTTCAAAGAAGAGGTCAGAAGTAGCCGTAGGATGAACACTGCACCATGTAAGAAAATCATGTTTGGTCTACAAAAAGTTCAGCATTCAAAAACAACCACCACCACATTCATGCCTGTTAAAAGCTTGAACCTATATCAGCCAAGATGGAATATAAAAGCACGTGTTACATCAAAAAAAAAGATGCACCACTTCCAAAAGCATAGTGGGAGTGGAAAAGTATTTAGTTTTGATTTAATAGATGTTAAAGGGACGGAAACATGTATCACTTCTTTAATGACATTGCAAATAGGCATTATGAGAATGTACAAGTTGGGGTTGTTTATAGCATATCTCATGGAGTGGTAAAAAGTGTCAATAAATTTTACAATAAACTTAATAGTGGTTTGAAAATAACCCTGACTAAGGATTCTAGAGTCGTATCATGTGAGGATGACCCCTTTATTCCTAAACATCAATTTAGTTTCACTCCAATTGATGAAGTAAAAAATAAGCCAAATAATATTGAAATTGATATTATTGGTGGTGTTGTTTATGTACAAGAAACAGCAACACTAAAACGAAAAGATGGTACAAAGGTCTCGAGGTATACTATCAAGTTGGTGGACGTATCTTGCAGTACTATTGATGTCACTCTTTGAGGGGCACCCACAGAGCGTGAAGCGATAGATCTCCAACAAAAGTATTACCTCCAAGAAACAATCATACTTGCTATCAAAGGTGGTCATGTCTCTGAATTCCATGGAAAGGTAATAAGTACATCAAATACAACAAATTCGATGATGGACCCCAATATAGAGGAAACCAACCAATTGAAGGACTGGTATACAAAAGTGCAGGGTATAGCAAAACAACTAGTGGGTGTATTGTTTCCAACCACAAGGATGGCAATCAATGATATACAGGGACAAGCCTCCCAAACATCCCAAGACTTCGACTGTGTTATGAAAGCAACAATAGTATACTTTAAATGTGAAAAATTATACTACCCAGCTTGTACAAATACAATAAATGGAAAGCAATGCAAAAGGTTAGAGAAAGGTGATGATGAAAGCCTATTTTGCTCTAAATGTGACTCAGTAGTTACTGAATACAATTGCCAATATATATTATACAAATGAAATTGCAAGACCACACACAAACAATTTGGGCTATTGCATTTGATGAAGTTGCATTAGACTTTGTGGGGATACCCGCTCAAGCATTGTATAACTTGCAATTTGATGATGATGTTGAAAGGCCAGCTAAATAGGTAACCAGAGATCTAATACCTATTTACACTAACATGCAATAGTGAAATGTATGATGAAGAAGAACGTGTCAATGTAACTATTACAAAGATATCACACATAGATTTCAGTTCGGGAAGTAATATTTTGCTTGAGCAAATTAAAGGCATGTGTAATGTTGAAAATTAAGCACAATAGTGGGCATTGGTGTACATTTATGCATCACTACATTGTATACTTCTTACAATACGTAGACAACTATACAAACTTTTGGTGTGTTAATGAACTAGAGATCTAAATAGATGTCCACAATGAACAATGTAATGTGATGAAATAATATGAATGAATGTTTTAGCATGAGTAAAATGTTATCAAGCATCTAAAACTGTATTTCTTTACTATGCACACACTATTTACTATACAATTCATGGACCTTTCAAAAATTACTATTATCAAACTTTTACTATGTATAATATTCCTAAGCTAATTTAGACTGATCAAACAACAAGTTACCCAGTCCAACTCGAACCATTCTGAAAAAAGATGGCCTGCAAATGTCAATTTTTTTAATATGAAATGACATAACTATCAAACATAAAAATGTATTCATATTGTAAAAATGAATACATAGTTCCAACAATTATTAATAAGTGCATTGACGATATATAATACTTAAAACACCATTCCATCAATTTGAAAAGAAGCTCCTTCTTGTTTGGAATAGTACATTGACAAATGTTGTTTGATGCATTGATAGATGGAAGACACAAATGTGTCCAATCAGCATAAAGAGCTAACTTCTCAAGAGATTGTTGCACGAAAAGCTCGAGATAGAAATTGAGCCTATTACACTCAACATAAGGACGCAATAGCAGCTCGTAGAAAGCAAAAATAGCAGACAAAACCAAATGCATGGGAAAGTAGAAAAAGGTACATGTGTTGAAATCCATGATACCCAACAATCACGACATTGTGAATCCAACCATGATTCCTATGTACATAATAAAGAGAGTAAAGGAAATGAGACGTACACGATATCAAGAGAAACAGGGAGGCCAGTATGAGAAGCAAGAAAGAGATGACCATATGGAATCATGTACAACATTAAAGACTGATATAAAATTTATGACAGCAATGAAGCATTTTTGGCAGCAATTGGATGCACTTCCTCATGAGCAAACATGTACTATATGTAGTGAATGTTACCCAAGCATGCACCTCCACCAAACAGGTTGTACTGTAATATATAAAAGATGTATCAATGAAAAGGGTACACATAGGTTTTGAGCACTCAATAATATGGATCCTGGAGAACAACCAAGCATACTCAAAAGATTGTCGCACATAGAAGAAATGCTTATTGCTAGGGAAGATCCAATGTTACAAGTATCTCATGCATTTGGAAGACAATACAAATATAGTGGGCATACAATAAGTTTTCCACAAGATATACAAACTATTGCAAATGTGTTAACATAACAAATTGAAGATCTGGACATATTAATTGTACAAAGAATGAGCACAAAAGAAAGCTCTTATGATTGTTTTGTGAAAAGAAGCCATGTTACAAATGCATTACAATATAAAATTAAGAATGATCTGTATTACCATGATGTTGTTTTCAGTATGGAGAACTTGGCCCAACTTCCTAAGCCAACAACCAATATTTTAAGTATGTTAGACATTGTGAACACGAAGGAAGACACATTTGTGGTTGCATCCCAAATTCAGGGGGATGAAGATAGTGATGATACAATTCCTACACAAACTTCTTCAATGGTGCCTAAGTTTCCAAGTAGACAACGTGTATTGGACATCATGAAACGGGTATTAGACATCGATGATTCCATAGAGGATATTTTGGATTGGCCTCCGATAGATCCATCCCTTGTAAATGAGTATACTACAGAAGGATTGTTTGACATAGCATTTTCAGCTCTATTTCCTAATGGAATTGCACAACCAATGCAAGCATGGATGCGAGATGTACATATACATGAGTATGTCCTGCACTTGATTGGATACTATGATCAAAGATTTGGGAAACATCCTAGGTTTCATTATTTTGTTTATAATATGATGATGCGCCATTGTAGTCATAGAATTGCAGCAATATTTGTGAAAAAAATATTGACAAGAACATATCAACAACGATTGAAAACCTTCGCATACACTTAACTCAACTTCGGGACACACAGCTCATTGAAAAACTCATGCACTATGCCTCCATGATGTGAAGCACGAGGCCATACTAGAATAAGCGCCGCATCGAATTGACAAATATGATCAACCAACTCAGAATGCCTACCCTCTTCTTCACATTGAGTCTTGCAGATATGAAATGGCCAGATCTACAAAGATTATTGATTCACGGTATTCCAATTGAAATGCAAACAAACAAACATCGTTTGGACAATGTGGTGAATAATCCTCATATGACATCATTATATCTTCACCAACGGTTCATAATTTTTCATGAAGTAGTAATTGAGAAGCTCCTTGGCGCAACAAATTAGTGGTATAAAATTGAATGGAAACATCGGGGAACTGGACATGTACATGGATTTATTTGGCTCCCAAATGCACCAAACATTGACAAAATTGATTGGAATAATGATGCAAAAGTCAAGCATGCAAGGCAATATTTTGATAACTATGTTAGTGCAAGGAATCCTCAAGATGCATCTCATAGAGGTAATATCGTGTAACGGTCACCATCGGATGACCCTTGTTTGCTAGACTCACATGAGATTTGTATTGCAGACCTCGCCCATGATTATGAAGAGCTGGTCAATCGAGTCCAAAGACATACAAAATGTAGCGAACAAACGTGTCTACGCAAAAAGGGTAATAAGATGATATGTCATTATAAAGCTCCATGGAAAGAAGAACAATTTTTTACATTATCTTGTGATGGTACTGGAAAGGCTCGATGTGAACCTGCAAGAAATGATGATCGACTAAATATCCACTACCCAGAGATGCTTTCAATTTGGAGGGCTAATATCGATTGCCAACCTATTGTTTCTCGTGCACTTGTGCTCAAATACATTGCCAAGTATGTAGCAAAAGCAGAGAGATGGTCAGAGACATGTTCTAAAGTTCTTAAACAAATATCTCTAAAACAAAAGCCAGATGATGCAGCCCTCATAACATACCAAAAAAAATTGTCAGAGGTTATTGTAAAGAGAGATATAGGTGCATAAGAAACATGTTGTACACTTGATTTGTGTCACACTCTAAACCATTCTATCCAAACAATTTCATGAGTTGGAATGCTTAGATGTCGGCTTAGAGCTCCCTATCCACGGAGTGCAAGAAGCTAGTATTCAAGCATGAAGGCTCTCAGCCAAGCCTTAGAAATGTGCTTCTTGCTAGTAAACCATGCAATGGGAGGTTCTTTGAGACAAGAGCAAGAATGCAAGTGTCTACAATGAGTTCCTCAAAGATGCAATGCAAGATGGAAGACTAAACTTGAATGGAAATGCAAGATGCAACTATGCTAAACATGGATGAGAGTATTACAAAACCAAATATTTAAACTATGTGAGATTATTGCAAGAAATCAAAGCTAAACTAAAATGCAACTATGCTAAGAATGCCATATGATCTTATGCTAATATGATGGAATGAGAGAATGAGACAAAAAATGAGAAGTTCTCCACAAAGTTCCAAAGAAACCTATTAAAAAACCTGCAACATGACAATATTCAAAAGATGGATTGAGGGGGAAAGCTCTCTCCCTTTTAAAGATGTATGGACAGTAGAGATCAAGATGAAGATGGTGGATGATCAACGGTAGAATTCAAAAAGATGAGTGATCCATGTGCACACACAAGTCAACCAATAGAATATATATAAGACAAAAGTCACAAAGCCTTTTCTTTTAATTGCAAAATAGAAAAAAGACTTTATGTGTGCACTTTAAGTGGGTTAGAAGAATGGGATATTTTATTTAATTAAAAGGGGACATGTTCTTTTAATCAAATAATGAACTTAGGATAGCATAGTCAAACTATAGGTTATAATCAAATAAATTGATTATTAGCAATTTGGCTTAGGTAAGTGATTAAATTAATTTAGCCAAAATGCTAAGAAAGGGGCTAATAGTCTAGATGACTATTTTTAGGTGATTACACATGTCACATGTTGCAAAAGCTCCCCCTCATTGTTCGTCGTAGGCCTTTCATCTCTTTGAATGTTGGATGAAAAGTGTTGCATCATATCACTAAAACATCATAAAGGAGTAGTATAAGAGAGGTTTTGACCAGCCCTACATCACAAAGTAAGAGCGAATTACTCACACTAGCACCAACAGGAGTGGCTGCATTTAATATACATGCTTAGACAATACATGCAAGGCTAAAAATACTTATTAAAGAGATGCAACTATTACAGAACAAAGCCTTAACCACATTCCAAGAAGAAATGAAATATATTAAAAATATCCTTATAGATGAGATGAGCTTCATAGGAACAAAGTTGTTTCTTAAAGTTGATAACAGACTACATGAAGCCTTCCCCCGTCAAGAACATGAATATTTTGGTGGTGTTTCAATGATACTATTTGGTGACTTAGCCCACTTACCACCTATAATGGACAAACCTATCTATACATCACATTCTACTGCTAAGTTATTATGAGATCAATTCACAATTGTCATCACTTTGCACACGATTATTCGACAAGTAGGAGGCGACAACATACAAGAATGATTTCGTCAAATGTTAATATCCAAGATGCAAATCCAACAGAGGATGACTGGAAGCTATTAATGACATGTGCAAACATACACCTAACAGCATCTGAAAATACAACATTCAATGGTGTTACACAGTTATTTGCAACTAATGAGGCCGTAAAACTACATGATAGGAAGATGTTGAAATCATTGAATTCTCCAATTGAATTGAGTACAGCAATGTATTCTCTAAGTGATAACAATAATATTGTGGATGAGGAATGGCTTGAAAAACATGTGCTCCTTTGTAAGGGGCAATGCATCTGCTTACAACAAATATATGGATAGAGACGAGATTAGTGAGTGTAGCCCTTGGTGAGGTTGTTGATATTATTTGTTGGCCAAAATGTAAACCACCAAGTCTTCCCATGTACGTTATCGTGTGTTTCGATAATTATAGTGGGCCATCATGGGATGAACATGATCCAAAGACCATATCAATTGTTCCAACCACATTAGGAAGCCGAAGACAACTCCCACTCACTATGTCATGAGCTATTACCATACATAAATCATAAGGGCTAACACTTTGGAAAGCAACAGTTGACATAGGCGGAATAGAGAGACAAGGGATGACATTTACAGCTATTTCAAGAGTAAAATCCCTAACTAATCTTCATATTCAGCCCGCTTTTACCTTAGAAAGGTATGTGAAAATGAGAAATAACCCATACACAATTAAACATGAGAAAGAAGAATCTTGCCTCGATCAATTAGCAGTAGAAACAAGATGCAACTATTTTGCATCCATGAAGTAAAACTAAATAGAGATATCACAATCAGCATAACCTTGTCAAGGCTAGTGAAAAATTAACTTGTGGTAAATACTGTAACATCATCTTATATATCAAACTATCGGCGTTATTATTGCACCTTCAAAGGTGCAAGTGCTAGTTATGTTGTTATTGTTGTTATTTAAATTTGATACTAGTTTATAGAAAGGGTTTTGGCTCAATTCAACTATAAAATTATTAAAAGTTTACTTTTTTTACCATTCTATTGCATAACTTAATCAAAACATAATTTTAATTTAAAATATATATTTTTAATGAATCTTTCAATTTATATTTGCACTATTCTGAAGTTTCCCTCTTTTCTCTTTAAAAAACCCTAAATTGCAATCCCTTCACAACCAACACATTTTCTCACATTTTCTCCTCTATTTGTTCTGATTTTAGTTAGTCCGTTCTTGCTCAGTATTAAAGTATTGAAGTATTAAAATGTATAAACATATCATGAGGAACCTATCCAATTGCTGCTTACCCATCGGACAAAAGTAGTTTGCAACTAAATAAACCAGCAACGAATTTGTTTACCAACATTAACCATAGCCATAAAATGAACCTTTTTTATGTTTATATCAACACGCTCCCATCGTGGATAAGCATGCATCAAACTTCGGATTTTGTCAATGATTGTAGGTACAATCAAGTTACAACGCAACTTGAAAATCATCATATGAAACATCATAAACTTCATATAAGAGAGATTTATGTTTTTCAATAGAAATTATAATGCGGGGACCATTCCAACGGTAACTTAAAAAATTATATCGCGCCCTTCTCCAAGCCATAAACAAGCATACCTCAAACTCGGTGTATCATCAATGACAGTGGATCTGTTTCTCTTTACAAATATTTGAACATGAACAGAAGACTAGCTATCTCTATGTACATCCTGCTAACTAACAGGCGGAAAAAATTATAGTAAAACATCTTCTAAACCAAGAATTCGCACGAAACATAATTCTGGTGTAATCGACAGTACATATTGGTTGAACTTTTAACTCATGATATGTGATGAGCATCTGCTAGCATGAATTTATCAATTTGCAGACCACCTTACACTACTGAACAGTATTGTAGGTGAAAAATTGCAGACCAGCTTCTGCAACTGAAGAGAATGGCAGGTGATTCGAATACATCAGTACACATAATATATACAACAATGCAAAAGAGCAAATGGAACACCTAAGCAACACAGAGTAATTAAACAACTGAAAATACATTGTCTGATATTATTTTCAAACAATAAATGAAATATCATCTGCTATATGGATATCTTTAACAGGGCATAGAAGTGAGCTTACTACCTTTACATTTTCTTGGAAGCTCTTTTCTTGGACTTTTTCTTAGACTTTCGAGAATTTTTACTTTCCTGTCATCAAAGAATTTATTTATTAGTATAGATCTCGACAATTTAAACAGGTTCAATTCTTCAAATTAGAAAAATTGCTGTCTTATCGCTGAATTGAAGGACAGCTTAATGCACAAAGAATAATCTCCAACTAATAAGACTGATTACACGAAAGTTCATTCCTAAGCAAACAATCAGTAGAGTACTCTAAAGAATATCCAATTAAAAGGTTTTCTGCTTACTCTGGACGATGCATCCAGAGTATGTCAAAGCCCACCAAAACAAGAATGAGACAGACCAAAGAGCATATAGCGTTAGTAGTTGCTGAAAACAACTGAAAAAGACAGTTTGTCTCCAACATTTCAGATCTCACCATCAGATCCATCTTCTAGGATAAGTTGATTGAAGCTATGCATTTCTACGGTGTTTCCAGAGTGCCGACACAGAAGGCAGGGAAAGCATTTCCAAGTCATTCCCCAGCGGGCCATTTTTAGGGTACAGCAGGGGTTGACACAATTTTTCATTTATTTACATACATATATTAAAATATTATATAGAGAGAGGGGGAAGAGAGATATGTTAATAACTGATAACAATATCAATATGTAAACAAATCACAAGAGCTCTAGTGTAACAGCATAACAAATTTCAATAATCATTATAACAACAGCTTCAAACGTCAAAGCACCCTGGTCTATCAATATCCGAAAGTCTCAAACATGTATCTAGAAGTCTCAAACATCAAAATAAGAGTCTATGAATCTAACCTCAATTGGGCAATAATATTATAATATCCAAAGACTAACCATACAAGTCACTATCAACCTCTAGAAGACGTGGCTCATCCAATGGTGGCTACTATGGTCAGTGCCAAATAGTAGACATTTTCAGAGCAAATAAAGTACAGTCATATAAAGAAATAAAATAGTTCATTTTTTTTATTTCTAAACTCAAGGATAAAACTTTTAAAGCATAGTATCAAGACTTGGACTTGGCATGACTCAGAAAATTAAACCACTATAACTTTCAATGTGTATTTCATGGACTATATTTGATTCTCATTTTTGAAATTAGAATAGCTATTTTGATTCTCATAAGTATGATATTTTGAATATATTTGTTTTGATTCTCGTATATGGAGGTTGAGGTATTGGAGACAGGAGGGGTGCATCTCCTTGGTGTTCCACTGTCACCAAATGATGACGGACGTTTTTCTAGCATTTTGGAGGTTGAGGTATTCGAGACAGGATGGGGACATCCCCTCGATGTTCTACGGTCCCCGGGACAACTAGAGGACAAGGACGTAGAGTTTGGGGCGAGGGATGCATCCCCCTTTCACAATTATATTACTGTAATTTATTACTAGCGCTTGCACCAGAAGGAGGTGCAATGATTCCGCCAATAGTAATATATACTCTATTATTTGTTGTAGAAGAGAAATAAGGAAAGCGAACTCTGAATCTTAGTAGGGCAGCTTGAATATGTTCACTTTGGAGTGAACATGTCGAGGCTAAACAAAACATTGAGACATGACACCACCAAATTCCAAGCCTCAGAAATAGATGCTTAGCATTAAATTTAAAAGCAATTTGTCATTAGGTATTGAGTAACTACAATGTCAACTCGGTCCTTAGAACAACTTAACCTTATTGAGAACTATATTTTCATTACTTGCAATTTGTGTCTACATAGTCAACAAGGTTTGATTTTGTCCATTTCCTCAAAGCCTGAAATCATTCTCACATTTCCTTGAGGCATTTTGTCAAATACTTCATGTATCTTGTTTTTATGTCCTCAATTTGCATGCATGTCTATGACAGCATTTCCAGCTCTACTATCTGGCCAAAATCCCCCTTTGATTGTGTTATTATCATAGTTACACCGCCCTCCGAGATGGGGGGACAGCAGGATGAGGGGACAAGTTTCCGAGACCAGGGTACAGAGAGGCCTTGATTTGGGGACAGCGGCAGGGGATGGGGGGTGTGGTGGGGTGTATATACTATACATATGGTACTTAAAATGCTAGTTATGAAAAGATGTACTACAATTATACTGTCAGTTTTAGTGATCTCTGATGGATAAAACTATTACAATAAATATAGATATCAATAGATACTCTTACTTGAATAACTGTAGTGCAGAGTTGTCCTTCAAATAATGGTGATCTCGAATTGCTGAGATGTTGAATCTCCTTCACTGTATATTAATGATAATACAGACTATAGAATGAATATAATGATAGTCTTCCAAATTAGATCACAGAGGAATTCTGGAAAATATTCTGCAAGGTTTAATATGCAGATCGCTGGGTCTGTGATGCCTTAGATTGATGACATTCCCATCGATCTGCATTCTGTTTATATAGATATGCAAAGAGTCATGCCCCATAGAGTCATGACTCTACATGGCCTTTGGCCACATAGGGTCATGCCTCTACAGAGGCACAACTAACTAATAGTTAGTTTAAACCAAATCAACACATGATCGGTAGTAAGACTCCCGATGACATAAGATGTCCGCCAATAATCTTAAACAAGATATTGCCTGCCAATAGTAATACCAATCATCTAATACAAGTTAAGATGTTTATCTAAACATGTATAATGTAAATAACCTCAATGTCTGTTATTAGATAAACCTGATATAGATTCGCACATTGTCTGATAAACAATATTACTTCTACAGAGGCTATACATCAACACTCCCTCTTAGCAAGGGAGAAGTAATACACCTTCAGAATAGAATATCTGATCTTAACATTCTGAAACAGTGACTGGTCAAATAATTAAAATCACCATGCTATGAACACTATCATAACATATATTATGATCTCTAATTGTCCAAAACAATATCTAGAGTAAACATAATGGATATGTTATCTATGATCTCTAATTGTCCGAAACAATATCTAGAGATGTCCATGATAACATAATAGATTCATTACCCATGATCTCTAATTGTCTGAAACAATATCTAGAGATGTCCATGGTAACATACTTGGTTCGTTATCTATGATCTCTAATTCTCTGAAACAATATCTAGAGATGTCCATGATAACAAGCCTATCATTTGCAAGATCGTCACCTTACAAATGATTACCTCCTAAATATATATGTCCATGAATGATCGTCACCTTTCATTACATATTTGATGCAACTAAATAACAATAGAAGCATAAACTCACATGAATTGAAAATTTAAATTCAATATTCAATATTACAAATTAATCATACCAAGTTTTTCTCTGAAATATTTCAACTTCACTTTAGCAAGAGGCTTAGTAAAGTTATCTGTTGTTTGCTCATTAGTATTGATGTACTCCAGTTGAATGATTCCTTGATTCACCATATCTCTAATGTAGTGGTAAGAAATTTCAATATGTTTGAAACGATTGTGGAAAACTGGATTAGTTGAAAGTTTGATGCAACTTTGATTATCACAATGAATCACAATGGGCTTCAAAGGTCTTTTGAACAAATTTGCTAACAACTTCCATAGCCATACTGCTTCTCTAGCACCCAAGGAAGATGCAATGTATTCTACTTCGGTAGAACTAAATGCAATTGAAGATTGTTTTTTGCTGAACCAAGGAACCATTCCAAATCCTAGACTAAAGCAACATCCAAAAGTACTCTTACGTTTAGTAGGACTGCCTGCCCAATCGGAATTAGAATATCCATGAGGTTTGATGTTAACTTTATCATATTTGATTCCCATGCTAATAGTACCCTTTAGATACCTCAAAATGTATTTAGTTGCATGTAGATGTACCTTCTTTGGTGCACACATAAACTGGCTCACGGTGTTAGTATCATAGCATATATCAAGACAAGTATTCATCAAATACATTAAAGACCCAATGATTTGCCTGTAGTAAGTAGAATCTGTAGGTTCTTATTTGATCATATCATCCTTCAACTTGTGTAGATTGACTTCCATAGGAGTAGAAGCTAGTTTACATTCCATCATTCCAAATTTTGTTAAAATGTTGACTATATATTTTCCTTGATTCAAAAAAATATAGTTATCCTGTTGCCAGACTTCCAATCCAAGGAAGTAGTGAAGAAGACCTAAACCTTTCATTTCAAACTCTGTTGTGAGTTCTTGTTTGCATTTCTTTATTAGATGTTCTTCACCTATTATTAACAAATCATCAACATATAACACAAGAATAATCATATCATCACCATCTATTTTGAAGTATAAGTTAGGAACAGCTTCATTTTTAGAATATCCTAACTTCATTAGATAGTTGTCTATCCTTTCATACCACGCTCTGGGAGCCTATTTGAGACCATACAGAGCTTTATTTAATTTACAAACGTGAGTTTTGTTGTCATGAGTGTTGAATCCTTTTGGTTGCTCGATATAAACTTCTTCAATTTTGCCATTTAGAAATGTTGTTTTGACATCCATTTGATGAACCTTCCATCCCTTGGATGTTGCAATAGCCAAGATGGTTCTAACTGAAGCTCTAGCAACTGGTGCAAATGTTTCTTCATAATCAATGCCTTCTTTCTGTGAGAAACTTCGTGCTACAAATCTAGCTTTGTATTTTTCAATGCTGCCATCAGATGCATGCTTAATTTTAAATAACCATTTTGAAGAAACAACCGATTTGTTTTTAAGTTTTGGTACAACTGATTGCTTAATGCCTTGAGACAAGGAATGACCTTCTGTTTGATGGGCTCAAATTCCTTCCATATCTCCTCTAATCCTCAGGCCTTTTCTATTATTATGGTGGCCCTGCCATGTGCTTGAACCATCCTTGTGAGAAAATCTTATGCTTGTCCTCTACTATCACCTGCCCATTTCTTTACTATGTTGCAGGCACAATGAACACCCTAGGAAAGGGAAACATAAGGGATAAGTGTTGAATCCCTATGCCTTATGGGGCTCACATATTTGTTTATGATTTTTTTCAAGATCAATTTTTTTGTCACAAGCTCATTGTTTTCTTTTATAAATTTACGCACTCTTTCTTCTATAGCATTTGCATTGCCCCTTAATTCCTCAATCTCCTGCTATGTAGTTGTTGGTCCGATATCAAATGAGCAGGTATGATAATCATCAGGAGTGATCTCATCCCCATTCTTGTCTCCTATAGGAATAGACAAATGCACGGTGCAAGACCTTGCCTCATCCTCGGTGATCCTATGAATCTTCTTTGCTGGTTCAGGTTCCCTTGTTTTCCAAATTCTGCTCAAAAATCTATCAATATCTTCAATAGGAGGAACCTTTTCTTCCCTTCTTCTTTTCTTTATGTCTTCCTTCAGCCACCCAAGAACCTCGAATAAGTCCATATTGTCATTCATCTTCTCAATATAATTAAATCTTTTCAATTCTAAGATTACCTCATCTTCCTCCTCCTGAATATTAGGATTGGGCGCCCTCGTATCGTCATCCAAATCCATTACCAACTAGACTATAGGGAAAGACAGCAATGTTTTTGTATCTTGTTGAACTAAATGCATAGATGAGTTTGCATCCTAACTGCCTTGAGGTAGTACCTTTGTATCTTTGCCTTGCACTGAATCACTGTCTGAAACATGCGTCTCTATCTCCCTAATTGATGAAGAACTAGGAATGGGAGTAGGCATGGTGGGCTTGTGCCTATGGCTCCTCGATTCCCTACTAATTATGCCACTCAATGTATGTGATGCTTCACCCTCCTTATCCTTTTCTTTTAGGACTTGTCTTGCCTTTTGATGCATAATCTTCAAGCACTACGAGTTCCTGCATCGCCTTTGGGATAAGAGTTCTCCTTTTGCATCTTTGCAATAGTGAAGGTGATATCCTGTCTCATCAGCCTGCTTACTTGCTTGTCTACCCATGCCCTTGATTTATTAATTATTTAGCTCATCAAGATCCTCAAATCTGAGGGTTCATCCTTTTGTGACCAATTAGGTGGCTAAATTGCTTTGCTCTTCTCATACTCATAGCTAGGATGAAGTATGTTCCCATCATCTTCAACTTGATCTGTAATGGGGAAGATCCCATAATTTCTCATGAAATCAACTAACATTCTAGACCACCTCTTCCTCCTCGCAAGCTCTTCATCCATATGATTCATCCAATAATTCTCTAAATCTATCTTGTGTTTGTATTATAATCTTTTGTGGGTTTGGATCTTTTGGAATGGATCAAAATCTTTCCTTGCAAGATGTCTTGCCAACTGATAAAATTTTAGCTCCGCACAAAGTGTCCCCACCGCCTGTAGTGAAGGGCAAGACTCAAGCATTTCTCCCAAGTGTGGATGAGGGTAACCCTTTCCTTCTGCATAAGATTGAATTTTGAAACTTGCCAGACCACCTCCAACAAAACTATTTTATTGGTAGTGTACCTAGGGAGCATGTATTGTTCGGAGGAGAAACCCTAGATCTTGATATAAGTGAAGGAAGGGAATTGGATATACCAATTTCCATATAGTTGAATTAATTCAATTGCCTCCTTCGATAATCTCCTATGTGTTTCTCCTTTAAGTATGCGAGTGATGTTCATATTAAAGATGTCATTCAGCCTCCTGTAGCTCGCTCCTCCATGTAACTATAACTCAGAATGGCAATCATAGATCTTGAATTATCCTTTTCCATTCCCAACTTCACCCTGACATATTAGGCCTGGATACTTTATGACATTATGTTCCTTGCCAATGGGTAGACAATGTAATAACTCAAGTAGAAATGCTTTGTTTTCCTTAAGTATTTTAATTGTGCATCTATGTTGTCACTTATTATCCTAGCCCACTTATTACCCTGGCCCAATTTATCATTATTTCACCTACGGCTATCTCCTCTATGAAGTAGAACATCCAAGCATCATAGAAAGTTCTTTGGCCCACTAACCAACCATTTCTTATTTATGATATCCTTGCAGGCGTCTGGCATTTCTTCAAATAGCCTCTTGGTCTCTTCTTAGTCTTCGTCCACATTCCAGAGTGATATGGGATTCCAAAAGTCTCTCTTATTGACTCCTCGCTCAAGAATGCAAGCACCCTTCCTTGAGCCCTGATCATCCTATTGTTTGGATCATAGTTCTTTGCACATTCGACAATGAACTCACTGCAATGGATGGCTAGAGGAAATCCAATTGGCTGGTAAAGTCCATTCTTCACTATATTCACTGCTAGATGTGAAGGTAAGTAATCCCGGTGCCCATTCATTCTCCTCATTCTCCTCCTTAACTAATTCAAATCAAGGTGCTCCATGTTCGTGTCTTTGAATCACTTTGGCTCTGGTGTCCCTGTATAAAGCTCAAAGTTAGCAAGGGCTAAAGAAACAAACAAAATCATAATATTTCGACTTCACAGTCCTTGGATTAGTCTATGAATTCTGTACAAACTCAGTGACCCCATCCCTTGAAAGATCCTAGATAAAATAGGCATTTGGATAAGAATACCAACACAACAATTGATCGACACACTGCCTCAACAATAAAAATTAGTCTTGCTTCTGAATCTGATTTTCTACGGACAAATTGGACAAGTCTGAAGATTGGCTATGGATTTAGCCTTAACAATTTGTTAAACTTACCATACATCATGTTCATGAATTCACTAGTGAATGATAAACCAACTAATCATGCATTAAAACCATGTTCACCATTAAAGCCAACCTTCAAATGTCTGAAGACATACCTGCAACTGCATTTTTGTGAATGAGTTCAAGCACTAAACAGTATTTTGATGTCTAATAACCTCAGGAATACTAAACAATGTCAAATTTATGAATCGGAAGGATTGGGAATTCATTGTGAATTTTAAAGGGAATTGCCCATGTTTTTTACATCTGCAAACATGAGTCTGCAACTCAAGGTTTTCAGACTTATAAAGTCTGCAACAAGTTCAATCAAATGGCCATCAAAAAAAAAAAAAACTCAACCTAGTACAGAAATACCAATTTTCAGACCTGGTCTTCAGACATTTGCATGTAGCAGCCTTGCCTTAAACCCCAAGTGACTGCAAATGGTTGAAAATGGTAGTTTTGGTGTGGGGATTGATTTGTAAACAAGTTTGGAATGCTTTAGGGAATTGGTGAGTTTATATGAATTTTCTGAAAATCACCCCTGTTTGAGAATATTCAGACCTTAGGCCTGTAACAAACTTCTATTTCAGACCCTTAATGGCTGCAAAATGGTGTTCAGAATGATGGGAGAGGTCTGCAATAACTTTTGGATCAGCATGCAAACAAAAGCAAACCCAGATTTTTTAAACGAAAATAGATTTTCAGATCCAGTCCTCAGATTTTTAGCCGTGGTAGCCTTACCACAAACTTTCACTGTCCAGAAATGGTTTGAAATGATAAGCAATGGGCAGGAGAATACTTAGCAAACAAGTTTGAACAGGTTGGGCACTTAGGTGATTCTTAATGAGTTTTCTGACAAAATCACCCTTGTTTCTGAAATTTTCAGATCCGGGCTTGCCTACCTCTGATTTGGCCCTCAAATGGCTTCAAGATCGATGCCTAAGGATGGGGAAATGATTTAGATCGAGTCTGCGGACATAACAATCCCTGAGATTGTTCAAAAAATTTATCACTTTCCAAGTAGTCTACAGACCTGGTCTAATAAATCTTTGTATTTGGCCTTCCAATGGCCTTCCATGTCTCAGAATATACTCTCTATAAGTCTGTATTCACAACTAGACCAGTTTAAAAGTCAGGATGAAAATTAAAAGTTTGGCACAAAATTACTTCCATGGAGATCATTCTCAGGTTTCAATCACATTCATGGCTTATCTCAGACTTAAAGCAATGTCACGCCTCCTTCTAATGGCAGCCACATTCCTGCTTCACCTAGACTTCCAATCACCAATGTTGGATCGTGCTTCACCTTGGTCACTTGATCTAGATTTTCCAGACACTTAGCCTTTGCCTTTATAAATCCTCATGATTTCTTCTCTCAATTCATGGCCTTTTAAAGGGGTTCAGCTTTGTTGAGAAACAAGGATCGCTTCTGCAAATGTAATAACATTTCCATCGTATCGATGTGTTCCAAATGCAGATTTAAATGACTTATAAATATGAGAGAAGGAGACATGTCTCTATGGTTAATCATCATTAAATAACATATTAACTATAACATATATATAACTATATGTATATATATATATATAGGTAGATATAAGAGTATTTTCTAAATGATGATTTACCAATAACCATAAAAGATTTATCTCTAGGTCAATTCAATCCGATTGAAGCTACAACCTTAACACTCCCTCTTAGCCAGGGAAGATTGTTATAGAACACATTATGCTCTCAAGTATATGGAGAAATATCATCTCTGTATGATATTCCTCCTGGAATGGCATATTTAAGGATATCAACATATATCCATCAACTTATATGTTATCTTTCAATATAATCTGAAGTATGATTCAACAAGAAATATCAATCATATGATATTCATCATACTTTATTATTTTGGTATGTGCACTTGCATCAAATCCTTGATGCCTACCAAAAGAATATGTTATATTTTGGAAAGATGTGTGTTATCTGAACTTAGGCACTCCAGGACAACACTAGATGTAGTCTATTAGATAACAGCCATGATCTCAAGGACAACCACTTATTGTAGTCCATCATGATAAGTATCATGACCTCCAGCACACTCTAGCACATCAACTTAATGTAGTTTGTCATGATATGTTTATTATCATGATCTCCGACACATTTCGGGACAACAATTTGATTTATAGTCTATCATGATAATAGAACAATATCAACAAATATAGTATCATTAGTGTCATGAATTGACGAGAGGAACTATCGCAGCATATATATTAATATATACGGCTTGATCAAGTCATGATAGTAGGTATCAAATAGCTTGAGATATCAATATGTGAAGTAAATCAAACATATACATATATGTATTTACATATGCATGTATATACATATACATATACATATGTTCCATATACTGATATCAGATCCAACCAAAGCTATTACTTTAACACTCCCTCTTAGTGAGGGAGGATATAATCAATTTCTTAATCTCATATTCGAGTTTGCATAAAAAATGCTTATACACAATTATATCCCTTTGAGATTATATACTATCTGATTTCCGGCACATTCCAGGACACAAACATAGTTGATTAGATAGTCAGTCTTGGATTGGGTCGGACTTGATCTCATGATTTCCGGCTCAATCCAAGACTATCATGATTTACTTATTGTCATGAATTTCGAAACAATCTAGGACAGCAAGTTAATGTAGCCTATCACGACAATGGATCAAGAATACAACACAACAACCATAGTATCATGATTTCCAGCTCAATTTGGGACAACAATTTAATGTAGTTGATAATGATACATTTTGTTAACATGATAACATGGTCAAGCTATTGCTAAGATCGTCACCTTACAATAGCGACCTCACACATACATCAAATGAAAGATCGTCACCTTTCATGACATAAATCACAACATCATGCAATAACTCACATGATATCCACCATGAACCAAGTCAAAGGGTGAACCCACCATAGCTGCTCTTGAAGGGTGGAACAAAGTTTTTCACCTCAACTTTCTCTCTCAAGGAATTTCACTTCAAACTTTTCTTTTGTAGAGAACTCATTAACAAGGAGTTGCACCTCATAATTCTCCCTCTGAACAAAAGATCCTCGGAAGCCAGGTCCTCTAGTTACTCTCTTAAAATCTCTCTTCACCCAAGGATGTCTGTCAGACTCCCTCTGAATCTGATATCAATCTTCCGACTTTCTAGTGATAAATCATTATTTCCTCATGATGTACACAGTGGTAGGCCCATCAAAGTCACACACATGTATTATGAGTATCAATCTTTTGAGCTCCTACATTGCCGTTGAAAAAATGTCAGACTCCCTCTTAATGGAAGAATACTCATAATCTCAATCATCAAGAATATTCACTTCAAGAGCCTCATTGATCATCAGATGACTAACAAAATGCAGATCACAGCTTCTTTCGAGCTACTACCATAAGATTGAGTCTGCACAATATTTGGTAGCATATGTAAAATACCAGCCTTCTTTTCCTGCAAGAACATCCTCAAACAAAAAAGAAAAAGATCAAGACAAACAACTCTTATAGTATGTAAACAATTACAAATAGGAGAGAGACTATAATGAGTAGATAAATGTATAAGATAAGAATATTCATTTGCACATGACGGTCCGTAGACATTTGAGAATGAAACATCTCCTTTCTAAAGATGACTCAAGTGGGAATGGAACATTTGTCATTATTTCCCCCCACAATGTAAATTCCACTTATTCCATGTTTTAGAGTTTTTAGTCACTATTTAATCCCATGAATGCAATCCCTTATACTTCTTGGTTTGTCTTTTTAAATGATCGATTATGAGGTTTTCATAGGCCATGTTATTGACCATTACTTAGACCATCTATGTACTAAATGTACAAAGAAGATGGATCCAAACATGAACAAACACTACTGAATATTTTGACCTTGCTAAGTCATAGCTTATCAAGAATTCTCGCCATGCAATAATTGCAAAGTGCTCAAAGCAATGTATATTGGAGGAGTAACAACAAGCTTACACACAACAATCCCACAAAATATTGTCGTAAGCTTCTGCAACCAAAGGTTGTCAGCTCAAAACAGATTGTACAACAAATATCACAATGACCTTGTCTAGAAATCAACATCTACTTCCATTTGGCAAACATATTGGAACTATTGTGTTCATTGACTTGTCGCTAATGTTCGCATGCCTTCTTTAATATTTCATGAATTCTGACAACAAGTTTCTCATCAGACCTCTTCTTGAGGATACTACCACCTTGCTTTACCTCAGAATTACAATAACCACAAATATCACAGTATGAGGCTATATGTTCCATTCTCACATGACAATGTGGACCTTTATGATTATGAGATATGTACAACATAGGCACACCTTAGAGGCACTACTACTGGTGAATTTTATTTTGATGAATGTTGGTGATGTGGAACCTTTTAATTCACAAACAGATATTTTATTTAAAGGATTTTGTTTGTTTTACCATCATTAGAGACACTCACCACAAGTGGAGAACCCCTACATAAGGGATAACATAAATTACCAAATGATGAGTGTTTATTGCCTGTAAGTGCATTTCAAGCTCATAGACTCTTATCGGTACTTGCTGATATGATTTGATTCAACTACCATCATTAGTCCAGTGGATATCTAGTACTTCAATCTCCACACATATTCCAAAAATAATAATTTCCTGACATCTTTTGTAGATGACCTCTTCCTTCATTGCCAATATATACATAGTCTCCATCAAATGTAATGCAAAAAGATGCTTCCGTAGTAATTTGCTTTAGTCGATCTCTAATCCTTCATATCACCTCTTCTCTTCATCTTTTATCAAGCCATGAAGATTTTGTTGCCAATGATAAATTCAGTCTTATCATTTTAAATAATTATAATATTTATCATGCCCCTCACGTCAAAGTATTTTCTGCATGTCTATGTGGTGGTCTGGAAATATGAAGCTTGTGATTTGAATGCCCATCACTTATTATAGAACAAAATTGTCTTTCACTTGAATCAAATTCACTCCTTTATTAATGTTGTACTCAATGTTGTAACTCGCCTTGATTTTATGTGGGTTTGAAACCTGAAGCAAACCTTGCTAGCTCCCTCTCCAACCAAGACACGAACCTTTAGATTTAACTCATTCTACTTGTAGTAAAGATTCACGAGTTGATTCAATGCTCGCGATGATATCTCCATAATCAGATTGTCGATTGTTATCATGATAGTAAAAGTGATTTGAATCTCAAAGGAGAAGGTCTTGTCAAAAACTTCTCGTTGGTTGAGCTTGGAGTTCTTCTCTAGAATCTTATCTTATGAAAACTATAAATTGTTATGACATGCGACCATTGGATCGCCATAAATATAAATATGTTTATGATTCGTTTCATTCACAAATTTCCAAACTCCATTTTCGCCATATCATTTTCATATCTTGTTGTTGTGATTTTGTCATTGATTGAATTTCTTCCATCAAAATAATATGTTATTCTAGCCAACTCCCTGACAATATAGCATCACAAATATCCCGAGACCAAGTTGTTGAATACTCTGAGACTTATCTTTGATCCCAACCCTTGGATGCAAATTGCCGCCTATAGACACAAATAATGGTTATAAAAAAATGTACTCCTTGAACAGCTCTGCAAAGGTCATGAAATCTATCTATCGGTATTCCATCTTAAAGTCCCTTAACTAAATGACTACACTTTCAAGATGGGCCCTTTATCTGATGAATTTTCTATTTCCAATGACTTGCACTCACCCAATTTCCAGTATCATTATCCTCTAGACTTTATCTTTGACGGTGTGATCAACACGACTGTTGGTGTCAAAGATGATGAACAGATCTTGGCATGCATGTTGAATAAGGGCAGAAGTCCGGAAAAGCAAATAAGACAATATATGTTCCAAGAGTATACACTTCAGCCTCTAAAAAAAATGGAGAGAAGAACCCAATTCACACAAACATTCAAAATTATCATATGCAAGCATCTCGATGCAATCGTTCAATGACTTGCATTTTGCAAGATCTATCATAAAGCAATGTCACATTCAAGGAGGGGACGAGATAATTCTATAAAATCGATTTGAAGAAGCCAATGCCACGCAGGATACAATTTGTTGAAGATTACACCTTAGATATAATTCTCTTTTGCAATGAATTGAGATATGACTCTCCATAACTAGTTTCGATGCTTATGAGTTTCAGCTTGTATTCCTAAGACATCAATAGCCTCTCCGTAGAATCCTATATTGCTCAAATATAATCGTTCCTAAAATTTAGTATGGTCATTCTAGTGTATATCTATAGTTGTCACGAATGCTAGGGATACTACTTCATATAGACGAATCAATGCAATTTGTATAAGGTAGAGACCAAGGTATTCTCTTCTTGAAAAACACAATTGCAACCTTGCTCTGATACCATGTTGAGTAACAAGGATTGCTTCTACAAATGTAATAACATTTCCATCGTATTGATGTGTTCCAAATGCAGATTTGAATGACTTATAAATTTGAGAAGAGAAGAGACATGTCTCTATGGTTAATCATCATTAAATAATATATTAAGAATAACGTATATATAACTATATATAATTATATTATATATATTATACTATAAATATGTAGATATAAGAGTATTTTCTAAATGATGATTTATCAATAACCATAAAAGATTTATCTCCAGGTCAATTCAATCCGACTGAAGCTACAACCTTAACAAGCTTGTCAATTTACCTCCCACAAGCAATGTGGGATAAAAGTTTGACACCCTTCTAGAGGCTTCTTACTTAACTTTATTAATTTCCCTTTATTTACTTTATTTAATAATAAAACGACCATAAAAGGGAAAACAACCCAAGTATGGATTCCCTCCAAAAATTGCTTAAGTCCACATTTCCCTCTCCAACACATCATCCATGGCTCCAAAGGCCACATCCATTCTCTAATTTCATCCATGCAAAGTGGGAAAATCAATCAAGGTTTGAATAGGACTCATCTTGTCCTTAGAAAAAAAAAAAAACTGATTTTGCTTTGCCATCACAATGGGGAAAATCCACCCTAGTATGGACATTCTCAACACCTAGAAAAATGTCCACTTTTGCACTTGGAGGGAAAATCCACCATAGCTTGGACATTTCCAACACTTAATTTTCCTTTTCTTGAGGGAAAAAATTACCTTAGTTAGGACAAATTTGACACTTTAAAGATAAATTAGACTCCATACTCGCCACCTAGGGAAAAATAGCCCAATTTCCAAACTTGGAAAAAAATTTATGTTCTGCTCTTATTCTTGGAGGAAAAACAACCCATTTCAGGATTTTTCAAACACTCGGGAAAATTCCAAGTTCCAAACTTCTTGCAAGGGAAAAACAACCCTAGTCTGGACAATTTCCCAGACTTCGGAAATTTCCAAGCTCACACTTCGGGAAAATTGCATCTTGTCTGGATTTTTCAAACACTTGAAAAAAAAATTCAAGCCAAGATCCCCCAAAGTGGTGGAAATTCATGGTATGCTTGGATTTTGACCTCTTAACACTTGAATTTTTTCTGAAACTATCAAAATAATAAGGAAAATTCATGTATAGCCCAGATTTTGGCCAAAATATGAAGGGAAATTTATCTATGGTCCGGATTTTGTGTATTTTCATTAAGAAAAGTTTGATTTTCTTTAGGATTTTAGCCATTGTCAGTGTGGAAAATCAATTTTTATAAGGATATTAGGTCCTTATGCATTAAATAAGCCTTTATACTGAATTTTGGACTAAATGACTAGCCAAACTTTATATACACTTAGGATTTTATGTTCAACCCATTATAACATGGCCCGACAAACTTCAATTTTAATGTTCCCACTTTATAATCACGACTGGGACATTTGGCATCTGAGTTATCCCTCTATCTTTTAAAGCTCTAAATTGCACAATGCAATGCCAAAATTTGGCAAACCTAACAACTACGAGCAAAAAAGAAGGGATCCCCATTTGCAATGGGGTCATGGTGTGAAAAGGTCACAACAGTAATCAAATCAACAAGTTGTGGAAAAAGATTAGAATCAAACAAAGAGCAAGTGTTTGGTAATCTAAACAAACCTCAAATGGAAAATCTAGAAAAGACATGGATAAATCCTATTGTAACTATGCTGCAAAGAATAAACATAATTAGCCCAAAATTAATTTTCTTTGCAATAGATGCGAAGAGTTTAAACAAGGGAGTGGTTAGCTACCTTAATGTAACCACTAATATGAGGATGGAAGGATGTTAAAAACTTCAAATAGCAACCTTGAAGCTTTTGTAGGGTGTCCAAAAGCGATAATGGAAATTAGCATCACAATATGATTATTAGTAAAGTCGGGGTAAAATCATGTATACTGGAAAAGAAACTCAGTAGCTTACAAAGCATCTATAATCCTGTTTCCTGTAATGGATAAAAACAGTATAAAACAAAAAAGATTTGTTCTCCAAGAGTTACCACATGCTTCCTCGTAGCAGGCCAAAAAAATATAAATATATATATATAAGCTGCAGATTTTTGGATTCGCCAAAATTACTGCCTTATGGTGAGTGGAATAACTCTCTTATGGCTATAAGACATGTTAAACATATTAACACAACAATCTAATTTAGTTTGTACAGTAATTCATCTCTTAATATCTAACCAAAATAAAATTTGGTTCACTGCTCTAGGTTGTTGTAAACATGTGTGAGTCAGTCCAAATGTGGAACTGAAGAATAAATTTCCTTCCAATGTTAATATGGAATAAATTGGATATTATGTATATGCAAAAACTAGCAAGGAAGAACAATGAAGATAGGAAGTACTCTATTAGCTGTCCCCATTTTTTAAATAATAGGAGAGTCGCCTTTTCAGTTCAAAATCCCATAAAATTCAATGGTTCTCAAATTTTAGACTGTGAATTCAAAAACATAAGGCATTGACAATAAGTATGCAGAATTACTGGCATACCGAGGACATAGCACCTTCATTAGTAAAATGCTTTAACCAATCCATGAAGTGTTTTTGAGAAGTATGCAAATAAGATGGTCTATTTTCTGAAAAACAATATCCATGGTGCAATTGGTTGCATTGTCTCAATGTAATGTTGCACTGCTCTAAGAGAAGGAAAATCCAAAAAAAAATCATATGAATAATGGACTGAATTCTCGAAGGAGGCAACTTCTTGTGCTTGAGGAACAACATATTCAAGTATTTATCAATATTCACAAGTTTCACTGCATGTTTTTCAAAAAAGAATAAAAAAGATCAATACAAAGAAGAGATGAATTGTATGCTAAACTATCCTTCCAAATTATGGAGATCTTGAGCCAACAATCACTTTAGAAAGGACACTCAAGCCATCGTTCAAAAACAAATGTGAAAATTTTTCTTGTGTTAAATTGTTTTCTAAAAAGATCTGCTGGAAAAGGTTATTACACGTCGCATCGTTTTTTAAATAAGCAACAGCAAGGGTACAATCATAGCACTCTTAAAAGCACATTAACGGCAACAAGAGTATAAAAATTTAGATTCAAAATCATAGACCTTCCTCTATCAAAACCAAGTTTCTAAAGGTATTAGGCAGCCACGTGTTATCAAAATCATTGATCAAAATAACCAGCACAATAGTACAGAAAACCAACCGTAAATAGAGATTAAACAGCATAATGTGCCTCGCAAGGCAAGAGTCTAAGCTTTAACCAGTATTAACAGAACCAAAACAAAATTGAAACAGCCTAAAGGACTAGCAGACTTGTTAACGAAGCACCACATAGGCAACAACATTAGTTTCCTCTACCCAGCCTCTTGGACAGCAAAATATCTGCTCACTCCTCGTTTAGGAACTTAAAAAGCTAGCATCCTCTTTCTGAGAAATGTCACAACTAGAAACTTTACCCTGCAACAGACAGAGGGTGGTAGCAAAGGCATGCATTATATTCAGGAAAAACTTGCTGACAGTTCATGCGGTTACTCAAGACGGCCATCTCCTCCTTCATCGCGGACATGTCGAGGATGGTAATTGGATTCTTAAGGGAAGCAACCAAACCACCACCCGTTTTACCTTTACCCAGACTATCCACTACAACATTGCTCAAGTAGAGGAGACATAAGTGGTATAGGGTTGAAAGTATTTTGCAGGGGTCGAGGGGGGAAGGGGGATTAGCAGCAAGGGTATTGGAAGGGTCCCTCACGTGGCTCAGGGTCTCCTTACAGGAGAAATCTTCCAACTCACTCTTTGCAGAACCTTATCCCTTACACACCACCTTGTTACTAATGTTGTATTCCCACTACTTCCAACTCATCAGAGTGATAGGAACTTGGGTGGGTTGTAAATTCATCATAAAAAGCTGTAAATATCAAGTAACTTCTGAGATGCTAAGTTTATCTGACAACAGTTACCATTGATAGGATAAATTTAGTGATCTTTTACCCAACAGTTTCAAGTGAAATGTGATACCTACAGAGCTGTTAAATACTCTTGGATCATGAGGATAAATTTTGAAATCTACAGAGGTTTAATTGTCGACTGCAATCAATGCACCTTTTGGTTTAGCATATTGCACTATAAAAAGAGCCTTCGATTATTTCTTTGCTAAAAGAGCTCTGTAAAAAATGCTTTTGTGTTGAATTCTATTCTATAAAGATCCACTGGAAAAAGTTACTAAGAATGTTGCCCTTGCTGAGAGGAATTCTCAATATCAATGATCATTACTATGTGCTAAAATGCATATTTCTCTGAGATAGGGAAATATGAGGTGAAAGCCATTGAGAGATGTTGTCTAAAATGCATATTTATTTATCAAAAAGAAATACGAGGCAAAAGGCCAAGAGAGGTTGTGCTAAAATGCAAATTTATTTGAAATAGAGAAATATGATGTGAAAGCCCATGAGAGATGTTACTCTTTCCACTCATGGGAGCCAAGGTGGACATCATGTTAAGAGATTCCCTAATGGCATCACGTTGAGTGATTCTATGATGAGAACTTGTCTATATGTTTTTTCCACACATGGGAGTAGCCATGGTGGACGTCATGTTGGGTGATTTCATGACGTTATCAGAGAGATTTTGTGACAAATAGTTTTCCACGAATAGATGTAGCCAAGGGTTTCACGTTGAGTGATTCCACAACATGGATTTTTGGAAAGATACCTCCCTAGCTTTGGGAGATATATTTCTCTCATATCTGATATAGTTGTCTCTGTAACAGCAATTATCCTTTCATGTGCTCCATCTATTCAAGATATTGATAAGATTTTATTCTTTCATATTCTCAATCGCTTGAAGTCAATAAAGATCCATGTGTTTTGGCACCATTGTATTTATAACGACAAACTCTTTATTGTCAAAGACAATGAAGAGTCCATCTCTTCATGTGCATCATGATGTTCTTTCTTCTTCTCGACATTTCACATTCCCAACATGTTCATGGTTTTGGCTAGGACAATTGTATATAGACAACATTTTTTGTTTGTTTTGCAGAGATCATATATGTTACGCTTTTTTATTGTCTCAAAGGGTGATTATGGACAATGAATAACAAGTTGTTATCGCCAATTGCTTATTATTTGTAGAGTCAGTTTTGTGTATTGTAAATTCAAACTACTGCTTTTTTTGTGGTCAGTTTGTTCTCCCTCTAGTTGGAGAGTTTTCCCAAGGTAATCCAATGTGGTGTCCTCTATTTTTTTATTGTGTTGTGAACTTTCACTTCTAGTGAAAAATCAACAGGGAGAAGATCATTAACGTGTGCTCTCAAAGTTGCACTCTCCAAAAAATCGTCAAAAACAAGAAGCGAATTCTCCTGCTTCTACGACTCTGAATTTAGGAGAGACTCATTTGGATACTTATCCTAAGTTGCCATCAAAATCCCACTATAAATTCATGAATTGATCATATGAGGTCAATAATTGGTCAATCGACTATTATCAATGCCCTTTGCTATCTTTGACTTAATCAATTTTCTATAGCTTTGATAAGTTAATCAAATAGGCAAATTTATATTTGGTTCAAGGTCTATAATGCTCTCTATTTTGCTAGGTATTGAAGATTAATATGCAAAGTGACCCTTCTTATATTTGTTGCTTGTAACTTTATTATAATGTCTTCTGTAAATACTTTAAGTATAAATCTCAAATAAGTCGACATTCAAAGTTGCCCTCTATGGTTGACATTCACACGAATGTCCTTCATGACCGACATTCACACTAATATCCTCCATGGCCGACATTCAAGGATGCCCACTATGGCCGAAATATATAAAGAATGCCCATTGTGGTCAACATTCAAGAATGCCCTCTATGGTCGACATTCACCATGAATGCTCTCAATGAGAAATTCAAAAATGCCCTCTAGAAAAAATTTCTTGGGTCTCTGGATTCGCTTCAAGAATCTCGACATATATCACAAATGCCCTCTTTAAATATTTTACATAGCTCATACTTATCACCACAATAATATTTGTCTTCTTTTTTGGTCTCTTTTGGCCACTTAGACAATGTCTCTCTACCTTCTTAGATGCTTAAAGAGTCAGATCTAATTTCGTTGATGCTTCCCATGGTGATTTCCCTCTTAACTTGACCCTCTCCTTTCAGGTGATTTACAAGTGCCTCTCTCTTCATAATTTAGCTTGAAAGGATTTCTTTCTATATAAGATTTAGGACCTATTGGAAATGTAAGATAAGCAAGTGACAGAGAGGCAGGGTGAATCAAGAACCAATAAAACTTTTCACACTTAGATTACTTCAGCTTTACTTTCTTATATTTTCTAATCTACTTCCATGCATGAACATAAAGCAATAAAGAAATTAACACCAGAACACTTTTGACACAAGATATAGTAACCCAAAAACCCTCCCAAGTAGAAGGTAAAACTAGGGTGGTGATGTCACCCACAAGCTTCACTACTGCAGTAATAAAGTTGGCCTAGTTAGGGCTTATAATTGATCACTTCTGGTGATCTACTCTATTAGGAGTATGAAGGACTGCTAGGTCCACCTTGCAAAAAGATTTTACAATACAATGAAGTATCTGCTCTGTTAAGAGACTTAGCATAAGACTGTTAGGTCCTCCTGGTTAAAGGATTTGACTGATGCACCTATTAGATGAATCAGCAAGATGATCTCTGTAATGCAATTTGATTTTCTGAATAAGATCCTTTCATAAAAACCAAATATACCTTTAAGTCGGCTCAAAATTGATTCTTGGGCAATACAATGCTTTTGATCTTCTGCTGACACTCGGGCAATGCAGTGAGCTCAAGTAACATTGTTGCTCGGTTAGTACTGAAAGCTTGGGTAACACTGTGGAACTCAGGTGATATGGCTAGCTCGGTTTACACAAAGAGCTCAATTAACTCTGTGAACTCAATTCACACACAAAGCCTGTTTCCCACTAATAATAGTGAATAGCTCGGTTTATACTGTGAGCTTGGTTAGCACAGTATACCTTCATCTGCTCGTGCTACACTAAAATTTGTTCCTTGATGTAAAGCTCAGTTGCAGTATTAATCAACCTTCCTGGATAGTTTAAGTGGTTTGTCACTAATTGACAATATGTTTTACCATAGGTGTTGGAATGTGTAATTTCCCCCTCAAATGAAATTGCAAAATCACACTAGAGGATTCTAGAAATTCCTAGATTACCGAATAGGGTTAGGTCAAATTAATATTTAGGTTTGTAAAGTTCTAGAAGTCATTTTTGTTTAAATATTTCCAAAAAAGTCTATTTGTTCTATGTCAATTAGTTTAGATCTATGTTCCCCAGCCTAAAACCTGACATTTCGAGGACGCGTACCCAACCTAAAACCCGACGTTTCGGGGACAGGGACGTCTCGAGGACGGGGGGACAGGTATGGGATGTCCCCTAGCTGTCCCCAAAAATCCATTTTTTGTCAGGGACGTTTTGAAAACTCGAGGACGCAGGGAGGACAAAAAGAGGACAGCCAATCGTACCCAGTACAAAAAGCGGACGTCTAGCGATCCCCCGACTGTACCGGGTATGGCCAGCTGTCCCCCTTTTTTATGTGCATGAAACTTTAAAAAATAATCATTAAAAAAATGTCTAAAAGCCTCCATCTTGGTCGGCTAGTGGGCCCCACTCCTCCAAAAGCCCTAAAATGTTAATACTCCACACATTTAAGTTGTTTTAACATATGTTTGGTTTTCATTTTATGTTGCAGCCGGCTGGAGTTTTCATTTTGCAAGTAGAGGAGGTAATATTTTTGCTTCCAAGAGCTTGACCAAGGGTTTGATCTTCTATTTTGTCCACCAAGTATGTATAAAACTCTTTATGCTTCCATCTATCCTTTTTTAAATAAATTTGCAGCTTGCAAAGTCTGATTTTTTTTATTTTTTCATTGTTTCAACACATATATCTATTGCATATTTAAACACAATGAGCAGCAGTGGGAGTACGAGTAGTAGTAGTGAAGAAGAAAATGTAGGGGTTGATGTTGCTAGTAGTGACACTAAGCAAAAATCCGATCCTAAAGCTGATTTGTTTAAATGCCCTTCCGCCATTATGAAGAATTTTGCAAAAGGTCCTTTCAATAGGAAAAAACCTCTTCTCCAATATGTCACACCTCGGCCAAAAGATAAAAAGAATTC
Organism: Cupressus sempervirens; assembly: GCA_028749045.1. Classification (NCBI taxonomy): domain Eukaryota; kingdom Viridiplantae; phylum Streptophyta; class Pinopsida; order Cupressales; family Cupressaceae; genus Cupressus; species Cupressus sempervirens. The sequence continues at coordinate 393,014,667 of CM053788.1, read as the reverse complement.
GGGAGGGACTAGGGTGTGGGATTGCCATGTTTGTCTTGATGATTTTAGGGGCAGCTATACAAGAGTGAAGCCACATTTTTTAGGTGTTTCATGGCAAGGAGTCAAAGCTTGTCCTAACTTGACTGATGAACAAAAATTAGAATGCCAAAGATTGCGCTTAGAGGCTGAAATGGAGGGGCAAAATTTGACAGTGACATCACCATCTATTCCCTCACAATCATCTAGGCATATGTCATCCGCCATTGGTACTAGTGGCAACCCTACTGGGTCTAGAGGGAAGAGAAAGATGAGTAGTGGTGAGAAGAGCTAGGTGGAAAGTATGTTTAATGCACAGGCAAAGGAAAAGTGTGAAGCATCCATTGGTAGATTCTTTGTTGCTAATGGTATCCCATATAATGCAGCCCATTCACTTATTATAAAAAAATGGTGAAAGACATTTTGAGCATAAATTCCTCATTTGTACCCCCTAGTGAGCATAAGCTACGAACCACTATCGTAGATGAAGAGTACTCAAAGGTTGCTTTGTTATTTGAGGATATGAAACGCACTTGGGTTAGGACGGGCTGCTTTGTTGTGATGGATGGGTGGACCAATGTTAGACATCGGCCACTCATCAATATCATTGTCACATCCCCTGTTGGCTCTTATTTTTTGAGAGCCATAATTTGCTCAGGAAAAAAGAAGGATGCAGAATTCCAATTCACCATTTTGCAAGATGCCATAGAGGAGGTTAAGTCATCTAGTGTTGTGCAAGTTATCACAGATTCTGCACCTGTGTGCAAATCAGCTGGTTTGATGATAGAGGGTGCTTATAGGCACATATTTTGAACCCCTTGTTGTGTTCATTCTTTAAACAATGCATTAAAGGACATAGGGAAGATTGATTGGTTGAAACAAGCGGTGCTAGAAGCTAGAGAAGTGTATATGTTTATTTGCAACCACCACACTTCACTTGCTCTATTTAGGTCCTTCTCTAAGAAGGAGTTCCTCAAACCAGCCGAGACAAGGTATGTCAATTATAATTATAGTTTACTTTTAGTTTTTTTTAACTTTAAGTTATCTAAAAAAATTATTTATAAGTTTACTTACATGTAATGCTTTTAGTTTTAAATTTTAATCATTAATGTTTAAGTTTTAATTTTCAATTTTTAATTGTTGCTATAGGTATTGCACATATTTCATCTTGATGGAGAGGATGATTGAGGTGTATGAGGCCCTTCAATTGATGATGGTGAATCCAGAGTGGGGACAATGGCCTCATTCTAAGTCCTCTGCAGGAAAAATGGTGAGGCAAAGGATCCTTGATGAGAGTTGGTGGTCCACAATGAAGTAAGTTGCTGATTTTTAAATTTACTATTAGTCTTTTGTTTGCTGATTTTCCTACTAATAGTCTTAAAATTCTAATTCTAATTTTTTTTTTTGTTGGCATCTTGATCTTGCAGATATATTTGCTCTGTCATAGCACCCATTGTTGATGTCATTAGATATGCTGATACTGATGCTCTTAGTTTGGGAGAGATCTATGAGACTATTGACAGCATGTTGGGTAAGATGAAGAGAATTGTTGCAGCAAAGGATCCTGCATTGGGCTTTTATGAGGAGCATAGTAGGCCTATTGTGACGTGGAGGTGGAACATGATGAATACCCCGCTTCATATGGCAGCCTTTGCTCTAAATCCCAAATGGTATGCACAGTTGGGTGGAAGGGGCCTCCCATGTGATGATCCTGAGGTTTTGGATGGCTTCACAAGAGCAATTGATAAGATGTATTCAGCGCAAGATGCCTCTACTCTTCGTGCACAGTTCCTTGACTTCAACAACCTTTGTGGCCCAAACTTGCGTAAGCCACAAGCAAGGTTGGATAGAGTTGTTTTGGCACAGAAAAATCCTATTGGATGGTGGACCTAGCATGGGAGAGATACACCTGAGTTAAAAATACTTGCCAATCGCCTCCTTTCACAGGTTGCTAGTTCCTCAGCTACAGAGAGGAATTGGTCCACATATTCATATATCCACTCTATAAAGAGGAATAGACTTACCTCTAAAAGAGCGGAGAAGCTAGTGACAGTGCATCATGCTCTTCGACTTGCCAATCATCAAACTCCAGAGTACAAGCAGACACCAACTTTGCAATGGGATGTTGAGCCTGAGGATGTGGCCCAGATAGATGAGGATGACACAGCACCAAGATTGGTTGGGGTTCCATTAGATGAGACTACGCTTCCTATGGAGGATGATAGTGAGGACTCTGATTTTGATGCCATGGCAGTAGAGGCAAAATAAGAGCAGCAGTCTGCTTCATTTTTTTAAGTTTTGCTTTTTATGTTGAACATGAACATGATTATGATACATTGATAATTTGATACTTATTACTTTATGACAGCCCTCTACCTTTTGAGCCTATAGCTTTGGGCATATTTTGATTTTGATTTTCAGATTTATCATGCTTATCATTATGACATTAAGATATTGACAATTGTTAATGTTCATTGTTCAATGTTCACTGATATTGATATGCATTTTTACAATTGGGTACTAAAATCGGATATTATTTCCTAGATGGCATTCAAATGTTGTATGTTATGATTCTATAATGTTTAAATGACATAATTTGTGCTTAGTTTCATATGACTGACATGTATATTTGCAAATTTCAATGTATATTTTAAAATTTCCCTATATATATAGCCGTCCCCGTTTCCCGTCCCCAAAATTGCCAAAAAAAATTGCCGTCCCGAAAACCCGTACCGGAAACTTGGGGGAACATAGGTTTAGATGTTTCCAAAAACAATCAAAGACCTCTATAAATAGAGGCATCTTGCAATGTTATCAATATGGACAAAATGGTTAATGAAATATATTAGTGTCGTAGCACATTGAGTATTTTTCCATTTTAGTTTATTTTGTCCATCCACCTTTCTCGAGGTGTATTAGAGCTATCCTAGGTTTCTACAAGTGGCATCAGAGCAAGGTTAAGAAAATCATGTCACCATTTGCGACAAAAGAATCAAAGCCAAATTAACTAGGAGAATCTTGTCACCTGTTTTGACAGAAGCAGCTAATATAGTTGAAGAAGGAGGGAATTTGTTTGTCATCATTTGTGACAGCAAAGAGATTTTTTAATTTTGTAGAGCAAGGTTATTTGGAGAACCCTATCACCATTTGTCACCGGCAATTATCAGTAGATCCTGTGAAAAGAGGAAATCGTTGGTAAAAGTTCCAACCAATTGCTAACAAAATGTTTGTAGAAATTAAAGGTCGCAGCCTTGGAAGACACTATTCATGAAGAAATTGACGGATATGAAGATTATTGGAAAATAGCATTTTGGCATCAGGCAAAAGAAAGGATTTGGATTCGTATGCAACAACACTTGAGGTTGAAATTAGGGGGGAATGTTGGAATGTGTAATTTCCCCCTCAAATGAAATTGTAAAATCATACTAGAGGATTCTAGAAATTTCTAGATTACCGAATAGGGTTAGGTCAAATTAATATTTAAGTTTGTAAAGTTCTAGAAGTCATTTATGTTTAGATATTTCTAAAAAAGTCTATCTGTTCTATGTTGGTTAGTTTAGTTGTTTCCGGAAACAATCAAAGACCTCTATAAATAGAGGCATCTTGTAATGTTATTGATATGGATAAAATGGTTAATGAAATATATTAGTGCCGCAGCACATTGAATATTTTTCCATTTTAGTTTATTTTGTCCATCCAGCTTTCACAAGGTGTATCAGAGTTGTCCTGGGTTTCTACAATAGGTTACAATAGGGTCAACAAGACCATCTTGTAGAAAATGATTTGGATATACCAATGTTAGCCCATAATTTCAAATCTCAGATTTCGGTCTCATATTTGAATGCTTCCTTGTTTTATTTCTAACCATGAGGGATGGCAAGATCATGCTTTGATACCACTATAATGTCCCACTTCGATGATACTTTTGAATTAAGGAGCGACTCATTTGGATCCTTATACTCATCCTAAGTTACCATCAAATTTCCACTATAAATTCATGAACTGCTCATATGAGGTCAATAATTGGTCAATTGTCTATTCTCAGTGCCCTTTGCTATCTTTGACTTAATCAATTTTCTATAGCTTTGATAAGTTGATCATATAGACAAATTTATATCTAGTTCAAGGTCTACAATGTTATCTATTTTGCCAAGTATAGAAGATTACCATGCAAAGTGACCCTTCTTATATTTGCTGCTTATAACCTTATGATTATGTCTCCTGCAAATAATGTAAGTGTAGATCTCGAATAAGTAAATTGCAGTATTCTACGTTTATTTTATATCTTATCTTTTGCATTATTTAATTATCAGTTCCTCTCTACAAATTCTCTCTGTAATTATTTAATTCACCCTTCCACTTACTTATTCACCAATGCTTTCCTCAAACAAACCCATATCCATATGATCTTTATGCTCACATCCCTAGAATGAATATATATATATTTGGTTCAGTATTAATCTACAGGTACACTGAGGCTTTACTGTATCAGACTCTTAATGTTTTACCATACTCCCAGACTAGCCAACCATTTTTCTCCTGTCATCTAACTCCTGTTCTATGCAGTTCATCGCCTTTAAGATCTAAAGGTAATTTAAGGGATCGTGCTGAACTGTTCTTACGTACACTGACCATAATCTGATTTGATCCTTTAATGGAATGTTCTTTTTATCTTCCAATTGACTGGATTGGTATTCCCTGCTGAAGTGTATTTTGTTGAGTTATATATCTCCTTCTCATTCGCGAATTGGGTTAGTATCATAATATTAAGCATATTGTTTTAGTGTTGCTGTTTGATGATGTATTTTTACTCTTTGTTTCGATCCTTCTGGAATAAGGACTACAGTTCTGAGCACTGTCCCTTTATAGTTTCTCTGTTGTTTGATTCGAATGCATGAATTATATTTCATCCCTTTGGTTCAAAAGGTAGTTACTTCAAAAGCATAATATAAGTTGGATGCCTGTCCTAAAAACAAGTTCAATGGTTCACTGAATGATTGAGAATCCCTTAATATATCATACAATGATGAGTAGTTGCAACCTGTAGCTGTTAAGGGATACATCTTATCCATTGCTTCTCCTCATAGTCCTCTTAAGTTCATACCAAATCGTTCCCCTGATTGCATCCTTCTGTTGTCTTCATATTTGGTGTTTAATAATTGTTATCATACGTTTTTATATTAGTTATTATCTTTCAAAGTTCATTCATTCATTGCTGTTATACATAATCTAATGGACCACTTCTATTCACGCTAGTTAACTTCCATGATTTAGTGCACAATAATATATGTTTGCCTTCAATTCAAAACATTGCCTCTTGTCATCCCCACTGTCTGAACTGAGTATATAATTATCATTTTACTTTCTATGCAGATCATTTCTGCTCTTTGCTACGACTCTTCTTACCATAATGACAGTCTATCATTGTTTTTAGGTTTATAAAGATCAATGTATTGTTAATTTTTGTGTCTAATACAAGGTGTGATTATTATCAATGCTTTGTATAATCACTGTCATTTGATAATAGGAAGTCAACACGTCCATTTAGATATTTTATCCAATATATTGTCAAACAGTAGTTTATTGCTTCCAATATACAAATGTCGTCCAGTTAAAAATCCCTGTAATTAGTGATCTTGCACTTATTGTGTCATTGTGGGGAGTTTTTAGCACATAGATTAAACTGTAATTATAAACTATACTATAGGCAGTAGTCCTTAGTCAATAATAGGTTAGGACCATCAACTTAGCTAAGATATTTGACGATAGGTATGATATATCTGCGTTAGTAGCTTGGATGCCCAGCCATGAATTTGCTCTTAAAATATTATTGATTTCCTTTACCCATTGTCTAAAAAGTCAACCCCATCATATTGGATATCTCTATGTGCTATGATCGACAGAATGGGAAACTCCATATTGTGGCCCTTGGGATGAAATTCTATTGTGTTATTTTTGTTCAGGGTATAATTATTTATTATTAATAATTTATTCATAATAAATATTATTGTTCATTTATATTTATTTTTACTAATATCATGTGACCTTTTTAGTAATATGGTCTTCTATTATAATATGTTATTGTTTATTTAATCCAATTAATATAATTTGATTATATTTTCTCATTATTGAATTATTTTATTTTATATTAATCCTTATTATTAAGATGTGCCCTGAAAAGGGGACATCAGAAAGTTCTGTGATTCAATTCTAACGAAAGAAAATGGAAATCATGATCTTGTACGTACCCTCATTTAAGATGGTTTAAATTAAATGTTGATGGCACTTCTAACGATAAGACAGGGCAATCAAGCAATTAGAAACATTCTAGTACTTGGTACTTACTGTACTAATGTTAACACCAATATTGTGGCAAATGTAAAAGGATGGACAATGGGTTTCAAACCAGGTGTATGCAATCATGTGAGAATTCTAATTATGGAAGGAGACTAGCATCATTACTAATGGCCTAAAGAGCAAAAATGGTTCTTATTGGAGGCATCAAAGTCTTATCCCTGAAGCAAGGACTCGTCTCGTAAGCTTTGATAACTTGAGCATTATATCGCACAAAGAGAAGTGTTACATCCCTATTTTTGCTTAATTAAAAATGTTCGTTATAACCGTTGAGACTTCAAAAAAAATTGAGTTAGTTGGTTAAAATTTGTTATTTATTTTGGTTTCATGTGAAAATGAAGTGTTAGTTGTTCGTTATGGTTTCATGTGAAATGGAAGAGTCGGTTAATTGTTATGATTTATGAGAAGTAGAAATATTGGTTTCCGTTATGATTTTATATAAATGGAGCATGGTTTAGCTAATATGACTATTTGATTTTGATTAAATGATTTGGAAATATGTTATTACCATGATAAATTATTTTTGCAGGAAAGCAATGAAGGGGGGGAAGCATTGCCAGATAGGGAATTGGGTATGCAGGCACCAACCTGCCAATGGACCAATTGGTATGAGTCTAAACCACCATAACCAAGGAAAAGAACTAAGCAAGCAAGGATATACCGAGTGACCACCATGAGCTAACTAGGTCAACAAAATAAGATAATAAAATGAGCAAACTAAGAACAATTGTTACCTTTAAGGATCAGATCAATCCTTCTTCCATATCATACATGTTCTAGTACAATGGTACCCACAGTACTTACATACATTCGTACATGTACATACATATATTTAAAATATTATGTGTATATGTGTATGTGTACATACTGTAAGAAACCCTTTTTTTTGGATCTAAGCTAACAACCATTATAACATCGAATACAGTTACTACTTCATATTCATGAGCATGATAAGGGAGTTATAACAGCTATTTAACATGTTCATATGAAAATGATTAAAGGTTATAATCAGTTTAATTGAAATATCTTAACTAACAATTGAACGAGTATTCAATCAACAAATATGATGAATATAACTGCCATTGTAACCAACCATTACTTAATGGGTTTTTTCTACTAAGAAAGATACATTACTTTTCATAATCACATGAAAACAATGTTGTGAAGTTTTCACACTATCGCCCCAAAACTTTGGGGACCCCCTTTTTTTCGATCGCCTTGGCAAATTTTTTGAGTTGGAAAAAAATTCGATTTGATTTTTGAGAATTCTAAGTCTTGGACACCTTCAAGGCCAGAGGGGAGGGGTAGACTCATTTTCACCCGGTTTTAAGCTTGATTTTCCAAAATGACCGATTTCATCCGTAGGCTGGACAAATTTCAAAGAACAACACTTGGCAGGATAAAATTGTAAAATTTGTACTTAGACGATTTCTTTTGAAAATTTTGGTGTAATTGTATAAATTTGGATAATTTTCAAAAATGAAATTTTTTGTTAGATATGAATTTTTTTGGAAAATCTTAAATTTTCGGCGAAAAAAATTAATTTTTGTGATAGTGAAATCAAATAGGAAAATCAATTTTAGACTCTAGAGAAATGATTTATTTTTGTCAAAAGATTAAAACTGCATAGGAAAATCGATTTGGATTAAAATTGCAAAAATTGGCTTTAAATGGATTAAATTTGCTTTGAAGATTTTAAAATATTTAAAGAAATTAGTAATTTAAAATTGAAAAAATCAATTTTGGCTAGCCAAAATCCAATTTTTAATGATATATTAATTACTAAATCATCATTAAATGGAAACATTTAACATCTACAAGGCTTTATTTATTTTATTTTTGTAATTTGGTCTAACCGACAATTCGAAATGCAAATTTCATTGTGGCAAAAATTAATTTTGAGCTAAGCATTTAATTTGGGCCATGAATTGTGCATTAATTAATATTTTTTGCTCTCCCAGGGTGCAAGTCGGCCAGCTCAAGAGGGCATGCAAATGGGGTATAAGAGGGGGTCTCCTTCCCCTTGTCTCCTCATTCTTCCATCCTCCTCTTCCTGGGGTTTGGCGATTTTTGACTTGGAGCAGATTTCTTCTTCTTTGGGTGATTTTTCCAACTAGGGCAGATTGGCATTATTGTTGGCAAATTTCTTCATGGTAGAGATCTCTATATTTGGCGATTTTCCATGATTAAGGGCAAATCTACACTCTTCTTGCTTGGCAAATTTTGTGGGAACCGAATTTTGAGGGAGCCGAATTTTGTGAGAGACAAAATTCTAAGTTTTGCTTGGAAGCTACAATTTCTGCTCTAATTTGGGCGATTTTGTTTGGAGAAGATTATTGTGATCGAAAGTCTGATTTTTTAGGCAAATGGAGGACAATTCTGAGAGCACTAAATTCTGATTTTTTCCAACTAGAGCCTCAAGATTTGCAAGGGGTTTGAAATTCTCGAAGTCTGATCCTAAATTTCAAAAAGAAAATCCAACTATAGGTAAAAGTAATTTCAAATCATTTAGAGTTGAAAGGGATCCTTAAGCGGATTTCTCTCTTTCGTTCTTGTCTAGACATTGTCTCCCTTGGTTCTTCTCGCATTCATCATCCACCACTTCACCAACCCATCATAGGTTGACAAAATGGTAGATGTTAATGCAAGCAAGAATCCTAAGGGAACAAACACTAAGAAAGACAAAGAGGATATGATGCCCAAAACAAGTTTCTTCTCGAAAATGAGGCAAATAACCGATACCAATGTCGGTACAGTAAACCTAATACAAAGTCTGATCCTAAAATCCAAAAGAAGACTCGACTATTAGTAAAGATAACTTCAAATCATTTGGAGTTGAAAAGGGTCCTTAAGCTGATTTTCTTCTTTCGTTCTTGTCTAGATATTGTCTCCCTTGGTTCTTCTTGCATTCATTATCCACCACTTCACCATCCTATCATAGATTGACAAGATGGTAGATGTTAGTGCAAGCAAGAACCCTACGGGAACAAACACTAAAAAAGACAAAGAGGATATGATGCCCAAAACAACTTTCTTCTCGAAAATGAGGCAAATAACCGATACCAATGTCGATACAATAAACATGATACAGGTAAAGGACAAACTAAAGGAAGAACAATCCCCCATTGGCAAAGAAGAGATACAGAAGGCGGTTGCACATCACAGCCTAGGCGTCGACACTTCCATTACAACCATGAGAAGACACTACAAGCAGCAAGCAACATGATAAAATCGATTGAGCTCAAGATAAAAGCGTACACCTTGCCCTCTCATGGAGTAAGTCAACGAAAGGCTAGCTAGGTTCATCACCTTAGCTAAAAGAACGAAAGAAAAAGGGAGATTTATATTAGAAGATCATTTGATGTAAGCCCAAGTGGCAATTTCTCTTTCTTCTAAGATAGGACAAGTGTCTAATTCTGATTGGCCGCCATTTTGGTGCCTTCTCATTGTTGCCACTTTTCCACTTTTTTTATTGGTCCATTGATGAGGTGGCATCTTCTCATTGGCCGATGGGGTGGCAACCCTAATTAAGGTTTCCAGGATTCAATCTGAATCGTCGATTTTGCCTCTTTATCTCTACCATTGGTTGTAATTTTGGCCTCTATATAAGGCCATTTTGCTCTCATTTGTGGAGAGTAATGTTGGAGAATTGTTGCCAAAATACTATCAAAATTGTTCTCTATTCATTGTTGTGGCTTGCATGGTGGATATACATGATCATTTTGGTGTATTGCATGGTTCTTCTCATCTCTCAAATTAAAGTAGGATTTCATTTCATGTTGTTAGAGTAGAAGTAGATGGCTAATTGTATGGTGATGTTAGTGAATGTTTGATAGGGATCTACAACTAGGCCACTAGCATCTTAGTCGCTGGTTAGGGAGCCTTGTGTGGTAAATTAGTTCTCTTTTCCTTTGAATCATTGCATCTATGGAGGTGGAGCCGCTAGTTAACTTTCGTCAGATCCAATCCCCGTCGATTTGCTAATATTTCCATTCATAGGAGTAGGAGTAGAATAGCGAGTAGTTGAATAGTCAAATTTCACTCTAAGAAAGTTAGGAAGGTAGAAGTCATTAGAAGCATTATTGTCTCCTCCTCACGCATTCAACATTATCTAGCGCTACATACTCCACTATCACTGTCACCATCAACATCACTTGGCACTCATACAAAATCATCACCATCTCACCAAAAACCCAAGTCATCCTTGAATGAACAACGTAAGGCCACCTACGTGATTACCAGCAAATCACATCGATAAACTGAACGAGTATCCACAGGTGTAAGGAACATTGGAGTTATTCTCATGTCCCATGAGTATTAACTTTTCAAGAGAGGAATTGAGGGCTTGATATTCCATATCAAGTGTTCAATTGCTAATATGTTATGTAGTGGTACAAAAACTCACATCAACAAACAACTTTATGACTACTTCACATATTCAGACGGAAGAGAACCAACAACTATAACCGAATAACTAAAAAGAAAATAATTGATTAAACGATATTAGCCATCTAACATATCTTCAACTTAAAATTTGCAAATTCATAAAGTAAAATACTTGTTAGTGGAAAATATTTGAATGCATATCATATCTTTGTCTTGTGCAAGTCTTGGCACCTAGTGGTGAGAAGCATTGCTAAGGGCTTAACCTCCCAATCGCGGACCCTTAAATATCCACACAATCTCTACTGAGAAAGGCCCTCCCTAGCCTGGAATCAGGCCTAGGACACCATAGTCCAGCCACTGAACATCCTAGTGTTAAAGTATCAACCCATTGCTCAACTAGACAAAAAAATCTAAACATTGGACTACCATGAGCTAACTCGGTTTTAAAACTTTTTTATTACTTGCTTATTTGTTACTGATTGTTCTTTCCTTTAACATGCAGGGATATACCTATGGTTCAATGGTTATCATTACACACCCTTCATCTTGACCATGTTGGTCTTTCTAGATGAATGTCAAGGGTGACTGCCTGACATGATATAATCACAGCCAATTACTGCCTGACCTAGGCCTATGGCTTCACAAAAGATTCATAATACTTAACTTCCATAAGGGTATTGAAACATTATATATATTCACAGCCAATGTATTCTTCCTAACCTGGGCCTATGGCTTGGCAAAAGATTCAAATTGCTTTGTCAATTATTTACTAGTTCCAATATGAAATCATTATTTTGGTATGTAATCAATATTCTAATATGGAATCAATATTTTGTTTTATAACTTGCTCTTTGATACTTAAGGTTACGTACAATCATCAAGGGAAAATAAGATATTTCTTTTGCTTTAAATTTGAAAAGATATTTAAATGCATAACCTAGTTAATGTCACTGCCTCTTGGTGAATGTGGTTGTTGTGTAAACGGGGTCCCTTGCACTTGCTGACAATAGACTCCCAATTGTAGAGCCTCACTCTTGGCTCACGACACTTAAAGCAAAATTATACCCACAAGGAATTTGTCACTCGTTATACAGTGTCTCTTGCACAAAGTAAACTACGAAATGGTAGTTGCGGTCAATGATTGTGGTATGATATCAACTACGATCATGATTATCTAATGCGATCATGATTATCTAATGCGATCGATCATGATTATCTAATGCGATCATACAATAGGTAGCAAATAGAGGTAACCATAGAGCTATACGCGGTGAAAGGTTATCTCACAAAGCTATCATGGCCGAGAATGATTGCAATAACAAAGCTTCAATGCTTGGTAAAGAAAAATATGTAACCTACAATGTCTTGGGTAATATACTCACCATAATATGTTTGTTTCTTGACCATGCTCGGTTATGGCAAGAACAAGAAAAGGGTGGCAGGGAGAGGTTACAAAGGAAAACAAAGAGACATTGGCTTAAGTGGTAAACATATAACATTTAATTTGGCCATTGCGGGGATATAAGGCCTGATGAGACAATTAGAAAAGTGCCACTCATGAAAAAATATTAAGTCCATAGCCAAAGTGGAAAATAATAAAAGTTTCACTCAATGTTTTAATATAAAGACATCATTGTACTTACCTATACTCATGCCTGTATGTACAAATACATGTATATATGCGTAAATCCTAAACATATGTATTTTATGTATACGTTCAAAATAGGTGTATATATCTTAATCAACTTACGCACATATACATATATATGTGTACATGTATGAGTATATATAGGTATCATGGTGTCGTTATATTAAGACATGTTTTGCACAATCAGAAGGTTCTCAAATTATAAAGGTAACCAATTTTGTTAAAGCTTAGTGATTTTATTATTATTATTTAATGACATGTGATAACTGATTAGCTCATGATTGTCCAAAGTATACTCTGGCTTGCCTAGTCATTTACCCTTAGCCATGGTGGTTTGGACTCATACCTATTTACCCAATGATAGGTGGTGCACCTATGCCCAATTCCTTTCTACCACTACTTCGCACCCTCGCCCCGCCTCCCCCCCCCCCCTCCCACTTCAATGTACCCCTGCAAGGAAGAAACTGTCCACAATAATATCATATTCCTCAATATAATCACAATTACTATAACAATTTATTATTCATAAACCATCATAGCAGCTAACCACCATTTCACTTCCCACAAATTCATGATGAATAACCAACTTTCCAGATGTCAAGGTAACATTATAATAAAATCATAACGATTAATTAACATGTCATCTTCATATGAAAGTCTAACAATTAGCCATCTTATCATTTCAAATGATCATAACTAATTTTACCTGTCAGATGACTTCATATGAAACCTCGACAATTATATGAACATTTTTAAATTGAGCCAAAAATTGGGATGTAACACATACACACATGAATTTATGTAACCATAATAGGTACCATTATAATAAAACATGAAGAGTAAAGTTATTATTATTTCCATCTTATGTCAATGTTTTAATATTATTTTTCATCGGCCATTTATATTATTTCTAGCAGCCTAAATCATTATTTTTTTCATCGGCCACTTGTTATTATCGGCCTTTTATTTGTGGTTCTAGAATATTCAAGCAAAGAATGTAACTTATATTTCACCACCTCTCAATTATCTTCCTCATAACTCCTTCCCGGAGATTTTAACTTGTGAATCGAGCATGCATGACGAACAATAAACCATTTTGCTATTTCTTTACCTGCGATAATTTTCATTCTTGCGAATTTAGTTCTTAGCAACAGCCATATTTTCTCAGCTTTCTATTCCTCTACCTGAGTTTTATTTTCCTTAGCAACTGCAAGCCATTGCAAGCATTATTATATTTCGTCCTCAACCAGCTATCACAGCCATAGTGGGAGGTTGGATTGTACAAGAAGTCATGCCAGGTCAAATCACAAGATTATACCAATAGTCAAGGATGTCACTCCTCCATAATATTGTCAAGTCGTGTGTCTTCCAGCACCTTCCTTTTACTCATTTATTGAAAATGAAGGCTTTGAGTTTCAAGCTAGTTGCATGTATGTTTGTTAATAATATTATGGAAAGAGCTAGATGGACTAGGATCCATGCTTTATGAATTGTTTATATATGTCACACCTAGCTAGTATGGTTGCTTACTTGCAATTGGTCTAATTTTAATTGTATATTTGTCATGCTTTCATTTCAAAACTTATCATAATTGAAAAAGAATACCAATTCTCTGCAATTCTTATACAAGGGCATAATGCATATGCCTCTGAGATAAGGAGAGGCACCATCAAAGAGTTAATGAAATTCTTTATGAAATGCCATGAATCTTTATTTCTATATCTATTAAAGGCCCTGATGGGCAGAGAAATCATGTCTATAATAAGAAAATTTTAATCAAGAATCATGGACAGCCACATCGGGATTCATCAAGGATGACCAGCAAAGTTAATATGAAGGGTGTAGGCTGATAACCATTGAATGTGGGAAATATCCTACAAGACAAAGGTGGAAAATGAGTTCTAGACTAAACAGTAAATAAACATAAGCAAGCAAATATATTAAACTGAGTCACCTCATGGTGGTCAAAAGGTATAAGTCTTGATTGTCAAATTGAATGGTGGGTGATCAAGTACAAAGTGGCCACACAAATCCTTAGCCAAGGTAGATTAGGGGCATGTTTACTGCTATGATCACTAGAGGTTAGGATAGCTTGCAATCAAATAGATGGGCTGATGGAAAGGACTCCATATCCTAGCTAGTTGTATGGCTAACACTCTAACACCAGGATGCTCAAGTGGCAGGACAAGTAGTGTTCCATGACTAATCTCAAGTAGGGAGGGTCGTTCTCAATTGAGATTGAGTGGGGATACTTAGGGTCTGTAGTTGGGAGGTTAAGCCTATGACAATGCTTTGCATTCTTAGCTCTCTCATCCTCATGATGGATCATTCACTATGATCCAAAACATTGATATTGATAAACTCACACACAATCTTACCCAAAAGCATGAATATAATATCATGGATAGTGGAAATCTATTACAATTAATGCTTCTCCTCTCCCCCAATTGCTAGGACTTACACAAGACAAAGTCAAGATCTACTTTCTTAAGCTTTCACAATAATCAGGTATTATTCTTTTATGTATTAAATCAAGTTCAGTTTATTGTTGCAAGTAGTTTCTTCATACTTAGATAGTATTGAATGATCTCTCTTCCATCTAGTAATGGTTAGTTATGACTACTCTTTTCATTTGTTAGTTAAAGATAATTCAATTATTCTGTTTTAGCCGTTAACCCTCTTTCATATGAATATGTAAAATATCTATTAAAATTGTCTTCCATGTGAATATGGAAAGCAAGGTAATTTCAATAATAATATAATTGTCATTTATGGTTAGGAAAAATAGCTTGTTACAAGAAGGAATTTTCGCTGCCAATTGGTTGACAAATTTAAAGACTTAAAAACTGTTACTATTTCTTAATAGTTGAAGTCAATAGCACTAACAACATTTTTGAGGAACAAGCTTTTCTATGATTATCTAAAAATCACTAAAAATGATAGCATCGGTTAGCTATTTTGGCATATAAAATCCCCTTTTCGATATTCAATTCTGCCCTAGAACCAAATTGCAATTAAAAAAACTATAATACATTTTAGAATATAAGTTTACCAATTGAAATGCCTATTGCAAGCTTGGTTTAGGTCTTGCACACCATATTAGTCACTACTAATTGATATTAAACCATAAGCAAAGATAACATCTATTTTGACCAAGCATTAGCATGCATCATAATATCATGTAAACATCATTCGTATCAAAATTCAATTAAAGAAATAGTTATTCCAATGTGGATTCCTATAATAATCTCTTTAACAAATTTACTGAAACATTTGCAAACTGCAAGCCCAAGGTTGGTCGCCCTTGTATTACAAGACAGTAGAATGTGGGCTACTCTTCCATCCCTTAGTTCACCTTGGAGGCTAGTCGTCCTCCTTGATCAAGCCCAAGGGCATGGGAAGCCATTCTTCCATTCCACCTCCTAGCTCACGAGCACACAAGATTCATTGTCCATTGACTCTAGGTGGCGTACTTCATAACAGCATGAAGGCCAGTCTCTTTTCACCTCTCGTGAACTTGGAAGGTTGGTTGTCCTTCTTGTTTTCAATTTGTTTCTCTAAATTCAAAATAATAAGAAAATGATCTTTTATTACATATTTATATTACTCACGAAAATCAATAATCCCTACAAGTAGCAATATGGCAGGGACATATATAGGAATAATATATTAATAACTTTCTTCAAAGGATAGGGTTGTCGACTCAATCCAAATCTAAGATAGTATGGACACTACTTTGCCTAACAAAGTCTTTCGCCTAATGCACAAGATGGGTGTTCCTTTAAACATTTTTACTCTACTCTCTAAGAGTCCATTATAACATTTTCTCCTCTTACCTCTTCTAACTCTGCAAATAGACAGACGAATTAGGTGCCACTTTTTGTGTACCCATACAACTAGCCCACAAGACATAATGTGCTAATATTAAATCTTATTATTCTCCAACATTTCAACTTTTAATAAGAAATAGTCCATAAATGAGAATAAAGGCTCTTCGTCACTTTTGGCCAAACCATGGCTTACATTATTTCAGGTGGTTATTAGATATTAGATTAAATAAACAACAATTGCAAATTACTAGAATCGTAAGTAGTTTAATTTGTTTCTACCAACACAATTTGCTATCTAAGTATGATAATCATAATTGGGTGGAACATGACATTAATTGATAAAGATAATAGACTCCTTGTTTCTAGTTGGATAGGACAATGACCACCTTAAGAGGAACAGACATCGATCACTATCCTAATTTGAAGCCACCAAATGAATATTAGTAAACTATTTACTTCTTGCATGGAAAGTGCACAAGCAACAGAGAATTCGCTTATTCAATCAAGATCCGACTAATTTTCCTTCTCTTCCATTATAAGCAGCCTTGTTACAAATGAAAACTAACAAAACATAAAGACTGAAAAAATATTGTACAAGATAAGATAAATTTATTAATGTCCAAGAGACCACAAGGGTCTAAGAGATTGAAAAGTGTACAAGGAAATTGCCAATAGTGGGAGCACTAAATAGTGTTTGCAAAAAGAACATAACAAGAAAGCAAAAGAACAAAACCAAGAAAAGACTAAGCACTCCTCACAAGTGAGAAGTAGTCTTGAACCAAAGGGTACATTCCGAGGGCGAGGTAGTGCCCCTTACCGTCTCAAGGAACCGTTACAGGTAGGGTGGTGCTATCGAGTGTACCCTCTACGAGGTCTCACAAGCCCAATGTGACCAAAAGCATGGTTGAGGAACCACTTCGTCCCTTGGGAAAGAGACTTAGGAGCGAAGGAGGTGATGAGTTAGTCTAAAGCCTGTGTCAACAATAGATAAAGTTGTAAGGTGTGATCATAGAGTAGCAAGTGCTCTTGGAGATAAAGGACAAGATACCCCTGCTCAGTGTATCTTAAGAAAGATGAAAGGGATCTGCACTCTCTGAATAGGCAATAAAATCTCCCCCTAATCTCAGAAGATGGGGCAGTGAAAACAAAATGAGTCTTCGTCTCCGCCTCCCCAAGTGGGCAAAGGCGACAAATCTTGTCATCTCTAGTGATCTAATGGTCAGTCTAAATACATAACCAATGAGAACCTACCTTGAACAACCTCAAAGATATTTGAATGGCATGAATCCAATGGTGAGTGAGGTACCAAGGGTGCACAATAATCTAGTTCTAAATACCCATGTAGTGCTCAGCACAGAAAGCCATCCTCATTAGAAGTCATCCTAGAGAATTACTCCATGTTGTGATAGTATATTGTCTATAGATGTTGGTCCTAATGTGCTCACTCAGCTCCTGCTGAGAGAGGAGGTGAGTGGGGGCATCCAAAAAGGACTGAAAGGGGGGAAGACAGTGCATCTCAATCCCAACTAAACAAAGAAGAGTAGAGACCTGAATGAACCAATGACAAGCCCTACTAGCCAAATCAAACCCTTCAATCGCCCCAAAAGAGCAATAAGCTAAGCAAGAGTATCTATGTTGAACCTTAGAAGAATTCGCGAAGTCCGGAAGCTAGTGGAGAAACTAAAACAAATCAAAGATAATCCAAAACCTAAAAGGATAAGCACCAAACCTAGTGAAGATACTGTGAGGAGTGAAGCAATGACATCTGATAATGTGTCGAAGGAGGCTCTGAACTCTCTCAACAGAAGTCCAATCAAACTCAAGAAGAGAGGGCCCCCACACAATGGACCTGTACAGGACAGTCAACATGACCAAAGAGTTCAAAAGGGACATCTTGTTTGTGGTGTCCTGGTAGTGATGTATGAAGCATTGTCAATCAAGCATAATCATAGAGCCAAGCCCCTTATTCACTCAGGGCTCCATAGCAAGTCTCAAGCTGAAGCAAGGTCCGAAGAACTTAACCCCCAAGTAAGTATAGTTGGAAAAAAAGCCATGCTTAAGCTTGTGACAACTTGAGAGACATATCCTATAGATGCGTGTAGAAACTTTAAATTATATGAATATCGATAACCAATAGGGAAGCCCCAACACAAATCAAATCATCTGATAATGCACTCAAGAGCACAGATTATCGACTTCAACGCTCATAAACATTACGCATCTCATTTGATACTAATGCTTACATAGAATGGTAAGTGGTGATTTATGTAATCAATAGGGAAATTTAAATATGCCACTAGAAAATTCTTGATTTTTGCCTAGTCTCTAATGATAATATATTGAATAAGCTTTAGGAGGATTAGGTGTTTCACTCCAAGATGATTTTGTGAAACATAATCAAATATAATGTGTAGCATAACATCACGAGGAAGAGTAAATTTCACTTATAGGCATTGATGCAGTGGTTTGGCTACCTTCCTAAAAGCAACACCAACAAGTATCTTGCAAGACTACTTGAGCACATTCATGAATGGCAATCCCACGTCCAAAGACTTATCAAAGAAGCACTCAAAAATATTAAAATACTTAGCTTTGTGTGACCAAGATACATTGGATGTGTGAGAAACACCTCCAAATTTAACGGTAAGATTTACCATCAACAATCCTTGAACAGATATGACTACACAAAAAGAAAAGTAAAGAAAAGGCTATTGCCAACGTCCATTGCCAAGTAAAAATTTCTCCAAGCATGATTGTCGTATCCAGATATTTATGCGATGGGTGTAACCTCACAAACTACACCATGTTTCTCCAAGCTTGTGATTTTTGAGTTGCATCCTACAAAGGAAAAGGCAAAAAATGCACAGGACCTAGTTAGGTTTAGTTCCCAATAGTATAAGAATGGACATCAAAGACCAATATGTATAATGGTTGTAGCCTTATGTAAAGCACTCTGGTACAATGACCATTTGCTCATTGCGCACAAGTGCTTGAGAAGGAACTATTGCACACTAGGAATACAGTGAGTGTTTATAATCTTTACATATACAAGGTAGCAGGATGCAAGCAGTAATATTCTAAAATTTACCTTCATAGTATAGACATGCGAAATACAACCATGAACATCAGTGGAACTCAAAAAAAATATTATTAATCTGTGAACAAGAATATTGATACTATACAGCATACCTTACTGTAACTCAAGTATGCATTTCGACCAGCCATTTCCTGACCATCTTTTGTGATATAAATCTGCATCACAAATTCAAATACATAAATACAGGGGGTAAAAATAACTAAAATGCAATTATCGCATGGGAAAACACATTAAAATTTAGATGCACTGTTTTGAGAATAAAAATCTATAATATTAATATGCAGCAGGGAAAATATGTTATGGTAAGCAAGAATTCTGAATTAACAAGTCACTCCAATGAATATGCACAGAATTTCTAGATGATAAATCTCAAGAAGATTCTTCCAAAAAGGAAAGGAAAAAAGTTTGTAAACCTTTCTGCCTGACTGGTCCGTATACCACCGACCACTGGCAGTAACTCTCCTCTTCCCTGCATCTCTTGGAGCTGCTGGTTCATAGATTCGATTTCTTGTAGTAGTCCAATTATTGTTTTCATTGTCATGATAGGGAGGCCTCTTTCTCTTTGCCAAACCTCTTGAAGCAGATTTCTTTTTAGTTGAGTTCGAAATCTGACCCTCTAAATTTACACTAGTTGAACCTTTTGCACTTCTCGGGGCATATTTCTTTTTAGTGAAATTTGAGACCTGACCCTGTAAATTTACTCCAGTTGAACCATTTGCATCTTGAGTGCCACCAAACTGGCCCCTGAAATTCAAAATCATTCCAAAAATTTGAAAAAAGAATCTTACATTAGAAACTCTCAAACACAAGCGTTCTGAACCTCTAGATATATTCTTAAACAATTGGAGTAGCTCAAAAAGTCCTTGTTGGCAGAGATCCAAATCATTAGAACATCATGAGAGACGATGAAGTTTTAAATTTATTACGATTATCCAATGCAAATAATAATGTTGTGCAAAGATTAAAAATGGATAACTGGAAGCTGCTGAAGTAAATCTTCCAAACAGAAATAGCTAGGTCGGGTAATTGAACATTCTAGAAAAATGAACTCCAATGCAGGAAAGGTATTGAAACTGTTCCACTGCACCTGAAGCCTACTAGAAGATTTTTGAAATTTACTTAAAACATTTCTATAAGCTTTCAACAACTCACTAGGAGTCTTAGGATACTTCTGAAATGAGGAAATATCCAAATCAGATTTTAAGCCTGCTGAAAAGAATTTGTAGAATTAAGAGGGAAATAGATTACAAAAGATCTGAATGATTTACATGCAAAAGCATCCTTGGTACACTGAGCCAATTAGCATCAACCAAAACGATTCACATTTTATGCTTTGCTGGATTTTTACACCGAAGGCATACCTATAATGAAGTTCTCGAACTTCAGATTTGCATCCATGGTCAGCATTTAGCACTGGGCAGTGCAAGACAATGGAAATGTCTTTGACCGTCCGATCCTTTCTCATCGCAAAAGATAAGACATGAGTCATAGGAATACTATTCTGTTTGGACTTCAGCCACATCAGACAACTTCTGTGGGTATATGATTTTTTAAGTTGTGACTTTTGCCATATTTATTAGATGATTTCTGCCATGTATTCTTTTTTAAAATTGGCAACGAGTTCTCCATTTCATATGGCAGATCCTCTTTAGACTTGTAATTAGTCAAACTATTATTATTTTAGTGACTTCCATTGAATGCAAATCATAGACACTTGGATGATAATAGATGAGAAAATATGGTCTTCCTGTTATTAGCAGAATGACGATTTGACATCGCAACTTGTGATTAAAATTTTATGAATGATTTAACCTTTCGAATGCAACAAGCCTTATGATTTCAATCCCTTACCAAAAGTACTTGGATTGGTAAAAAAATTAGTTGTAATTTTCTCATACCAATTACGTTATCTTTTTTTTTTGAAAATTTAGTCTCTCTTTAACTTTATTTAAAATTTATTTTTATTACAATATGATTGTAACATTAACTATTAGAAATTATTAAGAAATCATTAAATATAATATATAGTTAATGCCATATTTAATACAATATAAATTTCATTTTATTACAACATAATTATTATATTTACTATTATATGTTATATTATATTTATTAAATATAATATAATTGTTTAATATAATAAATGTTAAATATATAAGATGTAACTGTTATATATATTAAATGTCAATCTTAATAATATTATTATATAACATTTAAATAAATATGTAAACTATAATAATTTTTTAATTTAATAATTTTTCATTTCTATTTTTATTATTATTAAATTTATAAATATAATTAAAAAATTAATTAATTTAAGAATTTAACTATATTTATGATCAATCATATAATAATATTCTTTTGGTTAGTTTTGAAGTTATATTTCAATTAATGTTAATGTTTCAATCTTTCTTCTTTTTGTCTTTATTTTTGCAAGGATGCTAAAGGTTAGGGTTTACATGATGCTTAGTATGATGCTTAGAATTAGGGTTACAATTCAGGGTTTGGAATAGGAATAGGATTTTAGTTAGGATATTACTTGGAGTTGAGGTTTGAATCATTGCTATTGTTTTTGTTATCATTATGATTAGGATTAGGGTTTAGAATTATGCTTATGGTTAGATTTAAGGTTTGTATCATGGTTATTATTAGGATTAATATTTACGATTAGGGTGAGGCAAGAGTTTAGGTTAATGCAATGGTTAGGATTAGGATTGGGTCTAGAATTTAGGTTATGATCTTGTTTAGAATTAGATTCAGGGTTTAGAATAATAATTATGGTTAGGTTTAGGATTTATATCTTTGTTGTAATTATGGTTAGGGTTAGAGTTTTGATTAGGATTACAATTTTGGGTTAATGTTAGGATAAGAGTTTAGGTTTACACATTGGTTAAAATGTTACAATTGGATTTATTGTTTAGGTTATGATTTTGTTTAAGATTATTGCTTAATGTTTGGATTAATATTATTGTTACACTTGAGTTGGGGTTACGATAGTATATAGGGTCACAATATAGTGAGGCTAAAGGGTTTTATCATGGATAGTTGATGCAGGAGCATCTTGCATGGTAAATTTATTTTTATTTTTTTTAAATTGTGGAGGAGAAAGAAAGTGACGAAAATAGAAGGAAAAATAATAATAAAATAAAATAAGGGAAAAAGGAGAAAAGAAAAGAAAAAGGAATTTCTATTTTCGAGGTGCATAGGTGTCGTAATAGAAAAGTAAAATAAAAATGGTTGTCATTCCATTTATTGAGGTGTGTAGGTGGAATTCTAGAAGGTTGTGGATATTGTGTAGGTGGAATCCTAGAAGGTTGTGGATATTGTGTAGGTGGAATTCTAGAAGGTTGTAGATAAATCATGCATTGGGTGGTAAGTGTCTATTTAAGCAAGGCATATGAGCATTTCTAATCAAGCTGGAACGAGTGAAGGCTTCAAGGTGTGGAAGATTCAAGGTGTGATCTCTTCTTAGTAGAAGCTTGGGGAGAAGGAGGAAGCTAAAGGGTGAGTTTTCCTGAGTCTCCGGACAGAGCGCTAAATGTGAGGCAGTTTACAGCAGGATTGTGGTGGAGTTGTGAGTGTGTGGACAGAGCGCCAAATGTGAGGCAATTTACACTTGGATCTTGGATAGAGTTTGTGAAAAGAGCTAGTAGTTGCGGTTTAGAAACATGGAGGTTGCTTGGTGGCTTGCGAGCACAAGTTGAGATCTTGGAGGTTTCTACCAGACTGTGGATCTGGACTAGCTAATGTATGGGTTGGATCTTGAGGGATTTTGCAGAACTGTTATTGTAATTGCTATTGTATTTGGTTGTAACCAAGAAGGCCTTACAGCCCAACACATTGCATGTAACAATTATTCTATGAATAAAGAATTGTGATTTGATATCAAATCTTGCATTTTTGGTTATGCATTGGTAGGGTGGTGTGGCCCCTTCATCAAGTGGTATCAGAGCATACCTTCATCAAGTGGTATCAGGGCGGGAGTTCCTAAGTGTACAAGCAGATTGCCGAAGTGTGAGGCAGTTTGTACCAGGACCTTGGTTGGGCGAAGTTTATCGGAGCGGGAGTTCCTGAGCGTGTAGACAGATCGCCGAAGCTGAGGCAGTTTGCACCAGGACTTGGGTTGGAAAAGTAGATCTGAGTTGGTCTTGATCTGAGGGCTTGTAGATGAGTTGATGGATGCGGAGATGGAAGACTAAACTTGTTGAGGCATGATTGTAGAGAGCTTGTGGATTACAGATCTGTGGTCCTGGACTTGTGATGTGGTTCCTAATTGTTCATGCGAGGTGGCAGGTTGCGATCTGAGTTGCAAACAATTCAAGGTTGTCACAAAGAGCGTAGAAAGGATTTGTTGCAAAGGGTTTACGAAGATCTTGGTAGATGGCTCCAAGAGGATTGGACCCTAAGATGATTGCGAATATCCATGATATAGTGGAGAG
Organism: Cupressus sempervirens; assembly: GCA_028749045.1. Classification (NCBI taxonomy): domain Eukaryota; kingdom Viridiplantae; phylum Streptophyta; class Pinopsida; order Cupressales; family Cupressaceae; genus Cupressus; species Cupressus sempervirens. Next base: position 392,990,898 of record CM053788.1, on the reverse strand, counting down.
GAGGTTTTCTAAGATGACTGCTCGGCTTGAAGCTAGCTTGGCTGATAGAGTTAAGAATGAGGTGAGGAAGGAATTCCGTGAACGTGTGGAGCTGGAGTCTACCGATCCGAAAGAGAGTTGTTTGGCCAATTAAGAGACTTGTTCGAGAGAGAAGATGGTGTAGCAAGATTGAGGTGGAAGAAGTTGATTTTGTTGATCAATTTGTGGAGCCTAATACAGAACCTACAAAGCAACTAGAGGTTTTTGCTAAGGATATTCCTAACCTTGTTGATGCTGGGATGGAGATTGGTTTTTATGATCAGTTGGTTGAGTCTGACATGGAGATTGCAGAGCACTCGGTCGTGGATGATCCAGTTGTTGTTGGTGGTGGCTTGTATGTTGTAGAGCATCTTGTTGTGAGCAATAATATTGCTGGTGTTGGGAGTTTGGCTCGTGTTGATGGAAATCTACATATTGCTGCTGATGTAGAGTTTGTTGCTGTTGATGTGGAGTTTGTTGTTGTTGGTGTGGATTCACTAGTTGCTGATGTGGATGAGGGTTTGTTGATGCAGTATTATGTTCATTTTGTTCCTGAGAGTAAGCATGTTGATTGGATGGTTGAGATTCTGGCATTTGATAAAGTGATGCAGATGTGGATGATTTGCATGTTGGTTTTCTTGTCCCTGTTGAGGTGGAAACCTTTGGTGAAAATGAAGATGGTTATATATCTTTATTTTGGCGTCAAAATGTGGGACACACTTTTCTATCTACCGAGGGAGTCTGATGCAGGAGCATCTTGCATGGTAATTTTTTTTTTTTTAAATTGTGGAGGAGAGAGAAAGTGACAAAAATAGAAGGAAAAATAATAAAAAAATAAAATAAGGTAAAAAAGAGAAAAAGAAAAAAAAGGAATTTCTATTTTCAAGGTGCATAGGTGTCGTAATAGAAAAGTAAAATAAAAATGGTTGTCATTCCATTTATCGAGGTGTGTAGGTGGAATTCTAGAAGGTTGTGGATATTGTGTAGGTGGAATCCTAGAAGGCTGTGGATATTATGTAGGTAGAATTCTAGAAGGTTGTGAATAAATCATGCATTGGGTGGTAAGTGTCTACTTAAGCAAGGCATATGAGCATTTCTAATCAAGCTGGAAGGAGTGAAGACTTCAAGGTGTGGAAGATTCAAGGTGTGATCTCTTCTTAGTAGAAGCTTGGGGAGAAGGAGGAAGCTAAAGGGTGAGTTTTCCTAAGTCCGTGGACAAAGCGCTGAATGTGAGGCAATTTACAGCAGGATTGTGGTGGAGTTGTGAGTGTGTGGACAGAGCACTGAATGTAAGGCAATTTACACTTGGATCTTGGATAGAGTTTGTGAGAAGAGCTAGTAGCTGCGGTTTAGAAACAAGGAGGTTGCTTGGTAGCTTGCAAGCACAAATTGAGATCTTGGAGGTTTCTACCAGACTGTGGATCTAGACTAGCTAGTGTATGGGTTGGATCTTGAGGGATCTTGCAGAACTGTTATTGTAATTGCTATTGCATTTAGCCCTAACCAAGAAGGCCTTACAACTCAACACATTGCATGTAACAGTTGTTTTATGAATAAAGAATTGTGATTTGATATCAGATCTTGCATTTTTGGTTATGCGTTGGTAGGGTGGTGTGGCCCCTTCATCAAGTGGTATCAAAGCATACCTTCATCAATAGTATTATGGTTAGAGTTATGATGTTTTCTTAGGGCTAGGGTTAATTATAGGATTGAGGTTTGATTTAGGAATATGATTACTTTTATAGTCAAAGTTAGCATTAGGGTAGTGGTTTAGGCTTATGTCATGATTAAGGTTGGGGTTGTGTTTGCAATTGACGTCACGATCTTATTTAAGATTATGATTATATTTATGATTGCAGTGTAATGTTTGTGACAAGGTCAAAGGTTAATTTTTATAGTAATGGAGCATGATTATCATACTTTTGAGAGGAATTTGAACAAATTATAGACCAAATCATTTCCTTATTTGACCTTCAATATCTTTTCGGCGTACCTATCATTTAAGTTTTTAGCAAGCCAAATATTTTCTAAAACATTTTGGCATGACTTTGTAGACCTATTGTTGTAATTTTGTGTATTTTTGTTGTATTTAACATTGTCGAAATTAGAAAATTTGACAAAGTGGGCATTAACAAAATGTGGACCCCACATGTACCTTAAATGGAGCCAATTGTGATCCTATTTGGATTGCAAGCATAGCTTCGGTCTGCGCTAGGGCCTGCCTGATCCGCGATGGAGGTGTCTGGGAGTTTGTGAAGCTAATCGGGTGTTTGGGGGGTCTTTGTTGCTGCGATAGGAGCTGTTGTGCATTCGTTGAGGGTGTCCATTGGTTGGGCAGCTGGCCTAGCCGATTTCAAGCCCATAGATGGGTTTTTCTGCTTCAAATTCCGCCTTGGATGTGTCCTTGGAGGGGGACTTGCGGCTCATTGCGAGTGTGGGGCTTCTACTCCATCTCCCTTCCTTCTTGCTACGTCCCAGTCCATTGTGGAATGGGGGACCATGGTATTGCCTCATCTCAGCTCTCAGGCGGAGATATGGAGATGGTTGAGCCGTCTTTTTTTGCTGCATGCTAATAATAAGGCACTGAATGGTAAATCCCAACTGGGGGAAGGTGATTCCTCTCCAAAAGGGATGATGCAATTAAGAAAAGTTAACAGATGCTTGCAGAGATCAAAGGACCGGCCAGTTTTGGTTATTCAACCAGAGCAAGTTTCGAAGAATGTTGAATACTAGAGCAATCATGCTCTTATTTGCAAATTTTTGAGCCTTTGCCTTTCTTTGCCTATACTAGATTCTTGGGCACGTTGGGTGTGGAACCCGGAAGGAGATATGGAGATTTTGTTAGCAACTAATAACTATTTTATGGTTAGCTTTTCGAGCATGACAAACAGGAATAAGGCATTTGAAGGAGGCCCTTATTTCTTTAACCAGGTAGGGCTTTTCATTAAGCCCTGGCATATGGGATTCAACTCTGCTGAGGAGATCCCCTCACGATTTCTGATGTGGGTTCGTCTGCTGAGGCTTCCTCCGAAATTTTAAAGGGAAGATATCCTTCATTCAATCTCTTTGCTTCTTGGAAAACTTGTGGATTCGGCTACCCAAACTCAGGATCGTAAGGTAATTTCCTTTGCCCATATTTGTGTAGAAGTTGATTTAAATAATCCATTTCCAAATTCTATGGAGATTTGCATGGGTTCTTCTTCCTGGATCCAACAACTGGATTACGAGACCCTTCCATTTAGATGCAAAATTTGCCATGAATATGGTCATTTACACTGCAAATGTCCTAGGAATACGTCCCCCTCCTTGGCTGCCTCCGGCCCCCATAGGGAGGACAAGGGAAAGGCCCCTTTATCTAATGAACCTGTTGATAGTGAGGGATTTATTCAAGTTAAGTCACGTAACAAAGGCAAGGGTAAGAAGAGAACTTGGACGGACAGGCGGATTAATGGCACCTTTAATAGGTTTGATGCTCTTGAAGACTTGGTCCAAGAGGAAGGTAATCCAGTTGAGCTCTCTTCTAGGGCCAAAGGTCAGCATGAAATTCCAGTTGAAGATATGCAGAAGGAGGATCAAACATTATCCCCAAGGAACCAACAAGATGGGCAATTGGATATTGAGTTGCCACTTCTTATTCCGGATATTGGAGACCTTTGAGGGTCACAAGGTTCGAAGGGCTCAATCTTGGTGGCTCCTGATCCTCTTACGCCTAAGGGGACCTCTAATTCTGCAAAGTGTAATAAGGCTCCTCCTATCTTGGGCATACAGTAGAAATCTTTCAAAAAGGGGCCTTTAGATAAATCGTCAAAGAGTAGCAAGAAGACTAATCAAGAGAAGGTGAAGATAATGGGCGAAAATTTGGTTGAGTCTGAGTCTGTAAAACCCATCAATTCTCATTTCTCCCAACCCCATAAATGATTGTTTTGTCATGGAATGTAAGGGGATTGAACAACATCCCCAAACAAAAGGTTGTTCGCAAATTAATTGAGTCTCAATCTCCTAATGTGGTCTTTTTTCAGTAAACTAAGCTTACAATGGATGGTTTGGCAAACTAAGCTTACAATGGATAGTTTGGCTAACTGTGCTTCGAGGATCTGGCACCAGGGCTCTTGGCAGGGGGTGGGTGCTTTGAATAGTTCAGGGGGAGTGGCTTGCTTCTGGAACCCACGAAAAGTCTCCCCACTATGGTGGTTTCCCAATCGGTCCTCCATTTCTTTGGTTGCCTCTAGTTTTGAGACTGGAGAAAGGTGTCTTTTATCCAATATTTATGCTCCTACTGATTTTTCAGGAAAGTCCCAGTTATGGGCTCATATTAGATTCATCCAGTTCCTGGATCCTTATCTCCCATGGATTATGGCTAGAGATTTTAATGCTGTTACTAGTTTGGATGAAAAACGAGGAGGATTAGCTAGGTTGGACCTGGCTTCAAATCTGCTCAGGGATATGATTGGTTCTTTGAATCTCATTGATGTGAAGCCAACCAATGGTGTCTTTACATGGAATAATCGGAGAAGTGGTGATGAAGCTATCTCAGAAAGGCTTGACAGATTTCTAGTTTCCTACTACTGAATGAATGACAAGTGGATCACCAATTCCGAAATTTTGGATTGGAGGGGCTCTGACCACTAGTCTATTAAGCTCTCCATCACCTCTTATAGGGTCACCAAAAATCCCTCTTTCAAATTTCAGCTAATGTGGTTAAGAGAGTTGTCTCTTCCTGACCTTATGTTAGATTGGTGGTATGAGGGGAAGCTTGCCCATGGTACGGACATGTTCACTTTCAGTAAGAAGCTTCAACATCTGAAGTACGGGCTTAAGAGATGGAATAAACAGTGTTTTGGGAATCTACATGCTCAGAAGATTACTGTTCAAACCAAGCTGGATAATATTACCCATCAGATTCGTGACCAAGGGTTGACTTCTGACCTAAGTAAAGTTGAGTCATTGGCTCTTAAGGGACTGGAAGAATGGGAGCTTCGGGAGGAGATTTTCTGGAAGCAAAAATCCCGTGTTGATTGGCTTCAGGACGAGGATAGGAACACTGCTTTCTTTCACAACTAAGTTAAGGCCTGGAGGCAAGGGAATTCTTTCTCCTCTCTTGTCTCATCCGATGGAGCTCAGATCTTCTCTTGTGAAGATATTTCTAGGGAAGCTGTCAACTTACTTTTCTAATCTTCTTACTTAGGAGGATCTTTCTACTGGGACTGCGGAGCAGGACATTTTGGATTGTATCCCTCACCTCGTCTCTACTGAGATGAATGGGGCCCTCTTAAGCCTTGTCTTGCTACCTAAATTGGACAAAGTTGTGTTTAATATGAAGAATGGTAAGGCTCCTGGCCCAGATGGTTTTCCGATTGAGTTTTTCCAGAAATTCTGGGAGATAATAAAGTATGATCTCCCAGATGTAGTCCAGGAATCACATAGGAATAAATGGATGCTAAAATCTTTGAATTCTACCTTCTTGGCTCTCATTCCTAAGAAGGAAGGGGCTAATCGGTTGGATCATTTCAGGCCTATAGCCTTATGCAATGCTGTCTCCAAGATCATCACCAAATTGATTGCTAAGAGACTCAAACCACTCCTTGGTTCTTTGATCTCTGTTGAACAGGGTGGCTTTGTTGAATGAAGACAAATTTTGGATGGGGTTGTGATAGCAATGGAGGTTGTCCACTCTATGGCTACTTCTAAGGAGAAAGCTATGTTCATTAAACTGGACATGGCCAAAGCTTATGATCAAGTGAGTTGGGAGTTTTTACAGAAAATTCTTTTGACTTTTGGGTTTGACGAGGAGTGGGTGAATTGGGTTCTTAGCTGTGTGGCCTCGCCCTCCTTCTTAGTCCTTATTAATGGAGAACCTTCAGATTTGTTTTGTGCCTCTCGGGGACTTCGGCAAGGGGACCCTTTATCTCCCTACTTATTCATTATCACAGTGGAGGTTCTTGGCAGATTTCATAATTCTCAGGTGTGGCAGGGTCTTATCCAAGGTTGGAGCTGGAAAAATGATCGTCCTTCCTATTCTCATCTTTAGTTTGTGGATGATACCAGATTGATGGGCATGGCTAGAATCAATGAGGCAGTGAATATCAGGAAAGCTTTGGATACTTATTTGAAAGCCTCAGGTCAGAGAATTAATGATGATAAGTCTTCTATTTATTTCTGTAATACTTCTCGGCTTATTCAAAGCAGGATTGCTAGAATTCTTAGATTTCAAATCGGATCTCTTCCTTTGATGTACCTTGGGGTCCCTTTGTCCTTGGGTGCTCAGCAAAGGAACTACTGGCAGGGGATTTTGGATAAATTTCGGAGTAAGGTTAGTCACTGGACTTACAGATGGTTATCTTTTGCTAGGAGAGTGGTTCTACTAAAGACAATGGTGCAATCTCTCCCCATTTATAGGTGTTGTGTCCAGGCTCCCCCCTCTAAGTTTGTGAGGGACTTTGATGCTTTATCTCGGCAATTCCTTTGCTCGGGTAGCCTTCTATCCTCGAAGTGGAGCCTAGTCAAGTGGGAATCTGTGTGTAGGCCGAAGCATGCTGGTGGCCTAGGTCTTAGATCGATGGCTCTTGTTGTTACGGTTTTGGCTGCCAAGTTGTACTAGTGATGGTGTAACAATCAGGATCAAGATTGGGCCAAGATTCTTACCCATAAGTATTTTTCTAGTGCTGATTGCTCTGATGTGCCATGGCTTCCTTTGGTGGGCAAAGGCTCTTGTATTTGGGATACTCTTAAGAAGGGAACCCAACTTGTTAAGGTGGGTCTCTTCTAGATTTGTAACAGAGGATCGGATGCTTTGTTTTGGCAGGACTCTTGGGATGGCCACCCTCCCATTCTCTCAAGCTTTCCCCAGCTTCAACCCCTTTGCCATATGTTTACTAATGCTGGATGGTTTAAGGTGGAGCATTTTAAGACTATCAAGCGCTTGGGTCAAGTTAAGGTGACTTGCTGGAAGGATCCCCAGGAGTGGCCTCTTGGTGGCTCCGATGAGGATCATGCTCTTCTTCCTGAAGCTTTGGAAAATAGGTTTTGTAGCTCCCTTTATAGGAGGGACAGTTTCGCTTGGAGTCCTAGCCCAAAAGGTAAATTTACTGTGGCTCAAGGCTATGCTACATGGTCCGACAGAGGTGCACTGGTGGAAGAAGGTTTGGAGCAACTTTTCTTGGCCCAAATGTAATTTTTTCTTATGGTTGTTGGCTCAGAAGAAATGCCTCACTTGGGAGAATCTTCCCAAATGAGGCTTTCATGGACCTTTTGTTTGCTTCCTTTGTTCGCACAATGAGGAGTGTGCCTCCCACTTGTTTTTTCTCTACCCTTTTTCAAGAGAGATATGGCATAGATGGTGGGAGACTTGGTGTCATGGTTGTATTCATACTACCTCTCTAATTGATTTTTGGCAAAGCTTGGGCAGACCTCCAGCAAAGACTTCTTTCTTGCAAGTTGCCTAGACGGTTGGACCGGTTTTCATTCTCTGGAACCTCTGGCTGGAAAAAAACCATAGAATTTTTTGTGATTCCAAATTAGGAAGCTTTCAACTATGGAAGTTGATTCTTAATAGGCTCCAGGAGACTATTTTTGCTAAGTGTGATATGTTTGTTTCTATAGATCCTGGTGATCAAGTTATTGTGAGGAATCTGAACCTAGGGGACAACAATCGGGGATGCACTCTTGGAAAAAGACCTCGCCATGTTAAGCAGCAGGTTTGTAGGGATGGGAGGTGGACTCCTCCCCTAGCTGGGACCTTGAAGATTAATACGGACGGTTCTTCTCGAGGGAACCCTGGTCATGCTAGTATTGGGGCTATAGGTAGAGATAATAAGGGTGATGCAGTTTTTCTCTTCTCTATTTACAAGGGTCAACATTCTAATAATCTGATGGAGGCCCTTGCTATTAAGATTGCTATTGAGCACGGATGCTCTTTAGGGTGGGAGAAGATCATCTGTGAGTCCGGTTCTCAGATTGTTGTTGATATGCTAAGCAAACAGAGTTTGAAGGATGTTAGTTGGCAACTTGCCTCTTTGGCCAGACAAATTCTTAGTCTTTGTAATCTCTTCGACTTTGTCTCCTTTCGCCATATCCCTCGTGAATGGAACAAAGTGGCGGATTGTTTGTCAAAGTGGGCTTCAGTGAATGTGGGTAGATGGGATATTAGTGGTAGGGATGAGTTACCTTCTGAGTATTGTAAGATCATTGATTAGTTGTTACTGGAAGACAGGAGTCTGTAGTGTTGTTTTGGGCTTTTGGCCTTTGCTCTGTAACTTGGACTTGATTGAATAAATTTTTACCCCTCTTTTTAAAAAATGGAGCCAATTGTAATTCAAATTCAAATTCTTGGTAATTTAATTGCATGACTAAGTTTGAGAGTCAAGTTCGAGTGAGGCGGTTTTACAAGGCCAACTGATTTTAGCATGTTGTAAGAGGCGTTGTAAGATCTCTTAATGGAGATTCCAAATTGACATTTGAATGTGAGGCAAGTGGGACATAATTTAGGGTGAATAAAATAAAATGGAAGGGGTGGAAGAAAAAGGGGAGCACGTTGTGTTTCATATACGGATTTGAAGGTGGAGTTTGGGAGCTTGAAGGAAGGCTTTTGGAAACTATTTGAGCTGCAAATACACCATTATTGCAGGTCCATGAACAGACATGCAAATCTGATTGGAATGATGTAAGCCAATAGGCTTGGCACATAATGTGCAATTATACTGCAAGTTTCAATAAGAATTTTCTCTACTTTTGCTTGCTTAATTTTGATATTTAACTCATTTTGTTTTCTGTATTGAATTAGATTGTTTAGAGTATTTATAATGTGTTTCAGGTCGTTATTGAGGGGATTTACATCTTCATACATCAATTAATATCATAACAAAGATAGAAGTGGCATGCAGCAACAGAACTAGTCGCTAGAGTACTCTCTGAAGTTGCTCTGGTTCCGGAATAGATTGAAATCTTAAGTGAATTCAAACAAAGGTTTATGCAAGGATCTAAACACATAAAGTATAACCTAACTAGTTTAACAGAATACGAAGTACTACTTACAAGTAATCAATCTCTATTTGTTCTGCACCCTGCCCTTCACTTCGCTTAATGGCACTGATAGGCAAAAAATGTTGCAACCGCTGGCGCATTAGCCTTTGAACCCTTACATCTTCATTGTCAAAATATTGATAAGACAATGGCATAGAGCTATCAACAACAGAATCATGTCCTTCACTGGTAGCAACATTATTGGTTGGCCTAAGAGAACTGAAGTATTCATCACAAAACTCATCAAAGGCTGGTGAAGGCAAACTATTGTTTGGGATCACATTAAAATGCTTACACGGATCTTGAGAAGGGGCACTCCTTCCAAAAGACTTAGCAACTTCAAAACTCTTCGGGCTGCAAAACACAGATTTTGCAGTTACATTAGAGGCCCCTATTGTTGCTCTTTCACCCGATGCAACCAAGCTTGTGCCAAACATGGCATTGTCTTCTTCATCATTAAAGTTGCCTGTAAGTTTACGGATTTTACCAAATGAGCAAAACTTTTGCGTGCTAGTTGCTTTTTCACCAGACCTTCCAATAGACAAGTTAGCATTTCCAGCAGTTGATGGTGTATGGTTAGCAGTTTGGGATAATGGGCTCCTCGAAACTATCCGGCCACATAGTGAAAGTTTTCCGCTGCTACTTGTTTGTACTCCAGGGGTTTTAAAGCTTTTGTTATCATCTGCAAAGAAACAAAGTATTATAATTTGGTAAAGGTACCCATTTTCTTAAGGCCATTTACATTAAATTGATATCTGTTAAAAACAGAAGCAGATAAAGGAAAGGAAGACTAATGCTAATATTTGCAATTTATGTTTAATTTGTAAATTATGAACTTTCTTCCTTGGCAAATAATTGAAATCAAAGAATCAAACTGCAATGCATAAAAATGGAAGAGATTGTTGAATACCATGAGCATGCGCTGTAGAAGTATAGGGGTTTTCCATAACAAGATGCTGGGTTCTGATCGTGTGATATACAACGGATTGAAATTGCCATAATGTAAAATGTCGCACTGAGCTTGTGTGGAAATTACAACTGAATTGAGGAAAGGTATGTCTCTAGTTCTTTCCAAGTAGAAGGTTTCCCAAAACGGGATGTGAGAGAGGAGACTGCAGGGAGAAGAAAGACGTACCAAATGAAAAAAAAAAATGGGGAGAGAATACAAAGGTAGATAACATTTTTCTTGGCACAGGAGCTCTGTCCTCGTGTTTAATATTTTCCCAAAATATAACAGGTGAATTTGAGGAAAGGGAAGCTGTGCTCCTAGTTCTTTGGAAGCAATCCGAGGGTAACGCAAAACGGGGAGGTGGGAGAGGAGACTGAAGAGATAAGATAAATTTAACAAATGGGAACCAAATCGAAAGTTTTATAAGATTTATCTTGGCATAAAAGCTCTTTTCTGGGTTCAGAATTTGCTCGAAAGTTAGGAGAGTGAGTGAACTTGATAGAACATGTGCCCCTCCCGAGCGGTAGCGGCTATCCAGCCAAAAAAAAACGTTTTCAACTTTTGATAAATAAACCAAGTGTTTCCCCTTGGCATGGGGAACGGTTTTCATGGCTGCATAGCTGCTGCCCTGCCGAGCGGCAACTACACTCTTAATCGCCCTGAAAAGAATGGTTCTTATCAAATGAGAAAATAATATACCTTGGCATAGAACAAATTTCTTGGGAAGATTTATCATTTCACGATATTAAGAGGATGTTTTGTTTGACAAGAAAGGTGTCCGAGGAGTACTACAAATGTGCGTTCACAGCGTACGGAGAAGATTTTCTTTTACAGGAAAAATGGCTGTAGAACTACATTTGAAAAGGTGATACTAATAAGATGTCCTGCAAACCCTAAATCTGAGAGAATAACACACCTTCGCAATCTTAAATTCTCAAGATATGCAATTTTGGCTAAATTTCAACTAGCCTGTGGGCTTCAAATGAGGAAGGCATTTTACTACGCAGGTCATGGAGAACAACCATGATATCTCACCCAAATTGTCGTTCATCTCATTACAGCAAGAAACGTACAACCTTGGGGGGAAATGGAGAGTTTGATTTACGTTTGAATGCAATCCAGATTTGAAATTCAACACTTAACCCAAACTCACCCCCCGGAACTTAAACAAGAAGCGAAACAAAAACTCGGCTAACCTGTCATAAAATCATCATCCGTTGAAAAATCTTCTATGTCATCGCAATCTATTGCCGTGCCGTCGTCATCAAATCTGGAAGACTGAATCTTAGCGGCGGGTGTGTGAAAATCGGTTGCATTTGCGTTCACGGGAGGACCTCTTCTGAGTCTCTTCAGTTTGGGAAGCGGTTCACGTTCGTTGGAGCAATGTAAGAGTCCATCTTCAAGATTCTTGGGAGCATCAGATCCAGGGTTCGGATCGGCTCGTTGAGGCTCGCGTTCTGAAGACTCTTGCGAGTCCTGTATGTGAATGATGTCCGAAGATTGGCATTTGGCAGGCGGAATCTCCAAATCCAGATCGAGGTCGAAGCCGAGAGAGAAAGAAGGTGGCTGTGACTCGAAATCGAGCCCGAGAGAAAAGTTGGGTGCTTCAAAATCGTCCATCGTAAAGTTTGGCCTCGCTTGACACGTGATGGTACATCAGTAATGGCCAGATGAATACATTAGCGCCTAAATTTGAAAACGTAAATGAGCCGTGTTTTTTTGAATGGACGTCCACGAGCCCAGGCTATGCCACTAGTAGAACGCGCTAAGCAAATTTTGTGTTTCTTTCCATTTCCAATCTTCTCACATGGATCTTAACCAAATACTCTGTCATTTGCTTGATCTTGTCAACTTCAAATAAATTATCCATGTTGTGTCTTTTCGATGAAATCATGGTAAGTTTGGATGTTGTCGTAAATTGTGCACTCAAAGAGGAAACGTCATTCTGTTTCAATAGCTCCCATCCTACAAAACATGCATATCCTTCCTCCCAAGCCTCTTCGGACCTCTTCCATATGTCTATCTCACACCTAAGGTGATGGGATCAAGTCCTCAACTAAACCAATAACAACCTTGCCTTACCTTTAATAGCAGCCCCAAAGTATGCTTTCTCGCCATTACGTTTGGTTGGGTTGAATTATTTAATATAATAAGTCTTTTTTCTGCCAACATTACTATTCCATGTGGCCCTTTGAAACTTCTCTCTAACAAACTTTTTAATGACCACATTATTGTTCCGACAATCCTGCATGTTGATGTTCTATTTATCCATCCATTTAATGTTTTGCTTCATCCAAGTTTTCTTCCTGCAGTTAAGAGCTTCTTCTTTCACAATTTTTAGCCGCTGATGGTCATGCTTGTTTTTCATCCTTTTTAAGTAGCTAAGTAACCAAATTATCGTTGAAGCCTCTAATGGAAAAGCATTGGAATTTCATAGAGAATGGAAGATTTGACTTTGAGATTACTTGTGATTAAGTGTTTTTTAATTCTCTCTATTTGCCTACAATCACATTGCCCCCCCCCCCCCCCCCCCCCAACACACTTTGCAACCATAAAGGATCGTTGGCGTGACTAGCAAGTTGAAGAAAGTCTTCTTAGTTTTCCAGTCTCATAGTTTTGTTGTCATGCATCTATTGTGAAGCAAAACTGAAGCTTTCCAACCCCATTGAATCCTTTTCGCTCTAAAAGTCTCCCACCTGAGCTTATAATGAAAGTCAATCCTAGAGTACTTGTATTCTTTCGCAATTTCTAGCGAGCTACCTTTGAAAAGGAATGTAGTATTATATTCCTTTCCCTTTAGAGAGAAAATCATGGCTTTGGTTTTTGAAATATTCACCTACATCCCAACTTCATGGCAAAATTTCTTTAAGGCCCTTTAATAATCTCTTAATCCTTGAGTCATATTTGCTATCAAAATAAGATCATCGGCGTACAAAAGAAGCTTCACCACATACCCTGCAACTGAACACCCTCCCCCTCTAAGTTATCTAACCAATTTTCTAGTTTATTGATGTATAGCTCGAACAAGGTAGGGGATAAAGGACATCCTTGCTTACTCCCAAAACATTTGGACATACCATCACTAGTTCTGATTTTGGATCTGACTTTGTCATATAACCTATGCATTGCTGCTTTATATTCATCTGGGATGCCTAATTCTTTCATTTTGTTCCATAACTTGTCTCTAGGCATTGTGTTAAAGGCTTTCTTGAAGTCAACAAAACAATAGTAAGCTTCTTCCCCCTGATTGTCTTACACTTTCTTTATTATGTGTCGAAGAGTGATGCAATGGTCAATGGTGGAGTATTTGGATATGAAACATGCCTTCTCTCTTGCTCTTTTACCTTCACTTTCTGCCCATTTGTTGATTCTACATTCTATCTTGCTACCAAAAAGTTTTTCGAGAAGTGGGTTAACAATAAGTGTGGTAGTTGGATGGATTGTTGATATCACCGCTCTTAAAAAGTGGGATAACCACACTAGTAGTCCAATCTAATGGGAAACCCTTGCAAACAACGTGATTGAAAATATCCTTTGTATAAGGCGCAAGGACTTTTGCTCCCCATTTTATAAATTCAGCTTGCAACCCATCAATGTCACTTACTTTACAACTTGCCAATTTCTTTATCCCAGTTTTGACATCATCAATTGTGAAGATTTCTTTCAAAGTATTCACCTTGGGAGGGTTGTTCTCCTCTTGGGAGTGCCTATATAGCATCTTTGCATACTCGAGCCATTGCACATTCATAATGTTGTTATTTATTTGTTTTCTCTCTTATTGTAATTATTTCCAAAACTTCTTGCAGTCATGCTTTCCCAAAGATATTAACAGTTACCTTCTTGCAATAACATACTCTACTTTTTTGGTGCGAATAAGTTTGGTATACCATTTTTTGGTCTCTTTGTTAGTTTCTTTCCCTTCCATATCTCTCTTTGTTGCTTTGCACTCCTCGTCATACCAAGGATTTGTTGAAAAGGTATTAGTAGTCCTCTTTTTATTGTTTGGCCTTTTACGTGCCGCTAAAGCCTTTTGAATAATAATGGTTAGCTAGCTGTTATGAATCGATTCCCCTACCCCATTAGCCTTGTCACTATCTAAAAGATTATTGCTTTCCCAAAGTTGTTGTTCAAGTATTGCATTGAAAATGATTTTGTTCTCTTGAGTTAAAAGGATTTTGCCTTTGTTATTAGTTGTCTTTTGCACATGAGTATCATGTTTATTGTGTGAGTTGTTTGAAGTGAGGTCCATCTTAAAACATAAAGGCATGTGGTCGAAGTTTGTCTCTATGAGGCAAACACCAATGTTAAAGTCAAGTATTTTAGCTATAAGATTTTGTGAGCATATTTCATAGTCAACCACACTTTGGCCATTATACGTCTTGCACGTAATACCCCCTGATTTTGGCCATCTTTCCAACCCATTGCAAATAACCATATCCAACCCACTGCACAACCCTAGTAATTCAGACCCAGAGTGAGAAACATCCCAATTGTCATCCTCAAAGGCTCTCTTCTAGAGCCTATCACTACCTTCTTTCAGCCATAGAGGATTATTTGTCACTTTTTCACTGTCAATCAGTTGCCAGGATTGATTACTAGCAATCCTAATATTGAAATCCCCCACTAATATTATATCTCCAATGGTATTGAACTGTAAAATGTCATTTTTCAATGAAGCATAGGGATCTTCACTGTCTAGTTTTTTCTTCTCGTAGAACTTCAAGTTTTGTGGAGCAAAGTAGCATGCAGGTAATTTGAAATTAATTTTGTTCCCTGGTATTTGCAGCCAAATATATTATTTATTTGGGTCCTCTTTCTCAAATTTAACAATGTCACACCACCTCTCATGAACTAGAATCGTAATCCCACCATGCCCTTTACTTGTATCATTTCCTTTATTCCAAACTGAATTTTGTTTGTAACATTCAAAAATTGGTACTTTGCAACCTTCGTGCTCACATGTTTCTACAAGAATGATAATATATGTTTCTTCTACAATGAGCCTCACCCCTGGACTTCTTGTCCATGGATAATCTCTACAGTTCCAACTTATAATACTTAAGCAGTCCTATGGGGTCCCTAATTGTTATTTCTCCTTCAAAAAATGTTCACTAATTTGGGCTTTCATGTTCTTCAAACAAGCCCATTTCCCATGATTTCTTGTTGTTTTCAATTTTTCCCATTCCTTTCATTATTCTTCTTGCTATGAAAAGGTTGTCTTCATCCAAATTAAACCTTGTGCCCCTAAACAACCCTCTATTTCTAATAATGATGTTCTTGTCTTCTATATTTTTCAGGGTAACCTGTATATCCCTATCTCTCCCCTTATCCAACCATTGGCCAATCATGTTTTCCTATTGAATGCCACACATCCACTTCAATTGATCTCTAAGAAAATCCCTCATTAGGGTGTATGTTTTCTCACTTCTTCGAAACCTTTCACTCCTCTGACTGTGATATTAGCCACTTTACCTTGCTTGTCCTATTATTATTTTATTTGCATTTTTACTTGTTGTTCAATAATCTTCTTTTATTTGACTGTTGATCTATTAACCACTTGAGACCAAGATCTCTCTTCTTCAATTTGTGCTTTTAGTTGAGACTCTTTAGCTTCTATATCCATCATAGCTACTTGATTTTTCTTGATTTGAGTTATATCTGCTACATTTTTAGAACTGACCCCTTATTTTTGATAGGTCTCCAATGCTCAAGTTCATGTATTATGGTTTCTTACTCTTGTTGTCCTTCCTCCATTTTTGTCTGCATGCTTGCAAGTTTTTCCTTTAGAGTTTTGTTTTCCTGTTCTATGTTACTTGTGTACTCAGTTGCTTCGTATACTTTGTTCTCTTCTTCTCAATTCCTCTTTCCTACAAATTCAAGCCTATTCTTCAAGTCCATGACTTCCTACACATATAGTTATGGGCACCATGTTAGAGGTGTAGTGGTTGGGTTGTAGCATATATTATCGTCCAATGATTCCTTTGTGTTGTCTGCTTTAACCATTGTGACTATTCCACCCTACTGTGTAAACAAACTAGTAGGCTCACCTCATATTACCAGATTTTGTAACCTTTCAACCCCCTTCCCCTCCATCATAGTTGTTTCCATACTAGATAGTCTGATATTGTTTGAAATTCCTTTCACACGTGGTAAAATCATTGCAAGATGAATCTTAGATGGTTGTTTGATCTTCCTAGTCTGTCTACACCTTAAAATCCATTTGTATTGTTTTGCAGTAGCCAATATCAACTCTTTGTCTATATTAACTGCCTTCTTTTGGAGATAATCCAACATGACAACCTCTCACACATCTATTAAACCATGTGTTGTCCATAGGAAATGGAGTTATGTGCTTGACTATTTGTCCTCTCATAAATTGGTTGCACCCTCCTAATAAAAGGCATTCAACATTGGGCCCAATGGATGATAATTCTTGTTGCAACCAATTCTACCTATTGGGTGAAACAAAATCTTATTCCTAGTCTCCCGATTAGAATATGTAGTGTTGGGTTCATGAAAAATTACTGTTAGCTTACCCTTTGACTCATCTTGACCAAGTCTCATGCCAAAAACTGTCAGGTGATGGTTACGCTAAAAGTGGTTTGTGTGTTTGGTTTAGAGTGTTTTCTGTAACATCAACACATAAATAAAGGAGAAATGGATAACGTAAGTTGTAGTTTAAAAGAAAAATCTGAGACACTCATTGGGAAGGTAGATTCGTGCTCCTTGCTTTTCCTCTAGGCTTGGAAAATTGTTGAAATGGATCCCAGCTAAGAGGTTGAATTATACATTATCGATTATTAGTTCCTCTAGTAAAAAATTAGTGAATGAGAATTTCTTATTCAAACCAAATTATATTTTAATTAAGTTGATATGCTTTTTATTATGGAACACAATGACCAAAAAATTGTCAAACATCATAAATGTGTCAAATGTCACAAACGTGTTTGATATCAGATACCCAGATGATGAAAAAATAATGAAAAATAATAACACATCCCCATTTTATGGAGGAAATTAGCTACCTAGTGAGTGGTCATTGAATGAAGCAGCGACAATCCATAATAGGTGGGGGCATTTTCTAGGACTCTGTAGGAATAAAGCAAAAATGACTCCTTGAAACAAAAGAAAATAAAGAGTTCATAATTAAATTCTTAAGGAGGAAATGATAGTGTTCCCGAGGAATCTTTTTGCCTGGAAATGAATTCTTGAAGCTAAGGACACACTTTTGTTTTGTCTATCAGTATTTTATTGGGAAAAAATTGATTCTGACTTTTAAAGAGGTTGGAGAAGTTGGTTAGATCATTGCACATAAGAGATGAGAAGGAGAAACTCGAGAATTGTGCCTCAAAAAACACTTACATCAATCTAAATCTCTTAAACCACCAGGTAGGGACCTACATTTTGGATATTTTTGTGTTTTAAGAGGCTTCTCAAATTGGTATTGCATTCAAAGAGCTATTGAAATATCCAAGGCTTAGCGCGTGGGGCATTATTTCTTTGTGATTGTGTTGGCCTTTGAATCTTGTAAAAATGCTCTCGTTTCAATTATGTAGGGAGCTAACTTTCTAGATGAACAAATCCTTTCCTACATGATTGCATTATACAATAAGCAGTTATTTTGTACATAATGGCACTGAAGCTTATTGGACCCCTTGTTTGGGTTATAGATTAATTTGGATAGTTAAAATAAAATGTGAAATTGAGATGATACAATTACTTACTGTCAAATTATCACCTTATATATAGTAAGTAAGAAATAGTGCAACTGCGGTCTATTTTCTCATTCAATGGAACTTATAGTAGTTGATAGCTTTGTTCTTAGCGAAGAGTCTACCTTCTTTTAAACTTCGAAGAGTTTATTTTATAAGATTAAAGGACACAAACTTCTTAAATGATTTAAATATTATCCAATTTAATGAATGGATGGCCAGTAATGACATGGGTCTTATTTCAGCCTCTATGTTGGAACCCCACAATGAAATGAACCTGAGCATTGTAAGTAAAGTCATTTATTGAGTGATTTAAAAACTATGGTGGAGCTTAATGTGAAGGTTGTAGCAGTCAAATTCTTGGCATGAGTTGATTTAATTGAGCTTATTTGCCTTGTGTAATACATGAAAGGGGGATATCTTGGTGGTGGGTGTGTTTGAAAATGATTTCTTGAGAAATGTTTCAAAGAATGGTAGGTTAGTGGCTTTTTAATCTCCCTCATTGCCCAACCATAAGAATAAGAGCACACCCTTAGATTTAATTTTACAAATTGTTGCTACTAATTCTCAGTGTTTTCAACCAATGTAAAATTAGGCATGTCTTTGTTGATTTGAAGTTTTCCTTTTTTAATCTTGAATTCAAAAAATGTGCCAAGACTTGTGAAAATACCAAGTTTTCTAAACTGAAAATTAAGTATTGTTGTGTGATTGCTTACAATTTCTAAGAATGAAGGGTCCATGTGCATAATCATATTGATGTTATGACCTTCAAAAATAGTGGACCCCCCACTTTATGTTTTTTATTAAGGAAAATAGGTTTTAATGGGGTCCTGAAACCCTACAATAGTAAAAGAAAAACATAGATAAAGCGCTTATTGTATCATCAACATAAAATCCCCTGACAGAAACAACAACCTCCCACAACAAAACAAGAAAAAACATTAATAAATAGGGAAGCAGAGCAAAAAAAACTAGGATAGGTCCAAAAGCCAAGAGAAAGGCTCAAGCAATTTCTCTAAGGATTTTCATAGCCCGAATCTCCATCTCAGTCATTCTCCAAACCACCTCTTTTAGGTCTGAAAGATCTTTCTCAAGTTCCTGGATGTCATTTTTCTTTGTGTTGGATCTAGTTCTCTTTCTCGAACCATCCTCCAGAGTCTCATCCTTTCCACTATTGGGAGATTGGTCATCCTCCTTACTGGCCATGTGTTCTTCAAGTTTGTTTATGAGCAACTTTATGTTGTCATTTTATTATTTTAGAATGTTATGGCTTTGCTCAACAATTCTCTAGAGAGTTACCTCCATAGTCTGAACTCTACTCTTCACTTCCTCCACTCTATTATCCATTTCCTTTTCCCCTTTTGTTTTCCTATTCTGCATGCTACAATTATCCCTTTCAAGTCTACCCACTCTGTATTTGAGTTCCTAGATTTCATGGAAAGTTCATTTAGTGGTTCAATAACTATCAATAACATTGTTTTTAGCATTATTAAGCACATTCATCCGAGGCTTTTCCTTTGTGATGTCACTCAAAATAACAAGGGCAGGGTCAATCAACTCCTCCCTTTGAATTTTACCCTTCTTATTCTCCTTAACTAGAGTTTTGATCATCTCTCTCTTGAGCCCCATCCTCATAGAAATATTATTCAAATTTCTCCAAACCACTTCCCTATTATTGCCTAAAATCATACATGTGTACTGGCTGGACCCAAATTCCTCAAATTCCTGCTCATTCTTTTCCCCACTCCCTTGCTTCTCATATTCCTAGTCACTTCTATGTTGGCATGCATCTTAATAGTGATGTTTCTCTTTCCACTCGTCCTCTCCTTACATTCCTCCTCTCTTAGATTATCTTCCTCCCAATCAGTGTTGTCTCCCTCCATGTCCATGCCCTCCACCCTCTCATTATATTCTCTATCATACAAAATCTCAAAGCCCTATTTAGGTTCATTATTATCCTTTTTCTCATTTTTCTCCACTTTGATTCTCTTTTTCCCCTTTTCATGTTGTGGGGTGGCATCCTCCTCCGTATTTGAATGCATGTCTTGGTTGTCCTCGGTATCAGATGGGGTATAATCCTCTCTTGACTCATCCAAGTCAACTTTACCCTCCTTCCCTATTTGCCTATTCTTAATTTCTTTCCCTATAGTCCTAGCCTTAAAAAATTCATAAATTAATAGCAAAAGCCCCTCATGGAAGGTATGATTACCTATGTGCTTCTCCCTATAGTCATTAATATACTCATTAATAGAGGAATATAGGAAATAAGGAATAAAAATCTTTGCCCTGTACATGAAGTGGTTAAGAAGCACAAAATGGTGAGTGTAGAGGCGATCAAATCTCATGTCGAGGGCAATGTACTTGATGATGACCGTCAGCACAAAACTTGATAGCGACTTGACAGAGCTCAACAGATAGCAGGTGCTTTTCTTCACTAAAGCCTTCTTTTCCTTCACATCCTTGGTAAATTTAATCACTACCTACCCAGAAATCCATCTATCTCTATAGAATTTATTTCTAATAATGGATATTCTAGTCACTACAGATATAACATCCTCTATCACTGTGAAATCCACTCCATCAATCTCAACACTCCCCTCATTCTAGATCTTGACCATACTATGTGTAACAGAGGGTTTCCACCCATGAAGCCGCTTAATGAAAGTGGTAATGTCACCTTTTTTCAAAATGCTCCACACCTTAAAACATCAACACCACTTCTTTGTTTCATCCTCAAGTTCCCTCCTATGTCTTTCCCCCACCATGATTTTTTTCTTTGTACAAGCTTTGCTTCTAGTAGTGATGTGCTTCGAAGGTTATTTCCTATTAATATGATTTGTTTTCACAAAACACCTTTTCACTTTGTGTACTCGATACCCAAAATTGAGCCTCGAAGTGC
This sequence comes from Cupressus sempervirens, assembly GCA_028749045.1. Lineage (NCBI taxonomy): Eukaryota > Viridiplantae > Streptophyta > Pinopsida > Cupressales > Cupressaceae > Cupressus > Cupressus sempervirens. Next base: position 392,970,302 of record CM053788.1, on the reverse strand, counting down.
GATGATGGAAAAAAAAATGTGTTTCATGCTTTGGCTATTGTACTTACATGTCATATTCCAGCACAATTCCCATAACATGTAACCTTTCATAATCAACCTTTAATGATTCTTGATCTGCTCGGGATCCTCTCCCTTTCTATCAACTCACAAATTTCTGACAAAATATTGTGCCCATTCTTCCATGTTTTCAATTCATCATTCTTGACTACCCAGTTGGCCAACTTGTCAACCACTTGATTGGCTTCCCTACACTCATGAGCCACGTATATATTATCAAAAGACTTAAGGATCCGAATGAACTCTTTAATAATATTCACAATCATAGATGTTAGCTCATTCTTCTCATTAAGACAATCTATAATATTCTTGGAGTCTCTTTCAAGCCATAGATTTCTAACTCTCGTGTCTTGAGCCAATTTGAGAGTTTGATGAGCCACAGACGCCTTTGCATAATGGCTAGTTTGCATACCCAAAGGAGCCAAGATAGCTGCAATACCTTTTCCATGGGTCTTTCTAATGATTCCACCCACCCCAACATTGCTAGGATTGCCTTTGGAAACTCCATCAAAGTTAGCTTTGCACCAACCCTCAGGCGGAAGAGTCCATCTGCAATCCTCCCTCTTATTTTTGTCAATTTCCTTTGTGCTTGGAAGAGGGTTATGACCTTTATTAGTATTGTAGTTTTCTAACAGAGCGTTAAAGATTTTGTGGAAGACAACTTTAGCATTAGTTTCTTTCTCCCTAAAAAATATGTTGTTCTGCTCCTTCCACACTCCCCAACATACATGAGGCAAAGTCCATTCACACAAGCCCTTATTCACATCGCCATAAGCCCCTAGGTGCTATTATTCAAAGAGATTTGTAGTGTTATTAGGAAAACACTAGGTCATCTTGAAGAAAGATAGGAAATAAGACCATCTATCTCTAGTGAAGTGACAATGTATAATGATATGATCCACGCTCTCACTATAGTTTTAACAAAGAATGCATCTATTAGGCATCAGATTCCCCCTCTTGGTGAGGTTTTTCACTGTCAAGATACAATTTTCTAGCATTATCTAGAAAAAAATGTTGATTTTGGGAATAAGGCCAGGATATCAGGCTTTAGCCCAAACAAGAGTAGTTTTCTTATCTTGCATAGTTTCGTATCCTGAGGCATCAATGTAGTTTCCATCCTCTGTCACCCCCCAAATAATGGTATCCTTGTTGGGTGATAGAGGAATATGCCTTATCATGTTCATTAGCAGCTTTAGCTCCTAGGACAACTCAATCCAATTCACCCATTCATTGTTATCCATATAGTCACTCACTTTATAGCCATATCTTTCCATACATAAATTTTCCCATCTGTTAAATGGCTCGATGTTCTATAATGGCCCTTTTCTTAGCTAGTCATCATGCCATAAGTTTATATCTTCACCATGCCCAATTTCCATTTTGCTTTCTCAATGGCTAAGCACTTCATTCTCAAAATGCCATTCTAGATGTTAAAACCCCTTGGGTCAAGGTCCCTACTAATGAACTATTTGAAATTAATATTAGTTGCATACTCGTCCTTAAAAATATCCCTCCATTCCCTTGTGGAGTTGAAAATCCTCCATATTTGTTTAGCTTGAAGCGCCCTATTAAACTATTTCAGATTCCTAATCCCCAACCCTCCTTGCTTTTTGGGTCTACAAATATTCTCCCAAGCCACCAGCGGGTACTTCTTATTTCCTTCAGCACCAACCCACAGGAAATTCCTCTAAATGGATTCCAAAGAATCAACCATTTTTGTAGGAATAGAAAAAAGACTTAAAGCATATGTTGGCAAATTCTACAGGGTAGATTTGATCATAAGCACTTTCCTCGTTTGACTTAGGGTGATGCCTTTCTAGCTTGCCAGTTTTCTATTAAACCTGTCAATGAGGTTATTCCAAAAGAGGTCAGGAGGTTTAGTCCTCAAAGGAAGCCCCAAATAAGTAGAAGGAAGAGATCGAATGTCACAACCCAAAATGCCAATAATTTTCCTATGTTAGTCCACAGGGGTGCTAATAAAGAAGACTGAACTCTTGCTCTAGTTAATGAGTTGACCAGTGGCTTTAGTAAGCGTTGAGAATTCTCTTCACATGTCTAGCTTCCTTCACTGAAGCCTCTCCCCCTAAAATGGTGTCATCCACATATTGTTGATGGGAGAAAATTAGTGGACCAGAGAAGGTTTTGAACCCACAATATCCCCTTTGCTCCTTTTGTCATGAATTAGTCTTCCCAGATGTTTTGCTAGAATGAAAAAAAGGATCAATGAAAGAGGGTCACCTTCCCTGAGACCCCTAGAAGGTTTAAAGAAATCAGAAGGGGTCCCATTAACCATCACTGCAAAAGAGGGGGTGGAGATCAGTTGAGAAATAATCTTTCTAGTTTTTATATTAAAGCGAAAAGTGTAATGAAATAACTTGCACAATAGAAGAAATAATATAAAATGTTATTCAAACACTTGATAATAACTGAGAGTAGTAGGCCACTTCGAGGGGGCATCCTCCAAATATCTCCAATGAGAAAATACTTCACAATATGATGTTGAAATAAGACTCACAACCTCCTATATAGACCTAATTATGCTTAGGTTGAATAGACACAACCCTACATAACACTTAGGCTGACCTACCTACCTAAATAACACTATAATAATGATACATGACTTAATTAAGGATTAAGATAGCCACAAGTTGACTATTCATAACCCTATATACACCAATATCAAGGGTGTATCATGCCCCCACTCTTGAAAGAAGCATTGTCCTCGATGCTAACCAAGTGTGGATTCTTTTGAATGAACTCCTCATCCTCCCATGTGGCCTCTTCAACTAGTAAGTTCTTCCATTGGATGAGATACTAAGTCAGGGTTTTGTTGCTCAACTTCTTTGTGCATGTTTGAAGAATGCACTCTAGTTCCAAAATTATTCTTGCTTCTTCATCCAGTTCTGGTAATACTGTTTGAGTAGGAATATTCTGCCCAATTACCTTCTCCAAACAAGAAACATGAAAAATTGGATGTATCTTTGTTGTTGGTGGCAACTCAAGCTTGTAGGCAATACTACCTATATTTTGCATGATTTGGTATGGTCCATAATATCTTGGAGACAACTTATTATTCTTTTTTTGTTGCTTTATTGAGATTTGTTTATAAGGCTGCAATCTTAAGAAGACCCAATCCCCAACTTCAAAATTTCTCTCACTATGATGTTGGTCTACTTGTTGTTTCATTGGATTTTGTGCCATAGATAAATTCTCCTCGAGTCCTGAAAGTACCTATTGTTGATGAAGCAAGTGGTCCTCTACTGCCTAAACTCTTGGTGACACCTTTAATGATGATGTGATGGAAGGAGGATGATATCCATAAAGTGACAAAAAATGGATACATTTTTGATGAGCTATGAAAAGAAGCATTGTACCACCATTCTGCAAGAGGTAGCCAATCTACCCATTGAGATTTTTTTTCTAAAGTGAAACAACGTAGATAACCTTCCAAACATTAATTAACAACCTTAGTTTTCACACATGATCGAGGATGGTATGAAGAACTATGAGCCAGTTGAGTATAAATTTTTCCAAAAGTGACTAGTAAAATGGGGTCACGATCACTAACAATAACCTTAGGTGTACCATGTAGCTTTTGGATATTCTCCAAGAAAAATTTTGCCACTATACTTGTTGTAAAAGGATGTGATAATGCAATGAAATGTGCATATTTATTGAGGTGATCAACTACTACCATGATGACATTATGCCCTTTAGATTTGGGAAGCCCTATGACGAAGCCCATGGATACCCCTTCCCAATGTTGGCTAGGAATAGATAAAGGCTACAAGAGACCTAGTGTCTTAATTGTTTCCCCCTTATTTATTTGACAAACCAAACATTCAACCATAAATTTTTGAACATCACCTTTTAGACCTTCCCAAAAAAATCTTGCTTGACCCAATGATATGTTTTCAAAAATCTTGAATGATCACCAATGGGGGACTCATGCAGTTCTTTGAGAATCTTTTGTTTAAGAGTGGAATTCTTGCACAGATACAAGCACTCTTTATACCAGAGAATATCCCCCTTTAAACAAAACTTATCTAAACTACTAGGGTCACTTTTTATTTGTTGGATGAGATTACTTGTTGCAACATCATTTTTCCACTCTTCTTTGGCTTTTACCACCCAATTTTCTTGTAATATTGAAAGGGCACATAATAATGCTTCATCTTTTTCATCCTTCTTGGAAAGGGCATCAAGCACAATATTTTCCTTCCCTTTCTTGTATACAATTTCAAAGTCATATCCCAACATCTTAGTGACCCATTTTTGTTGCTCTTATGAAGATAGTCTTTGTTCCAAAAAATATTTTAGGCTATCATGATCTGTCTTAACCTTGAAGTGGTGACCTATTAAATAAGGCCTCCATTTTGTAACTGTATGAAGGATTGCTAGCATTTCCTTCTCATAAATAGGTTTGAGTTGATTTTTACCTTTTAATTGATGACTCTCAAAATAAATCGGTCGACCTTCTTGTACAAGAACTGCTCTTATCTCATTTCCAGAAGTATCACATTCCATAATGAATTCCTTGGTGAAGTTGAGAGTGGCAAGCACTGGAATTGTACACATAGCCTTCTTTAATTGTTCAAGTGCTACATTAGAAGATTCATTCCAATGAAAAGAATCCTTCTTCAATAGAGTGGTAAGGGTTGTTGTTATACTACCATAATTCTCCACAAATCTTCTACAGTACTCTGTCAATCCCAATAAACCCCTCAACTTCTTATTGGTTTTTGGAATAGGCCATTCCATGATAGCCTTAATTTTGTTAGGGTCCACCTTTACTCCTTCATGTGAAACTATGTGTCCCAAATACTCCACCTCCTTAAGACCAAAAGCACACTTGGATGGCTTAGAATAGAGTTGATGATCTTCAAGTAATTGTAATGCTTGATCTATATGCTACAAATGTTCTTCCCAGGTCTTGCTATAAATTAATATATCATCAAAAACACTAACACTAACTTTCTCAAGAACTTCTTAAAAATGGAATTCATCAAACTTTGGAATGTAGATGGTGCATTGGTAAGACTAAATGGCATCACCAAAAATTCATAATGACCCTCATGAGTTTGAAATGTTGTCTTGCAAATATCTTCCTCCTTAATCTGAATTTGGTGATAACCCGATCTAAGATCTAACTCGGTAAAATACATAGCTCCATTTAATTCATCTAGAAGATCATCAATGATTGGAATAGGAAACTTATCTTTAATGGTGTACTTGTTGAGCACTCTATAATCTGGACACATGTGCCAAGTTTCATCCTTCTTATGCACCATCACAACAGGTGAGGAGTAAACACTTTGGTTATGCTTGATAATTCTTGCCTCTAACATTTCCTCGACAATTTTTTCTATCTCACTTTTTTGTATGTGTGGGTACCTATAAGGCCTGATGTTTGGTGGTTGGCTCCCTGAAACTAGTTGTATGGCATGGTCATGATCCCTCTTAGGAGGAAGTCCTTTAGGCATATCTCCAAGAGTCACTGAGTGACATCCAATTATTGCTTGTAAATTTGGATGAGTAATTGCATTAGATTGAGAGACTTCTAATGAACATAGTTGGGCCACAAATCCATCCACTCCTTTCTTAAGAAACTTTTGCATTTGATGAGAGCTTACCATATGTGGGGATTTTTCCTATAATCCCCTTAGCTCCACTACCTTTCCTTTTGATTGAATTCACATGAATAGTTATTGGAAGTTCATCTCAATTGTTCCCAATGTAGTAAGCCATTGTACTCCCAAAATAATATCTACCACTCCAATGGATATCACATACGTTGAGGTATCAAGTTGGTAATCTCCCATGGATAATTTGATGCCATGACACTTCCTTGAACAACTAACTATGCCCCCATCTACAATCAAAACCTAAAAATCTAGGGCTAGATATATAAAACAATTTAGAAGAGTTGCCAACATTTCATTGATGAAATTATGAGTATTACCTAAGTTGATCAACACTGTCACTTTCTGCTTCTTTAAGAAATTGACTACATTGAGAGTTTGTGGTGTACTGAAACCTGAAAGTGCATGACAAGAAATGATCGGTTGAGAATCATGTGATTCCTCACCTAACTCCCTATCCTCCTCTGATATGGGCTCATCCTCTTCTTCCTCACTTGGACCTTCAATATAGAACAATTTTTGTTCACTACATTTATGTCCTCGACTGTATTTGCTATCACAATAGAAACACAATCCTTTTGCTCTTTTCTCCTTAATTTTTTGTGGAGTCAACCTAGTAGGTTGAGGAAGATAAGGTATTGAATAACCTTTTTCTCTTGTCAAATTAGCCCCTTGCTTTCTAGGAATCAAGAACTTCTCCTCTACCTTGCGTGCCAATATAAAAGACTCATTTACTAAGCTAGGCCTAAACTTGCATACCTCATGTTGAAAGGGATCCTTGAGACCACCCAAGAATAAAATATTCAAGCTATTCTCTGTAATTGTATCCACTCTCAAGGATAGATTTTGGAATTTTTGAATATAACCCTAGACTAATCCTATTTGTTGAAGCTTAACAAGTTGGCTAAAAAGGTTTTCAGTCACACTATTGCTATATTGTGCTTGGAGTTCTTCTGTAAAAGTTGACCATGATACGGTGAGACCCTTTTTCCTCCTATGAGTACAAAGCCAATGATACCAAATGAATTGATCTGGTTCTAGATATAAGGAAGTCATTATGACCTTTTGTCCATATGGGGATTAATGTACCTCAAAAGAATTATCCATTTGATTTATTAATGTTAGAGGATCCTTTCCATCAAATTTTCACATATCCACCTTTGGAAAAAAAAATCTTAGATCCTATAGGATTAATTAAAATTTGCATCATTATCAATCAATTTGATAGTTTCACCTTGATTGCTTGAGAGCTCCTTCCTTATTTCATTCATACAAGTGCTTAACATGCTTCGTATATCTGATATATCTCGTCATAGGTCACACATATCCCTTTTAACCTCTTCCTTCAACTTACTAAGTTCCTCATTGGGATTACTATCCTCTGTTGCTTCCCAATCTTGATCAGAGGATTTCCCTAGTGTGATAGCATTCTTTTTACCTCTTGTTGAAGGCCCCGTCATGATGGAAACCAAAATTTTTGAAATAAATCACACAAATGAAATGTAAATTCTCTTATTTATTTATGTATTTATCACTATAACTTACTAGGGCAAAGATACCCTTACACCGAAAAAAATCCCAAAAAATTAGCAAATTTGTTGCCTTTAGAGAGAATTTTCCTAATTTTGCAATATCTTGTTTTTTTTTTTTGTTCAATTTCTCCAAGATTTGAAATTTAGCTCCTCTACTATGTATTCAAAAACCCAATAAAAGTTATACTCCAATTCAATAGGATGTGAGAGGTATGAAGATCTCAATAAATTGTGTAGAAATAGTAATTCTGCAATAATTTCCTCAAATTTGCTCAAATTTCTCTAAATTTTGAACTATAGCTTCTTTAATATGGTCTTCAAAAACTCTTTAAAAATATTTGAAAAATTTGCTAAAATCTGAAAGTTATGCTCTTCCCAAAATCACCCCAATGTTGAGAAAAAATCTTGCCTCTATGGTACCAACATCATTCTCTAATACCACTTGTAATGAAATAACTTGCACAATAGAAGAAATAATATGAAATTTTATATAAATACTTGATAATAACTGAGAGCAATAGGCCACTTCGAGGGGGAAACCTCCAAATATCTCCAATGAGAACACACTTCACAATATGATATTGAAATAAGATTCATAAACTCCTATATATACCTAATTATGCTTAGGTTGAATAGACACAACCCTAAATAACACCTAGACCAACCTACCTACCTAAATAATACTATAATAATGATAACATGACTTAATTAAGGATTAAGATAGCCACAAGTTGACTATTCATAACCCTATATACATCAATATTAAGGGCGTAGCAAAAAGCTTCCAACACTTTATCCATGAACATCTAGTCCATCTCGTCATAAGCCTTTGAAAGATCAAGTTTAAGTAGAAAGCCTTCCTTTTTGCATTCATCTAAGGAATGGATCACCTCATGCACAACAATGATGGGATCAAGGATTTGTCTACCAAGGACAAATCCTGATTACTGAGGTGCAGTAATCTTCGACAATAATTTAATAATTTTGTTAGTGAAAACCTCTGAAAAGATATTATAAAAAGAATTATAAAGACTGATAGGTCTGAAATTATCAGAAGAATCTGCACTTAAGATCTTAGGAATTAAAACTTGAAAGGTAGAATTAATCCCTTTAAGCAGATTCCTAGCTTAGAAAAATTCCTGGACCGCTTTAACAAGGTTATCTTTAATGACTTCCAATAAATCTAGAAGAAAAAAGTTAGGAAACCATCCAGGCAAGGAGGTTTTTCAACAGTAGAGAGAAAAATGCCTCCTTGATTTCCTCAAAAGTTGGAATAGCCACCAATTCCTTATTTTGTGTAGTAGTTATCACACTGGGGATGGTATTGAGAATTTCCTTCTAGTCGTCCTCCCCCAAGTTTAACTCTTTGGATAGGATAGAAGAGAAATATATAATTGATTCCTCTGTAATCTCTTTATCTTCCCCTATTGTATTACCAACCTTTTTGATACCACTACTTATATTGGAAGCTTTGTGTTACATAGTAAAAAGGTGAAAGAATCTAGAGTTTTTATCCCCTTCCTTTAACAATACCAATCTTGACCTTTGCCTCCAAAACATTTCCTCTTTTCCCACAATGTTGTGAAGGCTAGCCAGAATAATATTTTCCACATTCAACCTACTTTCGTCATAACCCATAGTCTATATCTCTTCCTACACCTCTGCTAGATCCTCCAAAATCCTTTCTTTAGATCGAAAAATGTTCCCAAAGTCCATTTTGTTCCACTTTTTAATCTTCATTTTAATGTTTTTGAGTTTTTTAGCCATCTTATACATAATTGTGCCATCCACATCAATACTCCACCAAACCTTGATTTTGTCATAAAGACCAAGGTGAGCAGACCACATCTTCTCAAATATAAAAGGGAAAGTCTTTTTCCTATTGATAGTTTATAAGGTGAGAGCAATAGGGGTGTGATCTAAGCCTAGTCTCGCCAATGAAGGAAGTTTGCATTGAAAATTGTTCATCCAATCCAAAGTAATTAAGACTCTATCCAGCCTAACCAATTCGTACCAACTCTCCTATTAGACTAGGTATAATTACCACCTCCTAACTCGATGTTCAGAAGAGCAAGATCACTAATCAAATCAGCCAAATGTTGTATACTTTCCAAGTCCAGTGGGAGTCTACCTAACTTATTCGTGGCCAAAAGGGGGGTATTGAAATCTCCCATGATAATGCCCTTTGGATCACCTAACTTGGTCATCAAATTATAAATTTTATTCCAATATATCCTTCTACCATTTTTACAATTAGGGGCATAGATATTCATAATATACCAGCTTACCTAATCCTTGGGATTTTTGAATTGAATAAGCAAAATGTTACTTCATAAAAAATGATGTCCACTTTTAAGTTGTCCTTCCATATCACAAAAAGACCTCCTGAAGCCCCCTCAGAATTAGTAGCTACAGTCTTCCCTCTTTTATTGAAAATAATTCTTTTAAAACTTTCTCCTTCTTCATTTTAGTTTCCTAAATCAAAAATATTTCATGCCTATGATCCCTTATCATATTCCTAATAATTTCATGTTTGTGGATTCCATTGAGTCCATGAATGTTCAAGATATGATCTTCATAATTTTTTTGGGAATATGTTTCCTGGATGGTTCTTTGGGTTCCATCCACTATATTTCTTCTTATTTCTTCCTTTCTGATTTGATTCTTGTTCTTCCTGCCTGAAGTGTTGGATTTACTTCCTGTGTCAGCTTTAACTTTGCTTCTCGTAGTTGCAGGTGTGGCAAGTGATGGTTCCTGCTATTTTTCTTTTTCTTATTATTAACTATTATCCAAGGACCTATATTTTCATATTTACAACTATCAAAGAGCACCTCCATTCTTCAAAATTGACTAGGAGTAGAGATAGAAACCATTTCTATAAGATTTTTTTATTTTCGTAGGAGACACCTTGCAAGTGCATTTGCTTGGGTTCAATTCTTGTGATTGAGAATGAACTTCCCCCTCTAAAGTTCCCCCAAAATCCTGCGAGTTTGGAAGGAAGGAGTCCTCAATGATTTCCTCCACTATGATGTCTCCATCCTCAAGAATATCCCTACCTCCTTTGTCTCCCTCCCCAACTTCAACAACATTGATATTGGGATTGGTCTCAGAGTCTCCCTTACCACTATTGCTTTTATCGATCTAGGCCTTTTGCTACTCCAATTCTACATTTATTTTCTCACCCTCTAAGCTCTGGTGATCAGGAAGGTTCATCATTTTATATTTCTTCCCTAGAGACTCCCCCTCAAAATTCTTTCCATTGGGAGCTTTCTCCTTCCACACCTTCTTAGAAGCCCCAACATGATTCAAGACTTTTTGCTAATTTTGGGTTTCTTTTCTTTTTCCTTGTTTTCTATGAGTCTTGTAGGATTTTCCTTTTTCTAGGAAAATAGGGCACAATTTGGTCTTGTGTCCTACCTCTTTGCAGTGGAAGCAGGGGAAAGGCACATTTTCATAATCTATCTACTACACTCACCTCCCTAATCTTGATTGAAACTTAATCACTTGAAGCATATCTTGACCTTTAGTCACCCCTACACATATTCTAGCATAGGCGAGTATTTTCTTAGTAGTAGTGACTGGATCAACAGATAACATCTCCCCAAAAGAGTTAGTGATGTCATCAAACACATCTTTGTGCCAACATTCTAGGGGAAGTTCTAACAACCTCATCCAAACTGGTGCTTGGGTCAAGAAATCATTGTTGAGGTCAAGGTTGAATGTCCATTTCTAAAGAATGAGAGTGGATTTCCCCATCAACCAGTTTCCCACATAGAGAATCTTTGAGTAATCCATAGGGCAGGAAAACTCAAAGGACATAAAACCTTTAGTCATAGTCATAACTTCAACCTGCCCTTTTAGATCCCACTTATTTCCAGTGAAGATACAAACCATATCTATGTTTGGTCTAGGGCCTATGAACTTACCAACAAGAGTTGCAACTATACTCAAAATATTATAGTCAATAAGCTCTGTAGGCACTTCTAAGGCAAAAGTCCCCTTCTCTTTGTTTGAAATATCTACAATCTTGGGGAAAGAGGAATTACTCAATGGTTTGACTCCAAACAAATTAGTCCATCATCCCTGAGGTCCTTGGGCTCCTCCAGATGCTCTTGATTTTGGAGCATTACCCTCTTCTTCTCCTGGATCGAGCTGCAAAACTCGTAGGTCCCCATCTTCTGTTGCATCCTCCTTTTCTTCTTTGTTGCCCTAATCTAGGCCAATAGTCTACCCATCCTGTCCCTTCTCTGCAAGATTCCCACTCAAACCCATATTCAAAAATTTGCTTCCATGCTCTACCCTATTCATCTTCTCCAACATTGAAATCCATATAACTAATTAACCCCCTCCTTTATGTTATTAATGAGAATCTTGTGATTTTTTACTGAAGTTGTTGTGGTCTCAGAGACATTCATAACAACTGAAAACGTGCAAAATGCTAGGATAATTGAGGACATGGATTACATCTGCTATTGAGTGAGTTGGGAAGTTAACGATATAGATTATAAATGTTCTTAATTAATTTTGTATCTACATGTTGAGATATCTTACAAGCCTCTATTGACACATCTACAAGATTGATTTTGTTGCAAAACATATGGTGGAAATCAACATAGATGTCAAGGTATTATTATATGGTATTCAATATTTTCTCTTCAATCATATTAATCAAACTTGCACTTCTATAAGCTTCTCTGTTATGAGAGCATTGAATTTCATTATTTTGAAGTGGTTTCTTTGACATTGAGAAAATTGTTCTTTTAATTAAAATCTATGTTAGGTGCAATCATTAGGAAGGAATTGTTATGCACAATTTGTGCCTTATAGATTGGGGTTCTTTACGAAAGTAACTTTTGCTTCTATGCCGAGGATTTTCTTTTGTCTATGAAAAATTAGCAGGTTACTGCTTCTCTACAGACATGTGTAAGCAATTGAATTTTATAATTAGCTATTCTTAAACCAAACAACATTAACTAAGAAAGTCTGAATTCAAATAGAAACGTCTTTAATCACTGTTGACTTGTACATCTAAGTTTGATAGAGGCGAGTTCACTATTTATGAATTACATTAAATTTTCAGTTGAGAAAAATATTCAATGAAATGAAACTTATAGAATACTACCTAAATATAACTTTTCCACAAATTTTGATTATATATAAATATACGATATTGCAAAAATAAATATTGCATGTGTTGCCATCTATCTTTGATTTTGGGAGTTTTTAGCATTTTATCATATTTATTGTGAAGTTAAGCCCATTAGTTATCCATGTTATGGGAATGGAATAGCCCTGCCAAGGAAAAATACTACTTCAGTGAATTCTCTGACTTGCATTGAAATGATAATTTAATTCTCTTAATGCCAGATCTGGATGTTTAGTTATTTGAACTACCCTCAGTCTTCATCTATCATTCTCTTGTTTAGAATACATCAATAGTTTATTGAGTACTTTTGGTCTATGTTTGGTTGAAGTGTTGAACCAGGTTGCATCTGCAAAGGAATATGGCTTTAAATCTTGAGAATAAATTTTCAATATTTTTATTGGCATGAGATTATAATAATGATTTATATGAATCATCATGATATTAAATTTCATATAGGAATCTAGAAATAAAATTACAAGAGAAAAAATCCTAAAACTGACAAGAAATAGAAAAAGATGTTCACGTAAAAGTTTGTAAAAATATTTGCTCATTGGTTGCATTTAGAAATGCTTTCAAATTGCAATTCATTTTTTTTTCATTTGCTTAATTTCGTGAGAAGCAATTTATGGATTTGTAGATATTTCTACCTTATAAGGATATCAATTAGTTAACACAACTTTATGCAATATGTGGAATTTCTAATATTATTTTCAGAAATTTGTTTTAGTTTGACAAAATTTCTAAGAAAATTTGGAAGCTTTTTCCACTTTTGTTACTATTTGAATTTCCTATTGAATTCTTGTATCTTTCTTCTGTTACAAATTCTACCTCTTTGAGCTCATATATGATTCTTTGTGTAAAATTTATGAATGTGACTACTCCAATTACATAATACTACTTCAAAAAAAAAGTGCATTCTTTAGCAAATGGTTGAAATATAACTTAGATCATTACAATAGCAAGTAGAACAACAAAAGATAGTATTACCACAAGAGTGAAGATTCAATCTACTCTCCCTTCTTTAGATCTTCAATGCTAATGGAAGTTTTCCAAGTGTTTTCTCTACCATGATGGTCTATGATTGATGTCTAGCTTGATTGTGAATTTTGAAGGCTGAAATATTCCTTTTATATTTTCTAAGTTGAATCTAAAGCATATACTGGTAAATATGGAGACGTTAAGGTACTTTTGTGAACTTTGAATAGTATATACTATATGTTTCTGTCGGTGTATACATTGAACCTCATAGGTGCAAGTGCTAGTATTTATTTAAGTAAACTACAAAATAGTTAACTATAAGCTATAAGATAAATGCTTGTTGTGTAATTTGATAATAAAAATTGATTTTAATAATTTATATTAAAAATAGTTTTTCTCTTAAGAATATATTTTATTATGTTCTTATTATTTTGAAATGGAAGAAACACGTTTCTTGTGTTAATTATTTATCTTGATTAATTTTTTATTGATGGAATGGTTTGATTTATATATGTTATTGTATTTTTGGTAGGCAATATACTGTTGCATTCACTTTCCTCCATTATGAATTAGTTTCTACCAATTAGAAATCATTGTTTTTTTGTTATTTAAATATTTGTAAAGTTTTATTATTTATTTGTGAAATTTATATATAATACAAATTATTTCTCTCAAATTTGATTGGTTCATTTCCTTTGGTGTTATAGGACTCCTTTACTCGAAGGCTTCCCTATCTTGTTTTTCTTTCGATGAGATTTGTGGGGGTAAACATTAGTTTATATTTTTATTTGCTATGAACAATTGTTTAATTTATGGTATACAATTGATGAATGCAAAAGTATATAAAATCTATAAGATTAAAATTGATACAAATAAAAAAATTGTAATAATGTTAAACCCTCTTTCAATCTAACAATTTTGTATCATAATAGCTAAATTTAAGTTAAAAATTATTTAAATTTTATAATACTTAATTTTTCATGATATAAATTTTATTTGAGTTAAAGTTCAAATTTGTAGATTCGTATTTTTACCAAACTATAATTACTTTTGCTAAACTATAGTGGCACTTTTTTTTTCATGATGTAGAATTTATTTTGAGATTTTTAATTTCACCTACCAATATTATTTAGTATATTTGAATTAATTTACTTTTTAAAAAAATATTATAAAGATATAATATCGTGACAAAAGTAATAAATTTATTATTTAAATTATAATTTCTAATTAATATAAAAATTATAACAACAAATACACACCGCTATGTGGCACTTGTTTTGATTAAGTAAAAACAAGTTTTGATAGGACTTGAAACCTTTTACAAATTACCAAATAGAAAAGCTAAGAAAGCCCTCGAGGAACTATGCATCAGCATCAAAAAATAATACAAACTATGACAAGTATCCTTAAAACATCAAACAAGAAAAAAGAACAACAAAAATATTGCATCAGGATAGCTATAAAACCTTTAGTAAATCAATAGCTTGATCTACAAGGATATTCATGTTCATAGCATAGGCCCTCATCTCATCAATTTCTTTGTCATCCATAACCTCTATCTTCTTTGAATTTTCCCTTGTGTATTTACTGGGGCCTTAATCCTCTTTCATAGCCTTAAAACCTTGAATTCACCCCTATTCTAGTTTGTAAAGTGGTATCTTAATGTTATCCACAACAGTCTTCAAGATGGAACAACTTTGGTTTGCAAGTTTCTTTACCGTATTCTTAGTACTGTCAACTTTATTTCCCATCACACCCATCTTTTTCTACATATCCTTCATCATTTTCTCCATATCTTTGTTCTTTTCTTCTAGAGGTGGGACTCTCTTCATTAAATTTTTGACTTCTTCTGCATTCCCAATAACATCTAAGAGCCTATCCAAATGCTAACCTAAAGTCCTCTCACCTCTCGTAGTCTTGGTTAGCTGATCAAAATCCCTCTTGATATCCTAAAACTATTCCTTCATACTGCTAATGTCCCTTTTCATCACATCTAGGTTTCTAGAGATCCCCTTCATATACCCTTGTTTATCTTGGGCACTGCTCTAATTTAGGTTTTCCACATCCATATCCAGAGTATCTTTTTTAGCATCTGCCTCCTTGATGCAATTGTCCTCAACCTTTCCTTAAGAAAACACCTTCTTACCTTTTAGAAAAAAAATTTGTATCAGAGGCTCATCATTAGAGAGAATGTTCATAACTCTGCCAGTCTTCTTCGCTTTGTTTCTGGTAATAATCCTACTAATTTTGCCCTTGGTTTTCTTCCCTTTGTCCTCCTCAAAATCCTCATCAGATCCCATCTCCATCTCATAATCCACCTCCTTACTTTTCCTTTTCTTAGAAGATGAGCTCCTCGTTGAAAGGTTTTTCCTCTTCTTGTCACCCATATCATCTTCTTTCTCCTCTGTATCCTCTTCATAAACATCATTTTGATCACTCCCCTCTATATCACATTCTTAAGTTTTTTTGTTGATTTGGGGTTCATCCACTTTTTTAGACTTTAGAAGATTCATAATCAGCACCATCAAACACTCATGGCAAGCATGATCCCCATCAAGGCCATTCTGGATGGCTAAAATGATAGTTTCTAGCAACTGCCTAAGGTAGAAAGGGAAATTTATTCTGACCCTATGCCTAAAGTGTTTTACCAACATATAGTGATGCCCACAAATCTTTGTAAAACAACCATCAAGGGTTAAGTATTCAATCACAACAAACATAATAAACCTCCAAGGTTTGGAAATGGAATGAGGGCTAAAATAGGAGTTTCCAATTTTGACCAACTTGTTCCTCTCCTTGGTCGACTTCGCAAACTCATCAACAACACAATCAAACACCTTCCTATCCCTGTATAAGTTGATCCCATCCATATCAAGACTAGTAGCTTCAACTATAATATCCTCTATGACGTCCATTCTCTAGTTTCCCACCAAGATGCTTCCATTCTTCCATGTCTTGATAAACTGTTGGGTTATGGATGAATTATTGCCCTTTAATTTCTCCATGAAACCCATAAATTGACCCTATTATAAAATATCCCAAATTTCTAGCTTCTGCTTCCATTCCTTGCAATTTGTGAGCTCAACCCTCTTTCTCTTACCACCTATATTCCTCAAACTACAACAATTCCTATCCTTCTCTACAAGCTCAGGTGAAATGGAGATCTCTGTGTCTAAATAACAAGAAACTTTTCACTTTTGTAGAAATACCCACAATCTGTGTGGTAATGTGTGAGTTGTCTCATCAAATATAATCATAACCCACAACTCCCCATTCCAACACATATCATAATTGTTCCTAAATCTTGTTTCCATCATTATTAAAACAACCACTTCCAATCTTGTCATACTGTATCATTCAGATAGCTCCTCAATAGGGATGTTGTTACCATAATTCCATGTCATCTTTATATAGCTTTTGCATGCCATGTTCACAGCCCAATCAACCACTTTGTTGGTTTCTCTATAATTATGGGTGATAACACAATCCACAAAGGAATTAATCAAATTAATAGCCTTGTAAATAGTATTATGGATGGTCCATGAGGGGTTATTAACTTTGTTAAGACAAATTAATAATATTTAGGGAATCCCCTTCAAGCCAAAATTTCTCCATATTCATGCTCTTAGCATATAATAGACCATAGAGAGCCGTGCTAGCTTCTACAACATGATTGGTTTGCTCTCCAATAGGAATTTCTCTAACACCCAAACTATCACCATTTTCATTTATGATAATAATACCACATACCTTTGTCCCCGGGTTGCCCTTAGAGGCCCCATCAAAATTAATCTTATACCATCCCTTTGGTGGAGAAACCCCCCTAGCCAAACTTCTAAGGCTTATTTCACTCTAAGAGTACTTGATCCCTTCCAAGTTCCAATTCTTAATCACTTTGACTTCTCATTAATCATGAGTCTCTTGACCTTTATTGCTTATCCTGATATTCTCAATCACCATATACTTTACCTTATGAAATATCTGATTGGAATTTGTCTCCTTACCCTTGAAAACCCTACCATTCCTTTCCTTCCAAACACCCCAACATAGATACAGAAGAATGAAATTTCATAAATTAATAATCAAAGTATTACAAGAAGGAGACTTCCAAGCTGAGAAAAAATCTTGAATACTAAGGGGGAGAACCCACTCCATACCCATAAATCTACAAATCCTCTCCCATAACCTTCTTGTGTAAGAGTAATGAATGGTCAAATGATCAATCGACTCTTCCTCTTCCTTGCAAAGATAACATCTGCTAATAAGATACATACCTTTTTTCATTAAATTGTTAGTAGTAAGGATTTTATCCTGCAATAAGATTAAAAAAATGCCAACTTTAGGTGTTAGGCCTTTAAACTAGGCTCTAGCCCAACATGGCTCATGACAATCTTCAAAAGTATTACCATACAGAGATGAGACAAAAAGCAATCCATTAGGATTAAATTTCCATGTTAGAGAATCCCCCTCATGAACTAAAAAGATAACATTCAACATTTTGTTAAGGTTATTAAGAGCTTCATCCACTTTGGTAAGATCCACCCATTTATCTTCTTCCCAATAATCAGCAACATATGTTCCAAAGATTGTCTTACATTGAGCCATTTACCCATTCCACTGTTGGTCAGAACTTAGAGCACAATCAAGAATCCATATGTCATCCCAAAATTGAATAGTCATGCCATTTCCAACCTTGCATCTCATCTCTTTATTGATAATCTGGTTATTTTTCTGAGCTTGCTTCCAAATCATAGAACCCTCTTAAGTATCCTCACTGCTAAGGAAAATATTGAAGCTTTGGTTCTCCCTACTATATTTATCATTCCATATGTCTTTACATTCTCCAGCTTTATTGTATAATCTCTAAATAAGCTTACCAACTAAAAAATCATTCATGCTATTAATCTTTCTTAATCCCAACCCTCCTTTTCTAATGGGCATACAAACCTTATCTCAAGCAATCAAAGCCATTCTTTTCTTCTTTTCCATACTAGTCCATAAGATTTTTTTTTGAATTTTTTCAATGGCCAAAGGATACTTTCTAGGTATCTTAAAAACACTCAAAGCATACATGGGCATACTTTGGATAATGGATTTTAAAACAATTATCTTACCAGCCTAGCTAAGGAGGGATCCTTTCCAACCAACCAACTTTTGGTGGATTTTGTCAATTAAAGAACTCTAGAAAGATTCAAGAGGGTCAAGAAAAAGAGGTAAACCAAGATACGACCTCGGAAGGCTACGAACCTCACACCCCATAATTCTTTTAATTTTGTTTTGTCTATTCACATTAACATTAATGAAATAGATCAAGCTTTTGTTCCAATTAATAAGTTATCTTGTAGTCTTCCCATAATCCTCAAGAGTCTTTTTAATATTCCTCACATTTTTGAATGAAGCTTCTCCCATCACAATCAAGGCATCCATAAATTGCCGATAAGAGAAAGTTAAATCCTTTGAAGAAGGTCTTAATCCCACAAAATCCCCATTTTGAACTATTTTTTCCACAAATCTACCAAAACACTCAACCATAAGGATTAATAAAATAGGAGATAAAAAATGCGCTTGTCTTAAACCATGAGAAGTTCGGAAGAAAGGAGTCAGAGATCCATTAACAAGAGCAAAAAAAGTGGTAGAGGAGACCAACATATGAACCAACTCCAAAAATATTTTATTGAACCTAAAAGCTTCCAGTCCATGCATAAAAAATCCCAGTCCACCCTATCATAGGCCTTAGATAAATCCAACTTTAATAAGAACCCTTCTTTCTTAGATTTGGTGAGGGAGTGAATATTTTCATGAATTGAGATAATAGAATCGAAAATCTACCTACCTAGAATGAACCCATTCTATTGCCTTGAGATTAGGTTAGGCAACAAAGTCAAAATCCTGAGAGTAAGAACTTTAGAAATGATCTTATAAAAAAATTTGGAAAGACTGATGGGTCTAAATTGGTCCATACTATCTGGCCCTGAATTTTTGGGTATTAGAGCCAAAAAAGTACCATTCAACTCTTTAAGAAGTTTTCTAGAACCAAAGAACTCTTTAACTCCATTAATAACATCCTCTTGAATGATATGCCAATAAGTTTGGAAAAAGAGGAAGGGGAAACCATTCGGGCCAAGAGCCGTATATCCATCCAAGGAAAAAAAAAAAAACCTTGGTTATTTCATCCTTAGAAGGGATGACAATGAGGTTTTTGTTTAGATCTTCATATATGCTTTTTGGAATACACTTTAGAAACTCCTTCAATTTTTCCTTATCCAGATAGTGTTCTCTCTCTAGAAAGCCACTAAAAAATATCATAGCTTCCCTTTTGATAGCCTCATCCTCATTAGTGATAACACCATGAACTTTTAATCTAGAAATTTTATTATCCATTCTATTATTCAAATTGGTCATATATAAAAACTTAGTATTCATGTCCCCTTCTTTAATGAAACCTTTCCTAGACCATTGCCTCCAGTAAATCTCCTCCTTGGTAATAATATCATGCAACTCAATCAATTTCAAATCCTCCTCATCCCTAGAAAATTTCTCATAACCCTCAAATTGAATGTTTTCATGAATATCTTTTAATTCCTCAAGAATCCTACTTTTGTTGTAAAAAATATTCCCAAAAGTTTCCCTGTTCCATCTTTTGATTTTATCTTTAACATTTCTCAGCTTTTAAGCAACTTGGAATATAGTTTTTCCCTCGACATGAACCCTCCACCAATCCTTAATAAGGTTGTCTAGCCTAGGATGTAAGGTCCACATTTTTTCAAAGTGCAAAGGATAGTGCTTTTTAATGGAGACAAGGTCAACTAGAAGAAAAATGGGGTAATGATTGGAACCCGCTCTCACATGAGCTAATAAGGAACATTTATAATTTTGAAACCAATCATTACTAATAAGAGCTCTATCAAGCCTAACTTGAATGAGATCCTTACCCAACCTTCTATTAATCCAAGTATAGTCAACACCTTGCAAATCTATGTCATGCAACAAATGACTATCAATAAATTCCATCAAATTCATTCTGTTGTCCAAGTTGGTTCGACTACCCTCCATCCTCTCATTCTCTTTCAAGGGTGTATTGAAATCACCCATAATGATCCAATCCTTATCCGCAGATTTCTTTCTATGATTAGAAATTTCAATCCAAAGAACTTTCCTACCCCATTTGGTATTAGGCGCATAAACATTGATTTGCACCCATGAAGTGCTATCCTTAGCATTAGAAAATCTAATATTAATCATATTCCTATTTTGTGATAAAAGTTCCCCATGAATATTTTTATCATTACATAAAACTTCCATACCCCCAGAGGCCCCATTAGCATCACCCCCTAAGATCTTGTCACTTTTGAACAAAAATAGACTTTCAACTTTATCCTTTAGCATCTTAGTTTCCTGCAGAAGAACTATATCTGGTTTATTATCTGTAATCATGTTCCTAACCATGTCTTGCTTATGAATTCAATCCTCTAATATTCCATGAGATAATCTTCATTTCATATGGAATGATTTTGACTCTAAAATAGTCCTTTGACTACCATCCACTATACTTTTTTAGGTCTCCAAAATTATTTTTTGTTGATTAGTAGGTCTCCCTAATGGGAGAGGGGTTTGACCAACATCCCATGGTTTGATAGTCTTCCCTGCTGGGGTAAGGGAATGACTAACATCCCCAACATTGTTATTTTGTTACTCTTTCCTATTGGGGTAAGGGAATGACTAGCATCCCCTAACTTGTTACTCCTTGTTTTTCTATTAAGCAAGAAATTTTCTTTGTTTTTTTAAGGTGTTCTTGTTAGAAATTGAGCTTAGACAAATATGATATGAAGATTGAAATTTAAATTGGTTTAGAGAAAACAAAGTATTTTATTTATCAAGATTCCATTTGTACTTTCATTCCATGAGAGTTTGTGTAGTTTGGTATTTTTCTACATTTAAAATTATGTGTGGTTGTAGTTTGGCAAAATCTAACACATCCAATTTAATTTTAAGATGCATAATTTGTAAGTTAAATTTATTTATTTGACTACATCCACGTAAATAGGGTCACAATGATTGTAATCTACATAAAATGTCTTGCAAGTGTAATAAATTTGAGAATTTAAAAATGCTTTGTCAAGAACCATGTTACAACATTTGTTATATTTTATTTAAAAATATATATTCTAATATATTTATTTAAAATCTTCTCTTATTTAATAAAATTATTTTAAAATAAATAAAAATTAGAACAACTAAATCTACATATTACGATAAATTATTTTCAAATAGAATAGTTAAAGATAATCTAAAGTAATGGTGATAATAAAGAGTTCAAATTTGTTTAAAGTGATGTAAAATTTATTAAGAAACCAATTTTGAATATTTTAATATTAATTTTTTTGAAATCTTTAATTGGTAATAGTATACATTAATAACCCGTGAATGGGTGTTGAGGGGTTTATCCCTCTCTCTTCTTGACGATTGATGTTATTTGGGAAAAACTAAGTGAAAGATGATGGAAATGCAATTTTGTGGTGCCTCGAAGGGTGACCTTGGCCCTTCGAGGGCAAGATTTATCATCCACAATTCAAATGGGGACATAATATCCTATGGAGGGAAACATCTTGTGGATGACACAAACAATGTGGTAGAACCAGAAGCTACTCTCTTGGCAATCCAACCATCCAAGAAGCTAGGGGTTAGGAGACTACATGTGGAAGGGGACTCACAAATTATGATTAATGCAATCATTAAAAAAAACATATAAACTTGGTATTTATAGAATTACATAGATCAAATTAATGCAAAATTGGTCAATTTAGAGGAATCTTAGATTAACACATGTCAAAAGAGAAGGAAATTAAGTAGACCATGTCCAATTGGACATTGAGCTTCAAATTGTACAAAATTATAGTTAAGAATTTTCAAGATACAAGGATTGAAGAATGAAACATTCATTGTTGTCCTTATTTTGGCCACCACCCTTTTTGCTCATAAATGCAATATGCAAGCGATGCCATAGAAGTGATTTGAGCAATGTGTGAAGTAAGTTAGAACTGACAAGTATTTACTAATGATCAGATTAACAATTATGATTATTGCTCGGTGTTTGTGTCTTCGACCTTAAAACTGGAGTGTCTGACATCAACAAGATAAAACTATGTTTGAAATGACTAGAAGTGAAGGGATAGAATCAACTTTTACCCTAAATTGCACCAAATAATGAGATCCCTTTTGTATACCAAGAAAGTTTGAATGGATAAGTAACTAAATTTTGTAGATCATAGATTAATAGAATGTGTGGATGTTCTGTTGGGTGAGATGTTTTATCAAGTAAAAAACTATCATAGGACAAACATGCACATTTATTCTATGATAATGGTGTGGGATTTACAATTAGGTAAAGACAAGGACGTTGTTCACTTTATGATGAAAAATTTGGTATTGCGAGAGACATTGGAATGAATGGAGGAGATTTTGGTTTCTTTAATCCCAAGTCTTGGGTAAACTTTGGAGAGAAATAAGTGGGTTAGAAAATATTTGTAGCACTAAGTACATGCCCTTTGTATGACAGTTTGAAGAAATTTTTAGGAACAAATAGTTATAGATGGCTAGGAAAGGGTGGTACCTTCTAAAATTGGTGATGTTGATCTAAATTTTAGACAAGGACATTGCAACAACAAAATTTAGTCAAGCTAGACAATTGAAGATAAAGCTCGACTCCAAGAAAAAAGACCCTTGTGTGGCAAGGTTGGAAGTGAGGAGGAGGATGTTTCTAAAGCTAGAATTTAATGCTTTGTTGTACAAAAAGATTCAAAGCATGGTTCCACAATTTACCCATTAATTTAATTATGTTCACTTAATGTTAAGTTTCCTAGTGTTTATACCTTCTATTGTGGCTTTCTACATAAATAACTTTTGTGTTATTTGGTTTTTTGTTTTAAAATATAAAACCCCATAGTCTAGTGATACAGATGGATGTCATTATCTACGTACACACCATATTTGTAATGAAGTTTGAGGGGATTGGGTGGGTTTCTTTTTGTTTCTAATAGTCTAACTTGTCTGCTCAAGATAGTTAGTGGATAAGTGAACATGCTCTTCGAATCAAGGAATGGCTATAAATGTTATTTTTGTAGGGTTACCTCTCACGGTCTTGCTTCTACTATTATATTTGGTTCTTAATGTATGTGTTAGAATCAAGATACAAAAGATATAAAGCCAAAGCCAAACATCTAACAAACTAAATCAATTAACAAACATATATGATAAACCAATAAGGAAACCAAATGATAGATAATGCAAACTTGCATCTCCGTATAGCCTCCTTGATATGTAGACATGGTCATGATCATGGATGTGTGATCAAATTTGGTGCTCAAGCTTCAACAATGAATGAATTCAATAGATGGATGCATGAAAAACCTAAAATTGTGAAATAGTGCTTTGAAAGTAATTAGCTCTCAAAATGGTATAATAATTCTACTAAGAAGGTGGATGATTTGTGAGGAGCGGTTCAATTTATAGGCAGTTGGTGAGGAGGAGATAAGAAATCTTGATGGATAGTTAACTGAGTGAGGTGTGAGATATGCCTCAGTTGACTAAGATAGGTGGAGGAGATGGACTTCTGTGTTTAGAGATGCATGAGGGAGATGTGTCATGAGAGTGGACTTGGGCTTGAGTTAGAGGGAATAAATCGTGCCTTAATTCATGCAAGTGATATGGAGAGGGATTTTAGACATGGAAGAGGAGGTGATGTGCTTTAGTTAAGGTAGGTGAGGTGGATCAGTTAACTAGAGGATGTGGGAGGTGGATGGATTTGTTAGAGAAAAAGGTTGGTGGGTGATCTTAATTAAATAAACAAATTATATAATTAAACGAGGAATTATTGGTGCATGAGATTTAATTAAATAAATGAATAATTTATTTAAAATATGAATATTTGGTGTATGAGATTTAATTAAATAAATGAATTATTTAATTAAAAGAGGAATAATTGGTGCATGAGATTTAATTAATTAAATTAATTAAATAGAGAGGTGTTTATGAGTTTAAATTAAATGAGATTTGTATTTATTTGATTTAATAGAGGAAGGGATTTTTATTAATAAATTAGACTAATTTTTGTCTCTTAATTTATTAATTGGGCTATAATTTTTTAATTTTTTTAAAGAGGAGTAAACGCTTTGACCTGGAGCTATGAACTAGTGAGGCCACAAATGGGGGACCTCATCCCCATTAGATTTGAACCTTGATGGCAAGGATAACAACTCAACAATTTAGCCATCACAACATGCCACTATTGGCATTAATTGGGCTATAATTAAATAGGGCATAGTGCTAAAATAATTTAATATTTAATATTTAATTAAAATATACTTTTAGAAGATGACTAAATTTGATTATGAATTTATGTGATCAGATTTTGGTGTCTACATTTTGTCCCTCTTCGATATAGGGTTGGTACAACACTATTTCGAAGATGTTTTTAAATAATAGATGACATGAAGAAGGTTTTAAAGCAACTAGGTTGCCCCAATCTTGATACAAGACTATAATGTATGATGCCCCTCTTGAGAAGGCAGGGAGGAGAGAAAACAAGACTAGATGACATCTCAAAAAGTAAGAAAAATGGGCTGAGATGGAGGATGCACAAAGGATGAAAGAGGTTTAAAAGTGGCTCATACTTTCAATGCAGGAGTACGAGACAAGGGGAGATTAGTTGTACAAATTAGACAAAATTGTGAGATAGGATGGAGGAAAAGAGGGATAAATGGGGGATTTTTCTTTTTAAATTGAACCCTTAGGATACGGTGGATGAATGGATGGGATTTTGGAAACTTTGTAGGATATATATATATATATATATATATATTTGGATAGGTTTCAAGATAGGATAAGGATGTAGGATAGATCGTGATAGAATAATGATAGGTTTGATGCTGATAGGATAAAAATGAACTCTTTTTGGTATTTCCTTTTATGAATGAGGGGATGAGATGGAACCCATTTTAAGCTTGAGCATGGGATTCTCTATAAAGAGAACCACCATGTAGTTGAGCACTTAATTTAATATAGAAATATCAGGAACTGGCCAAGGTTACAAAGAACATCAAGGCCTTATTGTCATTTTACATAGGATTGACTCATGATAAACATGCAAGGATTTCCTTAGCATCACACATGAAACCCAAGAGGAATTAGAGTGGAAATGACACTGGGTAACCCACAAAAAAGCAATACTTCCCAAGTGCACCAAGTAATCATAAATGATCATATGTTTGGATATGCAATGGTTATACTAGACTGATTCACAAGCCAACATAAATAAAAAATGAAAGGTAGATCAAGACCTTTCTCATTGATTGCCCCATTCACAACACACCATGATATGAATGATTCTGGCGACCTTGAGGAGGGTATAATCAGATTGCTTAGAAAAGATAATCAAGAACCAAAATTGAAATCTAACATAGAAAGAAAGATTAAGTCGACAAAAAATAATCGTGTGACAGAGAGATTAGTAAGACTCGATATTGATAGACCCAAGTCTAACAAGAGGAAAGATATATCCTACAAGGACTTATCAATAACACCTAACACCTAGACTCAAAAGCAACTATAAATTCTAAAGATAACACTTTAGTACAAATGATTATGCATAAGGACTTTTTGAAGCATGGAGCAGTGAGAGCTAAAGGACCTGATATGACATGAGGCTAGGCTACGTATGATGAGATCGATGAAAGATCGAACAAGACTTTGTGCTCTAGTTGCCCCTTTCATAGCACACCATGATATGAATGATGATGGCAAACTTGAGAAGGGGATAACCAAATTGATCAAAAAAGATAATAAAGAACCAAAATTGAAATCCAACATCAAAAGAAAGAGTAAATCAACAAAGAATAATCGTGTGCTAGAGAGATTGACAGGACTCGATACTGATGAACCCAAGTCTGATAAGAGGAAAGATATATCCTGCAAGGACTTATCAGTAGCACCTAACACCTAGATTCAATAGTAATTGGAAATTCTACGAGCAACACTTTAGTGAGACAAGGTCTCACATACTGGTTTTTTGAAGCATGAAGTGGTAAGAGCTAAATGACTTGATCTAATGTGAGATGACATGAGATTGGGCTATATACAATGAACCTAATTGAGACATTTACAAGACTGACACTATACATGAACTATTTTCAAAGGATGATAAGGATATGTTGGCGCTATGTATAGGGGATGGTGAAGATTGTCTGAGATGTATTTCTATAGTACATATTTTGAGGGTGAAGGATAGTGTGATAGAGTACATGAGATAAGTTACATTTGGATTTGTTTATAGTACATGTCAAGATCTAGGATGTTATCATATATGGTGGAGCTATAGTACATATGGATCATGATAGAGTACAATGTTTTTGGAATTTCTCCAAGTATAGTGTTTGGTACAAGTGTCTTGATCATGTAATTTTGGAATACCTTTGGGATATAGGTAAGTGGATGGAGGAATTCTATGGGGGTTTGATAGATAATAGAATAGTACAAGTACACGTGGCACCTATTTCTATGTTTTCTCCAAGTAACCTATCCAAGGCACTTGAATTACCAAGTTTTCACTGTCAGATGTTTATTTTGTGCTTTTTTAGGGCTTTTTATGATGTTTTTGTACTTTTTCAAGACTAGCAGGGTATACTAAGTGACTTAGGTATAGAAATTATTGATATGAATGATATTGGTAGGATCATTCAAAATTTCACCTTCTAGAGTAGATAATTGATATGCTCCTAAGCCAAAAGATAATGTGACAACATATGGACCTAGCCAGGCAGGCTCAAATTTTCCTTTCTTCTCTATATATAATTGGACCTTTATTTTCTCTTTTAGGAGCATGTCACCAACTTGAAACTAATGAGGGTGAACCTTTTTATTAAATTTTTACTTGAGTATATTTTGGAAAACCACTGGGTGGTCATAGTCATGTTGCCTTTTTATATCAAGTAGATCTAGTTGGGTGAGTCTAGCAACTTTGTACTCATCATCAAATATTTCACATTGCAGAGATATGTGCAAGGATGAGAGTTCAACCTCTATGGGTAAGACTACTTTGACTCCATAAACCAGAGAGTATGGGGTTGTGCCCATGGATGTACGAAATGAGACGTGGTATGCCCAAAGGGCAGGGTTGATTTGCAAATGCCAATCATGACCAAATCATTGATAACCTTCTTTAGGATTTAAATTAGGGTTTTATTGGTTGCCTCCCCTTGACCATTTCCTTGTGGAAAGTATGAGCTATAAAAATAGTGATGGATGTGTAAATAGGAGCACAATTTGGTTTTTAAAATTACCCCATGGTTTGAAAAGATAGTGTTTGGGATACCAAAGTGACACATAATGTGGTAGAGGATGAATTTAGAGACTTGGACTCCTGTGGTGTTGATAAGTGGTATTGCTTCAACCCACTTAGTAAAATAATTAGTAACAATGATTATGCATCTATGTCTGTCAGAAGATGGGGGTGTGATCACTCCCAACAAGGGCAAACCCCCAGCATGCAAAGGGCAATGGTGGTGCGATGGGTTGTGGATCTTGTGTTGATGCATGTATTAGATTAGCATGTTGCTAACACGGTAGATATTTCTTAAGATTTTCTTAGCTAGGACCATTTCACTCATGTGGGCATCGCAAATTCCAGCATGTACTTCCTTTAAAGTCATAGCGACCTTGTTTTGGTCTAGACATCAAGAAAGAGCGTTGTGATAACCTTGACGATATAAGGTGTTTGCCACAATAGTGTAGCATGAAGATCTATGAATGAGGTTAAGGCATTGGTGTTTTGTAAGATGGGGGGAGTTGATTATTAGAAATAGGAAATGCTGAGAGGGGGAGGGGGGTGTGAATTGATATTTTACAAACTTTAGCCCAAAATTGGATATTATTAACAAGCTTATAACTTGCATATGAAAGTAAAATAATTATGTTGAACAATAAACATTACCATGCAATAAGAGAACTCATTACACCATATTTTGTTAACTAGAGAAACCATGGCCCAGGGAAACCCCAGTGGGGATGGTACCCACAAGATGATCCACTAATCAAAAGTATCTGGTTAAAGATATTGACCTTGTTAGGAGTCTATTACATTTGTATAGTGTCTTGATCCTTGTTAGAGGACTTAGGCCTTGTTAGAAGCCTCAACATTGTTAGGATTTTTTATACAAATACAAAATATATGCAAGATGGGCCCATTGCTCAAACATGCAATATACAATCTAGTTCCTTAATAGAAAGAGATAGATACAAAAACATCTTTTATACTGTTGTTGATATCTTCAATATCTGATATTGCCTTTGTTGCTCTACCCAAAAATTTATCCCAGTTCACATTCCTCTGATCACACATTATAATTCCCATATCACACATCACATCAATTTTCTTCCCAAAACTTCATATTTCCAATCTCTCTTTTATAC
Source organism: Cupressus sempervirens (assembly GCA_028749045.1). Lineage (NCBI taxonomy): Eukaryota > Viridiplantae > Streptophyta > Pinopsida > Cupressales > Cupressaceae > Cupressus > Cupressus sempervirens. Next base: position 392,941,485 of record CM053788.1, on the reverse strand, counting down.
CTTTACAATTATAATATTTTTTCTTAGTCAGCCTTCATGCATTATTACACTTTACAAAATGCATTATTATCTTTCACTGATTTAGGGTTAACATCTAGGATGTCATCCCTAATTAGTTAAGTAATTATGTCATAAATAAAATAATTCCTTGACCCAAAATATCCAATTCTTTGTTATGCTTTGTTCTTCTTCTATACTATTGTATCTGATAAAATTTCCACAACTCTTGTCATAATGTCTGTATTATCTTGCGCTCTTGCATACATCATCATCATAGTCTATACTACATTTCCTAAAGTGCACACATGCCAATATGACTTTTATGAACCGTGATAATCAAAACTCTATCTGTCTTACTAGATAAACTGAGTGATACTTAGACAATTTTCTAAGTATAAACATTATGACTTATTCCTTAGATTTGCCTTCTTCATATTGAAGATATGTTGCCATAAATGAAAACATCCAATGTCTAACTTATCCAAATTTCCAAAAATGATATTGTCTTAAAGGTAAGCATGAATTTCATGGTACCAATGGGATTGGGGACCAACCTGAATGCAAATCATTATTGATTCATCATTTTCATAAGTGGGATCCTATAATGGTTCAACTAAGAATTGGTGTTGTGAAGCTTCTTGTGGAGTGTCTAAGAGTGAACTGATAGTAGCCATAGTGTCGACAACCTTGTTTTGAAGTCGCAGGATCTGTGTGAATTAGATTTTGGTAAAGTGTTATTTCATCTTTTATCTGATACTCATCCAACACTTGTTTGATGATGAGTTGGGAATCACCAAACACTTATAATTCTATAATGTTCCTTTCAATGGTTGTTCTAAGTCCTATGATGAGAGCCTTATATTCTGTTATGTTGTTCATGCATGGAAACCTTAGTTTGAAGGATTTAGAAATGTAATCATCTTGAGGGGTGACCAACAAAATTCTTGCTCCTAATCTAATAGATGTATAAGATCCATCAAAGTAAAGTGTTAATGGAGGTTGTTCTTCTATCAGACATAAACATTCATTAGGAAATTATGTAGTCAAAGGATGGTCATCTTATAAAGGTGCATATGCCAAATAATCTACAATAACTTGTCCTTTCATTGCTTTCTAATCTACATACCAGATGTTGAACTTACTAAGAAGCATGACCCACTTTGCGAGACACCTTGTGAGAGCTTTCCATGACAACATGTACTTTAATGGGTCAATTTTGGAGATGAGCTTAAATACTTGGCTAAGCATGTAGTGGAAAAGTTTTTGAGTGGCAAAGACCACTGCCAAATAGGCTTTTTCCATAGGTGAATAGTTAAGTTCATAGCCAACAAGAGTATGAGTTATTTAGTATATAGCTCTCTCTCTCTCTCTCTTCCATTATCATCTAGTTAAGCTAAGAGTGCACCTAGGGTTGTTGGTGTAGCTATTATGTATATGATCAATAGTTTCCTTGCAACTGGTGGTATTAAGATCAATGGATTTTCTAGATACTACTTGAGTGTGCCAAAGCTACATTGTCAGATTGGATCCCACTTGAAACTCTAGTCCCTTTTCAACAAATGTGTGAATGTATGCAATTAGTGGTATTAAGATCAATGGATTTTGTAGATACTACTTAAGTGTGTCAAAGCTACATTGTCAGATTGGATCCCACTTGAAACTCTAGTCCTTTTTCAACAAATGTGTGAATGTATGACACTTATTTTCAAGTTGTGAGATGAATTTGTGTACTGATTGTAACTTTTCTTGTAGGCTTCTGAGTTTCCTAAGTGTCATAGGAGGAGGCATGTCCATGATAACTTTTACCTTCTTAGGGTTGATCTCTATACCTCTCTGTGAAACTATGAATTCTAGAAGTTTTCTTGATGTGACACCAAAGACACACTTTTTTGGATTAAACATGAGATGGTACTTTTCTAGATAGTCAAAGACGTCTTCTAAGTGATGCAAATGATCTAAGTTGTCTAGTGATTTGACAAAGATATCATCTACATAATCCTCAAGAGTTTTGTGGATTAAGTCATGGAAGATACTTTCATGGCTCTTTGATATGTGGATCTGACATTCTTTAATCCAAATGGCATCATATTGTAATATAAGGTACCTCAGGGGGTTGTAAATGTTGTCTTATGTTGATCTTCTTTTGCAATGCGGATCTAGTTATATGCTAAAAATTTGTCCATGAGTGACAATATCTCATGTCCAGCTATAAGGTCCATAATCATGTCTGCATTTGGTAAAGAAAAGTCATATTTAATACAAGCCTTACTACAATCTCTATAGTCAATGTATATTCTAAAATCACCAGATGGTTTTGTAATAAGGACCATGTTGGAGATCCATTCTAAATAATCAATAAGTCAAATGACTTTTGTAGTGAGCATTTTCTCCAATTCTACTTTTACTAACAATGCCACCTTAGGGTGCATCTTTCTCAACTTTTTCTTGACTAGCTTTGCCTTTGGATCTATGACCAAGTAATGTACAACTAGTTCTAGATCCAATCTTGACATGTCTTGATAGGACCATGCAAAGAGACTAATGTTTTCCTTTATTACTTCAGTAAGTGCTTCCTCTTGGGGTACTAGTAATGATGTGGATATGTGAACAAGCCTTGGGAACTTTGTTGTACCGATGTTGATTGGCTTTGTTTCTTTGGTGATGATAGATGATACTTATGGTTTGTTATCCTAGAAGAGAATAATGGAGTCTCCATATTTAGTGCCTCTAAAAGGGTTTTCACCATCAAATGTGTCCTTTACTCTTATTTCTTTTTTTATTGAGTCTAGTGGTTACCGAAGGGAGTTTTCACCAAGAGACTCTTCCATTTTCTAATTTTTTTCTTTATTTTCACTTTTGTGACTAGAGATTTCCTCCTCCCCAATGTAGCCCTTTGGATCCATTTTGTAGACATATATTGCTGATACTTTAACTTTCTATTGTGATGTCTCAACTCCCATGAATCTTAGGAGTGCAATTTTGCTTGGAAATTCATAAGTATGGAGTACACTAGGTTGGCCTCAATCAATGAGTTCAAGATGTATAATTTGGAGATGAATGGATAGTTCACAGAGGATATATCCTCTTAGGTAGATATCATCAAGGTTATCACCATAGGCTCTCTTTTCTACTTCTTCTGGGATGTTTTCAACTTCCACAAGTTTATTTTGGATGTTAAGGAAAGTGTGGCCATTTTTAGTTGTACCTGCAGTGGTGGATAATCCAAAGCCAAGACCTTTCTTCTTTGTATTCTTATATGCTTCTATAGGTTGTGTGGTTCCCACCTCTTTTTGGCCTAGGCCACATCCTTGATAGTCCCATTGTTCTGTCACAAGCTTATGGGAATGGGGATATTTGTTTTTAAGAGAGTTTAGGAGATCTTTTCCCTTAGGTGGTGCTTCCTTGTATATCTAAGTGCTTATGTCTGGTGTAATTTCTTTCCCATTTAGTATGCCACTAGAGACAGATGTTTACTTTCCCACATGCTTGAGCTGAGGGGTAGTGTTCTTTTTTCCTGGGTGTGATAGGTGCCCTTGTGTATGTGGGTTAAGGAGCAACACACCAACTGCAAATGCATCTATGAGGTTGTATTCACCACATCCCTGGTGGTTGATCTTAATGGTTGATAAAGTGGAGGTGAGGATAGTGTGTAAATTATGGCCAGTTTTGGAAGAGCTAGAAATGGTAGTGCCAATTTCAATTTTGGGACAATGGTTGTTGTAGGATTCTTCTACTACATTACAGTAGGTAAAGGGTTTTGGGTCAGCATAGATGGTTACCTCAGTGTCTTGATGTAGAAATTTGACGCAATGATGATATGTAGATGGAACAACCTTCATTAGATGAATCCAAGGTTAACCAAGGAGGACGTTAAAATGTAGGTTTACATCATCCACGGGGCGCATTATTTCTTGAAGAACTGGACCAACTTTGATAGGCAATCAACTGGTTCCTTATGATGTTCTTTCAAGGTTATCATATGCCTTGATTGTGATTACTTCATTCATGATGCTATCCTCAGTATACCATGCCTATTTAATGATTTTTAGAGTGCATAATTTGAAGGTAGAACCATTATATATCATGATCCTTTTGATGATAAAATTGGAGACCATAACAACTATGCAAAGTGGGAGAATATGGTCTGGCTCTACTATAGGAATGTTAGATGACTTAGAAGATAGTGCACATGGTGCAGATAGGTGTCCTACAAGAATTTTAAATTTGATGACATTTTCATTTGTGGGAACATGATATTCATGGAGGGTGTTATTTAGAATCTCTTGATGAAGTGTGCTCGTGCAAAGAAGATCCAAGATGGAGATTTGGACTAGTATATTCCAAAGGTGTTCTAAGATGTTGTACTAGGCTCTTGAGGTGGCATTCATAGGTGGACCTTGGGCTCTTGAGGTGGTAGCTGTATTAGGTCTTGTAACATTCATAGGACCACGTTGAGTTGTGATAACACATTGGCACTCAATGCCTTTGACATGGATGCCATTAATTGAAGGTTCTTCTTTGGATATACAACTGATAAGATTGTCATAATTGATGTAACATGCAGTGTAATCCTTGTTATCTTGAAAGTCACCTTGTTTGTGTATACCATTATTATTGTTGTTATTTGCATTATTTATATATGCCTTTCTTGTGTTATTGTTGTGGGGCAGAAAAATATTTTTGTTAGATCTGTAATTCTACATTTTGTGAGGTTTGTGTATTCCCTCCTATTGTGATTTCTTTATGATCAATGAGGTCTTATAAATAGTCTTGAGGCTCATGCACTTGAGGGTGGTGTATCCTTTACTTGATGATAAGCACATTATTTATTTTCTTTGAACCAAGGTGGCTTAGGGGTGTCATCATCCATTTGTTGTGTACATGCGAAGATCACTAGATCGTTCTTTATGACTATGTCAAATATAACATCTAGAGGTTCACAAAGGGAAGTATAAACTTGTTTAGGCTCATTATAGATGTGTGGTCTTTGTCTTAGTGTGATAGATATGACATTTATTTGATTTATGAGGGTTTTTTATTGGTTTGCCCATGTATTCTATTGGTACCCTTGTTGTTGATATGGTTTTTGTTAATATGGTTGTTATTGTTGATAAGATTGTTGTTGTTGATAGGGTTGTTTTTGTTGAGGTGGTTGTTGTTGGTAAGATTGTTGTGGTTAATAAGTGGTGTTGTGTTGATTTTGAGAAACACCTACCACATGAATGTGCTTTGTATCGGTAGCACCGCCAACCAATTACCATATTTTTGTTTTTGTTCTAGTACCTAGACTTGTCCTTAGGATAACTATGATCCTAGTTATTTTCATTGTGTAGTTTTATGACACCATCATTGATGAGTCCTTACTCTAGTTCCATACATCTTTCTCTAAAGATCCTTGTATCTTTGTAGGCAATTCATGCACATGTGGCATCCAAGTTTAGGATTACGTTGTTGATGAATATTTTAACATTATTTTTTTCAGTCAAGTTGTACGCTATTAGTGGTGAGGGTTTTCCACCTTTTCAAGAACTTAGCAAGGCTTTCACCCTCCTTCTATTTGGTGCAGACTAAGTCCACCACTGCTAGCTCTATCTCAACTAGGTGAGTCTATTATGCACTGATGTTTTAAAAAGTTTAGCATAGGTATTCATAGTCCTAGAAGGTATACGATAAAACCATTCTAGAGAAAGACCCCCAAGATTTTTAAGGAATAGATGGATAAGGAACATGTCACTATATGATACTTCCTGAAAATGCATGTAGAATTCTTTGATGTGTGTTACAAGATCTCCCATCCTCCTAAATTTGTCAAAGTTGGGTCTCTCAAAATGCTTAGGAAAAGGGTATAGCTATGATGGACCTGTCAAACAAATAGGGGCATATAGTCTCAAATTTGAAAGAATTATATTTATTGCCTGCCTTGAGCTCTTTAAAGGATTTTATCATTTCTTCCAACTCTAGGTTTACTAGTGGTGTGAGGAGTGTTCTCATTTCAAGTGTTCTTGGTATATGAGATGGATCTGATGGAGTGGAAGAATAAGATGAGCTTTACAGACTGAAAGGTGGTGGTTGAGATGATGATTGTGCTACTACTTGAAAATTATTTGGTGTTGGTTGAGGATGTTGTGGGACATATTATTATGATATATTTTGCATATTATGGTACTAAGGAAATGGGTGGTTGTTGCATAGATGGATGAGTTTGCGCTGGTGCATATGGAATGTACTATTGTTGTAGGTTTTATTATGGTGGATGAAGCTGGGTATTGGTTTTGGTGGCTACAATTTTCCCATTATATGGTAGTGGTGTGTTGGTATGAGGAGGTACATGGGTAAGTGGCAGTATAACATAGTTAATAAAGGGGGTTACCCTTTTCTATTGCTAGAGTGGTGGGTGAGTAGTGCGACTGCTTCAAGTGGTGGCATTATAAAGTAGTTAGGGATAGGTTTAAGGGCACTTGTTGATGGTGGAGTTGGCACAATAGGAGTGAAGGTAGGGATGCTTGCGACTTGCATTTGTGCTTGGTTCAAGCTCCATGAGGTAGACAAAAATAATGTGGATATACTTAGATTTGTTGTAGATGGATTAGAAGTACTAATAGGTGGTGGGGTGGTTTGAGTAATGGGCCCCATAGATGGCATTCCTGTAGTGTATTGGGGTGTAGATTGTGAACATTGTTGGTCCATGTTGGAAACATTTCTAGTGGGTAGAATGATAGATGAAGATGGAGTTTTCTTGGGTGGTAGTGTTTTGGTTAGGTATTGGGGAATTAATAGGCCATGGAATGGACGTGGATATGAATTGTGTGATAGAAACAATAGTGATGGAAATGCTAGTGGATGAAACTAGTAATGTGGTGGTTGGTTGTGGCATTGTAAGAATTTTAGATGTTGTGATGGGCGATGATTTTCTTTGGGGGATGAGAGAATTGATTGGGTAGATGCAAAAAAATGGTCAATTAATGGTTATACAATGACTAACTTTCATGTTTGGGTCATTCTAGATCTAAAGGTTGCCATGACATGGGCATTCCAAAAAGTGGATGGTTGAGATTTGTGATAGTGCTAGATGGTGACATTCAGCCAAAGTCAAAACTTCCAATGTATTCTCTTAGAAAATTTTCCTTGATGGTATCTTTATTCTTTTCAATGACGATGTTAACCAATGATGCATTCCTAGGGAAACCCATAAATGCCTCTATGACAAAATCTGTGTGTTGTGAAGTTATGATGTTTTTAGTGTTGGGTTCTGGATCTTGAGATGTTGGGTCTTGCATATTTGTTATTTTCTTAGGATTGAGACATGCGCTAGTTCTTGTACCAAGAGGATATAGAAAAGTTTATTTTTTCTTCCTTTTACTGAGACATGTGGTTGGTGGCATGACATGACACTATAACCTAGACATGGGGTCCAAAAGAACAATATGATAGTGGATGCAAGCTAGGAGACAAAATCTATGATCTTTTTGAAGTGCATAGATTCTCTAAGAGGCTAAAGGTGGAGATCAATGTTGGAAGTTAGTCTAATGGTGGAGGATTAGCCTAAGGATGTGATGCCTATAGGACCACACGAATTATATTGGTATGAAAGGTGGATATAATGTGATACATGTGGGAGCTATAGGATGATGATAGATAATCAAGTGTGGAGCCCAAATTTTTGATCAAGGTGATGATGGACACAAATAACAAGATAAACTACCTTGGACAAGTGTGTTAGCCAAGGGATGGTTGTAGTGCAATATGGATGTGAGATATAAGATATATGGCTACTAGGATGATGATACCAAAGATAGGACGTGATAGAGGATGTGGATCAAGATGTAATTGGGTAGGGATTTAAGATGTACTTCTAAGGGATGATAAAACTAAAAATGTTGAAGCTCAGATAAGCTATATAATGGCTCTAAGAAAGGACTCTAGAGTAAACAAAGTGTAAAGTGTGTAGGGAGAAGTTAGACCTAATCGTAAAAGTCGTAAGTGATGATCTTGCTTAGGGATAATTAACTCTAGGGTGGGCTCTCAGTCTGTTGATCTTGCACTCACGCTCTACTTGTAATGTGCTTTCAATGCTCTCTCTCTCTCTCTCTCTCTCTCTCTCTCTCTCTCTCTCTCTCTCTCTCTCTCTCAATTTGGTCTAATCAGGTAATTTTTGGATTTGGTGTTGTTTTCTTGTGTTTGGCTTCTATTTCTTTATATACTCAAGATAGCTAAAGCTTATCCCTTTTGAACTTAGGTTTGGATCATTGTAACATGAGGACTTGACTTTTTTGGATTTTCTCAATACAACAAATTTTAGATTAGGTAGTGATTGTGATAATTATAGCTTGGCTTTGGTTGAATAACCACTTTCTCTAGAACAAATCCTAGGGTTGTTGCGAATGGATTGGCTAACAACCTTTCGATACTTAATGATAAATATCTCAACAATAAAGTGTAGGATGTATGATGAGGCTAAAAGGAATCATGATGGTTAATGGATGAATGATAAATAAGCCCATGGTTTACTCCTTTCCTAAGGATTAAATGGTTGACTTTATTATCCCACTCAGTTTGTAATGTTGTTTTGACTCCTTTCTCAAGTTGTAGTTCCTTCGCAAGTCTAGGATTGGAGGGTGCTAGTTTTTGGCATGTTGAATATCTTTCTCTATATGCTAAGGATGGTTTAAGATTGACCTTTGTAAACTTGAGCTTTGGTTGGTTGGACCTAAGCACTTGACTTCTCTGTGTACAAATAAATAATCACAATAATAAATAGGACAAGTAATCTTTTAAATAGATAAAGAAATGATATGATTTGATAATTTCAACCAAAAAAATCCTAAGATTGTTGTGAATTAACTTGATAACAACATGTTGGTACCCAAAGATAGATTTCTTAACAATAAATGAGATATACAAACAAATAGTCTCTCAAAGGACATAACAAATTTGAGAGAGACAAGTACACAGTCTTTTCTAAAAAAAGATTTTGGAAAATAGGACCAAAAACTTTGTATGTTCAACAAATGTTTTCGAGAGGTTGAATCACAATGCAAGCACATCAGAAAAACATTATCCCTAAGGTTAATTTTTTTAATTTTAGAATATGGCTAAAAAGGTAGCTACTAAGTTGGTTTGTAATTAGATCCATGGAGTCCTCCCAAATGATTGTTATGCATGTGACCCACTTAAGAGTCTATTATGACCATACCAAAATTGTAGAAAAGTTTTCCTACCTCAAACTACTATAAAAAATGTATTGCCTGAACTTGCATGGATATAAAGTGGGAATTTTTTCAGTGTCTTGTTTCTATACTGACTAGGGAATTTACTGGTGTGAGGTCATTCTCCAATAGGGTGACGCTTCCCAATGGACATGCCTCTCTAGAAGTGCTCCTAGGGTTGTTGTGGATGATCTTGCTAACAACCTTTCGGTACACACATCATTTAATTAACTAGATTCTAAAATGCAAGAAAGCAAATGAGCCCACAGAGTGTTGTAGTAGAAACACTCCTAGAAACACACCAAAAAGTTTGTTCTTTCCAAATTGAAGATTTTAAGTTGGCTATTTATGACAAAAAATACACATGATTAATATGCAATATTCATTTTTCTAACTTGAAAATGTGTGGTCAACTTAGTAAATTGATGGTCAACTTAATAAATCGTTCAAAGGGGTCAACTTAATAAATCAAATTGTGAAATCAGGAAAGTGAAGGGAATAAGAGTATGTTAACCTTAGTCATTCAAGAATTGTTTCATTTTAAAGCCCAAATCAAAGTGTGCAATTTGCAATGTTCGTTGAAACTTTATGCATTCAAGATTATGCTACTTCATTTTAGACCCAAATAAAAAATTACATTATTTGGTTCATTCTCTTAATCATTCAAGATTGTGTGTATGTGAGAGCATGCATTGTTCTTTTTAGTACCCAAAATGAAATGTGAGTTAAATTTTAAGATTAAAAAATTTAACTCCCAAAGCTTTGTTTAGATCTAATTTTTTTATTGCAGCCTCCTAACAACATCTCCAACCTAGAAAACAAAATCATCAATGTCTTGATTTGCTCCTGAAAGATTTTTTAAATTAAAATCATGAAAATAATATTAATTGACAACAATTGATCTTAAAACTTTGATTTTTTTACTGTAGGTTGTAGAAATTGACAACAACCTCAAAATTTTTTTAGCTTCCAATTCTTTTATTTGCTTCCAAAATATTTGTTTAGTGAAAAATCACACAAAAAAACATAAAAAACCAAAAGTTGCTCAAAAGAATCTTTTTTTTTTTTATTGCAGCATGGAAAAATCAACAACAAACTCCTAAACAAAATCAGCTCTTAGTTCTTTTATTTGTACCCAATTTATTTTAATGAAAAACATGCAAAAAATATAAAAAATCATAAATTGCTCAAACAAATATGAATTTTTTACTATAGCATGGCGACATGAACAACAACCTCCGAAAATAATTTCAGCTCTTAAATCTTTTATTCACTCTTGAAATATTTTTTTAATGAAAAAATATGCAAAAAATATAAATAATCATAAATTACTCAAAAAGATTTGAATGTTTTACTATAGGCTACCGACATAAAAAAAACCTCTAAAAAAAATTGAGTTTCTAATTCTGTCATTTGCTCTTTATATAATTTTTTTTTGTGAGAAATCATTAAAAAATTATAAATTTTAAAAATTGAACCAAAAATGTGATTTTTTTTTTGTACACTCCTGTTATCAACCTTGATTTACAAAACTCAAGAAACTATGCAAACAAATCACAAAAATATAAAAGTGTTAGATAATCCTTTAGTCATTTAACAAAGAAAAAATGAATTTTAGATAGCAAAATGACCCATTTGTGGGGTCCCACCAAGATGCCAAAATGTATGCATTAGAATCAAGATGCAAAAGATGTAAAGCTAAAGCCATACATCTAACAAACTAAATCAATTAACAAACATAAATGATAAATCAATAAGGAAACCAAATAAAAAAACATGAAAACTTGCATCTCCGTGTAGCCTCTTTGATATGTAAATGTGGCCATGATTGTGGATGTGTGCTCAGATTTGGTGCTCAAGCTTCAACAATTGATAAAGTTTTAGGATCTTTGCAAGTGTAATGACATAGCCTATTAGGTATATGTTTTCCAAAATGTGGCTCCCTCTCTTATAACATAATCGATGAAGGGGTATACCCCTTCAAGAGACATATTAATTTGTTAGTACAATTTATTATTTAAACATATTTATAATAATATTATAATAATAAATATAATCATAGTTTTATATATTATTATAATATTTATTTATCTCATATAATAAACACACGCGCGTGCGCGTGCGTACGTGCGTGCATGCGTGCACACACACACACACAAAAGATAAAAACATCCTGAATTGACTAAAAACTTTAAGACTCCCTCTTAGTTAAGAAGGATAAAAAGAATCTGGTAATCAAGGATAATGGTCTATCATTATTTTACTCAACACCTAGACATTCAATTTAATGATATCTAAGCTCTTAGTTTGTAAAATGCTTACTATGCATTGATACAAATAACTTAAAGACATTATTATGAATGTACGCTTTTAGTTATAAGTCTCAGAAAATGCATACTTACCAATATCTCTAATGTTTATTTATACAAACAACTCAAAGATAGTCAATTTAATGACATCTAAGCACATAGTTGTAGGTCTCACAAAATACATATTCACATGATTTAAGTACAACACTTACTCAAAATGCATAGCACAAAATTTACCTAACTAAAACTACCACACATCAATTCTCCCTCTTAGATAAGGAGGATAAACATAAGACAAATATTACACCACTAGAAATATTTATGAATGGCACATTATGAAATTCTTTAATTAGAAGATTTTCACTATTTTGATATCACATTTGATATCATGAGTCTTGATCTCCCAGAATATCAACATTCAATATTCACCAAGTACTCAATAAGTTTTGATATCACATATGATATCATGAGTATTGGCCTCCTAGAATATCAATGATATTCACCAAATACTCAACAAGGTTTGATATCACATATGATATCAAGAGTATTGGCCTCCCATAATATCAATGATATTCACCAATTACTCAAAAAGTTTGATATCACATTTGATATCAAGAGTATTTGTATCCCAAAATATCAATGATATTCACCAAGTACTCTTTGAGTAATGGCCTCCTAGAATGTTGAGATGCAAAACATTCACCATATAATCAATTTGTTTGATCTCATAATACAAGTTATTGTAAGATCATCATTTTACAATATTGTCTGCAAATACAAATGGCATCATTTGGAAGTCGTCACTTCCTCATGATGTACACAAGTGGGTAGGCCCATTAAAATCACATAGTCATGAGATATATTCATGAATCACAATCCTCTTGAATGCCACAATTTATTGATCATTGGAGAATCCATCTTAATGTAGTTTACTCCCTTTGAATCAATATGATCAATAACACCAAAGGTTGACTGAACCATATCCTCTAGTTTCTTCTTCAAATGAATGTGTTAGACTTCCTCTGAACATCAATCTTCTAAGATCCTTATCCAAAGATGCTTTTGATGAAGCATGAGACTCCCCCTAAGTTTGATATCAATCCTCTTTTTCATGCAAGAACATTCTTGGAGGAACAAATCAAGGCACATAGCTTAATATTTATCTTTATTGGGTCGATCCCTTATGGTAATATTGCTTCATTCCCACCTTTTTCTATCAGTAGTACCTATGCTCCTTCAATACATTTATATCATCTATGCATCAATGCCATTGTCCAAGAGAATTTGTTTAATCTTCTTGTGTCTTGTTGTTTCAAATATTATATGTCCTATTTTATGTCCTCTATGTTGGCGGTGCAACTTGTATGAGATCATTCGGTGGTAACTCCCTATCAATTTCTATCTTATCCCTAATGGTTATTGTAGTCATCTACTACCTCTAGATGCCCTCTTTCCTACCAATGCCAATTTTCCTTATGGTGGTTGTTTAGGTCTACATCTTCCTCCTTGTCATCACTATAGAGAGAGGGTGCATTCATCAATTGTACTGACATCAAATTTGGAATTTCATTTGCTATATTGGATATCCACTCTAGTGTACTCCCCCTTAATCTATAATTATCAAGAAGAAATAATATGAAATAGTTGAATTGATAATCAAGATGAAACCCCAAAGGGGCAGATATCCATTGGATTAAATGCTCAGAGTGATTGTGCTACCAATATATTCTTGAATGTTAGTTCCAATTAGAGGATCCTCAACCATAAGCCACAATACAAGTCAACCCTGATTCTATACATGAAAAAACTCTAGTTCCTTATAATGGCTCATGCTTGATCATAAATAGTCCTTGCATATATTCCATCTACGCATGAGTGTATCCATAGGATATTTAATCAGCTTTGAGATATGGGAATATTGTGCTTTGACCATGCGCCAGGTATTCATAACATTAATCAATAGTAAAAGATATCAAGATTTTTCATAAATGATGGTATGGATGAACCTATTATGTCCAGAAAAAAAATTTCTTCAGAAATGTCGATGTGAAGCCATGAAACCATTCAAATCCCAATTAGGCCTGTGACCCATTGCTTATGATTTTGTAAGTTAAAGCTAATATTTTGTAGATTCCCATGTTTAATTCTAAGGTATTTTTTATCTACCACCATGTCACCACCGCTGAAAAAATCTTTCCATCATTGTTTGCCAAAAAAAAGAAGAGAGAACTAGTGATTGCACTTCTCAACTAGACTTATTAAAAGGACAATAAGTGAACAACAACATGCAAGGTACAACTATTATTTTGTGCAACATGAATGTAAGCTTTAGGCACAAGCTTATAGTAAATGAAACTATAGATCTTAACTCACTTCTCTAGATATTCTCTATTACAATGTTTCTCATGAGTCCAATTCGTACAAAACCATGCTTGTCTTCTACGTTCAAAATCTCAAACGCCATCGTCTATTTCTTAATATAGTATGTTGCAACAAAAATTAACCTATCTTTGATACCATGATAGATTTTTAGGATTGTTGCAAGTGTAATGACATAGCCTATTAGGTATATGTTTTCCAAAATGTAACTCCCTCTCTTATAGCATAATCCATGAAGGGATATGCCCCTTCAAGGGACATATTCATTTGTTATTATTTAAACATATTTATAATAATAATATTATAATAAATATAATCATAATTTTAAATATTATTATAATATTAATTTATCTCATATAATAAACACACACACACACACACACACACACACACACACACACACACACAAAAAGATAAAAACATCCTGAATTGACTAAAAACTTTACAACAATGGATGAATTTGATAGATAGATGCATAAGAAATCTAAATATCACCAAATACCGCTTTGAAAGTAATTAGCTCTTAAAATGGTATAATAATTCTTCTCAAAAGGTGGATGATTTGTGAGGAGAAAAGGGTTCAATTTATAGGCAATTGGGTGAGGAGTAAGAATTCTTGATGGATAATTGACTAAGTGAGGTGTGAGATAGGCTTCAGTTGACTGAGATAGGTGGAGGAGATGGACTTATGTGTTTAGAGATAGATGAGGGAGATGTGGCATGAGAGTGGACTTGGGCTTGAGTCAGAGGGAATAAATCATGCCTCAATTCACGCAAGTGATCTGGAGAGGGAGTTTAGACATGGAAGAGGAGGTGATGTATTTCAGTTAAGGTGGGTGAGGTGGACCAAGTTAACCAGAGGATATGGGAGGTGGATGGATTTCTTAGAGAAAAAGGTTGGTGGGTGATCTTAATTAAATAAGTAAATAATTTAATTAGAAGAGGAATTATTGGTGCATGAGATTTAATTAAATAAATGATTATTTAATTAAAAGAAGAATATTTGGTGCATTAGATTTATTTAATTAAATGATTATTTAATTAAAAGAGGAATATTTGGTGCATGAGATTTAATTAGTTAAATTAATTAAATAGAGAGGTGTTTTAGAGTTTAAATTAAATGAGTTTTGTATTTATTTAATTTAATAGAGGAAGGGAGATTTTATTAATAAATTAGAGTATTGGTTGTGTGTTAATTTGTTAATTGTGCTATAATTAATTAATTAAATTAATTAATCAGGGGATAGCTCTAAAATAATTTAATATTTAATATTTAATTAAAATATGCTTCAGAAGATGATTAAATTTGATTACAAATTTATGTGATCAGATTTAGGTGTCTATAGTTAATAGTCGGTTGGGGTTTTTTGTTGAGATAATTGGATCAATGGCAACTGGTTCTCAAGTTGTAATTTCATTTTAAGTTTAATAAAAATAACCTATTTTTTAGATTACGGTAAAAGCAGGTTTTGAAGGGACCCCGAAACCCTTTAACAAAAAGCAGAAAGATAAAGCATTACAGCCCAATAGGAAAAAGAAACTTGCAACAAACTGTAGAACAATATCAAAATCAGGTTTTACAGGGACCTGAAACCACTAGAAAAGTCCAAAAACAAACTAACCCAGGTTTTATAGGGACTTGGAACCACTAACAGTCTAAACGAGAAAAACCAAAAACCAGGACCAGAGACCCCAACCAGTAACGAGCACCAGACAGGAACAAAAGCAGAGAACCCGACCCAGAGCCACTATTGCAGCTCTAAGATCATTTTAGCAGCTTCCTTGCCAATTGTTGCAGTCTCTTGAATGGTATCATCAACCAAAGCAGAAACAACTTTCATTGCACTCTTCCTCGAGCTCTGCCTTGTTCTTTTGCTCGAATCCTTAGCCGAAGTGATTTCTTCATTAGCCCTTTTGCCCAGGCTTGCAGCGGCCGCACATATACTCAAGGTGACCTGCTCCATCTTAGTGCCACTCTCCTTGATTAACATTCTGACATTTATCAATATAAAAAATCTATTACTGATAAAAAATAGTGCACATTTATATTGATAAATGTCATAGAGAAAATCCTCATAAAAGGCCTCACAATTCACCCTTGGTAGGCTAGTTAAAAATATTTAAACTTTATCAATAAACCAACAAAATTTGTGATCAAATACTTTAACCTTTCCCAACATCTACCTCTGTAATTTTAAAAATTATTTTTGGCACATTGTGGCTTTGTTTTAGTTGTTTATGTGTGTGACGTCACTAATTAGGAATTAAATGGTGTAAAAGGTAATCGCATATTGGTGTCCAATGGGTAGGTCAAAGAGGTGTAAGAGGTTAATCAGGAAAACAATTCTCTATTTTAGTCATACATTTGTATAATATATAATGCTAATTGATAGATCATTTAGCAAATTATGTTGTTTGTTGAGAAAATATATTAATGCATAAGTTGTAGGTTCAAATTAATATGCATACACTTTCAAAGGTTATTTTTTTAAAAAATAAATGATCTTATGAAATGAAAAAATTAAGCTCCATTGCAAATAGAAACATGTTATGTTTGAAATGAAGAGAGAAATAGACAAAGGGAGAGAAGGGAGATAAGGAGATACAAATAAAAGGGAAGATCTAGATGGAAACATAATAAGAGGGAGTGGCGAGGGATGGGTACAAATGCAAGAGATAAATATATAAATGAGAGGTAGAGATAGAAAGGTACAAATATATTTATAGGAAGTGTAGTGTCTGCCCCTAGTTTACATTTTGTTATTATTTGCCGAACTCTTTTAGGCCAATTTATGCTTGACATTAGTAGCATTATCTTTCAGATTATTAGATATTATTTTCATACTCAGTTGATTATATGATGAGACTACTTGGTACCAATTACTCCATATATGCATGATTATACCTTGTTGATGATTATTACAGTGATTTTAGTGATTTGATGATGTTAGTTAAATGGATTAGTATACGTGTGTTCTTATGGATACTTACCTCATATTACATGTGTATGGTGTGCGTGTATGTTTTCTTTATATATGATGTTTCTCATGTGGTTAAGGAAGGGAGTCGTAGTCACCTGCTAGTTAGGATCTACACGATGAACCACTTCTTGCCATTGCCTGTTTAGTTTAGAATATTATGTTTGTAAATGCGTGAATTTTATGTAGATTATAGGTACCAGGTATAACTTTCTTGAATTGCCAGGATGGGCGTACCCTATTGCATTATCTTAATGGTAAGAGAGGGGAGATAAATTCTTGAGTTCAAATCTTAACCTTTAAACCAATTGTCCTAGAAAATCAGGACAAGTATTTGTGATGATTAACCTTTTGAATTCGTTGTATGACATAAATTTGTGATTGCAACCCTTGAGTTTGATCTCGTATGTGGTATAATATGATGGGTTTTCATATTTCATCTTTTAGGTCTTTGGTGATTTTTTCTGTTAATTAAGTCAAATTAAAAGAATAATTATTGATTTAATTTAATGGAAAATTATTAAGATAATTTCAATAATTAATTAATTAAATAAAAAGGATAAAATTTTAAAAAGAAAATTATAGTTCTAATTTGAGAGTGTAATAATATTTAATTAATTTAATAATAATATATTTAGGAGATCATTTTTAAATAAATGCTAAATATTATTATTACTTAAGTTAATAAATATTATATTAAAAATGCTTCAAAAATTAATAAGAGAGAGTAAGCAATTATTTAATAAAGGTTATTTTAAATTGAATTGCATAAAGCTTATGCATGAGATTAAAATATAATAAATTAATTAAAAAAGAGAGAAAGCAATTAAATTTAATAAAGATACTTTATATTGCACAAAGTGTGCATGAAATGTAAAAGATAAGTAAAACAAGAGTTAAAGGATTGTGATCAACGAGTTCCCTCTTGGATCGCATAATTAGTGCACTAAATTTAGGAGAGAACTCCTTATTAGCAATTTAGAGTTCATTTTAGAGGAACAGAAGTTTTGGAGAACTGAGAATTTTGGAGAAGGGAAATTTTTTGAGAGAAAATATTTCTCTCCCAATCTTTGGGTGTTTTCAAATTTAGCATCAAAACCAGGTAGATCCTTGTGTGTTTTGTTCACCCAATTAATTATGTAATTAATATTCCTATCTTCATCTTGATTATGAATTATTTATCCAAATTTCATTGTGACGAATCTTTCAATATTTTATTTTGAAATTACTGGTATGCATGTGGATTTCTTATATATATGTGAGGATTAAAAATATCATTAGAACCCTCTATCAGTAGATTTAAAAATTGAAAATTAAACCAAGAAGAGTTTTGAAAGAAATGGAAATTTAATATTGAAAATTTGATTAGTTCACGACATTTTTCTTGTTAGAATGTTTGATAGAATATTTGTAAAAAAAAAAAAATTTATAAAAAGTTTTTTTTGGGATGGGGTTTTGTTTATATATATATATATATATATATATATATAAAAAAGGGAGGAGAGGTGGGATTTACCCCACCTCCCCCCCTTATACCCTACCGGTGGCATCACCGTTGCTGTTTGTAGGGTACTGCGACAACAACAATATTCTATATTGTTGCGGCCAAAGGCCCTTGCGATAGCAGGGTGGTCGCATGACTTGTAAAGGCCGGCCGACCCTAAATGCTATATTTACATGCATTTTAAATTGTATTTTTATTTTATTTAAATTATTATTTAATAATAATAATAATTTAATAATTTAATAAATAATTAATGAATATTAATATAATTTCTATTTTATAATTATTAATTAAATTTAAGTTTGATTAATAATGAATATCATTTAATGAAGTTTTAAATTTATTTTATTATGATGGATGATTTCACTTTTTGTATTGCACTTTGTTTCATGGACCCGAAAGAGATGATGTAATCTATTTTTATAAATGTATATTCTTTCAGCCTTTCATACCTTGTGACATGTACAGTGGATGATTGTGCATTCTAAAATTTATTGCCAAGCGACATTCAGAACAAATGTATTTTATTTAAATGGACTTGGACTTGTAATTATTCCTTCATGTGGATGTGTTATTTATTAGACTTAGTATAATTTAAATTTAAATGTGACTCAACATCTTGGGATCCTTAAGGAATGTAATTTGTTCTGTTTGGTTATGAATGATTGTATGTTATTGCTTCCACTACTTTATGTTTGATGTTATATGTTATCTTAAAAAAGAAAATGTTTGGCAAACTTAGTAAAGCTTTAGGTTAGTTCTTTTGGATCCCTTGGCGGGGCATTATAGGAAGTGTTATATACAAGGGGTAGAGAGAGGAAGACATACAATGAATGTTTGACAAACTTAGTAAAACTTTAGGTTAGTTCTTTTGGATCCCTTGGTGAGGCATCGCAGGAAGTGTTATATATAAGGGGTAGAGAGAGGAAGACATACAATGAGAAAGGCGTAAGAAGAGAAATAAATATTGAGATAGATTGGGAGATGAAGAGATAGAGAGGACTATGGATAAGGAGAGATAGAGAGTGATAAACTATGAGGTAGTTTCATTAAGATAGAGTTATAAGGAGAAACAGAGAGGATGGAGAAGGAAAGAGAGAAAAATAGATAAGTATAAAGATAAATAAATATATGAATTTAATTAGATAGTGATATAAATAGGGGGAGATAAAGATATGAAGAGAGAAAGAGGGACAGAGAAATAGATTGGGGATAGAGAGGATGAGAGGGAGGGAGTGACATATTGTGTTGGGAGAGATAGAGGATAATGTATGCATTAAATTGGCTACCAATTCAAACCCCTAATCATTAAAATGTGACAAAAAATTTACATGCATAACTCACATTGTGCATAAGAAGCAAGGTAAAAGATTTTTCATTTTGTAATTCCCTTGTAAGGGAACTCTCTATGTTCTCCTTGTATACTAAAGGGGAATTATAACAACCATTATCCTCTCATCTAAAAATGAGGGAAACAAGAAACAGGGGAATTGTAATATGCTCATCTAAAATAATCGCCCAAGATGGATCCAATTTATTAGTCATGAGCAGTTCCAAAAAACACTATCACAAGTATGTTTTCTACCACACTCAAAATCCACTGCCTCCAAATCTACTTTCCATTCCCATTTTGGGTATCGATTTGGAGGATATAGGAGACACCTTGATGCAAATGGTCTAACAGATTCTTTTCTTTCTCTGCATTGAAAACTATGTCACTTACCTCAAAGAAACACATACTATTTATTTTGGATTAGGAGAAAGAAAATGTTGGCCTGTGCAAAGTGTTTTCAACTACTTGATCATTCATCTTCAGAGTAATTTCCACTCGTAAGAGAAGGGAAAATGGGATCTGGCTTTCTAGCTTTATAATATCACACATTATGCTTGTATTAACTAGCATAATATTATTATTGTTAATTTCCATGAGAAAGTTGTAAAGAAACAAGGCAGTACCACCATCATCTAGGAAAACTTTTGAATTTTTTCTCCTCTGTCTTCTACTGGTAGATGTGCTCAAGATCAGATATCACAGAAGCCTTTAATACCTTTGTGACCAAGTGCTTGATGATCTATAAAGACTCATCCTCTGTTAATATATGATTATAGGGGACATATCTAGATTTGTTAACACCATCTTGTTTCTCCTCCCTATTCAAATATATAGAATAAGAAATGAAAGAATAACATATGCCTATTTTTGATTCCTATTCTTGTGGCCAAATGTACCCTTATTTCTAAAAATCTCTCCATAAATTCCTATCACTATTTCCTTTATTCTTCCTTTTATCTTCTAAGAGATACATGTATCTCAATTATTCTATTTTCATTAATTTATAATTATATTGCATGTATTATGTCTAGTATCTATTTCTAATGAATATTTTAAAATTATTGTCCATTTTATTTCATTTAATCCTTGAACTTTTTCGTTCATGTTTACACATTTCGCCTTCTAGGATTTATGGTCTTATTTATGCATCCTCTATGCTTTCATCTCATACTTGCAAAAACAATTATCATTGACATCCATATAATAGCAATCCATCTACATAGGTTGTTTCTTACCATAACTTCAAGTTTTCTAGGAATGTCTTTAGCATACAAGGTTCATTAGTAGCCTTTACATCACAAATACCTTTTACCTATACTTATTTTTTCTCTTTCATCTTTGTCATAATTTGACACCATCTTTTTACCTTAATTAATGGCTCAACCATAAACTGTTATTAATACTCCTACATCAAACTCTTGGAGAATAAACACTTCATGGTCTTTTGACAATGTGTTTCCTATATCTTGTAATCCCTCTCCTATGGTCACTCCTAACAACCTCCAATTGTGATAAAATAAAAGACAACCTCTTGCATTCAAAATATTGGAATCTTTAACGTTGTTGAAGAACTATGCTCCTAGACAAAACTCTATTTGAAACACAACAAAATTAATTTTCTATTTAATTAATTTTATAAATAGTTGCATACAAATATAATTCCATTTACATTGAGTAATGTTATCTCCCACAAACAAAAATCTTCAACTTGTAATATCTTCAACATAGCATGAATCTTTCATGCATGTTCATCCACACTTTTCTTCTTAGTTGATACTCATCCTTCTACTTAGTTGAAAACATCGATGCAATTATCTTGTATTCTTCTATACCTCACTTTATTTGGTGTTCCTCTTTGAAAGATAGTCCCCCCTCTCATTAGTGACAACCTAAATTTAAAATGTTTTCTTTATCTCCTAATGTGCTACCCACACCTTATTTCTCATGCTTAAGTCTTCGTCCTTTACATTTTTTTCTTTCTTTCATGTGGTTTCCCTATCTCCATATCCTGCAACTAAATTTTTATTTTTACCTATTTTTTATACTTCAATATCCCTTTTTTCACAACCATATTAAAGTATGCCATTATTTTTCTTAGTATTTTACAAAGGTTGAAGAATTTAACATCACACCTCTCATTGTATAGATTCCATATCATATCTAATTCTCCTATTTTGGAATAGACATACAATATTCTCTCGCATTAGACACATGTGGTAAAAATTTTGCGAGAATAGGATCACACAAGTGGAGTTGAGTGATTACAAACAATCTACAGTGTAACTTCATCATTGACACTCACACATGAAACTATTTTTTAATCTTCTTCCAATATTTCACTAGAGAAATTTTCATCCTCCTCCTATAATTATGCTTATCATTTGTCACTCCCCTCATGGTTTGGCATCCCACCATGTACCATATTTCACTAATGGATCTATCCTTTCTTTGTTTTCTTAATGGATTTCAATCCACCACAAAATGACCACCTCCACCAAGTTTCACCTACACAACCTTTCACAACTTTCATAGACAAATATACAACACCTATTTTCCACCTTATCACTATACACTCCCCTTTATTATTCACTTTGGCATACAAACCATCTCAATTTATTTTCTTAAATCATAAAATATTGCCTCTTCTACTACAATATCTTTTTCAACACCTTTCACTATGATTGTGACTTCGTTAGGTAAGTTACATTCTTTATCATTCTCTTCACTTAAATAAATTGGGTCTCCACACAATACCTCATCCTCACGAAGTCCTTGATCAACCTTTTATACAACTTCAACTCCATTCTCTTCTTTCTTTGCAACTTATTTATCACCATTGTATGTTATTTCATCTTCTTCACCTTCATTAAGTTCATTGAATTTAGAACCCACAAGTTCCCTCATCTCAATTTTTGCATCTTGAGTATCTTCCTTGCATGTCACCAAAACATCCATTTCATCTATGGATTCACATTCTTCAATAATATCTTCAATTATAAATTCACCTTCAAAATTATGACTAAATATAGTGTCATTACCATTGTTTGTAACATTGTTCAAATCAACAACACCCAATGTTGTTACATGTTGACAATAACTCTCATTTTCCTCTTCAATTTTTTCTAAATTAAACTTTGAAATTATATTCTTATTTGTAATTAGCTCAATCAATATGGCCACTTTGTTCATGAGATCCTTCATCTCATTCTATGCCATCTCTTTTATATCTAAAATCTTATTATTCTCCCAAATGTTGTTCTCCTTTTCTCCACTATTGTTGTGACGTTAAACTAATATAAAAGTCCCTTCCATAATTTCTTCTATCACATAGATCATACATTCTATTTTTTATTAGCTATTTATAAATGCTAGAATTCTTTAGAATAAGTGAGAGGAGGGGTGAATCAGTTATCCAAGATCAAAATGTATAAATAAAAAATTTCAGTACTAATCATATCCATATCCATAAAACCTCAACATGCATGCATCCATTAGATCATACAATACTTTAACTTTGCAGGTTATTGTCCTAGTTTAAAATAAATTTACAAAAATGTAAATATTAAATACCATAAGAACATTCACACAATATGACACAAGGATTTTATGTGGAAACCCAATTTGGGAAAAACCACCAACACTATGCTACTAATTCTCACTCTTTTGAAGTGATGCCCTGTGAAAGGCCAACCCTGTTAACGCTTATAATACACACTATTAAATGTGACCTGGTCAAAGGATTTCAATCACCTTGTTAGGAGTGATCCTTGTTAGAGGACTTTAGACCTTTCCATTAAAATGTCACCCGGTTAAAGGGTTTACAAATGAATATTAGGTCAACCTTAATCCAAAGGATTTTATCCACACTGGTATAGTTATTAGAAAGCAACAATAGGACTTGATTTGATAAAAACTTACAACTCAATTATAGATTACAGATCTCTGTTTCAGTCCTCCATTCTTCTTGGCATTCATACTCTTTAGCTTTGATAGCTTGTTCACCCTTCAAGCATTCATCCCCTTAAGCCTTCTTGCTTTGTATGCCAATTGTAGTCTCTTCTATTTGTTCACTGAATAAAGCAATATCCTAGACTCTTTTTCTTCCTTAGGTTCTCATACATGACAACCTTTTCTGCTGACCAACTATCTCTATAAATAGAAAATTTATCTCTTTTTTTCGCTTAACCACAATCATCCATTTTAGGGCTAGGTAAGATTAGGTAGGATTCAATGAATCTACCCACTTTTCTATTTGGTTCCTCTAGAAACTTCCTCTATAATCTTCCTTGAATTCACCTCAAAATAGTTTAACTTGAATTCTGTGCCACTATCTCATCATAGTTATCTTCCACATGCTTCACACAATTAAATAAATCAAATTAGTCAGCTCAAATTTGTCAAATCTTCAATTTAACACTGTTTACTATCACTCGGCCAACATTAGCTCATTCGAAAAACACTAAAGTTTATTGATGCTAGACACTAACTAAAATTTAATCGACATATACTAACATTCACTTTGCTTGCACTATTTTTCATCTTTTCTCGACACCTCTTGATTTTCACTTAGCTTCTACTTATTTTTGCTTGGCTTGCACTGACTGCTCGACAAGGCTTGGCAAAAACTTTTCTTACTTGATCTTCTTCTAGTCTTAACTTGAGTAATCTTTCATTCCAAACTTTAAGTAGATACATAATACACTATAATATCAATGTCTTACTTGGTCTTTGTGCTTCTTTTACATACCAAATAACTCAACCTTTCTTTAGGTGCTCTTGTTATCTCCTATTTTCAAATCCTCTTGATCAATCAAATAAATGATAGCTTTCAGACCAAAAAGCAATTATCTCACCAATAGGTAGTAGGTTTGACATCATTGACAAAATAATGATTGTTCTATTATAGGTTCTTTACTTCAAAACAATCTCATATCAACAATCTCCCTCTTTGGCATTGATGGCACACCAATACCAACAACAATACCAAAAAGAAAATAATATCTTTGAAATTTCTCCTCTATCAGTGTATGTCCTTCCTATATATAAGGTAATGAAGCTTTTTCAATCTCCTTCAATGTATCTCTCTTATATCTCCCTTATCAGATACTTTGCTCCCTCTTTCTTATATCTCCCTCGTTAGAGTATTTCTCCCTCTTTAACAATAATGCCAAAGACTTGTCATCTCTATATGCAGATATAATCAATTTAGGTTCTCCCTCTGTCACCTTGCATATGACTGTAAGTATTTTAATTTAGCCCCTTCATTACTTTAGATAGCTCCTAAAGTAAGATCCATTGCATCAAGTTATAAGATATAACATTTAGCTCAATTGATGCAGGGCACTACTCATGCTTCTTAAGTAGCTTTGGATAGGGGTATCAACCCTATTTTACCTCTAAGTTATTCATGTGCATCCTTAGGTAAAGCTTTTCTGAATATATCAACTACCTTTTCTTTTGTATTCACATATTCCATCCTTACTTCTTTGTCTTAAACCAACTCCCTTAAGTAATGATACTTGATTGCAATGTGCTTAGTCTTTGTGTGTATCATAGGGTTCTTTGATATGTTTATAGCACTTGTATTATCACAATAAAGTACCACAAGTTTAGTGATTTCCTCCTTCATACCTTTGAGTAGCTATTTGATCCATACCACATTTGAGCAATTTACTACAACAACCACATATTTAGCTTCAATAGTAGATTGAGATATATAATTTTTTTTCTTACTAGTCTAGGTGACCAATCTCTTTCCTAAAAAAAATGCTCCACCACTTGTGTTCTTTCTATCATCAACATTTCTAGCCCAAGCAACATCTGTATAGGTTCTTAAATCAAATCTATTATTTTTCTTATAGTATAGACCATAATCTTCTGTTCCTTTAAGATATCTCATAATTCTCTTAACAACCATCAAATGATTCTCTTTGGGATTTGCAAAAAATCTTGAAACAATCCCAACAACTAATGCAATGTCAGGTCTGCTATGTACTACATATTGCAACTTGCCAATCATGGACCTGTACAATGTTTGATTCACATCAGCAAAATCATTAGTCTTTGAAAGTTTGTGTCATATTACCATAGGAGTGCTAACTAGTTTTGAATCATCTAAACCAAAAGTTTTTAATATTTCCTTCACATACTTAGACCAAGTGATGTATATACCATATTTTATTTGGTATGCTTGCAAACCAACATAGAAATTGGTCTCTCCAAACATAGACATATCAAATTCTTTCTTCATTTCATTTGCAAATGCCTTACATAATGCATTTTGATCTCCAACTATGATATCATCAACAAAAATTTCAGATAGTAAAATACCTTTACCTCCTTCTGTCTTCAAGTATAGATTATTGTTATCACCAATCTTCTCAAAACCAATCTTCAAAATATAATTGTGAAGCCTTTCATACCATGCTCTTGGGGATTTCTTTAAACTATATAAAACTTTGTATAATCTACATACCATTTTCTTATTGTTTGGATCCAAAAATCCTTCAGGCTATTTTATGTAAACATCTTCTGCTAATATGATGTTAAGAAATGCTAACTTCACATCCATTTGATAAACTTTGAAACCTTTGTATATAGAGTAAGCAAGTAGAGTTCTTACTCCTTCCAATCTTGGAACTGGGGCAAATGTTTCTTCGTAGTCTATTTTGTTTCTATACTTCCACTTGGTTCCAATCACATTCTTGTCCTCTAGTCTAGGTACTAGAGTCCATGTTTTGTTCTTCTCAATCTAATCAATCTCTTCTTTCATGGCTTTACTCTAGTCTTCATTCTCTAAGGAATCTTTCACTATATTAGGCTCATACATGCTCAAAAAACTTGTATCACTTCTTAGCCTATTCCATGTCATTGGTTTAGCTTCTTTATCTCCAATAATTTTTTCAGTAGGGTGATGTCTTCTGACATACTTTGACAATCTTGGTTCTACTCTTCTTTCTTCAATGGGTATGTCATTTTTAGAATCACTATGTACTTCTCTATTAGGTAGATTGACTTTCCTTTCATGTACACTTATCTCAAAGTCAAAATGTACCTCAACACCTATTTGCAACTCGACCATTGAAGGCAACTCAATTCCTAAATGCAACTCAACATTCATTGTATGTGACTCGACAGTCACTGAAACTTGTTGCTGATTTATAACTTGGTTTACAACAACTTCAAAAATAGAAATTCCTTCATAAAATTATATAAAGGATTTTTACTCTTTAGGTTCCTTCATATGTTTAGCTTCATGTACCTCTATATATTCATCAAACTTCACATTTTCACTTTCCACAACTTTGTTAGTATTAGTATTCAAACACTTATAAGCTTTGCTTCTTGTGGAATAGCCTAGGAATATACCTTCTTCACTTTTAGCATCTAATTTACCATTCTTGAAATCCTTAAGAATATAATACTTACTTCCAAATACCTTAAAATGTTTTACATTGGGTGAGTATCCATATCATAGTTCAAAAGGTGTTGAATGAATACCTTTCTTGGCTTGTACATGGTTCAGGGTATAGATAGTTGTACTTACAACTTCTCTCCAATATTTTAAAGCATCATTCTTCTTCATCATGAGTGTTCTAGCACAGTCCATTATAGATTTGTTCCTCCTTTCAACAATCCCATTTTGTGGAGGGGTCCTAGGTGTAGAAGTCTATCTCTTGATTCTTCTATCATTACAGAACATCTCAAACTCATTTGTTGTAAATTCTCCACCTCTGTGAGATCTTAGACATTTCAAAAATTTTCTTGTCTCCTTTTCAACTCTAGCTAAGTACCACTTAAACATTTGGAAAGCATCAAATATTGGTTTCATAAACATAATTGTTATCATCCTAGAATAATCATAAACAAATAGGATAATGTACTTGTCACCTTTGTAGCTTTTCACATTAATTAGTCAACACAAATCAATATGAACTAATTCCAAAATTTCTTTAGAGGCATGAGTTTTCTTTTAAAACTATATTTTGTCATCTTGCCTAACTGACATTGTTTGTAGCTCATATTGTTAGGTTCCTTTAGTTTAGGCAAACCTCTTACTCTTTTCATGTTACTAATACTGACTAAGTTATCAAAGTTAACATGACATAACCTCTTGTACCATAGTCACACATCATAAAATTCTACAACAAGAAAAGTAGCATCATTCATGTCAAGATATAATATATTACCTCCAGTCTAGTCACCTTTTCCAATTAGTTTCCCATCAATGTCATAGATCTTTGCTATCTTGTTCTCAAAATCAACTTTGCAACCTAAACTATTCAGTTTTGACACACTCAACAAGTTATAGTTAAGTCCTTCTACATAATAAGCATTGTCACACATGATCTTTTCTGTCAGTTTGATTGATCCTTTAATTTTTATCAGACATGGTGTATCATTACCAAATCTTACACTATTTCCATTGTAATAATAAAGAGAAATGCACTTAATTTTATCTCCAGTCATGTGATGTGAACACCCACTGTCAATGATCCATCTATCACTCTCGTTCACATAAGACACTAGTGCAGTTGCCTCATCCTCATGAGAATCATCCTTCATTGCAACATACACTACTTCATCATCATGGTCATTAGATCCATCTTGGTTTCTTCCTAAAAAATGTAGCAATAATTCTTTCCTCCATCTTTATAATCTTTGTTGTCCTCATCTCTTTTACTTTACTATTTGTCTCCACTACTATTTTTCTTCTTCTTTGGACATCTAGCAACAATATGACCAACCTTATTATAATTAAAACACATGATAGGTAGCTTACCTTTGAATTTTCCTTTTCCTTTGTGAAATCTCCTTGCTATCAATGCTTCAAGCTATTCTACATCCTCCTCATCTATATCACTATCACTAGAAATATATTTGACCTTTTTCTTTTTCTCTTTAGGTTACTTTAACAACAGTTTAGCTTTGAAAGCAGATTCAACATTTTCAGTTTTGAAATTATCAAAATTAGAGAGTTCAAAGGAAGTCAGCCTACCCATCAATCATTCAAGGCTCGGATTACTACTAGGTATACATCTTAGTTCTTTTATGGTATAAACTCTAATAACTTAGATAGGAAGTAGTGTTCTCAGTACTTTTCTTATTATAGTCTCATCATCAATGATACCATTAGCTCCTCTAATAGCATTCACAACATCTTTTATTCTAGAGCAATATTGAACAATGTTCTCACCTTCTTGCATCCTCATGTCATCGAACTTCCCTCTTAGAGTTTTAGATTTGGCTCTCAAAACATTTGTGTCTCCTCCATAAATTGTGTGTAAAGCATCCCATATCTTCTTCACAGTGTCACAATCCTTGATGTCATCAAAATTTGAGTAACTTAGGGTAGAGGCAATCTCCAACATTCTTTCTTCTTTTTTAGATAACCAACAGTTAGGGATATGAACATGCTCAATGGTATGGTAGATTGTGTATGGTTTGCAAGATCTCCTAGGTGTAGCTTGATCAAACTTTGCCATGTAGGAAAGTTTTCCTTGTTCAGTTTAGGCACCTCCTTTTTATACATCTTGATCTCTTGCTCTTAGTATCTTTAAACTATTTTCTTTCAAGCACTATGGCTCTGATACCAATTTTTGGTATTCTTTAGAATAACTAAGAGGGGTGGTGAATTAGTTATCCAAGGTCCAGATGTATAAATAAAACTTTTTAGTACTAATCAGATCCATATCCATAAGACCTCAAGATGCATGCATCCATTATATCATACAATACTTTAACTTTGTAGGTTACTGTCCTAAGTCAAAATAACTTTGTAGAAATGTAAACATGAAATACCATAAGAACATTCACACAATTTGACATAAAGATTTTACATGGAAACCCAGTTTGGGAAAAACCACCAGTAACATGCTACTAATTCTCACTTTTTAAAGTGATGCCCTATGAAAGGCCAACCCTATTAAAGGTTACAATACACACTGTTAAATGTGACTTGGTTAAAGGATTTCAATCACCCTATTAGGAGTGAGCCTTGTTAGAGGACTTTAGACCATTCCATTAGAATGTCACCTAGTTAAAGGATTTACAAATGACTATTAGGTCAACCTTAATCCAAAGGATCTTATCCACACTGGTATAGTTATTAGAAAGTAATAATAGGACTCGATCTGATAAAAGCTTAGAACTTAATTACAGATTACAAATTTGTGTTTCGATCCTCCATTCTTCTTGGCATTCATACTCTTTAGATCTGATAGCTTGTTCACCCTTCAAACATTCATCCCGTTAAGCATTCTTTCTTTGTATGCCAACTATAGTCTCTTCTATTTGGCCATTGAATAAAGCAATATCCTAGACTCCTTGTCTTCCTTAGGTTCTCGCACATGACAACCTTTGGTTCTAACCAACTATCTCTATAAATAGAGAATCTAGATCTTTTTTCGCTTAACCACAATTATCCATTTTAGGGTTAGGTAGGATTAGGTATGATTCGATGAATCTACCCACTTATCCATTTGGTTCCTTTAGAAACTTCCTTGAATTCACCTCATAATGATTTACCTTGAATTTTGTGCTACCAACTCATCATATTTATCTTCCACATGCTTCACACAATTCAAGAAATCAAATTAGTCAGCTTAGATTTGTCAAATCTTTGATTTAACACTGTTTGTCATCACTTAACATGTATACTATTATGCTACTTGGGAAACACTAGTTCACTCGTCAAACACTAAAGTTTATTGATGCTTAGCACCAACTAAAATTTACTCGACATATACTAACATTCACTCAGCTTGCACTATTTTTCATCTTTGCTTGACACCTCTTGATTTTTACTCGGCTTCTACTAATTTCTTCTTGGCTTGCACTAATGGATCGATAAGGCTTGGTAGACAGTTTTCTTACCTAATCTTCTTCTAGTCACTTGAGTAATCTTTCATTTCAGACTTTAAGTAGCTAAACAATATACTATAATATCAATGTCTTACTTGGTCTTAGTGCTTCTTCTACATACCAAATAACTCAACCTTTCTCTAGGTGCTCTGGTTATCTCCTCTTTTTAAATCCTCTTCATCAATCAACTAAATGATAGCTTTTAGACCAAAAAGCAACTGTCTCACCAATAGGTAGCATGTTTGACATCATTGACAAAATAATGATTGTCCCACTACAACTTCTTTACTTCAAAACAATCTCATATCAACAATAAAGTCTATAGAAATTGATTCTTTCTTCTAAGGCCAAAATATCAATTTCTTGTCTCACATATATTCCCTTCACTATCTATAAAATACTTACTTTGCATTTATCTTCTCTTTCTCCTCTCTTTTCTTACACCTAACTTGTAAGTTTCTTGATACAAAGTTGTCTCAAATCAACAATTCTAATCCACTTCCAAGTTCATTATCTCAGTTACAAACTTCTCCTCTCTTGCTCCCAGAAAAATTCAAAAAAAATTCTAAACAAATATTTTTGTATTCGATCAAGTTTCTAAAACATTTGCATTACAAATATAATGTCATTCAAATTGACTAGTGTTGTCTCCCATAAACAAAAATATTCAATTTTTAATATCTTCAACATAACATAATTCTTCCATGCACATGTGAAGCTTCACACTTTTCCTCCTTAGATGATACTCATCCTTTGGCTTAGCTAAAAATGTCCATGTAGTTGTGTTACCTTCTTCTATGTCTCACTATATTTGGTGTTCCCTTTGAAAGAGAGTCCCCTCCCTCTCATGAAAGATGTAGTGCCTCTTGTGTTTACAGTCTGTACCCTGATGTATTTTGATCTAAGAGATAGTTGTACTCTTGTTATATTACTTTTGAGATGACTTGAGGGTCAAATGTTATACTTTGATTTCAGTATCATAGATATTATACGACTATGTTATTCTATTTATTATATTTATGTGATGATGCCATTTTGAGATGAGAGTAGGTTTTTTGATGATATCTGATTATTCAGTATTTGGACATATCTCTGATTATGTTATGTGATGGATTTAATGCTATGGTTTTTTACTTCATTCTTGCTTCGTTATGCTTTATGTGAACATGAGTGATGTAAATGGATTATTTTAGTATAATTAAATAAATGGTTGAATTAGGTGATTTAAAGCATTTATTATTTTGACTATGTTATTAAATGCAATTGCACTTGATCATGTGTTTTAGTGTGCAAGATTCATATCCCTGGCAATGGCACAATGGAGTAGTGATTCAGCTATTCATATTTGTCAATGTCGTCCCTATATGGTTGATGTATCCTTTATTAATTATTTAAATTGAACCTTTCATTGATTATTAAATCCAAACTCATTTACATTATGTGACTAGACCTATGAACATGTCTGTGCATTTATGGGTTCACATTGTCGCGAAAGTTGTTAAGGGATTTTTTTGATTTTGGGTTTTTGGGCTTTAGTTTTTATTGAATTTAATTTCTGGCAACTTTTCCATAAATGAATTTCAATTACTTGGAATAGCCTATTTTCATTTGGGTTGATTCAGGGTCTAACTAGATTAATAGGATACTTACCCTAATCGATTATTCACTCAAAAAGTGAATAAGGATTGAAAGAGGAAATTAATTCCCCACTTCTCACTTTTGGAAATTAAGAATTTGAGAGCTTTTTCCAAAATCATCTTCTGGAGGATTATTTTTTTGTTCATTGTGAGAGTTGTGGGCGTGAGATCTTCATGAGGTTAGTCTCGTTGGATCCAGCTCAGGGAGACCTTACTGTACCATGATTTCTAATAGCTGTTGTAGGTTATTTATTTTATCATGTTGTTTCCTATTTTAACCCCTTTTGCTATCAAATAGGGCTCTCCCATTTTCCTGTTTCAGCTCAATTTCTACATCTATTTCTGGTAGATATTTGATTAGGAGGTTGAGAACTAGTGTTCCACTCTATTTCTATTTGCTAGTTCTACTCGGTTGGTCGAGTATGAACATTTTCCCTATTTCCTAGATTAGGGTTTGAGATTTCACACCGTTATGTTGGCCATTTTTGCATATGGTGTTTGAACCCAAATTCTATTGGATTCTCGTGGCTTTTGTGCTCAAAGACCAAATGGATTTTATTTTAGACGTTTTCCAATTTTGGGATTTATACCTCAATTTGTGTGCTGCCCATTTTTGTCAAGTTTTCTTTGCATGATGTTGATCATGGACCATAATCATCCTTATGATGTTAGCTAGATCATTGTTGCACTTTTATGTTGCATTGGGAGGTGCACCACATCCATTCTTTAGAGTTTTTTCGGTTGAGTATTTTATTGCTTTTGTTCCCATCCAACCCTTGTATTTTGATATTCATGACGATGGTGCATTCACTCAAAAGCACATGTACGTACATCTATTGGGTGACTTACAAGGCCCAAACTCTTGGTGGTAATGCTTTTGAGTTATATCTTTGGGGTTGGGTTGGGAATATGCATGCCTACAAACGCTCATCATTGGATGAGTATGGGTAGGGTAGGGTAGCTTCATAGAGGGGCTTCTATCACATCCTTGATGACCATGCCTAGGTTGATAGATAGAAGGCTTAATTAGGTGATAACTAAATAAAAATATTGGGTGGTAATAAACTTAAGATAATAAAATGTGTGAGCACTTGATTAAGTTTGAGGACACAGTGCGTGACTCTTCTGTTGGGAAGTTGATTCTGCACCACACTAGCTTGGGCTACTTGATGCCATGCTATTTCCCCTCTAGGTGAGTCCCTACACAATTACCTATTGAGTGCCTAACCAGGGCTTGTTGTACTCAGATTGTCTCGTGATCTTCATTGCAGTCATCTTACTATTTAGCGTGAGTGTTAGCCATGGATGTTTGCTTTTATGTTAGTGTGGTTGGATCATCACCTCCATCAACACAATGGTAGTGGACCTATGGGTTTCATGTGGTTGGAAGGCATAGCTACCCATACCACTATTGGGGATCGGTGTATAGAGATGGTCTATTATTCTAGTGCGACCGTTGCTTGATGTTTTCACTTGATACTTTGGGTTCTAGAGTATGATTTATTGTGATTTATACTTTCTTTAGAATGCTTGGATATCATTTTTAGATGATGTTAGTTTATTTGTCACATTCCCTTATTATGATTTTTAGCATATGATTAGATGATGTGATTTTCTTAGTTGGAGTATCTATTACTTATTGGATTAGCATGTTAGATATCCTATTCTTATGATGTTATTACACTTTAGTAGTGACATCCTCATAAGATAGCTCTGACTATCTAGTTGGTAGTTCTTGATGTTACATGTGGGGGATGACTAGGGCCTTTGAGGTCTCATGATGCTATTATGGTTGGGAGGAGCTATGCATTTAGTTTGTTGTTTTAGCTCATTGCGATGTTGCTTTCAGTTCATTTCCTTCACTGCTATGTTTAGATGGTTAGATACAATTTCGTCTTTTAGTTGTTATGGTTTGAGTGTCTATGCCTCAATCGTGGATTTGGTACTCCTCGGTGTGGAGGAATTACCTTTTTCAACTTTTTATCTTTTTTTTTTCTGGTGTGCTGTTATGGTTCCTCGTGCAAAATTGTGGAAGTTTCACATGGTTCTGTGCAGTTCCTCACATGGCTCGTTGCACTTCCTCACACAAACCTCGACACTAGTGCAGTTCTTTTTGGTTGTTGGTCATGGCATTCTCTCACATATGATGGCATTTCCTTGTGTGGCTTGGTGTACTTTCTCATGCAAAGAGGTACTTCCTCGTGTGAGACTGTCAGTTGCAATTTCTCTTGCACAAAAAATAGGGAGCATCTTTGCTATTTTTTGGAGAACACAATTTGGGCTTTTGAGTACCTTTAGGAATGCTAGTGTTTCCTTGCTTCAACAGATCAAAGATTTTTAGTTCTAATGTCATCTTTGGTTTTCATTCTTCAGTTTGGTAGTGGCATTTGGAGATCCATTGGTGTTTGGATATTTGGTTAGTCTTTCATTGCAATCTTATTGATCCTCATATGTTGTTTTTTATGTACATCCATACTTGTTTTATTTATTTATTAATATTGGCTAATATTTATCCTTGTTCCAGGGATCTTGGGGCGAGGGGGGGGCATTAGAAGAGACAACCTATATTTAAAATGGTTTCTTGAATTTCCTAATGTACTATCCCCACCTTATTTCTCACTCTTAAGTCCTTTTTTTTTAATAAAAAAAAACTTATCTTCCATGTGGGTTCCCTGTCTCCACATCTTGCATTATTTCTTTTATTTTTACCTAATTTTTGACCCTTCCACATCCCTTTTGGTGCATCCATATTAAATTATGTCATAATTTTTCTTGGCACTTGATATAAATTATGGGCTTTAACATTACACTTCTCCTTCTATGGATTACAAATTATATTTTGATGCTCCTATTTTGGCATGAATATATAGGAGGATCCTACGTTAGGAACTCCTAGTAAAATTTTTGTTAGCATAGGATCACGAAAGTGGATTTGAGCGATTGAAAACAATTTGTAGAAAAAACATTATTGGCACATGCACAAAGAACTAATTTTAAAAATCTTCTTCCAACATTTTACTGGAGCAACTATCCTCCTCCTTTTGTAATTATTATTACCATTAGTCACTTCTCTCATGGATTGACATCCACAATAATCATCTTTCACTAGTGGCTTTCTCCTCTCTTCTTTTTATCAATGGATTTCAATCCACCACAAATTGACAACCTTCACTAAGTTTCACCTACACAACCTTTCACCACATCCACATGTAAATATGCAACACCTATTTTCTACCTTAAAACTATATCCTCCCCTTTATCATTCACTTTGGCACACAAACCATCTCAAATTCATCATAAAAAAATTCATTAAAAAAATTACATATCCTACTATAATGTCTTTTTCAACACCTTTTACAATGATTGTGACCTCCTCGAGTAAGTCACCTTCTTTATCGTTATCTTCACTTAAAAAAAATCTCTTCTCCATGCAATAGCTCATCCTCATTAGGTCATCCATTAAAATTTTCTGTAACTTCAATTCCATTCTCTTTTTTCATTGCAACCTATTCATTACCATTGTCTATTATTGCAAAAGGTAAATTTTTGATGCCAACACTTAGCAGAAAGTAAATTCAATTTAACAAACTTATCAAGCCTTAGTATAAGTAACTAATTATTCAAACATAAGAAGTCAAAATAGTCAAATATATTATGACAAGGAAAATAATAGTAATCTTGTATGTTTCATTTGTACAACGAGAATCACAACATATTTATCCTCTACACCCCATCCCTAATTAATTACAAGCCTTAAGATAAATATATCATTTCTCTCCACAAAAAGTCTTCCCACCCAAACAAAACTTTTAACGCTTATTTTTAGTAATTATATAAAAATTATTCCTACTAGATTGTGTTACTTTGTAACTACTTGTAAATATAGAAAATAAGGTTAAATATGTCTCCTAGTTCAAAGGAGATAGTTGGCGATCAATCCTCTAATTCCCAAGAGTTAGTATGCATCATTCTCCCCTTTTCAAAATTTTGAACCTCCTAGTTCAAAGCTCATTTACATGAAAGGAAACTACAACAAATAAATAACCTACCCATTACATTTTTTTTTAAATGTGGGATTTTAGTTTTTCCCAAGACATTTCCACACAAAATATCTAAGAGAGATTGGAATAGAGGATAAGAACCATATATTTGACTTTAAAAAACAAGCAAGAATGTTCCTTCCACCAAATTAGATATAGCTTCATATTGTCACATTTTTCCTTCTTTGACTACTAACCACTTTTTCCTTCTACCAAATTAGATATAGCTTCATATTGTCACATTTTTCTTCTTTCACTGCTGACCACTTGTTGGAATAGAGAAACTCATCATTTTTCAATAGGTCATTTTCCTCTTTCTCAAGCTCCTTTAAGTTTTAATAGTTCTCATCCATTAGAAAGTTTTCTTAATCTTTTTATCACTCATACTAGCCCCTATTGCACTTGCACATATACTATTAAAAGGAGAAATAAAACTAAGGGAATTAAAATCTTGCACAAAATTTTCTCCTCTTCTGCATAATGTCATGTAGGCATGTGTTCCTTTCATTTTTTAGCTCATTGTAATGTTTTTTACAAGATAAATCATTTTGGAAATTGTCCTCTATACTGTAATTGTTCAAATATTTACCTTCTCACTTAATTATCATGTTTCCTCCTTATGGATATGTTAATTTAAAACCAATAAATCTTCATCAAATATGAGATTACCAAATATCTCCATCTTCATTGCAACTTCCTCTCCAATGTGGATTGTTTCTAGTGCTACAACACTTTAGGCCTCCTCTTTTCTAATTCTTAACTCAACGATTGTCTTCTCTAAGAATGGATTCTCCCAGTAAAATGTCTAATAATTTTAACCATTCTTTTTCACTTACTAAAAATTTGTCAATATCTAAGATATAGATTTATTTCTAATTTGATCGTTGTGTTCATGTTCTTCCAAGATATACCATAATTCCAATTCAAACTCTAATTACTACAACTCCTTTTTTTGACCCTTTGATAACTTTTGTCATTGTCTTTATTTTATATATTCTTCTACTTTGTTAATTTATAACTTATATTTCGATACAAGTCTATATATGAATCCACATCACTAAAATAGAGTTGCATCTTTTTTCTTATTCTTTGCTTTGATTAATCTTTTCTCACATTTTGGTAAAAGTCGATATTTGAATCCACATATAACTAAAATAGAGTTGTCTCTTTTTTCCTACATTCCCTTATGAATACTTTTTTGTTACATTTTGGTACAAGTCCATATTTGAATCCACATCACTGAAATAGAGTTGTATCTTTTTTCCCACTCTTCCCTTCTGTACTATTTTCTTACATTTTGATACAAGTCCATGTTTGAATCCACATCACTAGAATAGAGTTGTGTTTTTTTTCTTTATATTTCCTTTTGAATACTCTTTTTCTTACGTTCTGATACAAGTTTATATTCAAATCTACAACACTAAAATAGATTTGTATCTTTTTCCCTTCTCTTCCCTTCTAAATAGAGTCTACAAACCATTGGTCAAAAATCATTTTAATTTTTGTCTCTTTGAATAAATTAACACAAGTTTAAAGTACATACCCCATTTTATTTGAACTCTAATACAACAATTTCCTATCTGACATGTTACAGTTGAAACAAAGATATATAAATGAGGAACCTCAAAGAACATTGACAAATTCCAAATGTTATTTTGAATTTTAATTTTGAATATACATCACACTAGACATCATGAGCATTGTAGTCACATAAAGTGTTTTATATAATGTAGTTTAAATATAAAGTTTCTTTGGCTAAGTGGTTAAGGTGTGTGCCTACTAAGTACATGGGATTTCCCTGTGAGAGTTTCAATCTCTCAGTTGATATTTATGATTAATTTTATCGACAAAATTCTTCTTCTATTCTAAAGCCTTTTCAATCTATTTTGAATTATAATCATGTTCCTAGTACTTCACACTTTGAATTTGGAATGCTGACGAAATCTCCAATTTAAGGATACAACAATAGTACCTATATCATCTTAAAATGGAAGAACTTTCATGTTAAGAGTGTTTATCCCTTTGAGTAAGTGGTCAAGGGTCATGTTAAGTTCCTTGAATGGGTCTTTTCATGGATCTAGTTGTCCCCCCTTGTTCTGCTTCTCTCTCCTTGTTTCCAGCCTCTTTCTAACAACTTTCTCTATGAAATTGAAGACTTTGAATTTTTGGGTCAAGGACAACTTGAAGGGTCAAGGATGAGCTCAACCCTGGCCTAGGACAAGGTGGACCTCATCATTGATCCCAGGTCTAATTCTTAAGTTCCAAAGGTTTTAGGATATTGGGTTTTAGAAAGTTTCATTTTCCCACTTCAGGGTCGACTGTATCGGGTTTCAAAATGGTAAACTCTTAAATTGCATTTAATATAGGTCCATTAAGGTTAATTAGGATTTAATTCTCCAATGTCAACCTTCTCTAGAAGCTTGTGCCCTAGATCTCTATATAAGGAAGCCTTCTTCACTCATTTTGACATCCACTTTCTATGAACCATAATCTTGTGCATCCATTATTTTATGAAGTGAAGATATACTATCTAAGACATAAGAAGATATTATAAGATGATCCATTATCAAGCATTCAATTATTCAAGATCTAATTCAAGGAGGTCCATTGCTAGCCTTTGAAGGATTCAATCTCTATGGAGCCCTCTTTTTGAAGATTTCTCCATCCACATCCATATTCATCCAAGCCTCTCTTATGCAAAGATCCATTCAAGATTGGTTTTGAAGATCTAATGCCATTGATTTGGGACATCCTACATACATTCCTACACTCATTTGGAGCATCCATACTTGTGGATTCAAGGATTCAAATCCTCCACAAGGATTTCAACATAAGCAAGGTGAATAGTTCCATTTACTTTGTTTATACATATTGCAATTTTAATTACATTTCAAGATTGATTCCAAACTAGGGTTTGACCCAGGCAAACCCCCCATCCAAACAAAAAAAACCATTTTACTTGTAGGTATAGGTACAAGACAATGAATTAAAGTGCAAATTTGGATACCCTTTTTGTCGAACTTACAGGATTCATGTACATAATTTTTGTCAGAGTAGTGCAGGTCAAGGTTGAATTTTTAGGGTAAGACTATGCCCCACTATCTGGGTCAGGGTCAACCTACCCTTAGAAGAACAAAAGTTTTCTGGGTTTTCTCTATCTCAACATTTCCAGTCCAGAGTAGGTTGTAGGATTTCTTGAAACTGTGCACAGACATCATAAATGAACATTTTCTAGATTTTCCCTACTTTGAGGTTAGTATTTGTCTTTTACTCATTCAAGGTTTCAAGTATTAATTTTCTATAGTAGATTATAAGATTTCCTCCTTTCTTCATATTCTCAATTGTTTGATTTATTTGTGCATTGATGACTTCCTTGTGGTTAATCAATTTGGATCATTCCTTTTGGGAATTTGG
Source organism: Cupressus sempervirens (assembly GCA_028749045.1). Classification (NCBI taxonomy): domain Eukaryota; kingdom Viridiplantae; phylum Streptophyta; class Pinopsida; order Cupressales; family Cupressaceae; genus Cupressus; species Cupressus sempervirens. Next base: position 392,901,822 of record CM053788.1, on the reverse strand, counting down.
GTTAAGGACAGATCCTATATTCTCCCTCATTTCATATTTTCCCTCAATACCATTCCTCGATAATAGAAAGAACAAGCTTTTACCCACCAAACCTTAATTATGTGACTTTGGTGAGATCCAAAGTTTATCCATTACACATGAGAAAAATATGAGGAATTTAGCAAGGGAAGGATAAGTTCCCAATTTCATGAATGCCATTCTTATTAAGATATCTACGGAGAATATTTTATTTGGTAAAACATTGGAAAATTTAGATATGGATGATGAAAAAAAGGGAACTAAAGTCATGTAGCTAGTTTCCATTGTCAATTTCCAATTTCTGTGTTTTCTAGTAAATTTTTTTATTATTTTTCTTCTTGTATTTTTTTGGGAGGAATATTCCCACACTTTTTACTTGTCTTAGATGTCATTTTATGTTAGTTTTAGTAGCTTGGACATTTTTTTTCCCATTTTCTAAGATTTGATAAATAATTTATTTTCTAACAAATTTGTTGGGAGTGGTGATAATAATTTATTAGTTAACTGATATCTTTTAGAAAAACCCAGAAACTAATTGGTTGGGATCTATTAGGGTGTTATCAATCTCAGCCATTGATTGAGGATAAATCTATGTTTTTGGTTTTCTAACAAGAGTAGTATAAAAGGAGGTCAATGGGTATTTCAAGAACACACATTTGAGAAGCATTTGCGATAATAGTAAATAAATTTTTAATGTTAGCAAGTGCACAATAATAGCATTGTTGATAGGAGTGGTGGAATATCAACAGGAGAAATTGGAAGAAGCATTTAAGAAAGAGGTTATTATCAAAACTTTTCTATTAAGAAGCAAGCAATTTGTGTATCTCTTAATTTGCTTAAGTTTAATAAAATTCTTCAGTATAGTACTAGTTTTTCTAGGGATAATATATCCAAAAATATTATGTTCCTTATTTTGTGTAATCTTTTCATTATTTTATTTGTAAAGTTGTAGTTATGTTATTATTTGATATTTTCTTTTAGGAAATCAAATAATCTATATAAGATGGGATAAATTAATAATCAGTAATTGCAATAGAATTTTCACATGGTTGTAAAGCTAAGTTGAAGGAAGAAAAGATTCAACATAGACAAAGGAAAGAAGATTAAGGGTTTTTACAACCTAATTCAATCTCTTTGGCATTATTATTTTCTTTTATCCTTTGAGATGGCCTTAGTCGATTTAAGAGGCCAGGACAAATTAGATGGAGCCTTTAGTTTTGGTGTTTAGAAAGCCAAAATTTCTTTAATGTTGGAGGAGAATAGTATCAAACAATATGTGACTAATGTTGTAGTTGTACCTACATATTGAAAAATAACTCCCAACATACAAGAAGGATGATGCCAAGGCAAGGAGTCTAATCCTCAATGGTATCAAGGACTATATAGTTTTGCATATTCTCAAGTTGGATACAATGAAAAAGATGTAGGACACCATTTTGAGTCTGTACTAAAATGTTACCACTAATGGGAAGATGAATCTCAATGAAAATATAAAGAATACCTTGATGAGCAAGGGATAAAACATGACAAGTTAGTGCACTAGGATAAGACTTGTAAAGGATGAGTTAGTAGTTGTTGGAGATAAGCCAAATGATGATGAGCTAGTAAGAATAGCCCTAAATAGGTTTATTAAGTAGTGGGATATTTTGTTAAATTGTTAGTGGATGAGACACCATACTAAGTTGGAATAAAACATGGAGTGATTTCACTCAAGAATAGATTAGACTAAGTCTTGTCACTAGAGAAAACAAAAAGATTCAAAAAAGTGAGGCACAATAGGAAAACATTTTCCTATCCAAAAAAGGGAAAGCTAAGAAGGGGTCTAGAAAAGGATCAAATGCACAAAGTATGAAGAAGAAGAAGAAGAAGGAATTTTCCAAGATCAAGTGCTATGGTTATCACAAGTTTGGCCACTATGTCAATGATTGCCCAAAAATGAAGAAGAAGCACATGTCAACTTCAACAAGTGCATATGAGCTCTCTAGTAGAATGGAGGATGATTTTGTACTCATAGCTTGCATGGTTAGCTCAACCTTACAAAGTGTTTTGTATATAGATAGTGGGGAATCATTTAATATGATAGGTGTCAGAGAGTACCTATCCAGTTATAAGGAGGAAAATAGAATCTAGACTACTATAGAGAACTTGTCCAAACTTAAGCCAGTAGGGAAATGGACTATTCAGTTTCCAAGGGAGAATATCAAGTTGATTACCCTTCACAATGTGTTGTATGTAGCAAGTTTAGGTATGAATATTATTTTCATATTTGTCCTTCAATATAAAGGAAAATTTCATTCTTTAGAGGGACACGTGCGTTGATTAAGCATAAGGATTGAAAATCAACTTTATCTATCGGAGTTAGGACTGATCAACTTTATAGCTTGCAGTTTGATACTCCTAAGACACTCTTGAGTAGTAGTAATCCTAAAGATCTTGGATATTTTTGACAAAGAATGTTTTCAATCATTGTTTTGTCACTAATGTCAAACCTGCTATTTGCTGGAATGACAATTGCTTATAATATCCAAGTACTATCACTTAGTTGACAATAAGATGTAACAAAAGCACCAAAGGTAAAGATTGAGTTATGGTTTTGTAATGAAGTAGAAGGATTAGTTAAGATAATGATAAAATGATGTATTGATAGTATACTTGAAGATATAGATGTTGGCTACACTTAGATACTCTAGAAGGACAAGATTAATAAAGCTATCTACAAAGCTTGACTAAGTTCATTAGTGGATGTCGAGCAAGCTAGTTCATGCCGAGTAGATTTTCAATTAGTGCAGAGCAAATGTAAAATCTAGTGTGTGCTAAGTGAAACAAAAGAAGCCAAGCAAGTTTAGGTGCTGAGCAAAGTAATAGGTTCCAAGCGTCAAAAAAATTAGTTGATGCCAAGTGAATTCACAGTAGGTGTCGAGCATTAGTAAAACATAGTTGGTGCTGAGCACCAAAATTTCAATAGTGCCGAGCTACTACATTATTTGAAAAGTCAAAGATTCACCAGATCTGAGTCGACAAGTTTGTTACCTTGAATTTTGTGAACCAGATGGAGGATAAGGATGATGAGCTGGAGGCACAAAATTTTAGGTAAACCATTTTTAGGTGAATTCATGAGGATTTTTCATGATATTTCTAGAAGGAATAGGATATGGGGTAGATTCAGTGAATCCTACCTAATCCATTGATCTAAAATTAAAAATTGGAAGATTAAGAGTGGGAAAAGTATTCCAGACTTTTATTTAAGGAGTCACAGGCCAAGAAGCAAGAGTTTTTGGGTTGCAGTGGTTGAAGGGTGTCAAGGAGAAGGCATCGAGAAGAAATAACATAGCATAGAGACTCTACTTCGATAAGTGGCCATATAGGAGATTTTACTAGTACATTGAGCATGAAGACTCGAGGAGATGAAGCTTGAAAGGAGGACAAGCTATCAGAGCTGTAGAGATTGAAAGCCAGGCAAATTTGAGAGATGAACTGAGATCTTAGATTTGCAAGTTAAGTTGTGAGTTGTATCAGGTCAAAAGCCTTGTTGTTACTCTCTAATAATTGTACTAGTTAGGGTAAACTCCTATGGACTTATGTTGGTTTAACAGCCATTTGTAAATCCTTTAATAGGGTGGCATTCCAAGTGAATATTCTAAAGTGTTCTAATTAGGCCCACTTCTAACAAGGTGGTTAAATCCTTTAACCAGGTCACATTTAACAGTGTGTTGTAGCCTTTAACAGGGAAGGCCTTTCACATGACATCACTTCAGAAGAGTGAGAATTGAGTAGCATGTTACTGGTGGTTTTTCCCAAATTGGATTTCCATGTAAATCACTATGTTATGTGTTGATTCTTCATGTGTTATTCTTTCATGTTGATTTTACAGTAACTTGCTAAGTAGGAAAATTTAAGCTTGGATGCATGATTAGTTAAATGGGCTCACTATACTTAGTGAAAAAGTTTTATCAGGACATTTGGACCTTGAATAACTGATTCACCCCCCCCCTCTTAGTTATTCTAAAACATTTCTATTAGGATATATATGGCATAGGAGGATGGGCCATATACATCATGGAATACTTAAATTAATTTATGAGACAGTGACAAGTATTCCATATTTGAGCACATAACATGATGATGTATGTAAAGAGTGCATGTTAGTGAAGTTTATAAAAGCTTCTTCTCCAAGGAGTGACACCAAATGTAAGGGCATTTTTTATTTAGTATATTTAGATATATGTTGAGAAATGTCAACAAAGTCTCTTAGAAGATATGAGTACTTTGTTACTTTTATTGATGATTTCTCTAGGAAGGCTTGGATAGACTTCTTGAAGACCAAGGATAAGGTTTTTAGTTGCTTCTAAGAGTTCAAAACTATTATGGAGAATTCAAGAAGAAGGAAGATAAAGGTTCTTTGGTTAGAAAATAGAGGCAAGTACAAAGGGAAATATTTCTAGGAGTATTGTATTAGTGAATAAATCAAGAAAGAGTATATTGTTCCTTACAATCCACAAAAGGATTAAGTTGTTGATAGGAAGAATTTTTCACTATCAAAGCAACAGGGGCTATACTACATAAGTAGGACATGTCACATTACTTGTGGGAAGATGCATATAGTACAACAATATACATACAAAATAGGGTTTCCCATAAGGTACTAGAGAAAATGACACCAGAGGAGACTTTCACAAGTAAGAAGCTAGATGTTAGTCACTTTAGGATATTTGGAACTTTGGCATATTGTTACAATCTAAAAGATACACGAACCAAGTTAGACCATATTATAGAGAGGGGGTACTTTATAGGGTACAATAAAACATCAAAGGTATATCAAATATTTATCCCAAGGACCGAAAGGCTTATAGTCAGACATGATGTCACATTCATGAAAGACAAGACATATAGAAGTTCCACAGTTTTACTAGAAGATGATCAAAGTGAGTATCCACGTGTCAAACCCCCCACAAGACAAATGCAACACTCTTATTTCAATTCTAATTAACCAAAATAACATTTATTAGCCGATAGGAAATATTTCTCACGTATAATCTGCTCCAAAACTTGTCTCACACCAAATACAACCATTTCACAAGTATTCAACAAAGATATTGGTATCCACGCAGTATCTTGTGTCCATTAAATCACATAAATAGTTTAAATGTATTTATTGAGCTTACACATTTTCATCACCTTACATTAAAAGTGATAAACATTTATAGTCCACCCCATTTCATCTCTCTCTCTCTCTCTCTCTCTCTCTCTCCAGTGCACATGCTTCAATACACTCATACGCCATGTCATTTATTGTACACCTCAACAGATTCATCACTTTATCACTACAAATGCTTAGCAGATAATTGGATGCACTCAAAATTATGTAGCTCCATTATCATTATGTATATATGGTTGCCTGGGATAATGAACACCCATAAAATAGGGGACCCCCATAAATATTTTTAGATAACCCTAATTGAATGTAGGTGACAAAAATAATTGCAATTTTTTGATGCTCATCATTTTATATGCTTAACTCCCTCATCTCAGATTGTAAGTAGACTCATGTAACCAAATCAAAGGTTCTACATATAACCCTTCTTTCCATTATAGTCCAAACAATTTTGTTTGTATACATTTCTTTTTGAGAAACAATACAACTTTATTTATTCTAAAATAAAATTGAACCTTATTCACTTTAAAAATCTATATGTTGGTTTTCATATCATGACATTCTATTATAAATTTTTAAATTTTAAAGAACATTTCAACTCTGTACATGCTTAGCTAACTATTTATAATTCTGACAGAAATAAGATATTTTTACCAACAATTAAAATATAGTTGTTCTCCTATTTCCTAAAGTAAAAATCAATTTATTTTGTTTGTAGAAGTTTAATACTCATTTTTTAGTTCATTCCCACCCATTTCCATCCCATCCATTTCCAAGATTTGTCTTAAGCTATTCATGTTGATAGTTGCATGAGTTTTTCACTAGTTCTAAAGTAGCGATACATAAGTAGATTGGTCATTTCTGTGTAGTGTAATGTTTTTCCTATTAAAGGAATTCTATGGATCTTGTCCTGTTTAAAGAGGTCTTCAAAGAATGTCAGCTAGATTAATTATTTAAAGAGTACTAAATTCAAAATTATTTGTAGTAAATTGTTTAAATGGTTTCTTTGAATGTTGATTGGCTTTTGATTTTCCTTATTGATTTGTATTTTCCATGTGTGGAGGTTGATTCCCACGATTGGAAACTAATGTCGATAGCCTTTTTTTTTTGTTGTTTTATATTTATTGTGGACTTGTTATCAATGTTATGGCTGTTAGAATAATTTTAGAATAATTGGGGGGTGGGGGTGGGTGAAACAACTATCCTCAGGTCCATATGTAAAAATTTAAATTTTAATCACTTCAAATACTTTAGATTTAATCATTAAGTAGCTCAATCTCTATGGAAAATAATGAGTAACATAAAACTTTTGAGTCCACTATCCTAATAGTAACAAACTTGCAGAATGTAAACCGTTAATAGTAAAACATCTCAAATAACATCCACACAAGTATGACACCATGATTTAACATAGAAACCCAATTTGGAAAAAAACCAATAGGAAAATGCTACTAATTTTCACTCTTCTGAAGTGAGCTTGTGAGGAGCATCTGAATTTTTTTAATGAGATTTCTTTTGATGAGCATTTATGAGCACTTGGGTTTTGAGAACCAATGTTATTTTTGGGTTCCCTATTAAGGAACCAAATTTGATCAATATTACTTTTGTGATATGAGATACAATTGTGGTTTGTGAGTTTTGGGAAGGTAGTCTAGGTGCATGTCTATGGAAGTGGATTGCAATGGGGGCCGAGGCCCAAAGTGGCTGCTAGGGTAACTCATTGTAAGTTATGTAACAAGTGATAACATAGTAATTAAAATAATTTCCTCCCCCATGCCTTGAGATAAATAAAAAGATAAGTTAGAAATTTTTTCCTCATCCATGCATTGAGTGCTTATATGGACTAAGGATGGGAATGAGATGATACCTTGAGAGGTATGCCTAGTTTCCTTGTCTTCATGAGAAGGTATTTTAGTTCTGAATATAGTGACTAGGGGGCCAGAGTCCTTAGAGACTACCAAGGTAATCTTAGAGTTGGCTCATATGATGAACACTCCATAATATGTAGCCTGATTCTCCTTCATGTTTTCTTTATGTTTTCCTCTAGTGGTGTATTTATTGGTGGTGTACTTGTTGGATATTACTTTTAATGCTGTATTTATTGTGAGTAATTATTTATTGAGTGGATGTTAGTTATCGTTGACAGTTAAATTTTATTAATGAATGTCAGTTATTCATTGGTAGTATTTTTACTATTGGAAGTTAGTGATTGGTGGTTTATTTTTATTGATGATAGTTGTTGTCTATTGGTTATTGTGCTTGTGACACTTGACATTTATTTAAAAGTGGTTGTATCTTTTTGGTTTTGATATTTTATTTGTACTTGGTATCTGTTGTTGATTTTGGTATGTGATGTTGATTTGGACGAGTGCCTTTTTGACTTTGGTTAATTTTTATTTATTAGTAATTTGTGTTACCCTTGAGGTAGACTTGGCTATTAGGATTTCTTACCTATGATTGTTTTATGATTTTATTATCTGTGTGTGGATTATGCATTATCTCTCTTGCATAGTGGGAGTGGGAGCCTGATTAGATGACCATGTGGTCAAGAGGTAGTGTCTTCTTGCCATTGACAGATGTTGGAGGCTCGTTGATACAATCATACCATTACCAGTCTTACTCTTATCTTCGAGTCTTCTATTCATTTGATGTATCTGTGTATCATGTTTTTTGAGATCCTATATGATTTTGTATTGTATATTGATGTACTTGTATTTATTATTATATAACCTGTGAAATGAGTAGTGGATGATGTTATCTAAATATACTCTATCATATTAGTTATTTTATGTATGTTTACATGTTTATTCATTTTATGATTATAGAAATTTTAATTGAGACTTAAACTTATTATTAAAACTTTCTTAAACATGACTCAATTCGAAGGAACCCTTGAGGAATGAAATATGTATTGTAATTGCATTTGTTTAAATGTTGTGTATGTGTATATTGCCTCTGTATTTTTACTTTGATGTTGTTTAAACTTTATAAAGAAACTAGTTTTGTAATTTTTTTAACATATTAGATTTATTTCTTTTGGGTTCTCAAGCGAGGTGTTACAAAAATTATATTATCTTGTCAAGGTCAAACTGATTAAGTGCCCATTGTAGTTTTACATAACTCAACCTTTCCTCTAGATCCTTTTGTCATCTCTCCTCAAATCCTCTTCATTATTCATCTTGATATGACACTCTACTTAGATAACAACTATCTTACCAATAAGGTTTGACATCAATAACAACATAAGAATTGTTCTAATTGTAGTTCCAACAATATCCCTCTTTGAAATTGATGGTGTTACCCATATATGGTTCATGTTAATATTTATTTGTTATACATTGAAGCAAAGCCTCCATTATAGAAATAAGTCTTGAGCATGAACCAAAAAGTTTGGGAGTTCACTAGTTCAAAGCATCCAAGACCCATTCCTTTTAAGCATTGCCTTTCTTTGTTGAACTTAAGGTCGAACTTGAACTCTAAACATAAGTGTTCAATGTTCAAGGATCATAAGTTCACAAGTTCATAGTGTTAGTTTAGTTTAAGCTTATAATGTTTATCTACCTTTTGGACCTTGCTTCTCATCATCAAAGTTGAACATTGAACATTTAAGTTCAAGTTCATCAGTTCAATTGGTAGTCTTCAAAATTTTCCATCTTATGAGAATCAATTCCAATATATTATGACCAAAAAACTTGAACAATGAACTATTATTAGTAGTTTAAAGGTTCATGGTTCATGGGCCTAAATATCTCCTTAGTAGGGACACGTGTCTAAGTAAGTGACTATACAAAAAATGGTTTTTCTTTCAAGAAACCCTTGGAAAAGACACATATTAATTGGTGATTAATCATAATGATGGCAAGACATGCTTTGGTATGTGCAAAATTGAAGGAAACATTTAATGATGGAAAGTATCCTTTCTTTTCACTTAATACTCTCATCCATCTACATGTATTTTTCTCTAGGTCACATGCATTAAAAAGGTTGTTTTCTTTTCATTCCTTTTGCCATTTCTCTTTAAGGTGATAACTTTGTTTTGTTTGGAGACACAAGAAGATAGCATTAGGCCTCATTACTAACAAAGTGTTAATGCAACCAACACAGTGAGTCCTCCATTTCTTTTCTAATTGGCTGTTGTTTCTTTTCCTATAGATTAAATTATTGTTTGTGTTTTTTCTTTATGTCTTTTCTCTATTTGTGGCTAGTCAATCCCAATTGTTCATGGCTACTTTCCATGCCAAATTTCCTAAAAAAGAAAAGAAGCCAGCCATAAGTAGTTTCCTACCTGAGATTGACAATACATTCCTCGCCAATGAGGATATTGGAAAACTAGTAGCTAGATTATTTGATTGAAAACCTTAGTCAATAGCTGAAAAAGTCTCTAAGAGTGGGTTGTTGCAAGCCGCTAGTTTCTATGAATCCATCCGTTGCCTATAACTTGTCCTAGCATGCTAGGATAGGTGTGATGCTATTGAGAAGTGTATCCACACCTATAGTGGAGAAGTCTGGGTATATGTGAACAAATTTGCTGTGATGGGTGCATTCAAAATTCCTCTATGTGAGATTTTTGTGGATTGGACTATCAATTCATCCTATGCCCAATTCACCACCAATACTAATGAGTACAATAATGAAATTGCTAAGGGTTGGCTTCTCAAACTAGAAAGAGGTGGTTCCTGTCTCCCATGCCCTCTAACCAGAGAACACATGATTCCAAAGATTAAGGATATCATAACCCTATTGAACAGAGTAAAAGGAAACTCACATGCTTTCCATTGGGAGAATTGGATGTACTTTTCATCCAAGCTATATAAGGGAAAGGTAAATTCATTGATTGGGCTGATATTATAGCAATGAGATTATAGGAGGAGCTTTCCCAAGTGTTCACAACCTTTGGATTTTAAATGTTGTTATATCTATTTTATATTCTGGCTTGTCGTAGAGAATGGAAGGGTCTTCCTTATCAAGTGTGGAGCCAGAACATGCCCATCTATGAGTACTACCCCCTATTGAAGAAGGACAAAAACCTAGAATGTTTCAAAAGGGTTCAAGATTATTTTATTGCAAAACTACTGTTTGAGCTTCAGTGGAAGGAGAATAAGAGGTTGTCCAAAGAAGCAACTCAGCTAGTAAACATCTTTGGTAGTTTCTTCACCCAATTTCCAAAATTCACATATTTGAGGATGGGGAGTATGAAGAAAAAACTTTAAGGCTACCCCAACATTGTCTAGACCACTATGTATTGATTGAAGTATGCAGACAGTTGGTGAAAGTGGAGAAAATTTGTAAAGCATTGAAAGGCTCTAGCTACACCTTTCCCATGGAGGTCAGGCATTACAGGTGAAAATCTCTCTAGGATGCCTTAAGTTTGAAGGTTGAGATTAAGACTATGAATCTCTCATTCTATTCTCCATGCCCAAATTTTGATAGCCATGATTTTTCCTTGAAATATTTTGAGATGTGCTCATCTTTTTCTCACATTCCCCAAATAGAAGATTATTGGGAAAATTGCCAAGATGACTATGATGCTAGGAAAAGATGGTGGTCGAGGCTTACCCTGAAGCAAGTCAAAGATTTTAATCTTCAACTTGACATCTTAGGAGTTGTTGAAGAAACAAATGTGGAAATGGTTGATGCAGGAAGCTTATCCCCTACCTATTATTGACTGGTCAACACTAGAAGAAGATGATTTGCAAACCAGAACCTTATTTGTTATAGCAAGAACTGAACAATGGCTTGCAAGAAAAGGATGGCCAATGCCAAGTGTCTCTAGTGTTCAGAAAACCTATGATAACTCCAGTTCACCTCATTTTATTTATGATACTAATGAAGTTGTCCCCTCTCGCACTATAGGTGTTCAAAAGTAGAGAATTGAACCTAAACTTAGTGTTCAAAGTTCAATTCAATTCCCTCCCTTAGTCAAGTGGACTCACTCATGTAGTAGGAAGAATTTGAGTCAATATAGCCCTATTGAAGAAACTCGTACAAAGCCAATTGAGATAGACCTAAGGGAAGGATCTACGACTGGAAGCTCACATGGTGAAATGGATTAGGGAAGTAAGAAGGCTTTAGAAGGAGAAAATACATTGATTTCAATAGCAGTCATTGTATCCCCTGCTTTTAAAACTCCTCCCCCAAGGATACTTCTTCTGTCCCTAATTGGTTCGATCTGTCAGTAAGTAAGAAGAGAGGTATAGTTCTTGACATCCTTCCACATGAGGATATGGTGAGTAACTGCCTTAGAAAAACTCCTAAATATAAGAAGCCACAAATTTGAACTATGTTAGATGTTGATGATAAAATAGGGCACTGGGTACCCGATGTTTTGAGACCAACAACTAACAACAACTTAGATGATGCGTTGCCACAAGATTACACAGTGAAGAAAACTATCCTCAGCCTTGCATCTAGAGTTTTAAACATGAAGATATGGATCATTGGTAATACAAATATTTCTTAGCATATTTCAAAAAATAATATGGATACAGAAGCCTTGCCAAGTGCAATATTTGTTATAGATGTTACTTCCCCATTAACAAATGCTTCATCAAATGGGTCAAAAGAGATAGATCAATTGCCCATGTCAATGATGAATGGTTGAATGTGGTGAATGCTCAAGGATTTGGCTATTTCTCTCACTTCACAAACACCAATGCAAGCACATACAAGTTGATGATCACTCTAGAGTTAGAGATGAATGCTTGGGAGTCTGATAAGATAAAATGGGATGAATTTATTATAGATATTTTTGAAGTCTAGGAATATGAGGTGGATAAGTTCTTAGCTAAAAAACCTAGAGTAAATGTTAATGCATATTTCCTATTCATAGCTCAAGCCAATCTCAAATGGAGGAACATCATAATCAAATAATGCCAAGAAGAGTGTGTTGAATTGGAAAAGGAGATAAATTGTTTGAAGGAAATCTTAGCTGCTAACATCAAGTGTATTGACGTCAAAATTATGGAGAATGCAGACCAAGAGAGGAAAAACTCCAAACAAGTGGAATTGACTTTATTTTCAAAAAAAGAGGCATTGAAGTAGACAAAAGAGGTCTCTATTAAGGACCAAACCATAGTTTCTAGGGCCAATTCAATGATGATCATCTGTACTGACCATCTGGAAGCACAATATAAGAAGTTGGAACATGTCACTCATATTATGATGACATGGAAGTTGCACCTTGAAAAAATTGGAGTCCCTCAATAAAATGAATTGATCAACTTTATGGTGGTACACAAAGCTTGGAAAGAAGTTGTTGGTGGTCTCCCTATGACCCAAGAATTGAATGATGATGCTAATAACATAGTTGGCAATTAGTTAGCGATCTAGGGTCCATAAGCCATAGCTATTTTATTTTCTTTGACTAGTATTTTTTGAAATTTTGTGTTTATTTGACAATTGGTAACTCCTTGAGGAGTTAGTTTTAAAAAATGTTTCGGAAGCCCTATGCAGCTATTTATTTTGTTTAGTTAGATCTTTGAAGGGTTGACTCTCTAAACATATAACTAATATAGTTATTTTGATAGAGTTGATAAACATATTTTTGGCAATTTATAGCAGTGGATTAATGATGAATGGGGATTAGTCATGTGGTTATTCTATCATCATCTCTCATTTGATCGTATGGTAATTTGGCTAGATTGCATTTTCTGTGGAATTTAGTCTCATTGTGATGATGTATCTTTCTATTGATTTTTTGAAATAATGTGTATATTCATTTTGGTTGTTCAGTAAGTTTGATAAAAAAATTGAGCACATTAATATATGTCGTGTGGCATAGGTTGTGAGGCTATTATCTTTTAGATCTGCAACATTCTTTTATGTTTATGGGAGAATTTTCTAATTGCCTTTACATTATGTTAGGTCAAAAGAGCAAGTAGTTCAATTCTTTTGTAATAAAGGTTATAATGATTAATCCTTTAAGAAGGGAGATGTGCCTTTGAACATAGAGAATTTTTCTCTTTAAATTTGAAAAAAACTCATTTGTGGTGAATTGGCTTTTCCTATTATCAAAGCTACTAACTAAAAAGGCAAGGGAAAAATTGTTCGCTAACAATTTTTGGGGACTCTACTGAGGATACCTCTTTTTGGTAACATATAATTGTTAGATTGTGGTGACTGATCAGGCAAGTACTACACATACTCCATAATTCCTCGATGGGGTTTGGGGCTACTATATCAACATTTTATGGTCGACATGTTGTAAGTAATTATGACCCTAAGGTACCAAAAATATTTGTATAAAAGGGCTTAGGGTTAGGGATTGTTTCATAAGGTGTGATGTGAAAATTGCTTCTTGTGGTGGTATTGAGCTGTAAGGGATTACTAATTGTAATTAGGTTGTAATCACTAGATCATAATGATATTGGACTTGTTTTTTGGTGGACGTAGCCCAGGGATTGGGTGAACCATGTTAAATCTGGGTGTCTTGTGTTCTCTTCTGTGTGATCTATTATTTTCTGATATTGTTTATATTTGCATGTAATTTTTATTTCTATCTGAGGTTTAATCCTAACAATAATGGTCTTGCCTCATCAAGATATTTTCCCATTCTTCAACCAGGCTTAGGTTTTCACAACACCCAAGAAGATATCATTTCTGATCTAAACGCATTGGCCTAGAATAGTAGAACTAGCATTGAACAATACCTATGGGTTAGTTAACTTCTTGAAGATAAAGAAGAATTCTCATAACTAATATGAGGAGTACCTTTTTCTCAAGAAGTAATGGTGGTAGAAATATTGGCTCAAAAACCTAAGGTGAATCACCCTAATCCTATTTAAACAATCCAACTCTTAAACCCTAATTAAAATAGACTGGCTAGGAGTAAGTATATTTAGAGCAACAGATATAAAGGTTCCATAGATGAGTCATATGAGTTTGTGAAATTGTAAAATTTTGCTCTAGACCTCACTCACAAAAGGAAAAGAATAACCAAGTGTAGGAGTAGACTGCCCTTTCTTGAAAGGCCCACACCAGTTATTATGATCCTATATGCCCTAGTGCTACCTAGAACCCTTATACCAATGCATTTCAATGCACAACAAATCAATTTCATACTACCACACATAGATGCAAATTCTTGGGGTGCCCAAGTTAGACACTTTTCCCTAGCATCTAATCTTGACCCTCTTCCAAAAGGAACCAAGGATATCCTTCCCAAGTTCAATGGTGATAGGAAGAAATCAACATATGAACACCTAAATGTGCTCAACATCACTTGTGGAGTTCTTGTTGTTCCAACTAAAAATAGAGAAGTCAAGTTGTTTGTATAAACCTTGATCGAAGCCACTACAGATTGGTTTCATCATCTCCCTAATGGATCCATTACTGATTGGGCCTCTTTGAGGATTATTTTTAAGGTGAGATTTAAGGCTATTGATGATGAACATACCCTAATGTTGCAATTTTTATAACTCAAGAAAGAAGTCCATGAACCCATGCGTGATTTCATAGAAAAGTTCAATAGAATCCTACACAAAATCCCTGCTATGAAGAGGCCAAATGCAGAAAATAGAAAAGGCTTCTTTATTAATGCCATGCCACCCAACATAAGCTCCCATTTAAGGTGTGATAGGGAAGCATATGTTGGCACAGGGAAAATATTGGTTGTTGAGTTAGAGGACGACCTTCTTGCCACACACAAGTGGAGAAGAGATATGCAAACTCCTAATTCATACGCATCCACTTCTCATTCAACATACCCTTTAGTTCAAAGACCATTGAATGATGTCTTAGAGATGAAAAGGAAAATTCCTAGAACAAGGGTGTCATAGTGTGATATCCCAAGCAACTTCCAAAATCCATGAATGCTAGAAAGCCAACTAAACATGCTATCAAATAACCATAAATTGGCAATTGAAGGCCCCTTAGCCAAGAAAACAAATATGCACATCTTTCACCTAATAGATGAACATGACAAAATTTCTTGCCTTGAAATGATACATTATCAAGAATTGCAAGCTAATAAGGAGAATATTGAAGAAGTGCCTACTGATGAAGAGGCTTTAAGAGGACCTAACGACTTTGTAAGTTATTTCCTTGAATATGAGTCTATCTCAAAATGAGGTGGCAATTTTTTTACTACTCTTGAAGATCCTTCATGTACGGTACTTACAAGGCATAATCACAATGACAAGTCTCCAATTGTTCAAGCTTCCTCCACACCTACAAGCAAGTGGTGAGATCAAATAAGAGCAATCCCAAAGTTCAAAAGAATCCTATTCAAGATATGGAAGTCTTAAAGAAGCCTAAACTCAAATCCACATTTGACATCATGGAATTCTATAAGTTTAGAAGAATCTAGATTTCTCCTTTCAATTATTTGAAATCTAATCCCAATGAATTAGATAGGTTGATTGAGTATGTTAAAGGTTCTATTTCCTCTAGTTCAATTCAATAGAACAATTCAATGGTAACCATTGGGGCACCCATTAAACCCATGGAAGAACCTAATATTGATAAATCTTATATTCATGTTGAAACCACACAAACTCACTCAATGGTTGAAAAGCCTAGCCCATTCTGTGTGTCCCTATTCATCCATGGGCATAGGTTGAGTAATTGTATTATTTATTTTGGAGCCTTAGATAACATCATGCCAGCTACAATAGCCAAAGCCCTGGATTTTCCCTTGACCAAAAAGTTTGGTAATAGCTATGCCATGGATTCCAAACAAGTCCCCTTAGTGGGTCAAATAAAAGACCCTCAAGTTTCTCTGGATGAATTCCTTGATAAAAGAGTCAAATTGGTTATCTTAGTTATTGACATCCCAACTAGTTAAGGGATGCTCTTGAGCAAATTTTTTTGTAAAGATTTGGTTGGGAGGTAAAATTAGATTGGTCTCAGGCTACTATACCCATTGGGGATAATTTTTTTTATCTTGAATCCAGAGAACAAAGCCAAGTAGACCATTTTTCCATCTAAAGATCCTAGGTCTCACATCCTGTATAATGAAATTGATTTTGCTAACTATCTTGTGTTGCTTGAAGAAGACATTGTTGAATCAGAAGAGCTAGTAAACAAAAGACTATGGATGTTAGAATTTTATGGTAGCTATGCCTTAGTTGGTTTTGGAGTGGGAGTTTTTATCTTCACACCTTTAGGAAAAAATATTCTAAAGGCATTTAAGCTTGATTTTGTGAAAATGAACAACACTTCCAAGTATTAGGCTTTGCTTATGGGTATTGAGGAGGCTAAGTGAAGAGGAACTAAAATATTAAGAGCCAAAGGAGATGTTGAACTAGTTGTCAAGAAGGTTCAAAATATCTTTTTCGTAAAGAATAAAAAGCTAAAACATTATAGAAACAGAGTGTGGGATAAGCTTGAAGGTCGTGAAGCCTTTTCTATAGAATCCATGCTTAGGGAATATAATGCTAGAGTAGATGCTTTAGTTGGTTCAACTTCCCTCATTATCCCACATCTTGATTTTTTTGATGACATATATACCATTAAATCAGTTCATTGCCCTAGTGTACCAGACAATGGAACCTCTTGGAAATTTTTTGATAATGAATCATTTATCAATGCATTTCTCCAAGAGAAATGATAGTTTCAATCTCTCCATTCTGAAGGTTCAAGACCAGAATGCTACAAACCTTGTTTGGGTGAAAGAGAGAATTGTGGTATTAATGTTATTCAATTAAAAGGTAATTGTATTATGCAGATTTTGCTAACCCTGGAAACATTTTTTGACAAAAGAGACTATTATTTTAGTACAAAAGCTAATGAAAGGGAAGATCTTTTAGCAAAATGCGAGAAGATTAATATTGCTATAGAAGACAATCTAAAGCTGGTTAACTTAGGTAAGTGTTGCAACGAATCCAAAAGAACCAGATTATTGAAATTGATGAAGGAGTTTCAAGATGTGTTTATATGGTCCTATGAAGACTTGAAGGATTTTTGGAAAGGGAGATTCAAACATCAAATCCATTTAAAACTAGGTGCAACTTCCTTTCATAAAAAATTGAGGAGTTATAACCATAGGGTAGGTAGTGCAATTTCTAAAGAAGTAGAAAAAATGCCAAAGGAGCATATAATATAACTAATCCATAATTTTACATGGGTAGCCAATATAGTTCCTATCCAAAATAAAAGTGGAGAAAATAAAATTTGTGTAGATTTTAGGAACCTGAATCAAGCTAGCTTGAAAGACAATTTTGATTTACCCCATATGGATAATATCTTTTAAATGGTAGTTAGTTCAAAGATGATGTCCATAGCTGATGAATTTTCAAGATATAATTAGATTAGTGTGGCTCTAGAAGATCATCATACGACTACCTTCACTACCCCTTAGGGAACCTTTGCTTATAACAAAATGTTGTTCAGACTTATCAATGTAGGTACCACATTCTAGAGGGCTATGAACTCATCTTTTGGGAATTTTTTGAACAAGATAATAGTCATATATATGGATGATATAATAATATTCTTAAGGAGAGAAAAATCATTTACAAGACTCGAATCTAGTTCTCCAAAGATGCATGGAGCATGGTGTGTCCCTCAATCCAAAGAAATCCATATTTTTTGTCACTAAGGGAAATCTCCTAGGAAACCTTGTGTCAAAAGATGGAATTAGAATAGACCCTAAATGAGTTCAAGTAATCCATCATTTATGTCTCCCTTCTAACCACAGTAGCATCTGGCTTTTCTTCAGCCATCCCAATTTATTGAGGAGGTTTGTGCCCAATTTCATTAAAACCACTAGACCTATTGCAAATTTTCTTAGTGAGAAGCTAACTTTTAAATGTACTGATGAAGCTAGGAAGGCTTTTGATAAGGTAAAGGTTTCCATTGGAAATGCCATAATTCTTGCTCACCTTGATTACCAGAAAGATTTTGTTATGTACTACTATTCTAGTG
This sequence comes from Cupressus sempervirens, assembly GCA_028749045.1. Taxonomy (NCBI): domain Eukaryota; kingdom Viridiplantae; phylum Streptophyta; class Pinopsida; order Cupressales; family Cupressaceae; genus Cupressus; species Cupressus sempervirens. Next base: position 392,883,788 of record CM053788.1, on the reverse strand, counting down.
AACGTACCATGTTTTTCATTCTATTGCATAATGTCACAGAAGGTTCCAAAGTCCCAATATCTGTTATGAACATGCCATTGAAAACTTATGAGTTAAAGTATTCACTCATAGAGAAACAAGCCTTTTTGGTAGTAAAAGTAGTGAAACACTTTTGATATTACATTTTGCATTCTCACTCCACAATCTTTTTTTTGAGCACGAATGTAAAAAGTATTAATTACCTAACAAGAGGTAGCTGTGAAGAACATAACAACTTGGGTTTCAAAGGTTCAAGAGTTTGATTTGGAAATCAAGCCAACAAAACTAGTAAGAAGACAAGGTTTGTGTAAATTGATGACAAAAAATAAAGAAGTTGTTGAAACAAAATCATTGGCACTAATAGTAGGTCTGAAGGATAAATATTTCTTAGATATCACTTACTATCTTACATATGTTGAATGTCCTGAATATCTCACTAGCAAGGAAAGAAGGAATTTGAAGTTAAAATCTACCAAATATGTGATTTTTAATGATGTTCTCTATAGGAGGGGTCTGGATGACATGTTTATGAGATGTGTAGATAAAGATCAACAAGAGAAACTCCTTCATTCTTTCCATGATAAGGCTTTTGGCAGACACTTTTCCTCTACCATCACAAGTTTTAAGATACTAAGAAGTGATTATTATTGGCATGGCATGTTTGCAGATGCTTATAAATGGGTGGGCAGGTGTGAAAAGTGAAAGTTATTTTCTGGTAAGCCTAAGTTAGCAACTCTTTTGTTAAGCCCTATGATTATAGAAAAGCCTTTCGAACAATGGGGCTTGGAATTCATAGGACCCCTCAATCCAACCTCTAGTGTAGGTGATAGTCACATCTTGACCACCACTAACTATTTTACTATATGGGTTGAAGTAGCACCTATAAAGAAAACCACTTTTGAGGTGGTGAGCAAGTTTTTGATGGAAAATATCTTAGTTATGTTTGGGGTCCCATAAAATTTAGTAACAAATAATGCTTGGATTTTTCGTTCAAGAGAATTGACAATGGAATCCATCTCTCCTATTCATTTCATTATTTTCCACAAGGAAACAACCAGGCCAAGTCTTCAAATAAGAACTTGGTCTCTTTTAGGAAAAAGTTGGTGAGTGAAAATGCTAAAGATTGACACAAGAAGATTTTTGAAGCATTATGGGAAGATTGAACAAAATCTGAAAGAGTGATTGGGATGAAATTTTTTGATTTGGTGTATGGAATTGAAGCTTAGTTATCCCTACCTCTTAAACTGGCAACTACCAAACTTCAAAAGATTATTGAAGATGAAGTATTCCAATATTATTTAGAAAAATAAATTTGTTACCTCATGAAGATAGAAGAGGAAAGAGAGATGATAGTTGATCACATAACCATTCATTAGGCATGGGTCAAAAGAATCTTTGATTGTAAGGAAAGACCTCAAAATTTCATGGAAGATGATAAGGTATTATTATGGGACAAAAGAAGAGAACCTAAGGGAGCACATAGGAAGTTAAAATCCCTCTAGAAGGGCCCTTTTGAGATCAACATAGTGGTTGGAGCTAATTCTTGTAAGATAAGGTATTTGGATGGAAACGAAATGGCCCTGTCTTACAATGGACATGACTTGAAGCTTTATTAGTTGTAGTTGTTTTCATCTTGTGTATAGTAGTTTTGTTGTGTCTTAGCATAGTATTTTCTTTCTCATTTTATCTTAGCTCAATTTTATTCTATCTTGTTAGTCGTAGTGCGAACTAGAGATGTCTGAATTTATTTTTAGTCCTTTATAGTCTGAATCCCTAGCTAGGGCTAGTTGTTACCCATATATGGTCCAAGTAGATATTCATTTGTCATATATCGAAGTGAAAAATCCATTCTAGAAATAAGTCTTGAGCATGAACCAAAAATTTTTGGGAGTTCACTAGTTTAAAGCATCTAAGACTCATTCCTTTTAAGAATTATCTTTCTTTCTTGAACTTAAAGTTGAACTTGAACTCTGAACATAAGCATTGAATTTTGAAGGTTCATAAGTTCACAGGTTCATAGCATTAGGTTAGTCTAAGGTTAAAATGTTTATCTACCTTTTGAACCTTGTTGCTCATTATTGAAGTTGAACATTTAAGTTCAAGTTCATTATTTCAATCAGTGGTCTTCAAATTTTGTCATCTTATGAGTATTAGTTCCAATATATTATGACCAACAAACTTGAAGATTTAATTGTTACTAGTAGTTCAAAGGTTCATGGTTAATGGGCATAAATCTTGCCTTAGCAGGGACATGTGTCTAAGTAAGTGGCAGAACGAAAAATATTTTTTCTTTCCAAAGACCTATGGAAAAGCTACATATTAATTGGTAATTAATGGTAATTATGGCAAGACATGCTTCAATTGTGCAAAATTGAAGGAAACATTTAATGATGGAAAGTACCCTATCTTTTCACTTATACTCTTATTATTTTTCTCTAGGTTGCATGCATTAAAAAGGTTGTTTTCTTTTTCATTCCTTTTGCCATTTTTGTTTAAGGTAAGAATTTTGTTTTGTCTAGAGACACAAGAAGATAGTGTTAAGCATCATTACCAGCAATTTTTTTCATGCAAACATCACAGTGAGTCCTTCATTTCTTTTATGTTGCTTGTTGTTTCTTTTCCTGTAGATTAAATTTGAAATGTGGAGATGACAAATTCAATAGTCATCGGGGAATTCCAAATACAAATATTTTTGGAGTTAGGCCCTTATGGAAACATTATTGCAAATCTTCAACATATCACTAGTTAATTACTCATAATTATCTCTTTAGACTTCTCATACCAACCACCTTAGCAAATTATGTGTGAAGTAAATAATTCCTTTAAAGTTGTCACATCATATGTGAAAGTGCAAATGTGGCAAGATTTTGTGAAAATTTGCCAAAAGTTTGCGAAAGTGAAAATTTGGATGCTAAAGTGTGAATGTGGCAAGATTTAAAAGAATATCATATACAATAGTTATAGTCACATAAAACAAAAACATGATACCTCTCCCCCCAACTTAATTGAGCAATTGGTCCCACAATTACACATGTGACAAGAGCACAACCGAATTGAAAAACTACAAATAAAATATATACTTGGGATAGTATTTACAAACCTGGCAAGGTGTTGACAACATCAAAAAATTGTCATCCAATGGTGGAGAATGATGAGGTGGAAATATGGAATTTATTATCAAGAAGATACTTTCATAAATAAAGTGTGTATTATGAAATGATTTGAACATTAAAGAGAAGAACTATCTTGAGTAGAAGGCTCAAGTCTAGATGCTATAGGAGGCCCATCTTCAACTTTAGATTGAAATTACTACAATAACTCTTTTCTTTGAGGATTATGATATAGCTTAAGCCTTTATCCATTTACCAAAAATTTGAAATGCACAGGATCAATAATTAACAACTGAACAACACCATTTGGAAAAACAACAACAATCTCACAAGGTCCCAACCACCTAGATTGAAGTTTCCCAAGGGCATGTTGATATCTAGAATCATAAAAGAGAGCCCAAACACCAACTACAAACTGCTTATCCTTAATAAATTTATCATGCCACTATTTCCTTTGTTGTTGCACCACCTCTGTGTTGTGCAAGGTAGATTTCCTCCATTCATCTAGTCCATTTAGAGTCAAAATCTACTCCCTTTTGGAAATAGTAAAATCTAGATCTAGTTCCAATGCTATCCTTAAAGTCTTGTGCTCAAATTCCATAGGCATCATAGCTGACTTTCCATAAACAAGCTAAAAAGGTGTGAATCTAGTGGTGATTTTCCATGTAGTTCTATAAGCCCACGATGCTTCAGGAAGTTTTATTTCCCAATCCTTCTTATGAACTGACATTATCTTGGTAAGGATTGCTCCAATCTCCCTATTAGTTACCTATACCTTTCTGTTGTCTTATGAGATTTGAAGTGAATTAAGTACCATGGTCGGATACTAATTCTCTAGGGACACTAAATCTTGTGAAAATGAATTTATATAAAAAAATTTGGCAACACTATTATCCCTAGGATATTTCATAGGCTTGGGTTCTGCCCACTTGGTGACATAATCAATACAAACCACAATATAAGATTTACCTTGTGAAGTAGGTTCAATAGTCTGAAAAAAATCAATTCCCCATTTATCTAAAGGTTTTACAAAAACTTGTGGCTATAGGGACATCTCATCTAATTTAGTAGGCCTTCCCATTCTTTGGCATTTGTCACATTTCTTTGTGTACCTAGTTACATCCTTGTGGAGAGTTGGCTAGTAGTATTTGGTGATCAAGATTTTGAATATTGTTCCTTTGGAGACAAAATGACCTCCACATGGCTCATCATGATAGGGCTGAAGGATATCATAAGTTTCATCCTCTCTTACACATATACACATCACTTTATTAGGACCAGTATAAAACATAAATCCAACAATCCAAGAAAAGTTAAAACTTTTCTCTGCCAACAATTTTCTTTCCCTGGGAGACAAGTGAACTGGTGTCCTACCTGTGGTGAGGTCATTTGCAATGTCAACATACCATGGATTCTGTGTTAATAGCAGAAAAAGATGCTCATTTAGAAAACTATCATCAATGGTTGTAGGATCATCAAGAACATGTAAACAAGATAGAAAGTTAGCCACTACATTGGCTTTTCTAGGTTTGTCCATAATGGTGATATCAAATTCTTGCATAAGAAACAACCATCTGGCCAATCTTCCTAATTTGGTAGGTTTATTAATTAAGTATTTAATAGTTGAATGGTCAATATGGACAAATATTGCATAAGCAGTAATATAATATTTGAACTTATTAAACACATAAATAACTGCAATAAATTCCTTTTCTGTAATAGTATAATTGAATTATGCTCCCTATAGATTTTTACTTATGAAATAAATGACATGCTCTAGTGCTCCTTCTTTCTATCCTAACACTGCTCCTATGGAAAAGTCTAAGGCATCTATGTGAATATGAAATGAAAATCCTCAATTGGGGCCTCTTAATACTGGTGCTTTTGTTAGAACCTCCTTAAGCTGTAGGAAAAACTTGTCACACTTGGAATCCTAGGAGAATTCATAATCCTTTTTCAACAAGCTGTATAGAGGTGTTGCAATTTGACTGAAATCCTTGATAAATATTCTATAATAACCGACATGTCCAAGAAAACTTCTTACGTCCTTCTACTTCTTAGGCATAGGCAAAGTGTTGATTACCTTAACTTTTGCTAGATCTACTTGAATGCCTTGTGATGAAATGAAATGACCCAATACAACACCTTCCTCCATCACCATGAAACATTTCTCACTATTTAGGGAAAGATTGTAGTCTTGGTATATTTTGAGAACCTTCTTCAAATTGTTTTTAGCTTCTTCAAAAGTGATCCCATAGGTAGGAAAATCATCCATATATATTTCCATGTATTCAATAGATATGTCAAAAAAAAATACTGATAACAACTCTTTGGAATGTAGCTAGTGCATTACACAAGCCAAAAGGAAAGACTGAGTATGCAAATGTTCCCCAAGTATATGTAAAGGTGGTTTTCTCTTGGTCCTTTGGAGCTATTTGGATTTGATTAGAGCCACTAAAATCATCTAGGAAATAGAAATATCTCTTGCCTGCTAAATTATCAAGAACTTGATCTATAAATGGAAATGGAAAATGGTCTTTCTTAGTGGCTGAATTCAAATCTCTATAATCTACACAAAATCTCCATTTTCCTCCTTTCTTTGGAACAATGTGAATAAAGGTGAAATGCATTGACTATCAGAGATTGGGTAGATAAAACCAACATTTAACAATGTTTGCAATTTAGTCTTAACTATGTCTCTTAAGACAGGATTAACTCTCCTTTGAGGTTGTCTCACAGGATTATATTCTGGGATGATATAAATCCTATGAGTACAAAGCATAGGATCCAATCCCTTCATGTGTATAATCCCAGGAAAATGCTTGTTGATTCTCTTGCAATAACTTTAGTATACCTTTATGATGTGGTGGTGAAAAAGCACTACTAACATTCAGTTCTTTCCTTGGGCTAAACTCAATCCTAATTAATTTTTCCATTATGGATATTTGAAAAATTGGAGGAGAATGCATATCTTATGATAGAAATGAATGAAGGAATTGGGAGGTTGTTGAGTATTGAGGTGCATTTGGAGGTGGCAAAATAGTTTCCAAGGTACAGTCTTATTGTGAACACAACTGAGAATCTACTCCATACTCATTTGTCACAATGGATGAAATAACATCATCATCCTCTTTAGGGGCTATAAATGGATTTCTACTTATTACCATAAGATGATGAATTGAGTTGATTTTTGATTCATCATCTCCTAAATTAAATCAAATTGCTTGGTCATCTTTCACTAAAGGCTGAGCAGGAGAGTATAGGGTCAAGTTCTTAGTATACAACCCATTAGATATTGTCATCCTTCTAGACTAATAAGCTATGTAAGTATCTATAGTATCTAACCATGGTCTCCCTAGGAAGAGAGGATACCCATCCATGTTGGATTTCAGGGAAAGAACAACAAAGTCTATGGGGTATTCACAAGAGTTTAATGTAACTATAACATACTCTACCATCCCATCTAGTTTAAGAGTAGAACTATCAACAATTTGTAGAATGGTTGGCATTTCTCTAAGAGCAATGATATGTAAGTGAGACAAGAATTCCTTTGTCATTACATTTATAGATGCTCCTAAATCAACCAAGGCATTTTGTACTTGAATTCTATGAATGGTGACAGTAACCACATGACTCTTAAGATTAGAATATTTAGGCATTGTCATCTTCTCTAACATAAGGTCAGACAATTATATTAAGACATGAATAGTTTTAGGATATTTCCTCTTTCTCCTTGGTTATTTTATGTAGTATTATTTAATGGCCTTAGTGTAAACAAGAACTTATTTTATAGTATCTAGTAAGGTATTTTCACTGTCATATGCTTCATCTGGTTGAGAAAATTTGTTACAACTTGGTTTTTTATGGGCACAACTGGGTCTACTAGCCTTTGAATAAATGGGGGGTCTTTTGCTATAGGAGAAGCTTGTGAAGTAGACCCATCCAATTTTTAGTAGTAGGAAATTCAATCTATGTGATTATAGGCCCTTGATGTAAAACAAGAGTGGTTCCTGACCTTAAGTGGATATTATTCAAAGAGATAGCATAAATTTGTTGTTGAGTTGTCTGCTTGTTATTATTATGATTAGGATTAGGTTGAGCTAGCAAATGGGTTTTCTTAGGTAGATTGGTATTGGCTATAAGAGAGGAATTATAGCCTGCTACTAAGGTGGTGGCATTAAGGCCTACTAATTGGGTTCATTAGACCACTGACTAGGTTGTTGCCAACCTTGCTGAGGTTGCTGCCAATGGTTAGGTGAAGATTGTTACCAATGTTGATTATGTTGTTTCCAACCTTACTAAGGTTTCTACCATTTATTAGGTGGAGGTTGTTGCCAAATTTAGTTATTCCAAAATTGCTGAGGCTGATTGGACCACTTGTTATTCAAATAAAAACCTTGGGGACCTACATTCTGGTAATTTTTCCATTAACTATTGTTACTATAATTTTGCAAAGGGTCCTTTAGCATACCTAGTCTTTGGGACCATGGCATGCATTGAGAAACATAGAGCACCTCTCCATTTTCATCAATTTGAAATTAGTAGGCATTGGTTGCAACTCTAGACTTGGAATAGTCTTGCATTTGCAGTTCCTCTTCTTTTATTTGTAATGTGGACAATATTCAACCAACGTAGTTTCAACTTGTTCCTTCTTCCTTCTTGCTTGCATGTTTTCCAACTAAGTGGCAACATCATTAATGATGTTCTACTTGAAATTAGATAAAAGATTGGACAATTTCACCTTAGATACACCTAAACTATTAGATTTACTAGGCATGGTCCTGAGTCCTCTACCTTTCTTCACAATAGCTCTTGAGTAATTCAGATATATACTTTTTATATCATTCTAGTTCCTCTGACTAATGTCTCCTCCCACCATAGGGTCTAAATCCTTAATACTTGCATCATTTACACCTTTTAGAAAAAGATGTTTTTGTGATTCCTCATTCAACTGATGTTGGGTATTGCATTGCAAGTTAAACATAAACCTTGAGACATAATCTTCCAAGGTCTCATCCTTATTTTGTGATATTTTGAAGATCTCATCTCCCTTCATATCATGACCCCTACAATACTCCTTATATTTATCAAGAAATATATTCTTCATTGCATTCCAATCCCCTACAACATTAGCACCTAATCCCATGAACCATCTTAGAGTGACCTCTTTTAGATAGAAATAATTTCAGCTTATGGGCATTAGTTGTATAATCATAACTCCTACAGAGGATATAAAATTGAAAAATGAGGTTTCAGGGTCTTCAATGATAACATTGTAAAACTTGGGAAGTGCAGAGGTAGGTATGTTTTTTAGATTATTGTTGTCATGCAAATTAGGAATAGGGAAAGGAAAGGTAGGTTGAGTCATTCTTGGTGGTGGAACTAGTTGTTATTGTGGTTGATAAATGACAAGAGCTAATGGATTTTATTGATACTCAGGTTCAACAAAAAGATCATTCAAGTGTAGTAATTTTTTGTAAGATGATGGCAAAGGTATCTATTCTTTTGCATCAACAAATGAGTTTTCAAATAGTTCTTCTTCTTCTTCATTCTCAACTTGGGGTTCCTCAGGCTCAAGATTAAATATATCTTCTGGTTCAATCTAGATATTTTGAGGAAGAGATTTCCCAAGATGATACCTCCTTCTTCTAGGCATACAAAATGGAAAAATGCATGAACTAAACTAAGGCAATGACTCTAGGATTGGATTATATTGACACCATCCCCAAAAACAATGTGAAAAATGGTTGGTCAGTATAATGACTTGGTAACTAAGGATTGGACATCCTTCTTATAATGACTTTGTATTTTTAGTAGTTCCCAATATCATACTAGGATAACATATTGAGCTTATTAAATTATCGACCAGGGACATAAACTCGAAATGATACTTACAAAGTATATACTCTAATCCATCTTAAATGTCATCGTAACTATGCAGTTGAAATACTGAAAGAAATACTAAGTTAAGGCATGAAATATTAGTTTAACGTATTGCTCTAGAATAATGACACAAACATAAAACTTAACTATTTTCCTATGATGTAGGAAACAACCAACAATTTTGTTACCATATGGCTGCAGGAGCAATAGAGTTCTAAACACTTCTATGAATTTCTAAAATGATTCCTACCTAGCTATGAACTAATTTCACCTCTCACATGGGCCCTAATGGAAGAGTGAATGAATAACAACTCATAGATTAAGAACTGTAAATATCATTTCATTCATGAGTGAAACATAAGTACATATTGTAGCAACATAATTGTATTTATCACTACTATTGGATTACAAGAGAATTCTCATACAAATTAACTAACTCAGGAATCTAAACTTCAACTTATTTATAACATCAACATAAAATAGAACTCCCTAAATCTAGAATCCTTTAACACCAGGGATATGATAATGTTGAAGATACAAAACAATATCATTTAATACAGGAGCAAGTTGCATTCAGTTGCACATGAATTCAGGAGTCCATGACTTCTAGATTTACTCCATAATGGATGATAAATGCTTTGACTCAACTCACAATGGTAACCACTGATGATTGAAAGTAATGGAATCATTATGAGCTCAAAATAGTTAGCCAACTTCTTATCAACACTTTGTCCTTTGATACTAACTTCTTCTTCCCTTTTTGACTTGTCATTTCTCTACAAAATATTAGCGTGCACATGCAAAAATTGCTACACATATCCAAGATAAAATTCATAATAGGTTTTGCTTATATTATTTTTCTCTTACCGCATGGCTACAGGAAGAACTAACCAATCAATGCAAGATAGAAAGATACAATATTTTATTCCATGTAACTATATAACATATATGTACAACATATTCATTCAGTCATAGAAATATTAAAGTGCACACACATATAGTAGTATAAACATAGGCAGTCTTAACAAGTCCAGAAAAAACTCATAAAGTTTCTAGGTCCTAGCCATAAAAACATGAACCAAGTAGTGTTGAAGATCTGACTAAAAAGATCATTATTAAAGTAGGGGGATTGTTGATAAAGAATGTTTTCAATCATTGGTTTGTCACTGATGTCAAACTTACTATTTGATGGAATGATATTTTCTTATAAGATCCAAGTACTATCACTTAGTTGATTGATGAAGAGGATTTAATCAATAAGATGTAACAAAAGTACCTAAGGGAAAGGTTGAGTTGTGGTTTTGTAATGAAGTATAAGTATAAGATAAGACAATGGTAAAATGATGTATTGATAATACACTCGAAGATACAGAGGTTGCTACACTTAGAAACTCTAGAAGAATAAGTTGTGACAAAGCTCATTATAAAGCTTGACTAAATTCATTAGTGGGTGCTAAGAAAGTTAGTTCATGCCAAGAAAATTATCAGTAATTGTTGGAAAAATGTAAAATCTAGTGTGTGCCGAGTAAGATAGAAGGTGCCAAGCAAGTTCAAGTGCCAAGCTAGATAGAAATGTAATAGATGCCAAGCATTAGTAAAATTTAGTTGATGCCGAGTGAATCCACAGTAGGTGTCGAGCATCAAAAAAACTTAGTTGATGCCGAGTAACATAGTATGTGCCGAGCATCAGAAATTCAATAGTGCCGAGTTGCTGCATTATTTGAAAAGTCAAAGATTTTCCAGATCTGAGTCAACAAGTTTGTTACCTTTAATTTTGTGAACTAGATAAAAGAAAAAGATGATGAGTTGGTGGTACAAAATTCTAGGTAAACCATTTTTGGGCAAATACAGGTGGATTCTACATGATGTTTCTAGAAGAAACAAGAAAAGGGGTAGATTCATTGAATGTTACCTAATCCATTCATACCAAAAATAAGAGTAGGAAGATTAGAGTGGGAAAGGTATTTCAAATTTCTATTTAAGAAGTTATAGGTCAAGAAGCAAGAATGGTTAGAGAGAACGTGTAGTGTCAAGGAGAAGGCATCAAGAGGGAGGAACAAAGTATAGAGACTCTGCTTTGATAGGTGACCACATAAGTGATTGAATTGGCTCAACAAGAATGAAGACTCAAGGAGACAAAGCTTGAAAGGAGGAAAAACTATCAGAGCTATAGAGACTAAAGGCCAGGCAAATTTATGAGCTGAATTGAGATCTAAAATCTACAAGTTATGTTGTGAGTTGTATTAGATCAAAAGCCCTTGTTATTACTCTCTAGCAATTGTATCAGTTAGGGAAAAATCCTATGGACTTAGGTGGGTTTAATAGCCATTTGTAAATCCTTTAACAAGGTGACATTCCAAGTGAATGTTCTAAAGTCCTTTAACTAGACCAACTTCAAACATGCTAGTTGAAATCCTTTAACCAGGTCACATTTAACAGTGTGTTGTAGCCTTTAACAAGGCAGGCCTTTCACAAGGCATCACTTCATAAGAGTGAGAAAGGAGTAGCATGTTATTGGTGGTTTTTCCCAAATTGGGTTTCCACGTAAATCACTGTGTTATGTGTTGATCTTTCATGTCTTATTCTTGCATGTTGATTTTTTAGTAACTTGCTAAAATAAATAAGTAGCTTGGATGCATGGTTATTTTAGATGAGCTCACTATACTTAGTGAAAAGTTCTATTAGGACATTTGGACCTTGAATAACTAATTCACACCCCCCACCAATTATTCTAAAGCATTTCTAACAATTGGTATCAGAGCCATCTACTGATTTGGTGTAAAGGTACTAGAAGCAGAAAGATCAAGATGTCCAAGAGAGAAGTTCTCAAGCTTAATAGAGATAACTTCACTGCATGGAAAAGTTTAATGAAGTTGCATGTTGGATCAATAGGTGATCATGCACAAGCCTTAATTGAAGTGGAACATGTTGATCCAATTGGAGTCCCTACTACAAAAGATTTGAATAAAAAGAAGGAGCACAATTAAGCAATGCTAGAGATTGCCTCTACCATCAACTATGCTAAATTTGATGACATCAAGGGATGTAACACCGCATTCAAGATGTGGAAAGCCTTGAAATATATTTATGGAGGATATTAGAATTTCCAAAGAGCAAAAAGAGAAAGCCTCAGAGGAAATTTTGATGAAATGAGAATGGAGGAAGGTGAGAACATTACTTAATATGCCTCTAGAATAAAGGAAGTAGTAAGTGTAATAAGAAGTTTGGGTGCTCATTTAGAAGATGAAATTGTTATTAGAAAATTCTTAAGAACCTTTCTCCCCATCTATGCTATTAGAGTGTTAGCCATCCAAGAGTTAAGATGTGTACCAGGAAACAAGCTAACTCTTGAAGGTATAGTGGGAAGACTTATTGCATTTGAGTTATCCAACTTTGATAAATACAGACATGAGAATCTTGAAACTGCTTTCAAGGCCAAGCTATTATTGAAAGACATGAAGGAGGTAAAACCAAAGAATAAGAAAAGAAAGATAAAATGTGCATCCAGTGATAGTAGCACAAATGAAGATGATGTGGAACAATTGGAAGCATTAGTGGCTAGAAGATTCCACAGAGGCAAAGGAAAATTCAAGGATTAGCTACCTATCATTTGTTTTAATTGCAATGAAGTAGGACATATTGCTACAAGGTGCAAACAAAAAAAGAACAATAGAGAAGGCAAGAAGTACAAGAACAAAAGAGAAGATGATGGTAGAGATTACAAAGACGAAGGCAAAAAATGCTACATTGTTGAAGAAGAGGATTCTAATGAAAATGATGATGAGGTAGTTTATGTAGCCATGAAGGATGAGTTAGATGAAGATGAGGCAACAACACTAGTAACCTATGTAAACGAGAATGATAGATGGATCATAGATAGTGGGTGCTCCCATCACATGAGAGGAGACAAAAAGTAAGTTTGTTACTTTTACTTAGTATGATGGAAATAATGTTAGATTTGGAAATGATGCTCCATGTCTAATCAAAGGAAAAGGTTCCATTAAGCTTACAGAGAAAATTTCATGTGACAATGCATACTATGTTGAAGGATTGAATTACAACCTGCTGAGTGTGTCACAGTTAAGAAATGTAGGATGCAAAGTAGAATTTGAAAACAAAATTGCCAAAATCTATGACACTGATGGAAATTTGATAGGAAAAGGAAACCAAACTAGGAGTAATCTATTTTACCTAGATATAGAGGATGCTGCATGTCTTATTGTAAGATTTGATGATGTGTGGCTATGGCATAAAAGGCTATGTCATGTCGACTTTGAAAATCTGATTAGCATTAGTAAAATGAAGAAAGTCAGAGGTTTGCCTAAACTAAAGAAGCTAACAACACAATGTGCAAACAGTGTTAGCTAGGGAAGATGACCAAGTCAAGTTTCAAAAGTAAAACCTACACTTCCAAAGAAGTACTAGAGTTAGTGCATATTGATTAATGTGGTCCAATAGAAGTGAAAAGCTACAAAGGAGACAAATATATGTTGTTTGTTGATGACTACTCTAGGATGATGACTGTCATGTTCTTAAAACAAAAATCTGATGTATTTCAAATGTTCAAGTGGTATTTGGCCAGGGTTGAGAAAGAAATAAGAAAGAGTCTAAAGTGCCTAAGATCAGACAGAGGATGAGAGTTCACATCAAAAGAATTTGAGACATTTTGCAATGATAAATGAATTAAGAGACAAACATTAGCACCTAGAACTCCCCCATAGAATGACATTGTAGAGAGAAGGAATAGATCAGTGATAGACTATGCTAGAACATTAATGATGGAGAAGAATGTTGCTCTAAAGTACTGGAGAGAAGCTGTACATACATCTGTCTATAACCTAAATCAAGTACAGATCAAGAAAGGTACAAATGAAACACCTTTTGAATTATGGTATGGTCACTCACCCAATGTAAAACATTTCAAAGTGTTTAGTTGTAGATACTATATTCTTAAAGATTATAGAAATGAAAAGTTTGATGCAAAAAGTGATGAAGGCATATTCCTTGGATACTCAACTAGAAGTAAAGCATTTAAGTGTTTAAATACTAACACTGACAAAATTGTGGAGAGTGTAAATGTAAAGTTTGATGAGCATGTAGAAGTTCAATTTGATGAATCCAAGAAACTAGAAGAGTATAGATCCTTTGTATAGTTCTATGAAGGAATGCCTGATGAAGAAGAAGCTACCAATCAAGTTGGGAATTCACAACAAGTTTTAGTATCAATCGAGTCACAACCAGTGAATGCTAAGTTGCATTCAAAAGTCAAGTTGTGCAGAATGAAGAAAATGCACAATTTGATTCTAAAATCAGTACACATGAAAGAGATACTGAGCTACTTGAAAGAGATGTGCACATTGACTCGAAAGCTGAAATACCAAACATGGAAACAAGGATAGAACCAAGGTTATCCAAGTGTGTGAAAAGACATCACCTTGCTGAACAAATCATTGGTGACAATGAAGCTAGACCAATGACAAGGAACAAACTACAAAATGAATCATGTCTTCTGAGCAAGATTGAACCCAAAATAGTGAAAGATGCACTGCAAGATGATGATTGGTGTAAAGCTATGGAAGAAGAGATTGAACATATAAAGAAGAGCAAAACCTGGACTTTAGTTACAAGATCAACTGATAAGAATGTGATTGGTACCAAGTGGGTATTTAGGAACAAGCTAGATGAGGATGGTGAGATCATAAGAAATAAGGCTAGACTAGTCTGCAAAGGTTATGCAAAAGAAGAAGGACTGGCCTATCGAGAAACATTTGCCCCTATTGCAAGGATGGAAGGAGTAAGAGATCTACTTGCATATGCTACTAACAAAGGTTTTAAAGTCTATCAAGTGGATGTAAAGTCTACTTTTCTGAATGGTATACTAGAAGAGGAAGTCTACATAGAACAACCAGAGGGATTTTTTGATGACAACAATAAGGATATGGTTTGCAAACTACATAAAACACTCTATGGTTTGAAACAAGTGCCTAGAGCATGGTATGAGAGATTACACAAATATCTAATGAAGATAGGATTTGAGAAAATATATGACAACAACAACTTGTATATCAAGGTAGAAAAAGGTAAAGACATTTTGATATCTGAAATCTTTGTTGATGATATAATATTTGGAGGAAAAGATGCACTATGCAAAGATTTTGCTGACCAAATGAAACATGAGTTTGAGATGTCAATGTTTGGGGAAATCAAATTCTTTGTTGGATTGTAAGTACATCAACTCAAACATGGCACATTTGTAACTCAATAAAAATATATCAAGGAGATACTCAAAACATTTGGCTTAGAGTATTCAAAACCAGTCAATATACCAATGGTAATAGGACATAAGTTATCCAAGAATGATGAGTCAGGCGAAGTAAATCAGACAATCTATAGATCAATGATTGGAAAGTTGCAGTATGTTGTACATAGTAGACTAGACATTGCATTATCTATTGGAATAGTGGCAACATTTTTTGCAAACTCAAGAGAAAATCATCTTATGGTGGTAAAAGAATAATGAGGTACCTAAAAGGAACATATGACTTTGGCTTATACTAAAAGAGGAGTGAAAAGTTTGAGTTAGATGCCTACACTGATGTAGATTAGGGAGCTAATATTGATGACAGAAAAAATACCAATGGAGGAGCATTCTTCTTAGGTAAAAGATTAGTCACTTGGATTAGTAAAAAGAAAATTTGTACCTCACAGTCCACAGTTGAAGTTGAGTATGTTGCTGCTACTATCAACTGCACCAATATTGTATGGATCAAACATCTGTTGAAAGGTATGAAGAAAGAGATAACTGAACCTGTGATACTCTATTGTGATAATACAATTGCCATCGATATATCAAAGAATCCATGATGCATGCCAAAACAAAGCACATTACAATTAAGTATCACTATGTAAGAGAACTGGTGGAACAAAAGCAAATGAAGATGGAATATGTCAACACAAAGGAAAAAATTATTGACATCTTCACAAAACCATTACCTAAAGATACATTTGAGTATCTTAAAGGTAAATTAGGGGTGATACCCCTATCCAAGGTTGTTTGAGTAACAGTAAGATTGCCCTGTATCAAATGAGTTTATTGTTGAAATGATACAAATTGATGCAGAGGATACTTACTTTAGGTTTTTGCCTAAAGTAATTAAAGTACAAAAATTCCAAACAAGTCACAAGCAAGGTGATAGAGGGAGAAATTGGAGTTCCTGCAAATGCTATACTTAATAAGATGCTAAAGTAATATGTCTTTGGCATTGTTGTTCAAGAGGGAGATAAAATATCAGAAACTAATCATACATGTAGAAGGAGAGTAGAAAGCAAGGAGAAAGAGAATGTAAGTTAAGAGGGAGTTACTTATAGAAGCAAAAGCAAAGGAATCAGTCAGGATAACAAATTAGAGAGGGAGCAAAACAAACAAAAAGGAGAAGATAATGTATTAGCAAAAGAGATATCTCTAATATATTTGAAAGAGGGAGTTACTTACAGAATTCAAAGGGAGTCATATGAATAAAAAGTTTTTTTTTTTGGCATTTGACTTACTGTTTTAACATAGTTAGCATTCTAATAACTTGGTTGATCAGTTTGGTTTTCCATCAATGCCAAAGAGGAAGATTGTTGAAGACCTGATTGAAAAGATCATTATTAAAGAAGGGAGATTGTTCGCAAAGAAGGGAGATTGATGATAAAGAATGTTTTAAATCATTAGTTTGTCATTGATTTCAAATCTACCATTTGTTGGAATGAAAATTGCTTATAAGATCCAAGTACTATCACTTAGTTGATTGATGAAGAGGATTTAATAAATAAGATGTAACAAAAGTACCTAAGGGAAAGGTTGAGTTGTGTTTTTGTAATAAATTATAAGGATCATATAAGATAATGGTAAAATTATGTATTCATAATACACTTGAAGATACAGAGGTTGGCTACACATAGAAACTCTGGAAGAATAAGTTGTGACAAAGTTGTCGGCAAAGCTTGACTAAATTCATTAGTGGGTGCCGAGCAAGTTAATTCATGCCGAGCATATTATTAGTAAGTGTCAAGAAAATATAAAATCTAGTGTGTGTCGAGTGAGATAGAAGGTGCTAATCAAGTTCAGATGCCAAGCTAGACAAAAATGTAATAGGTGTTGAGCATTAGTAAAATTTAGTTGATGTCGAGCAAATCCATAGTAGGTGCCAAGCATTAGAAGAACTTAGTTGATGCCAAGTAACATAGAATTTGTTGAGCATCAGAAACTCAATAGTGTCGAGTTGTTGCATTATTTGAAAAGTCAAAGATTCACCATATTTGAGTTGACAAGTTTGTTACCTTGAATTTTGTGAACTAGATAAAAGATAAGGATGATGAGCTGGTGGTACAAAATTTTAAGTAAACCATTTTTGGGAAACAAGAAAAGGGATAGATTCATTGAATCTTACCTAATCCATTCAAACCAAAAATAAGAGCGGGAAGATTAGAGCAGGAAAGGTATTCCAAACTTCTATTTAAGAAGTTACAGGTCAAGAAGCAAGAGTGGTTAAAGAGAGTGTGTGGTGTCAAGGAGAAGGCATCGAGAGGGAGGAACATAGTCTAGAGACTCTACTTCAATAGGTGACCATAGAAGTGATTGCATTGGCTCAACAAGCATGTAGACTCAAGGAGACAAATCTTGAAAGGAGGACAAGCTGTCATACCTATAAAGACTGAAGGCTAGGAAAATTTGTGATCTAAGTTGAGATCTAAAATCTATAAGTTATGTTGTGAGTTGTATCAGATCAAAAGCCCTTATTGTTACTCACTAGTAATTGTATCAGTTAGGAAAAAATCCTATGGACTTAGGTTGGTATTTAACAACCATTTGTAAATCCTTTAATAGGGTGACATACCAAGTGAATGTTCTAAAGTCCTTTAACTAGGCCCACTTCTAACAGGGTAGTTGAAATCCTTTAATTAGGTCACATTTAACACTGTGTTGTAGCCTTTAACAGGGCATGCCTTTCACAGGGTATCATTTCAAAAGAGTGAGAAAGGAGTAGCATGTTACTGGTGATTTTTACCAAATTGGGTTTCCACGTAAATCATTGTGTTATGTGTTGATCTTTCATGTCTTATTCTTACATGTTGATTTTCCAGTACTTTGCTAAAATAAATAAGTAGCTTGGATGCATGGTTAGTTTAGGTGAGCTCACTATACTTAGTGAAAAGTTTTATTAGGACATTTGGACTTTGAATAATTGATTCATCCCCCTCCCCCCCCTGCTCTCTCAGTTTTTCTAAAGCATTTCTAACAAATAGGCCTTAAATTAGCCTCATCACCTACAATGGAGAATTCCTTGTATACGTGAACAAAATTTTAGAATGTTTAGAATAACTGAGAGGGGAGGGGGTGAATTAATTACTCAAGTTCCATAAGTACCATTTGAATAATAAAACAATAAACATTTTGTGTTCTTCTTATCCTATTGTAATTCGGTCTCTATTGTATACTAAAAAAAAAAATACTAGTAGTTCACTATCCTATTATAACAAACTTGCTGAATGTAAACGTGTAAATTTAAAACACCATAAAATATGCCTTCATCACTCTTTGCATCAAGCTTTCCATTCCTATTATCTTTAAATATATAGCATTTTATTCTAAATATTTTTAAATATTTCACATTAGGAGCATATCCATACCATAATTCAAAAGGTGTAGTATTTGTACCTTTCTTGACTTGTACTCTATTCAGGGTATAAACAACAGTAGTGTTAGCTTCTCTCCAATATTTCTGTGATACATTCTTCTCCATCATCAATGTTCTTGCACAATCCATTATTGGTCTATTTCTTCTTTCAGCTAGTGGTCCTTGATGTTGAAATCTATCTTTTAATTCCTCTTCCATTGTAGAATGTATTGAACTCATTGGAAATGAATTCACCACCTCTATCAGATCTCAAACACTTCAAACTTTTCCTTATTTTTCTTTCAACTCTAGCTAAATACCCTACAAATAACTAAAAGGCATCAGATTTAGCTTTGAGAAACATCACACTCATTATCCTAGAGTATTCATCAACAAAAAAAATGAAATACTTATCTCCATAATAGCTTTGAATATCAATAGGTCCACAAAGGTTAGTATGAACCAATTCTAGAATATCACTAGATGTGTATTTTTTCTCTTGAAACTAGAATTAGTCATATTTCCCAATTGATATTGTTTACACATAACATTGTTAGGCTTCTTTAGTTTTGGAAATCCTCTTACTTTCTTCATTTTACTAATGTTCACCAAATTGTCAAAATTCAAATGACATAACCTTTTGTGTCATAACCAAACATCTTCTTGTTGTGCAAACAAACATGTCTCATTAGATAAATCTAGATAGAACAAGTTACCTCTTGTCCGATAACCACTTCCAATTAGTTTTCCATCAACATCATATATCTTAGCCTTTTTGTGATGGAATTCAAATCTATATCCTGATTTGTTCAGCTATGAAACATTTGACATATTTTAATAAAGTCCTTCCACCTAGTAAACATTGTCACACTTGATTTTGTCAGTCAATTGAATTTTACCTTTTCCTTTCACAACACATGAAATATCATTACCAAACTTAAAAAAGACATCCTTGTATGGTCCAATATCTTCAAATTTGTTCTTATCACCAATCATATGATTAAAGCAACCATTATCAATTATCCATCTATCACTCTTATTCAAATAAGAGATTAAAGAAGTTTTCTCATCTTCATTTGAATCTTCTTTCATAGCAACATAGACAACTTCATCATCATTAATTTTAAATTCAACATCAACTTCTTCTTCAGCAATATAACAAGATTTCTTACTTTTGTGATCCTTTTTATTTTTGTAATATCAGTCATCTCTCCTTCCTTTGTACTTTCTTTCCTTTCTTTCATCCTTATCTTCTGTGTCAAGACATCTAGCAACAATATGACCAACCTTGTTGCATGAAAAACAAATAATAGGTAATTTTCTTTTGTATTTACCTCTGCCTCTTCGAAATATTTTTGCAATAAGTGCTTCAAGTTTTTCAAGCTCATCATCAGAGGTGTCACTATTACTCTTCACATTTTTTTCTTTTATTTTGCTAAGAACCAATTGTGACTTAAAAGAAGATTCAATAGTAGTAGGTGTGTAGTTATCAAAGTTAGACATCTCAAAAGTAGTAAGTCTACCAATTACACCTTATAAGGTCAAAGTGTTACCTAGAGTGAATCTCAACTCTTGTATTGCAAAAACTCTAATGACATATATAGGGAGTACAGTCCTCAATACCTTACTTATCACTATTGCATCCTTGAGTTCTCCTTGTTTAGCTTTGGTACCTCCCTTTTGTGAGTCATGATCTTTAGCTTCAAGTACCTTCAAACTTCTCTCTATAAGAATCAGGCTCTGATACCAATTGGGGGGGGGGGGGGGGGGGGGGGCAGGGGTGAATCATTTACTCAAGGTCCATAAGTACCTTTTGAACAATCAAACAATAAACATTTTCTATTATGCCTATCCTGCTATCCTGTTGTAACTTGGTCTTTGTTGTATACTGATAAAAAAAATTACTTGTGGTTCACTGTCCTATTATAACAAACTTGTTGAATGTAAACATGTAAATGTAAAACACCATAAAACATTCAACACAAGTTTGACACTAGGATTTAACATGGAAACCCAATTTGGGAAAAACCACGAGCAACATGTCACCACTTTTTTGCTCTTTTGAAGTGAGCTCTATTAGGAGTCAATCCTGTTAAAGGTTACAATACACACTTGTAAATGTGACCTAGTTAGAGGATTTAATCACCTTGTTAGGAGTGGCCTTATCAAAGGACTTTGATAATTCCATTTAGAATGTCACCTTGCTAAGGATTTACATAGATTGTTAAAAGGATTTCAATACAAATTATTTACAATGATTAGAAAGAAAACAATAGCATTTGATCTGTATGATTACAACTCACTTTGCAATTTTAGATCTCCATTTTGGTCATGTGTTGATTCCTTGATAATCCTTTCTTGTCACTTCTATCTTTTCTTTGCTTAGTAACCCTTCAAGAAATCATCCTTCTCTTCACAAAAAACTTAAGCCTTCTTCTTAGATTCACTTATCATCTCAACATTTTTGTTTCCTCATACTGGACATATGCAAAGACTCTTTGTTCAGTCTCTTTGTGTCTCACACTTCACACTTATATCACCTTCTTCATGCGCTTGTTCACACACTCCACTCTTGTGTATTAACCCTTGTGAACTTCATCTCTCTCCTCCATAATTTAAAATTTGGCTCTCTACCTTCTTAAATAGTTAATTTTGGTTTGTCATTTTCCATGATCACCGTAGATCTTAGGGTTTGTGATTCAATCCATCAGGTTCATTGTATTTGTCCATCTTCCTCCTTTTCTAGAAACTTCTCATCGAATTCAATCATTAGATCTCATACCTAATCCTCTCCTTGAATTAAATGATTCAACTCATCAAACTTATCTTTAAAATGGTTTACATATCCCAAGAATTCAATTGAGTTGGCTAGAAATCATGATTCCTCATACACATTCAAAATATTGTTACTCGACCATCACTAAAATTTGGCACTCGGTTATCACTTAATTTTCTCAATCATTATAGATCTTCTAGCTTGGCATCAACACTCTCACTTGGTCAATATTAATGCTCAGTCAACACTACATTTTTTCAGCACTTACTATGGCTTGGTTGACACTAGCATCACTAGACATATACATCAAAATTCCTTGATCTTTCACTCTCTTTCTTGGTCAAGATTTACACAAGTGATATATTTTGAATTTTATTGTAAATACTTGAGCATCAACATGATTTAAACAATCACTTTATCTTCTTGAAGTCTAACTAATCAAATTTTAATTGTAGCTTCCTTTTCATACCTCAACCTTTCCTTTAGGTGCTTTTTTTATGAGCAATCTCTCAAATCCTCTTCATCAATCAAATAGATATGACACTTAGATTAGATATCAACACGTCTCATCAGTAGATTTGACATCAATGAAAAAATAGCAATTATTCCAATTATAGTTTCCAACACAAAGTTGTTGTAATGAGTGCATTTAGAATTCCTCTGTGTGAGGTTTATGAGGATTAGACTATCAATTCATCCTATACATAATTCACCACCAATACTAATGAGTAAAATAATGAAATTACTAAGGGTTAGTTGCTCAAGCCAGAAAGAGGTGGTTCCCATCTCCCACAACCTCTAGCTAGAGAACACATGATTCCAAAGATTAAGGATATCATAACCTTGTTGAATAGAATAAAAGGAAACTCACATTCTTTCCATTGGGATAATTGGATGTACTTTTTCATCCAAACTATTTGAGTAAAAGATAAATTCATTGATTGGGCTGATATTATAGCAATGATGTTATAGGAGGAGCTTTCCCAAGTCTCTGCAACCTCTGGCTATTATATGTCATCATATATGTTTTATATTTTGTCTTGTGATAGAGAATGGAAGGAACTTTTTCATCAAGTGTGGAACTAGAACATGTCCATGTATGACTACTACCCCCTATTGTAGAAGGACAAAGATCCAAAAGGTTTCAAAAGGTTTCAAGATAATTTTCTTGCAAAACTAGTGTTTGAACTTTAGGGAAAGAGGAATAGGAGGTTGTCCAAAGAAGTAACTCAATCACTCAACATATTTAGCAGTTTCTTCACCCATTTTCCAAAATTCACATATTTGAGGATAGGGGGGTATGAAGGAAAATCTTTGAGGCTACATTTGTATTGTCTAGACCACCATGTTTTGATTGAAGTATGCAAATAGTTGGCAGAAGTCGAGAAAATTTGTAAATCTCAAAAAGGGTCTGGCTACACCTTTCCCATGGACATTGGGCATTATAGATACAAATGTCTCCATGATGCCCTATGTCGGAAGGTTGAGATTAAGACTATGTATCTCTTATTGTATTCTCCATGCCCCATTTTTGATAGCCAAGATTTTCCCTTGAAATATTTTGAGATGCATTTGACTTTTTCTCACGTTCCCCAGATAGAAGATTATTGTGTAGATTGCCAAGATGTCTATGAGGTTAGGAAAAGATGGTGGTCAAGGCTTACCCTAAATAAAGTCAAAGATTTTAATCTTCAACTTGACATATCAAGAGTTGTTAAAGAGATAAATGTGGAAATGGTTGATCTAGTGTATGTTAAGCATATTGAAGCTTACCCCCTACCTACAATTGATTGGGAAACACTAGAAGAAGAAGATTTGCAAACTAGAACCTTACCTATTATAACAAGAACTGAAAAATGGCTTGCAAGAAAAAGATGACCAATTCCAAGTGTCTCTAGTATTTAGAAAGCCTCTGCTAGCTCTAGTTTGCCTCATCTTATTTGTGATACTAATGAAGTTGTCCCCTCTCCCACTATAGGTGTTTAAAAGGAGAGAATTAAAACTAAACTTAGTATTCAAAGTTCAATTCAATTTCCTCCCTTAGTCAAGTGGATTTGATTGCATAGTAGGAAGAAGTTGAATCATCAGAGCTTTGTTAAAGAAACTCATACAAAGCCAATTTAGATAGACCTAAGGAAAGGATCTGCGATTGAAAGCTCAAGTAGTGAAATGGATTAGGGAAGTAAGAATGCTATAGAAGGAGAAAATACATTGATTTTAATGGTGGCTATGCATCCCCTACTTTTTGAAGTCCTCCCCCCAAGGATAGTTTTTATGTCTTTAATTGGTTTGACCTATCACTAAGTAAGAAGAGAAGTGTAGTTCCTACAACCCTCTCAGTTGAGGATATGGTGAGTAAGTGCCTCAAAAAAAATCCTAAAGCCAAGAAGACAAAAATTGAAACTAGGTTAAATGTTGATGAGAAAATAGGGCACTAGGTAGCCAAAATTTTGAGGCTAACAATTGACAAAAGCTTAGATGATGTGTTGCCATAAGATTAAACAATGAAGAAAATTGTCCTTAGCTCTGCATCTAGAGCCATAGACATGAAGATATGGATCGCTAGTAATACAAGGATTTCTTAGTGTATCTAAAAAGATTAAAGAGATAAGCAAGAGCTTAAGTAGTCCCTTCATAGAATGGCAAAAGTATATACACAAATTTCAAAATTTGGCTACAAAAGCCTTGTTGAGTGTAATATATGTTATAGATGTTACTTCCCCCATTAACAAAAGCTTCATTGAATAGGTCAAAATAGATAGCTCAACTACCCACAATTATGATGAATGGTTGAATATGGTGAATGCTCAAGGAGTAATTTATTTCTCTCACTTTGCCAACACCAATACAAGGCCATAAAATTTGATGATCACTCTAGAGTCAGAGATGAATTCCTAGGAGTTTGAGAAGATATAATGGGATGAATTTATCATCGATATTTATGAAGTCCGAGAATATGGGGTGGATAAGTTCTTAGCCAAAAAACCTAGAGTAAATGTTAATACAAATATCCTATTCATAGCTTGGGCCAATCTCAAATGGAGGAACATTGTAATTGAACAATGTTTAGAAGAGTGTGTTGAATTGCAAAAGGAGATTAATTGTTTGAAGGAAATCCTAGATGCTAACACCAAGTGTATTGATGTCAAAATTATGGAGAACATGGACCAAGAGGGGAAACCCTCCAAAGAAGTGGAATCGACTTTCTTTTTGAAAATAGAGGTATTGAAGTAGGAAAAAGAGGTCTCTCTTAAGGACCTAACGATATTTTCCAGGGTGGATTCGACAATGATCATCTATATTGACCATTTAAAAACACACGATAAGAAGTTGGAACATGTCACTCGCATTATGATGATGTGGAAGTTATGCCATGAACAACTTGGAGTCCCTCAACAAAATGAATTGATCAACTTTCTAGCAATAAACAAAGCTTGGAAAGAATTCGGTGGTGGTCTCCTTATGACCCAAGAATAAAATGTTGATGCAAAAAACATAGCTAAAAAATTAGTTAGTGATTTAGGGGCCATGAGCCATAACTATTTTATTTTCTTTGGCCAATATTTTTTGAAATACTTTGTTTATTTGATAGTTGGTAACTCCTTGAGGATTTAGTTTTAAAAATTGATTTGGAAGCCCTGTGTGGCTATTTTTTTTGTTTAGTTAGATCTTTGAAGGCTCAAATTTCTAAAAATAGAACTAATATAATTATTTTGATACAATTGATAAACATATTTTTGGCAATTTATAGCAATGAATTAATGATGAATGAGGATTAATCATGTGGTTATTATGTCATCATCTCTCATATGATCGTATGTTTTTTTGGTTAGATTATGTATTGTATGGAATTGACTCTCATTGTGATGATGTATCTCTCCATTGATTTTCTGAAATAATGTGTATATTCATTTTGGTTGTTTAGTAAGTTTGATAAAAAATATGAGATGTACATTAATATATGTTGTGTGGCATAGGTTGTGAGGCTATTATCTTTTAGATATGAAATATTCTTTTATGTTTATGGGAGAATGTTTTAATTTCCTTTACATTCTTTTAGGATAAAAGAACAAGTAATTCAATTCTTTTGTAATAAAGGTTATAATGATTAATCCTATAAGTTGGAAGTTGTGCATTTTAACACAGAGATTTTTCTCTTTAAATTTGGAAAAAACTCATTTGTGGTGAAGTAGTTTTTCTTGTTATCAAAGCTACTAGCTAACAAGGGGAGGGAAAAACTACTTGCTAATAGATGGCAACACCTCTAGTTACCATGCAATATAAAACATGAAATTTCTTCAAGAAGATCCCTCCATGTCCAACAATATCCCTTTTTAGTTTCATTTTTATTCTCATCCATGCATCTTTGATATGCAATACATAGACTCCCTCTATCATATCAGATGATGAAATCAATCAACTCCCTCTTTGATATACAACTCTTGAACTTTTGAGTTCCTTGATTGCTGGCAACACCTTTCAATAATTTGTCTCATTATGTACTCTTCCTCTTTGAAAAATCACTCTACTTCTCTCTCTTTTCACAATTAATGATAATTGTATGACATCTCATTATGGATGGTAACTTCATAATATCTCCCTCTTTGACAACAATGCCAAAGACACTTCATCTTTCTCATACATCTTCATCATGTAGATATCTACTTGTCAGGGCTTTGATTTTGATTCTCCATCTGTCATCTTTTCTTATGACTGATTCAACATCTCATTCTTCTCTCTTCACTACTTTAATCAACTCCTAAGTATGACTTTTTGCATCAAATTGTAAGATATTCTGATCAACACATTTGATGTAGAGCTCCATCTTAGATTAAGTAGTCTTAGCTAGGGGAATTACCCCTACTTTACATCTTAGATACTCATGTACATCCTTAAGTAAAGCCTTAGTGAAAATATCATCTATTTTCTACTTAGAGTTCACATACTCCAATCTCACTTCTTTATCTTGAACTAGTTCCCTCAAGTAATGATACTTGATAGCAATATGCTTGGTCTTTGTGTGCATTATAGGGTTAATATCACTTGTATTATAATAGAATCAATGATCTCTTCCTTGTTAGAACATTAACTATTTCTGCTACATATTCATCTTCTATTGTTGATTGTGAGATTTAGTTATACTTCTTTCTTGTCCATGAAACCAATTTCTTTCCTAGAAAGAAATCTCCACCACTTCTATTCTTTCTATCATCAACATTTCCTACCCTGTTGGCATCTATATGCACTTTTAATTCAAACTTGTCATTATTTTTATAATATTGTCCATAATCCTTTGTTCCTTTCAAATATCTTAGTATTCTTTTTACTGCCATCATATGATTATCCTTAGGATTTGCAAAAAATATTGTAAGAATCCTAACTACTAATGCAATATCTAGTATGTTGTGAATAACATATTACAACTTCCCAATCATTGATCTATACAATGTCTAGTTCACATTAATAAAATCTTCATTCTTGGAGAGCTTATGTTTAGTAGCCATAGGTGTGTTGAGTGGTCTTGAATCTTCTATCCCAAAGGTTTTTAGTATCTCCTTGATATATTTGGATTGTGTAATGTAGATACCTTTCTTCATCTTATATACTTGTAAACCAACAAAGAATTTGATTTCTCCAAACATTTTTGTATCTCATTAGAAAATGATTCGCAGAATGCATCTTTTCTTCCAAATATGATATCATCCATAAATATTTTAGCTAACAGTATCCCTTTACCACCTTCAATTTTTTGGGTATAGATTACTATTATCATTTTTTCTTACAAAACCAATCTTTACCAAATAGTTGTGCAACCTTTCATACCATGCTTTGGGGGCTTGTTTCAATCCATATAGTGCTTTGTGTAGTTTACATACCATATTCTTCTTACTTGGATCAAAAAATCCTTCTAGTTGTTCAATGTAAACTTCTTCTTCTGCTATTCCATTCATATATGCAAATTTTACATCCATTTGATATACTTTAAATCCTTTGTAAGAAGAATGTGCAAGTAGAGTTCTAACTCCTAATCTTCCAACTTGGAAAAATGTCTCTCCATAGTCAATGTATTCTTCTTGTGCATATCCTTCACATACCAATTTATCTTTGTTCTTTGTGACTTTTCCTTTCTCATTCAACTTATTCCTAAATACCCACTTAGTTCTAATAACATTCTTGTCCTTTGGTCTAGGTACTAGTGACCAGGTTTTGTTCTTCTCTATTTATTCAATTTCTTCATTCCTTTCCTTGAATCCAATATTCATTATCCAAAGAATCCTTCATTGATTTACTTTCAAATTCACAAAGTAAACACGTGTCACTTCTCAATATTTTTCTTGTCATAACTCCATAGTCCTTGTTTCCAATGATTTTCTCAGGTGCATGATGTATTCTCACATATTTTTCTAATGTAGGCTCTTTTCTTATTTCTTCTTGTTTAGGTTCATGCTATAGATTTTCCTTTGGTAATACTTCATGAACCTCTTCTTGTTCTTCTGGTTGCTCGACACTGACTCCCTAAAGCTCGACAACCTCTTCTTCTATCTTGGTATCATTTTATTGATGCTCAGCTTGTACCATCTATTGCTCAGTAGCCTACTGATGTAACTTTGTATTCATAGTTTGTTGTTTCTCGATAGCCTTGTTATCTTGCTCAGGTAAGTTGAAAGGAACACCTTCATTGACATGTATGATTGTGTTGTAATCTTTAGGTTCTTTATTATATTCAACTTTGTTCTTTTTTGCATATTCATCAACTCTCACATTTACACTTTCTAAAACCTTGTGAGTGTTAGAATTCAAACACTTATAAGAATTTCTCTTAGTGGAATATCCTAGGAATATGCCTTCATCACTTTTAGTATCATTTTTTCTATTTATATTGTCCTTAAGTATATAACATTTACTTCCAAAAACTTTAAAGTATTTCACATTAGGTGCATACCCATACCATAACTCAAAGGGTGTAACATTTGTACATTTCTTGACTTGTACTTGGTTCAAAGTATAGATTATTGTACTTACAACTTCTCTTTAGTATTTATGTGATATATTCTTCTCCATCATTAGTGTTGTAACATAATTTGTGATTAATATATTCCTTCTTTCAACTATTTCATTATGTGGATGGGTCCTAGGTGCTAAAATGCGTCTCTTTATTTCTCTATCATTGCAAAATATCTTGAATTTATTAGAGATAAATTCACCTCCTCTGTTAGATCTTAAGCACTTCATACTTTTTTCTATTTCCTTTTCAAGTCTTGCCAAATACCACTTAAACAATTGAAAAAAATCAAATTTTTCTTTTAGAAATATCACAGTCATCATTTTGGAGTATTCATCAACAAATAGAATGAAATATTTATCATTATAGTAGCTTTTCACTCGAATAGGTCCACAAAGGTCAGTATGAACCAATTTCAAAATATCATTAGATGAATAGGTCTTGCTTGAAACTAGAATTTGTCATTTTACCCAACAGACATTATTTACACATAACATTATCAAGTTTCCTCAATTTTGGTAATCCTCTCACTCTTTTATCTTGCTAATGCTTACCAAATTATCAAATTTCACATGACATAACCTCTTATGTCATAACCATATATCATCAAATTGTGCAAACAAGCATGCCTCATCAAATAAATCTAGATAGATCAAGTTACCTCTTGTCTATTCTCCACTTCCAATTAGTTCACCATTAGAATAAAATATCTTGGCCTTTGTGTGATGGAATTCAACTCTATATCCAGATCTATCCAATTTTGCAACACTCAATAAATTATAGTTAACTTCCTCAACCCAATAAGCATTATCATACTTGATCTTATCAATTAATTTTATTGACCCTTTACCTTTCACAATATATGGTGCATCATTACCAAACTTGACATAACTACCTTTATATTGTTCCAAGGTTTCAAACTTACTTTTATCACCAGTCATGTGATGTGAGAAACCACTATCAATTATCCATCTATCACCTTTACTCACATATGAAATGAATGCCATTTTCTCATCTTTATTAGAATCATCTTTCATAGCAACATAGACAACTTCTTCATCATTACTATCATACTCATTGTCAGTTTCTTCTTCAGAAATATAACAAGATTTCTTACCTTTACCTTTATAGTCCTTGTTTCTTCTATTGTCTCTGTCACATCTTTTGCCTTAATACTTGTTTTCCCTTCTTTCATCCTTGTCTTCTTTGTTAGGACACTTTGCATCAATATGAACAACTTTTCTACATGAAGTTGACTTAGTTGAAGAAGAATTCTTTGAGGACCTTGATTCTAAATTAGAAGATGAAGAAGGTAAAGAAGCAACAAAGAAAAAAAAATTGGTTAATTGAAAGAATCATGGAAATGTGTTGGTATAAATACGTATTTACTATATACACTTACTTAAGTTTACTTAGGTTAATGCATTATTTATTATTTTATTTTGTGAGAGACTTAGGAGTTTGTGTACCTTTTTGAGTTTTCATGTTGACAACACATAAGTACACAACTCTATTTCAGCACATGGTGTCTACAACACTGGAGTTTGCATCATTCACTAAGTTGTCATGTTGACAACATAGTTATTCACACTCCCTTTTTAGCACATGTTGTCTACAACACTAATTTGCATGTTACACCCTTGTAGTCTTATCCTCTCATCATTGCACTTACTTCCATGCTTAATGGAGGATAACCCATATCTAGTGGACATGTGCCTGGTTGTATGACTTATCATGTAGTTGATTCTGAGGCATTCTAGATGTATCTCAGAGGCCTTTATATACAGGCTCTCCTAGTGAACTCTAATGCATATTGAATGAATATATCATCATTATGATCATTCTCTCTCTTTTTGGTCTACAATTGTGCTTGTGTTTGAGTTCTTAGTTCCTGGGTGAATTTTTCCCTAAGGCAAATTCTTACTTGGTATTAGAGCTTGGAGATTTTCTCATCACATAATCGTTCGAGACCATTGTTGTTTCAGCACCTTGGCCCAAATCTGGAGTACTACAGAAATTGGGAGCATCTAGAGCCAGATCTAACCTCACCATTGCATTCAAAATGTTGATTTAATGAAGATTGACTATAAACTCAGCTACCCTAGGCCATAGTCGACCATGAGGCAATTTTTTTTGCAAATTGGCACTCGGAGGCCCCAAATTGCAACATGGGTATGATCTTTAGATTTGAAATTTTTTTAATTCAGATATGATATTTTTATTTAATCTTTGCTATTGTTTTGACTGCATTGTTTCAATTTTTTTTTCCCTCCAGGCAAGTAGTAAAGAATTTTTTTGCAGGTACTGGGCTATCAAATCCCAGCCCTGCATAGAGGAATATTCTTTAAATTTGTGGGAATATTCCAATCAAAATCAAACTACTTAATTGGCAGGAAAATTTTGCATTTATATTATAGAGAATATTCCACATATTTCGATCGGCATCACACCTAAATTTGGTGACTGTGGCTTAACCTGACGACCGCCCCCAAAGTTTGACCTTCACAATCTGGGTGACCTCTTTGTTTTAATGTTCACAACCTTTTTCTTTTAAACACCTTGGAAGGTGTTCTCCTTGGAAATGTGGGATTAATTCCCAAACTTTGATCGCTACTTTCTTATTTTCTCGGCCCCTGCAGATATTCCCTTCAGTAGCTCTGCATCATTCGTGGCACCATTTTTTATTTCTCCGGCCACACATTTCAAAAATTACTATCACTACTCACCGAGGGCATATTTCACTCATTGAGGGTATATTCAGGCATCACTACTCCTAAATCTAACATCGAAGATTCAAATACCCTTCCACCATGTGGCAGCCATTCAATGCCCTCCACGTGGACTACCCTAAGCTACCACATGTATGATCTAGAATGTCCAGTTAGCATCACATGTAGGAACTGCCACCTAGACTTACAACTTAGTGCCAAAGAACATGTCAACAAATTTGACTCAGATTGCCTTGTCAGCAAACAATTCGTACACCACGTGTCACGTTCGTATAGTACATACAACCTAGTCACCCTACTACATCAGCTAAGGGGCCCTTTTTTGCTGATGTCATCATTTCATGGGAAAAAATTGATGACCATCTGACCGTCATTCCTAGGAAATCTTAAACTACTACAATGGTTGTTTGACTGTCAAATTTAAAATAGCAGTATTCTTGCTAGACCCCTTTCTAGATTGCTTTTTGATTTGGTAGCCTAACTTTGCGAGCCCATAACTTGGTCATACAAAATCTAATTTAGGTGCAATTTTTTTGAAATTGGGTAAAATTTCCTAAACTTTCTAGTGGTGGTGTTATTTTCTAGTTTTGGTGCAAGGATTTTTCATAAATTGCATTTTTTGGTGATTGTACCTGCTTAATCCTGCATTTTACAACTTCAAATGCTTTGTACGGGCTCATCTAGTCACCTATTCAGGTTTCATTTTTTTTGAAAGTGCGTTATTTTTCATCCATTTTCCAAATCTATAGTTAGATTCTAGGGTTGTGTGGACAAAATTTTCACTTTTAGAATTAAGATTTTTTTTTGCATTGTAAAACTTTGATTACTTTTCAAAATTGTTGTATATCTGAGCTACAATGCTTAATGACAAATTTGGACTCAAAAGGAAATTGTAAAAGCAAAATTAGAAAGTCCACTTTGTTCATTTTGACAAGTGGCCCATTGTACACACACTACTTATAAAGTACCAAAAGCATTTTTTTTGGAGGGGTCTTTTGATTGAGTTAAAAGTTGGGGTGTGTACTATGTTCTTGTGTCTCTCTTTTGTGCTCTTTTCATTTTTTACATCATGGGTTCATTTAAATGTCCACCTCTAACTTCACACAATTATTCTACATGGAAAGATATTGCATGGAGTAGATTAATGGAAAAAGTTTATAGTCTTTATGTTGATGGTACAATTACCAAACCTACTAATGCTAAAGAACTCATTGAATGGAAAAAAAAAAGACCAATAGGCTTTAGGAATTTTTAGGAGTTGTGTACATAAAGATCTCTTCTTCCACATTGCCAGTTTCACGAAATCCAAACTAGCTTGGGATAAACTTGAATCATTGTATGGTAAGGTGGATGAAGAAAAGGGATTTTAGATTGAGGATGATCTACTTCTCTTGGATCCAAATAACTTTTACACAATTCAAGATTACATCAACAAAGCCAATGAGTATAGGGCACTACTTAAATATTGTGGAAATCCCATGAAGGATGACAAGTTGATACATCACATCCTGAAGAAGCTACCTTCAGAGTATGCTTCCTTTGTTTTGAGTTTTAATACTCACAGGTTGACCATGGGAACCACTTACCAGAAGCCTACAATTTGATGCATTTTCAAAGATGTTGATTGTTGAACAATCTCACTTGATGGATTTAGGACTTCTTATGACATCAAAGACCAAAGAATTGGTGGTTAGTAATGAGCACCAATCAAGTCAAGGAGGGAAAAGTTCTAGAAACAACAAGTAGTGTAAGTAGAAATCACAATCTGAGACAAAACAATCCTCCTCATAGCAAGGCAATTCTTCTTCCAAAAAGAAGGGAAGCAATGAAAATAAGGACAAATTTTTTTGTGCATACTACAAAAAGCCAAATCATGACGAGCATCATTGCAAGACTAAAAGAATCAATGAGTTAGAAAATATACTCAAGAAGAAGAAGATTCAAGTGCCAGGTACTTCCAAGGATTCAACTTCAACCTCTTCAAAGGGAAAAGGGCAAGCACTTATGTCAAACACAATTTGTTCTTTGTAATGGATACTTGACTTAGGTGCCTCCTATCATATGGGTTCTTCAAAGGGAGATTTTTCTTCATTGAAGTAGTCAAAGGTACCGCATATCTTCATGGGAGATGATACTAAAATGGAAGTTGAAGGGAAAGGATGTGTGGAAATGGAAAAGGGGGAATTTAGAGATGTTCTCTACATTCCAAACCTTGGCTCCAATCTCCTCTCAGTTTACCAAATCACTCACCTTGGAGATGGTCACAAAGTTGAGTTCCTTCCAGATTTAGTGATGGTGCATAGTCTACGAGATGATTCATTGGTTGGAGTGGGGAAAATCAATCATGAAAAGAGGCTTTATTCCTTCTTCCACTTTGTGCCTAAGTCTCCTTCTCAAGCCTTGTTGACTCACTCTAATTCACACATCAACTTATGGCATGAGCAGTTTGGTCATCTTGCTTTCTGCTATCTTCAGCAACTTTGCTCAACACACATAGTCAAAGGTCTACCTAACATCAATTTTTCTAAGAGTGAATGTTCATCATGTTAAGTGGATATGCATCTCAAGGAGAAGTATGATAAAGGAAAGTCTTCAAGAGCTCCAGTTGTTCTTCAGTTAGTTCACATGGTTTTAGCAGGTCCTTTTGCAATGACTTCAGTTAGCCAAGGCCACTACATCTTTATTTTTGTTGATGACTTTTCAATATTCACATGGGTCTACTTCCTTCATCATAAGAGTGAAGTGGTTCATAAGCTTCAAGCCTTTAAGACTCATGTTGAACACAAATCCAAGAAAGCCTTCAAGGTTCTATGGGTGGACAATGAGAACAAATTTGTCAACAGAAGACTTAGGGACTTTTGCAAGCTTAAGAGAATCGATCTTCAGAATCGACCAGCATTCAATCCATATAAGACAAATGTTACAAAATTGAGGATTAGGACTCTCAAAACCATCACAAGTTGCATGATAAAAGCCAAGTCTCTTGATCCTACACTTGAAGTCGAAGCCATTAGTAGTGTTACTCACATACGTAACAAGCCTCCTCATAATGCCTTAGATGGGAAGACTCCTTTTGAGGCATGGTGTGGTAGAAAACTAGTTGTGAGTCACTTTAGAGTCTTCGGTTGTCCAACATGGGAAAACCTATCTTCTAGGGGTTGCAAGGCACTAACACCTAGGCCTTGTACTTTCATCAGATATGAAGACAATGTTAAGGCATATAGACTCTTGGATCCAGAGACACGCGAGATTTTTGTGGAGAAGGATGTTCACTTTGATGAAAGTTCACCCAGCTTATCCTCTGTTAGGATTAAACCACAGACAAAAATAACAATTACATGCAAATATAACCAATAATAGAAAATAATAGATCACACAGAAAAGAACACAAGGCACCAAGATTTAATGTGGTTCATGTAATCCCTGGGCTACATCCACCAAACAACAAGTTTGATATTATTATGATCTAGTGATTACAACTTGATTACAATCTGTAATCCCTTACAGCTCAATACCACCACAAGAACCAATTTTGCATCACCATCTTATAAAACAATCCCTAACCCTAAGCCCTTTTATACAAGAATTTTTACCACTTTAGGGTTATAATTAATAATTACATGTCAGCCCAAAACCTTGATAAAATAGGACCCCAAAGAATTTTTGAAGTATGTACAATACTTTCCTGATCAGTCACCACAAACTAACATCCTCTACTCCTCTCTGCACCTCATATACTATGGAAACTGATAGTGACACCAGTGATAGTTCTTCAATTGATTTTGACATGTGGGGTTCTATCGACAGTTGTAGTGAGAGGTCACGACATCAGTCTAGTCCACATGCATACATTGCCATAGTGAAAGGTCCAACATAGCATGGTACATGTTGTCTTCTAGCTCCAGCTTTAGTAGATGACTACATAGTAGATATTGTAGGTTTGTTTGTGGAGTCACACACCACAGATTTGGGAGATAGTCTTGATGATTTGCATCTTCTCTTTGATGAAGGTGATCCTTCTATAGTTGTTGTGAGGGCTCACTTTGACCCTCATGTCCATTCTTTACATCATGATCAATCTTGACAAGTTGGTGTGATCATGGATCCTTATGAACAATAGCTGTCAGAGGTCTTTTTATCAATTGTAGAGACAAATGGTTCATTGGAACAAGTTCAAAAGACATCCTTGCCAGATCTATATTCATTCTTGTTAGCACAATTGGAAGGGGCAAGCATCAACATCAACACATGGATACTTGAGTAGGTTTTAGGGCCACCATACATCTTTAGGATTGTACCTTTGCCATTATTTCTTCCAAAGGGGAGGAACATCATCCAACATTCTTGGACCAGCTTCTACCTTGGAGTGGATTTCACTGACAGGAATTCTTTATTTGGGAGGGGGGGGGGGGGACTACCTTGTCTCACTTCATCTTATTTCTTATTGGGGGCACTTTTTCCTCCTATGAGGTCTTGTTCTTCTCCTTCTTCACTTTTGTATATACTGGATGTATGTCGTAATGGGGGGGTCTTGATTACTCCATCCATCCATGTATCCCTATTTATCTCTCTTTTTGGGGGAGGGTTTTTCCCATGAGGTTTTCCCTCTTTCTCCATTATGAGAGATTGTATTTTCATTATGTAAATGGGCACCTAACATGGCCTAGTAGTTGGGACCCATCTTGCATTTCATCCTAGTTCATGTAAACTTAAGGGCATTCCCCTAAGTTGCACTTAAGGGGGGATGTTGGTGTAAATACATATTTACTATTTACACTTAAGTTTACTTAGGTTAATGCATTATTTTATTTTGTGAGACACCTAGGAGTTTGTGTACCTTTTTGAGTTGTCATGTTGACAACATAGTTATTCACACTTCCTTTTTAGCACATGTTGTCTACAACACTGATTTGCATGTTACATCTTTGTGGGCTTATCCTCTCATCATCACACTTACTTCCATGCTTAATGGAGGATAACCCATATCTAGTGGACATGTGCTTAGTTGTATGACTTATCATGTAGCTAATTCTAAGGCATTCTAGATGTATCTCATAGGCTTTTATATACAGGCACTCCTAGTGTACTCTAATGCATATTGAATGAATATATCATCATTCTAATTATACTCTCTCTTTCTAGTCTACAATTGTGCTTGTGTTTGAGTTCTTAGTTCATGGGTGAATTTTTCCCTAAGGAAAATTCTTAAAAAATGGATAAGGAGAAATTTGAAGATAAGGATTTAGAGGATAATAAAGAAAAACACAATTCAAAAGATACCAAGGAATATAGTGTATCAATGTTAGATAAAAAATATTCTTAGACGTTTCAATAGGACCAAGGGAAGATAAACATCTAGATATTATAACAATAAAAGAGTAGAATAAAGTTTAAAAAAAAAAAGAAATGTAATCTATTCCACCCTTTTGAGAAAAAGTAGAAAAAAGGGAAGGAACATGTAGATATATTCCTATTGAGGTAGAGATGGTTTTAAGGGAATCTGAATTGATAAATCAAGATGAGATACTAGATAATTGGAATTTGGACAATCTAGATAGGAATAAAGTAGGAGAAGTCCAAAATTAGGAGTTCAGTATCTAGGAAATAGAATAATTTTAGAAAGATATGGACAAAATAAATGGATTAAATAATAAAATTGAGAAAATAGTAGGAATATATTTGAACGAGAATGATAGAGGGATTAGTAATATAATTAAGAAAGTTTTTTTTTTTTTTTATAAAATGGATAAAGAG
Source organism: Cupressus sempervirens (assembly GCA_028749045.1). NCBI lineage: Eukaryota > Viridiplantae > Streptophyta > Pinopsida > Cupressales > Cupressaceae > Cupressus > Cupressus sempervirens. Next base: position 392,846,856 of record CM053788.1, on the reverse strand, counting down.
GAAGATGAATCTATTGCTACAAGTGTGAAAAACAATAGTAAAAATATAGAAAAACTTGGTATCATAGAAAATTTTCAAGGCTTAGAACATTCTATATGTGGAAAACAAAGTAGAAAAAGAAGAAGAAAATCCTTAGTTGAACTTAGAGTAGCTACAGGTCTAGCTGGTAACGAGAAAAAGATTAATGCTCTTTTGAATATAGGGAAGGGGAAGTTCCTTCCCACGGAGCCATGAAGCTAACAACATGGAATGTTAGGGGTCTAAAAACCCCTAAAAAAAATACTTACTCAAGAAAAATTTAATATTATTTGAATCATATATAGTATTAATACAAGAAACAAAACTTAATGAAGGAGAAGGAGAAAAACTTAGAAGAAAATTGGGGTCTTGGAAAATAAAACTAATTGATTGAGTTGGGCCTCTAGATGGATTGATATTATATAGGATCCAAGGAGGGTGGATTACACACAACTTGTATCTGAAATCAATTGGATGGGGGGAAGTTAAAAGCTTTAGAAGAAAAACTTAGTTCCTACTTATTAATGTGTATGGACCAACACCAACAATGAATAAGAAAGAGATATGGAATGAGATTAGTAATTATCTAGAATTGAGTCCACCAAATTTTTTTTTTATTGGGGATAATTTTAATGCAATCTTAGATTTGGGACAAAAAGTAGTTGGATCCACAACTATCACCTAGGTTATGTTAGGCTTCAAAGCATGGTTTGCAAAAGATAACCTTATAGATATTCCATCATCTAACGATGTCTTCGCATGGAATAATAGATGAGTTGGTTTATGTAATATAGCAAAAATATTAGATAGATTGGATATTTAAAAGAAATTTACTATCATTTAATCATCCTTTTAGTACAGTCATCCTTCCTAATATAGGATCTAATCACTATCTAGTTAGGCTAGAAATAGGTGAATTGCAAAAACCATCAAGAAATCCATTTAAATGTAAACAAATGTGGTTTCCAGATAAATATTTTCTTAATAATATAAATCAATGGTGGCACGAAGAGAAATTTGAAGTATCAAGGATGTTTTGTTTTATAGAAAAACTGAAATCATTAAAAGGAAAAATTAATAAATAGAATATAGATTATTTTAATGACATTTTAAAAGAAAAATTAGAGTACAAAGAAAAATTGAAAAACCTAAATGAAGAAATCATCAAGATAGGAATGGATAATGATAAATATATCAAAGAAACATAACTTTTGGCTAAACAAGAAAATATCCTAGAAAAAGGAGAAATATTCTTAAAACCAAAATCAAGAGAAACATGATTGTTAAAAGGAGACATAAACAATTAAAAATATCATTTTCAACTCTTGACAAATACCACTTAAACAATTGAAAAGCATCAATTTTTTCTTTTAGAAATATCATAGTCATCATTCTAGAGTATTCATCAACAAATAGAATGAGATATTTATCAACACAATAGCTTTTCACTCCAATAGGTCCAAAAAGGTTAGTATGAACCAATTCCATAATATCATTAGATGAATAGGTCTTGCTCTTGAAACTAGACTTTGTCATTATACCCAACAGACATTGTTTATACATAGCATTATCAAGTTTTCTCAATTTTGGTAATCCTCTCACTCTTTTCATCTTAGTAATGCTTACCAAATTATCAAAGTTTACATGACATAACCTCTTATGTCATAACCATATATCATCAAATTGTGCAAACAAGCATGTCTCATTAGATAAATCTAGATAGAACAAGTTACCTCTTGTCTATTCTTCACTTCCAATTAGTTCACCTTTAACACCACATATATTGGCCTTTGTTTGATGGAATTCAACTCTATATCCAAATATGTTTAATTTTACAACACTCAATAAATTAGAGTTAAGTCCTTCAACCCAATAAGCATTATCACACTTGATCTTATCGGTCAATTTTATTGACCCTTTACCTTTCACAAGATATGGTGCATCATTACAAAACTTCACACAACTACCTTTATATTGTTCCAAGGTTTCAAACTTACTTTTATCACCAGTCATGTCATGGGAGTAGCCATTATCAATTATCCATCTATCACCTTTACTCACATATGCAATTAATGCATTTTTCTCATCTTCATTAGAATCATCTTTCATAGCAACATAGACAACTTCTTCATCATTACTATTGTACTCATTGCCAATTTATTCTTTAGCAATATAACAAGATTATTTACCTTTATATTTATAGTCCTTGTTTATTCTACCATCTTTATTATCTCTTTTGCCTTTATACTTGCTTTGCCTTCTTTCATCCTTGTCTTCTTTTCTAGGACACCTTGCAACAATATGACCAACTTGGTTACATGAAAAATATATTATAGAAAGTTTACCATTGAATTTTCCTTTGCCTCTTGGAAGTCTCCTAGCCATTAACACTTCAAGCTTGTCAAGATCATCATCAGATAGATCACTATCACTATTCACACACTTTCCTTTTCCTTTCTTATTAAGAACCAATTGAGATTTGAAAGCCGATTCAATCGTAGTAGGAGTACAATTATCAAAATTTGATAATTCAAAAGTATAAATTCTACCAACTAATCCTTCCAAATTTAGATTGTTACCAAGTGTACATCTCAATTCTTGTACTGCATAAACTCTAATAGCATAAATAGGAAGTAGGGTTCTCAGTACCTTGCTAATTACAATTTCATCATCAATATTTCCATTAGATCCTCTTATAGGATTTACCACCTCTTTGACTCGTCCAAAATATTGAGCAATAGTTTCACCTTTTGTCATTCTCATATTGTCAAAATTACCTCTCAAGATTTTTGTTTTTTCTCTTAAAATATGTGTCTCCTCCATAGATAGTTTGTAGTGTATCCAACATTTTCTTGGAAGTAGTGCATGCCTTTATGTCATCAAAATCAGTATGACTTAGGGTTTGATTATGTTCTTGCTTCTCTTTCATATGTTGAGTTGTCAAAGGTATTGGTGTCTCTACATATGCATGTTCCACATAGTGTATTGCTCCTTCTCCAATTCTTGCCAGATGCAACTTTATCAAACTTTGCCATGCAAGGAAGTTTTCCTTGTTCAGTCTTGGCACCTCCTTTTTGTACATCTTCATCTTTAGATTTAAGTACCTTCAAACTTTTCTTTTTCAAGCACTAATAGCTCTGATACCAATTGTTAGAATGATTCTAGAATAGCTAAGGGGGGGGGGTGTGAATTAGTTATACTCATGTCTGGATGTACCAATTTAACTTTGAATCACTTAAAATACTTCATATTTAATCATTAATTATCTCAATCTCTATAGCAAATAATTAGTAACATAAAACTTGCAGTCCAATGTCCTAATAGTAACAAACTTGTAGAATGTAAAACATTAAAAGTAAAACATCTCAAATAACATCCACACAAGTATGCTACTAGGATTTAATGTGGAAACCCAATTTGGAAAAACCACCAATTTTTCACTCTTCTGAAGTGAACTCTTTGAGGAGCCAACCCTATTAAAGGTTACAATACACACTATCAAGTGTGACCCTGTGAAAGTATTTAATCACCCTATTAGGAGTTGTTTAGTTAGAGGGCTTTATAACATTCCATTAGAATGTCACCTTGATTAAAGGATTACAAACTAATATAATGGTTTGAAAGTAATAATAGGTTGATCTGGTAAGTACAACTCACTTTGCAAATATATATCACAGTATAGCTCATATGTTGATCCAATAACTAACCTCCATTATTATCTTTATCTTTGATCTACAATCCTTCAAGTGATCACACTTCACCTCTTCAAAACTCTTCTCAACTACTTGCTTAAGTTTTCTAGTCAATAGCATCAATAAATATCTCCAAATTTGCTAATGTATTCACTAGCTCTATTAAACTCCTTTAGATTAGCCCTTATGGCTCCTTAAATAAGTAGTTCTAATCTTTTTCTGCTTAAACATCATCATAGATCTTAGAGTTAGGTCAGATTCATTAAATCCTCCCATCATTTTTTTCTTCTTCTCCCCTTCTAGACACTTCTTTAAAATTCTCTTTGAATCCATGTCTAGGAGTGCATAAATATACTTTATCATGCATTAAATTCTCCAGGTCATCCATCCTTATCTTCAACACATTTTACATATTCCCAAATTCAATTGTGTTGGTTGGAAATAAATATTTCCTCACAAACTATCAAATGATGACACTCTGTCATCACTGTCTTCTAACACTTGGTTATCACTGAATTACTTGGTCAATACTAACTATTTTGTTCAACATACTTTCTAATACTTAGTTGATATTGATGCATAATCGACATTGTATTCTTCTTGGCTCATATTGTCACTCGGTCAACACTAGCATCATTCGACATATACTTCAAGTTCCTTAATCTTCTTCTCTTTTGCTTGGTCAAGCCTATGAAATTGGTCTTCCTTTGATCATTTCTTCTAGGCTTCAATACAATTGTCTTCTCTACTTAGGTTATGATTAAACAATCACATTATCTTTTCAAGGTCTAACTGATCAAGTGCTCATTGTAGTTTCACATAACTCAACCATTTCTCTAGGTCCATTTGTTATCTTTCCTTCTCAAATCCTCTTCATCAATCATCTTGATATGGCATTCTAATCAGATAGAAACTATCTTACTAATAAGTTTTGACATCAATGACAACATAATAATCATTCCAATTGTAGTTCCAACAATGGCATCCACATTATCCATCTGCAAAACTTACTTCAAAATAGTTTGAGGCCTTTACCACTTTAACTAGGGTTTTTTATGTGTATTTCTTCCCTTTCATCGATGCTTGCAATCTCTAGTCTCCATATATATTCTTATAATAATGCTTTACAAATCCTTGAAGAATTATTGACATTTTTTCCAATAATTCTGAAATTCCTATTGTTCATTTTTGCAATCTCGCAATTGTTATATTTGTCAACAAGATTTAGCAAACAATGATTTTTTTAAAGGTTTTCAAAGTGTTCTTTAATTTTCCTTTTCCCCATCATCTCAATTTTACTTTTCCTTACGAGGGTATTCATTTGTGTTGCTTAGTTGTGACTTGTTTTCCTTATTATGAAATTAGTGCACTCTCAAATACTTTAAATTCATTTTACACAATAGTTAATTAGAGTATGATTTAAAAAAAAATAAATTAAAATAATTTTCCAACAAGGAACTTTAATTTTAATATAGCTTATAACTATAAATAAATTAAATAATTCTTTTTCCATGAAATGTACTCCATTGTACATGATACCAAAAAACGTTTTTTAAAAAGTTGGAATAATGCTTGATAATTCATATATTTAACTTTGTTGAATTAATTTATTATGTTTCAAAAATTCCAAGAGACTCGAGAATATTTAGATACAAAACTTATAAGATCATGTATTTTGGTTTATTCAACTCATTTATTTTTAAATTTTCAAGTGACTAGAGTGTTTTCAGGAGAGTGGAGTGTATTTAGATACTAAACCTATAAGATCAATTATTTTGGTTTATATAGCATAATATACTCTCAGTCTATAAGTAGTGCATACTTATCAATTTTATTTTATTTTTAATTCTTACAATATGATTTTACCAACTTTAAATATTATACGTCAAAATGGTATTTTCACTTGGATTTGTGAAGGACTATATGATATATGATATAAATTGTTAATAATCTTCATGTAAAATAAACTTTATAATCTTATAAGTTGAAATATCTAACAAAATGAAATTATATTCAATATTACCAAATTTATAATATATGTTATTTTTTACACTTCAAATAAGATTGTATGTAAAGCTAGAATATAATAACTTACAAATAGGAAAGATTCACACAGATACTACATAGCACTTTTACAATTCAAATTGAAGCCCATTTAATGTATATTATGGCACCATTATTATCGACGATTTCTATCATTAGATGATCAAAGAGATGCTAAGCAAGAGGTGTATAAGGTAATGAAGTATTTTGGGAAACACTAGTATGAGCTCTAGCTTTAGCTTAGCATTTTCTATGATGATCACAAGTACATTGGTTACATTTAGTTTTGGAAGATACTTGAGGTGGGTTAGTGTCAATTGATGTTTGATTTCTATCTCTGTGTGATGGAAGAAAAGAAGGAACAACACAAGGTTGAGGGATAGGAATAGGAGAAGGTGGGGGAGAGGTTGAAAAGGGAGGAACTGATGGGTATCAGAAGAAAACCACTACGAAGATCGAGCTTAGGAACACTAAGCTCATGAATTTTTTGGACCTTAAAAGCTTGATAAAAGCATAAAAGATGATTGGGATGCAGTGGTGATGAGTTATTGATATAAGGCCAAAAGAACTCAAGCTCAGGAAAGTCTTGAGGCCTAGAGGGATGATAAAGACTAGTGTTAGCTACTATGGCCCACCTTGGGATGAACAACATCCAAAAACTATTCCAATATGTAGTGCCTACCCTAGTTTACATTTTGTTGTCATTGTCAAACTCTTTCAGGCCAGTTTTATGCTTGATTATTAGTAGTATTGTTTTGAGATTATTAGATATTGATTTATATTCAGTTGATTATATGATGAGATTACTTGGTACTCTATATTTCATGTATGCATGATGATTATTACAATGTTTTCAATTATTGATGATGATTAGTTAGATGGATTATTATGTGTTTTCTAATGGATACTTACCCCATACTACATGTGTATGGTGTGCATGTTTTTTTTATTTATGTATGACATTTCTGATGTGGTTAAGGAAAGGAGTTGTAGTCACTTGCTAGTCAGGATCTACAGGATGCACCACTTCTTGCCATTGCCCGTTTAGCTTAGAATATTGTGTTTGTACATGCATGAATTTTATGCAGGTACTGAGAACTGACTTCCTTGAATTATCAGGATGAGCGTACCCTATCACATTATCTCAATGGTAAGAAAGGGAAGATAAATTCTTAAGTCCAAATCCCAAACCTTTAAGACATTTTTCCTAAATAACTAGGACAAGTATCCAAGTTGAGTACCCTCCAAATGCGTCAAATGATGTTAATTCATAATTATAACCATTTAGTTTAATTTTGTGTGTTTTTCTTTGACGAGTTTTTGTATTTTACTTTATGAGTCTTTGGTAAATTTTCTATTAATTAAGTCTAATTAAAAGATTAAATTTGTTGGTGTAAATAAGTATTTACTTCTTACACTTACTTAAGTTTACTTAGGTTAATGCATTATTTAATTATTTTGCATTATTTTATTATTATTTTAGGTGAGACACTTAGGAGTTTGTGTACTCTCATTGAGTTATGCAACGCTAATTATGCATATGATGTCTACAACATAGGAGTATGCATCATTCACTGAGTTGTCATGTTGACAACACAGTTATCCACACTCCTCATTTAGCACATGTTGTCTACACCAATATTTGCGTGCTACACCATTGAAGGCTTATCCTCACATCATTGTACTTAATACCGTGCTTAATGGAGGATAACCCATATCTGGTGGACATGTGCCTAGTTGTATGACATATCATGATGTTGACTTCTATGCATTCTAGATGCTCTTCTGAGGCCTTTATATACAGGCCCTCCTAGTGTACTCTCAAATTGGCTAAGCTAGCATATTGAATGAATATTGTCATTCTGATCATACTCTGTCTATTTTGGTCTACTGTGTGCTTCTGTTGAGTTCTTTAGTTCTTGGGTGAATTCTGTCCTAAGCCAAATTCTTACATGGTATCAGAGCTAAGGGAGATTCTCATCATGTAGTTGTTTGAGATTGTTCATGCTTCAGCAACTTGACATGAATCTGGAGGATCTGTAGAAATTGGGAGCATCTAGAGCCAGATCTGACCTCACTGTTGTGTTTGGAGCATCAATTCGGTGAAGATCGACTATAAATTTGCCTATATTGGGTAAAGGTTGATCATGAGGCAATTTTTTTTTGCAAATCGGAACTCGAAGGCCCCGATTTGCAATTCAGGTATGATCGTTTTATTGATCTGATTATTATTTTTAGTTTTGAATATTTATTTTCATCTCTGCATTAATTTTTCGATTTGGGTATTTTCAGAATTATTTTCCCATCAGTTGTACAGGCAGAGAAATTTTTTTGCTGATTCGGGCAATGACACCCCGACTCGGCTCTCTATATTTGGTGTGGTGGAATTATTATTTATTGCAGGGAAATTTTTATTAATTTGGTGGGCTCTTTCAATAATCTGCATGGTAGTCATATAACCAACCGATGAAGCACCCAAATTCACCGTAGCGGTAGGCTTCAATATTCCTGGTAGCCGAAATACTGCCACTGGTGGGTTCCACTTTCAGCTTAATAGCACAAGTTTTCCTCTTTTAAGAAGCGCTTTTAGTGCTCTCCCACGCAATGTGGGATTAATCCAAAAACTCTAGCAACCCACTAAATTTTTTTGGTGCAACATTTGTTAAATCTGGCTGACTTTGCAAGAAATTTGATGACACCAATTCGTTCTCGCTTACGCCACTCAAATTACTTTGCCTAGTCTAAAATTGACACACAACACACAATAATTTGACCACGGTGCAACACACGCAAGTCAGTACCTACCAATTTAGCTGCATACATGTCATCCTACGCATCAACCCACGTCAGCATTTGTGTTGTTAGCATCCAGTTAGCGTACATGGGCCCTATCAGCAAACACGTCAATTTGTCCATACAATTTCGTATTGCCACATTTTTGTAGACGTCATCCCATGCCTGCACATTGTTGACATCATCAATCTTGTGGATTAAAATTGATAGTTGTCTAGATGTCAAAATAGGCCAAATTGTAACTGCTACGATGACCGTATGACCATCAAATTTAGCCCCGTCATTCGTTGATGCAACCCCTCTCCAGATTCATTTTGGTTTTTGCAGTCCGACTTTGGGAGGCCATAACTCGGACATCCAGACTCCAAATCAAGTGCAATTTTTTTTGAAATTGGGTAGAATTTTCTAAATTTTTTAGTGGTGCAACTATTTTCTAGTTTTGGTACATGGATTGTTCAAAAATTGCATTTTTTGGTGACTACACTGGATAATCCTACATTTTACAACTTCAAATGCTCTATACAGGCACATTTGGAGTTGAAAATAGGTTCTATTTTTTTTAAAGTGCCTTATTTTTCATCTACTTTCCAGATCTAGTATTAGATTGTAGGGTTGTGTGGACAAAATTGTCACTTTCAGTAATAGGGCCTTTCTTTGCTTTATAATGCTTCAGAATTGTAGCACATTGTAAAGTTTCAGATTTATACTCCATTAAGAGGTTGTAACAAGCAAAATCAGAAGTCCACAAAGGCTAAAATTGGCAAGTGGCGCATTGTAATCCCGCTACTGATAAAGTGCCCAAAGCATCTATTTTGGGGGGGGTTTCTTGATTTAGTGAAAAGGGGGGGTGTTCTTGGTATTGTTTTCTCTCTTTTTTGCACTTTTCTTTCATTTTTTGCATTATGGGAAACTTTAAGTTTCCTAAATTAGCTCCTCATAACTATGCTACATGGTCAATAAAAATGTGGTATCACTTAATGCATAATGGAGTTTCACAATTTGTAGATGGTACTCTTCCTAAACCAGCAGGTGATAATGTATCAACAAGTGAAATTTCAAATTGGGTAGCCATGGATAGGAAAGCCCTAGGTGATATATGTTTGGGGGTAGATGATAAGATCATGTATCAAATCAAGAAGTGTACTACATCCAAGGAAGCTTGGGATACCCTCGAAAGCCTTTATGGTAAAATGTCTGATGAGGATGTGTTCAAAATTGAAGATGAGCTTGTCTCCTTAGATCCTAAGTCATATGACTCAATCCAGGATTTCATCATCAGGGTGAATGAACTAAGGACAAAGCTTACTGATTGTGGGAGTTCTATCAAAGATGACAGACTAATCTATCTCATACATAACAAGCTGCCATTAGAGTATTCCACATTTGTATCTTCTTTTAACACCTCAAAGACTACCTTAGGGTCTGCCTATAAGAAAGTCACTTTTGATGAATATGCTAAACTGTTGGATGATGAAGAAAAGAAGTTGAAGTCAATGGGGATTCTCAAAACACCTCAGTCAAAAGCATTGGTGGCCAACAATGAGGGTTCTCAAAATTCAGCTGGACAATCTTCAAATAAAGGAAAGGGTAAGAAGAAATGGAAGAAGAACAAATTAGAGGATGAAGAAAATACAAAACCACAATCCAATCAACAAGGAAAGTCCTCAAATTTGAACATGAAAGGGGACAACAAAAATAAGGAGAAGAAGAAGTGTGCTTATTGCAAAAAAATGGGTCATGAAGAGCATGAGTGTTATCTCAAAAAGATTGATGAATTAACCAACATCATGAGGAAACATAATGTTCCATTACCTAATGCTTACAAGGATAAAGGGTCATCTTCAAATTCAAAGGGAAAAAGGCAAGCATTCATGGAAAATGCAAACTCTTCAAAGGAATGGATATTTGACTCAGGTGCCTCCTATCATATGGGTTCTTCAAAAGAGGATTTTTCTTCATTGAATCACTCAAAGGTACCACACATCTTCATGGGAAATTGTTAGAAATAATAAAAATGAAATGAGCTAAAAATAAATAATTATAATTTAATCCAAGAAAGTTTGTACTACATCCAAGGAAGATTGGGATACCCTCGAAAGCCTTTATGGTAAAATGTCTGATGAGGATGTATTTAAAATTGAAGATGAGCTTGTCTCCTTAGATCTTAAGTCATATGACTCAATCTAGGATTTCATCATCAGGGTGAATGAACTAAGGACAAAGCTTACTAACTGTGGGAGTTCTATCAAAGATGACAGACTAATCTATCTCATACAAAACAAGCTGCCATCAGAATATTCCACATTTGTATCTTCTTTTAACACCTCAAAGACTACCTTAGGGTCTGCCTATAAGAAAGTCACTTTTGATGAATATGATAAACTATTGGATGATGAAGAAAAGAAGTTGAAGTTAATGGGGATTCTCGAAAAAAACCTCAGTAAAAAGCATTGGTGGCCAACAATGAGGGTTCTCAAAATTTAGTTGGACAATATTCAAATAAAAGAAAGGGTAAGAAGAAATGGAAGAAGAACAAATCAGAGGATGTAGAAAAGACAACACCACAATCCAATCAATAAGGCAAGTCCTCAAATTTGAACACAAAAGGGGACAACAACCATAAGGAGAAGAAGAAGTGTGCTTATTGCAAAAAATTGGGTCTTGAAGAGCATGAGTCTTATCTCAAAAAGATTGATGAATTAACCAACATCATGAGGAAACATAATGTTCCATTACCTAATGCTTACAAGGATAAAGGGTCATCTTCAAATTCAAAGGGCAAAGGGCAAGCATTCATGGAAAATGCAAACTCTTCAAAGGAATGGATATTTGACTCAGGTGCCTCCTATCATATGGGTTCTTCAAAGGAGGATTTTTCTTCATTGAATCACTCAAAGGTACCGCACATCTTCATGGGAAATTGTTAGAAATAATAAAAATGAAATGAACTAAAAATAAATAATTATAATTTAATCCAAGAGAGTTTTTGACGAACATAATTACCATAATTTATAAGAGCTCTTCAAGATCAACACAAAGAAGGAGACAAGGATTTTGAAAGGGGAAAGCAAAAAAAATCCCTTGTGAATTATATGAATGAGGCAAATGCCTAAGAATGGAGAGAGAGAGAGAGAGAGAGAGAGAGAGAGAGAGAGAGAGAGAGAGAGAGAATAATGTGGAGCAATAGGGATCATTACATAAACTACATCATAATTGTGTGTTAAGAATGAGAGAGAAGCATCTCTTATAAAGAGATAAGAGGAGGAGTTATTTGTAACTCCCATGTGAATGATTGCCACATTCATAAGTGTGTGCATAACAAGTGTCATAATCCTCTTAAGGAGGAATAACTATTTTCCTTAATAAAGGAATTACAAAATAGACTTGTCTTCACATGTGGACTAGAGGAAAAACAACATAAGGGATACCTTGGTTTATCCCATTTAATAAATACAACCAAGGAAAGATTACCAATTTTGACACCCCCCCTTTAATCTTTACTTGGGGAAATTACATCAAAGGGTATTAAACCCAAATTTTACAATGACACTCTAAATAGTAGCAACTTGATCTTTGAGAAGCTCCAATTATGCAAAAGGTCTCTTGTGAGTGTAAGTAAATCTTCGTAGAGCCAAGAGAGAAGTGGATAGGTCATGTGAATGTATACCAAATAATATTGTATGTGCCTAGATGGATTACCTGAAAAACATAGACACAAGAAACAAGACAACTATCCACAAGGAGCATTTCATTTTATTTCAAATTAGAAATCCTCTTGAATAAGGATAAGAAAATTTTCATAGAGAAATAGAGAGGAAAATACAACATGTTACCACAAAGCAATGAAGTTAACCTGATATTATATGCTCAAAATATTATCAACAAGGACAAAAAAGCTTGATCAATGTTCTCAAGAAAATTATATTATACTAATGTACTAATGACCACAGACAAGGCCAAATAATGATACTTGCATCAACATTGCATCAATCATGTGGATATAGACAATGCACTTAATGAATCATCTCACTGCAAGTTAATGGGGGCATCCCTCCATAACATGCATGACTCATGATCTAAGTAATAAAGTATGCAAATCATTATCACAATAATATATGAAAATAAAGTAAAAAAAGAGACATGCTGATCAAATTAGTATTATCATGATTTTTGTTAGGATACTCAAACGAATGGATTATGAGGGTCTAACAACATATTGCCTTCAAATTGGATCAAATTATCTGAATTTGGAGGGAAAAATCCAATAATAGTATCCTCTTCATTGAGGAACAAAATGGAACAACATGGAGGGAAAATCCATAAATATCAACCTTTCAAAGTAGAGCATATAGAATCAAATGGAGGGAAACTCCATATAAGTATCAATCTTTCAAAGTGGAACCAATAGAACCAAATGGAGGGAAACTCCATATAAATATCAATCCTTTCAAATTAGAACAAATAGGATCAAATGGAGGGAAACTCCATATAAAATGAGTGCATACTAATATAGGATGGAGAGATACTCCATGGGCTAGATAAGGAAACTATGTATCAGTTATACTGAGGGGACCTACATAGTTAACCTTGAAAAATTGGCTCCCTATGCAACTCAAAAAATAATATCATATGAATCATGTAAATCAATGGTATAAAACCATAAAGTGCCAACATGGGCATACAATGATGCTATAAAAGAATAATAGTGCTATATGCACCCAAAAATGGTTGCCTAGACTATGGGCCCCCATGATTCAATTTATCAATTTATCAATTTTTCTGAATCAATGGTTTGTAATATTTTATTAAATCAATTCAAATCAATTTCCTTGATCAAATTTGATTTATTTCATTTCTAAGATTGATCATTTTATTCCAAGTCTTATTTAATTAAAAGAAAATCTTCTCTTTTAATTAAATAAAATAAAATCCCCATTTAATTAAAAGAAAACCTCTCTTTTAATTAAACAGTTCATCCACATTTAATTAATTAAGAGAAAAACTTCTCTTTTAATTTAATTAAATATCTTCTATTTAATTAAAAAGAACATGCTCCCTTTTAATTAAATAAAAATCTCACTTAAATATCTCTTTTGATGAAAAAAGGAAATAAAATAAATTCTTTTTATTTAATTTCTCTACACTTAAAAATGTGATCTAAGTGGGATTTATCTTTCCACTTTCTCCTCAACCACTCCTCTTTTCTAATTGGTGGAATCTTGTCTCACATGGATCACCACTTTCTTCTCAACCACTCCTCTGTTCTCATTGGTGGAATTTTGTCTCACATGGATCAAGCTCTATTATCCCATATTGGTTGTGAGAAGCCTCTCACCTCCATAATTTTCTTTATAAGGGAGAGCCCTCTCCTTATGTTAGACACCCATGATTATGCTATCGTTATGCTGCAGGTTTGAAGACCAATTTTTGAAGGAGTTTGAATACAAAAGCTTTTTGTGGAGAACTTCTATTTTCTTGTCTTTTTCTCTCTTGCACCCATCATGGGCTTTTATCTTAGATCTTACATTTATAGATTAGATTTCGCTTTCATAGATTAGATCTTATTTTCATGCATATTTGAAGATCATGGAGACTAGCATTCTTGCTTTTCCTCTTTGAATCTCTCATCTCATGGTGTACTTGCATGGGCACAAAAATAGGTCAAACTGAGGGCCTCCATTGCAAACCCTTGCACTCTATGAGTAGAGAGCTATGGATCGATTTGTGAGGGCTCATTCTTGAGTTTTCTTACATGTAATGATTCATAGAAGTGTGACAACATTTTAGCACACATTTTTGGCGCCCACTGTGGGGCTTGGATCAAGTGTCTAGCTCCATTTGCTTTTATTTTTCATCTCTATTTTTTTACAGCAGCATATTGGATCTAATCAAGTGCTTTTGTAAATTTTTCACTTTGGTTTTAAGGCCAACCCATATATAGATTGGTTTGCAGGCAAAAAATCTAGTTGGTTTAAAGATTCCATCATATCTTTTAAACCACTTAGAGTTTGGTTCTAAATTTTTTTTTGTGGGTTGGGTATGTGCCCAAAATGTCTTGATTCGATTTTTAGAGATTTTTGACATGATTTGCACGAGTTATGAATTTTTTTTAATTTTTCATAAAAAGTTGTTTTTGATCGTAAATCAGCATATTTTTCATAAAAATTTACATTTTCAAAAATCTTTTTGAATTCTAAGAGGGGTTCTTTCTTTGTGTTTTGAATTTTGAGGCCGTATTAAGGATCAAAAACTCGATTTGATGAATTTGGCCTATTTTGAAAAATTGGGTCCTTAGGGCACAAATGAGAAGATTTTTTTGAATTTCTTACATTTTTGGAAAGCTCTTTAGTTTTTAGTAGGGGTCTCTTCTTTTCATTTCTATTTTTGGGTCCGAAATCATAGCAAAAAAAAAGGTCTAATCATGTTGACTAGGTTATTCGTATTTTTTTTGCAGGGATTTTCGTGTTTTTCTGATTTTTTCTGTTAACTGTTCACTGTTTTGAGTTTTTCTGTGTTTTTTGATTTTTTTTGGAACAACATAGCAGCAAGTTGTGATTTTATTCGAAAACATGCTAAAGTTGTTAAAAATAGGTAAGATCTACTAAGCGCGTTGCGAGGACTTCAGGTATTCTTCTTTGGCTGATAACACTTTGATTTGGAACCTTTAAATGAACCTCTCATGTGTCTAGCTTGTGTTTTTTGCTTATGCTTTTATTTTTCAAACACATGCATAATTGATACTAGGTTGTAATCTCTATTGATTTTTATTTAGCAAGCTTGATTATTAGTGATAGATTTAGATAGCTATATTGGGTTATTGGACTCATTGAATCCGCCGACCCCTCATTCCACCCCGTGGTTGCAAGATCAGCACCACATTAAAGGGGAGGGGTCTACAAGATAGAAGCATTAAGTGCTCCACTTGGAAACCCTCTTGTGCTTCCTAGAACTCACTAATCTTTGAGTTGTGGACTCGTTTTGGGCTTGTGTGAGGGGTTAAGTGTTCCACATCTTTGGGCTCACCTTGCATTAGTTAAAGCGTTAAGTGTACCACCTTGTGCTTTTTGATTATTCTTGGATAGATTTGCTTTTGGAGAATTAACATCTGTACACACATAGTAATTAGGCCCCATGAATACTATTCATGGATCTTGAGGGAGTGAGTTCCTAGTGAAACTCCTCTCAAAGACAGATTCCTTGTAGGTGGGGAGGATACTTTGAGAATCTCTTAGATAGATGGATCTTCAACTTGGTGATTGAGGCATCCTTTCTCCGGAGAGGTTGATAGATCACTAGGGGTTGATATCATAGATCTTGAGATAATCTTAGTTAGCGTGTCAGATTAATCCGCTTGCTTTGATTGGGCTAAAAGTGAAAAGGTGTCAAAACCTTGGATCTGAAAGCTAAGTCCCCTTGTGATCCACTATTGTGAGTCGGTCACCTTTAGAGAGGGTTAACCATAGCAGATAATCCCTATATAGGGCAAACTGCGGACGGAACCTCAAGCGGTAATAGCCACTTCTGCCGTGGTTGCAACAATCGCTATATAAATGTCCTCGTGGAAGAAATCTCCATGGGGTATGGTTCATTGTGGGTTGTCAGATCTCCCTAGCAGCTCTTGAAGATTAAGTTCTCAGACTGTGTCAAAACCTTGGTGCGCCAGGATTGGAGGTCACCCCTGTGAATCATAAAAGTTGCAGAGTCAAACCATTACTAAAAACCTTAGAGAGGCCAACTTTTATTTTTTAGGGATGTATGCAATGATTGTGAAACTCTTTGAGAACATACACAATTAGCTCTCCTAGAGATTAGCATAAACTAAGTCACTTGATTGCTCATGCGCAAGGTTGCTTTGCCCCTTGTTCATTGTTTGAAGACTGTTTGCTTGAAATCCCTATTTTCTATCTTGCGTGCTTGGTTTATGATAAAGAATCTATTGATACATCTAGTTGGATATTTAAAATGAACAAAATCTGAGTTCCTGAGTTGAGACTTCATGATCAAATAACTTTGTTGTCCCATTATTTCAAGTCTCCCTAGGTTGATCCTATTTGGATTAGGCTACTTGACCCATTGTTAGAAGCTTTTTTTGCAGCTTAGGTTATTGTGCTTTGACCTCTTGAATTAGTAGTCATTGATTTCACAAGAGACCTTGTTTGGAGTTGGTAAGATAGAAATTGTCCTTATTGAGAAAGATATACACTTGGATCCTTTGATATTACACTTGGAGAGTTTTAGTAATTTCTTGTCCACACTTTCAAAAAAAAAAAAAAATCAATTTTAATTATATATAATTTGGGTAAATCATCCTCCTGGTCCATATGTGCTAATGTATTCGCCCAAAGTTGTGAGCACCTCTGTGACAGTGTTGGTTTATGCCTATTGCAAAATTCTATCTCATCACATCTCTTTTGGACAAGTTAGTGCTTTTACTATCCTAGTTTGATACCAATGTTTCTTAGGGTTATCCTATCAACTAGTACATTTTCTTTCATGTTGATTACAAGTGCTATTACATGTTGCTCAACATTCAAATGATCTCAAATGGTATCAAATTTTCCAAAATGACTCTTGGTCTTCTTTCTTCTTTATCTTCCATGTCTTTCTAATCTCCCATTTCCATTATTCCTCTTCTTCATGTCTTCTTGATTCTTTTCCTCCTATTATCATATAGTCTACCTTTTTCTATTCATTCTTTCTCTTCTTCCATACTTGATTCTTCTTCTTCTAGAACCATGGATCTTGGATATCTTTTTAGGGATCCTCATTTGAGCTCAGATGAAATCCACCTCCTTCTTGAATTTGAAAAGTGTTGTCACTCCAATAGATGCATGGATGCTAACGTTGCAACAAAAATGATTAAAAAAATGGATAAATTAGACACCTTTGCTAGGATCATGTGCAAGATCAAATCACAATATCCTTCTTCCAAATATTTCCCATCTTCCAAGTCTTATCATGATTCTTCTAAATATCATACAGATTTTCCATCTTCCAAGTCTTATCATGATTCTTCTAAATATCATACAGATTCTTCATCCTCCAAGTCTTATCATGATTCTTCTAAATATCGTTCAAATTCCTTATCTTCCAAGTCTTATCATGATTCTTCTAAATATCCTTCATATTCTTCATCTTCTAAGTCTTACGATAATTCTTCTAAATATCATTCACATACTTCATCTTCTAAATATTACCATGACTCTTCTAGATATCATCCATCTAGGTCTTCACCTACCTCTTTTTCACGATATCATTCTTCTTCTACTTCTACCAAGAGTCTTATTCCTCTTATTAAGACATATGATAATGAACAACATGAAAAGTCTTGTGATATGCCTATCTATAATTCTTCTAGTGACAATGATTATGATGGTGATGATTATTACATTCCAACAATTCCTAAAAGTCCTCCTAGTCCTATGCTTGTGCTTAAAGGGGATGAGTCACGAAAATATATTGATAGTAATTCACATGAATCAAATCTTGAAAACAACATTGATAAATTTTGTGAACAATACCTAAATGATAAATCTACATTTTTTGATGAAGAGAAAGCATTTTTTTGTGCTGAAATACAACATCAATGGGATAAGAGTTCCTCTTCTAAGAACCCTCATGCTGAAAATAAAGATTACACTCTTGAGCAAGATCATGTTAATGTTGAACCTTTGTCTTCTGATGCTCCCCTTTCATCTTCTACTTCCTCCACTATCCATACATTCCCTAAAGATTCTAAGACTCTCAAATCTTCTACCAATCATTCATCCAACAAAGATCCTAATGCTTTTCATGCAGTTCCCTATAGTTATCCTCAAGGGCTACCTCTTAAAGAAACTCAAGCTAACCTTCACTTGGCTACAAATACCTTTGACAATGCTAAACCTAAGGAGCCTAAGCCTTCATGTGCTATAATGCCTACTTCAGCTAGTCCTTCATTATCTATTCCAAAGTCTTCCATACAATTCCAACATGCTTCCTTCTCCTTAGCACTGGCTTCATGTCAAGAGGACTCTAAAAATGATAAAGAAAAGAATAAAAAAAAAGATCAAGATCAAGAACCTTCCATGTCATCCAATCCTTTTCACAATGTTTCTGATACATTTCATGGTTCTTTTGATCCCTTACACCATTCCTCATTCATTCCACCATGTCTTAAGTCTTCTCTTAAGCAAGATCAAGATACTGCTTGCACCACTGAGCTTATTGACAATAAAAATGGCCTTAGTACACTTTCTCCTTCCAAAGATGATACTTCCATTAAGGTTATTAAAAATGATGCTATTACTTCCAATGTTGAGCCTATTGAAAATCAAGAGAACAATTCTATGCTTATGTTATCCAAAGATCCTTGTCAAGATCAAAGTCTTCCATCTTCTTGTTCTACCACTCCATGTTCCCTTCCACTTTCTACTCTTCCTAAGTCTTCTCAAGCTATAAGTTCTCCTATCAACGAAGTTTCTCCTATTAAAGATGTTTATGTTCCTATTGAAAATCCTAATGCTCACTCTAAAGATGCTGATGTCCTTGATTGTCATATAGATGCTAATGAACTTATTGATTATCCTTTTGCATCTTCCGCATCCATCCTTGGACCTCCCCCACCAATACTAAATCCTTCACATTTTTCTTCCATCTTGGGTCCTTATGTCCCTTCACTTTCCCCTCCCAATTCTCCTAGTTCTTCATCCATTTTGGGTCCTTATGTCCCTCCCTCTCCTATCTTTCCTCAAGATCAACATAGATGCATATCCTTGAATCCTTTTCATCCACCCACTCACCTAAACTAGTCATATCATCCTTCTTCTTCCACAAGTCCCAAGTCTTTTGGAAGTAACTTGAATGTTCAATACAAGAAAAATAAGCAATTCAAGAATCCATATAAAGAACACCACCATGTCTCCTCTAATCGACATGGGGGCATAAAGTCAAAAGAGATATTTAAGAAAAAAATTATAAGACAAGTATGGGTTCCAAAATCCATCATTGAAGATATTATCTCTACATCATCAAAAAGAAATGAAAAGAGGCCTATGGCTATATGGATTCCAAAGTCTCTCTTGAGAGAGTCTAATGTTGAACAACAATTAAATTTGACATTCAAGCTTCCAAAGAATTCCGCTTCATCTTCTTCCAAAAGCATTCTTCCATTCCATGTGCCTAAACTGCAACCTTTTCTATCCACTCACCATATTCCTTCACATATTCCTTCATTCACATTTTCTCCATCCTTTCACCATCCTTCAAGGTGTGTGTTGACATTGATCTTTCCTTCATTTCCGTCTTCCAATCTCACTCACTTTGCATAAAGCCATATCCTCCATTTTTGTCTTCCATCCTCTTTTCCCTATCAGCATCTTTGAGCATGTCATTTCAATTCCTTTGTATATCATGGTTTAAACATCAAGGAGCATTATCTCAAAAGCTTGACTTCTTCCAAAAAAATTGAAAAAAAGAAGAAGAAAAAAATAAAAAATTTGAAAATGTGCCTTGGTGAAAACCTGGTAATCAGGCACCTTGGAAGCAAAAATAAAGAGAAATAAATTCATCCTATGGTGAAAACCACTCCCTTGTGGTGCCTTGGATAAGTACCATGATGAAAACCTAACAATTAGGCATCATGCATAGTTCTTCTACATCTTTCATTCATTCAGTCTTCTCTCTTTGATCTTGACAATGTTAACCTATAGAAAATCATTTGGCTATCTTGTGAGATATCTTATGATGATCTTGTTTTCATTCCTTTCATGTTTAGCCTTCATATCTATTTTCCTCCATTCATTCTAGTCTTTTGCTACCCTTTTCCCATTTACCCCTTTGGTCTTGATCTAATAAAATAGAGTAAAATATGATGCCATAAAGTCTCTTGACATGTCTACTTCTTTGGATTGCATCTTTCCCACTTTTACCATTATGCTTTCTTGAATTATCCTATACTGGCCTTTCATTTCTTGTCCAAATGTTCTTTACATGACAAATTTTCCCTAGCTTGGGTACTCTTGCGGAGTCAACCTTTGAAGATCACTTTCATTTGCTTCATACACTCCTTGCTTATCCATAATATCCATTAGCTTATTGCTTCATCATGTCCTCCACCTTGTTAGACATTGAGACTGCATGATGTGATCTTGGTTAAGAGTTTAATGCCCATTCTGTCTAGGGGTATCTTTGTACATATTTATGGATCCTGAAAAAAAAATCCAAAAAAATTGATATATTTTAAAAAATTCAAAAAAATGATATATTGTAAAAATTCTAAAAATTTAAAAATGTCCTGAAAAAATGATCATCTTAGTGACAACCTAGCAAAAGGCACTTTGATGTATCTTCAAAAAAAATAAAAAATTCAAAAATTCAAAAAAATAGAAAAGTGCCTTGGTGAAAACCTGGAAACAGGCGCCTTGGTAGCAAAAATACAAATTTTTTTTTTTTATAAAAAGTCCTGAAAAATTAAAAAATTAAAAAAAAAAAAAAAAAAAAAAAAATCCCAGTGGTGAAAACTTGGAAACGGGCGCTACTTGAGGCCTTTGCACCCCTGTTTCTTAGCACATGTCCTCGACACTTAGCCTTTCTCCACCATGCCTTGTCCTTGTTACCTTGGTTTGGAATTGGTCTTTGTCTAGGGGGCATAACTATGTTAGCTTTGGTTTCTTAGATGTGTGAGTCTTTAGGACACCTCGCAAATGGTGTTTTTCAACACTTATTGGTTTGGTGTTACCCAGTATCATCATGTGATCTTACCTTCCTGCAAGCATTTGATCCTTGTCCTCAGAACTCAGTATCAGTTAACACACTTAAATTTTTAAATGCAACACTTAATGCTTGACTTATGTCATGATTTTTTTTCTCTGTGTACTAACTGTTATTGATTTTTGTTGAGTGTCTTTGTCTAATAAGTCTCTCCATGATGCATCGCTAGAAGACTTGGGGCATGAGACATGTTTTCATTTATTTTTATTTTTTTGCTTGTGGGTGTGGTCTTGAACTCTAGAGTGTCTTTTGTTGTCCCCTTGAAACACTTAGGAGATTTGAGACATCATCCTTGATTTTTTTTGCACAACCATTCTTATAGTCATCTTGGCATCTATGCCTTGATGCGAGCATAGTTTTTCTATATTAAATTGGGTAAGCTAACATCGAAGTCATCTTGACCTTTATGTCTTTGATGCTTATGTTAGAATCTTTCCACATTTCAATCCAATATAAATTGCATTCATATCTTCATAGTTGCATTTGTAACTAGTGATGATTGTGTGATTTTTCGATGTCCGTTAATAATGGCCCAATGATGAAAATAAGTTCTTTTACATTCTCTAATGAATGATGAACAAAAAATCCTATGTTATAGTTGCTCTTTTGCAAGTACACCATTGCATTTCATGTAGCTTGCATTATTAGACTTCATGTTAGTTTACATTTTTAGGCTGCATTATGAGTTTGAGAGGGTTCTCCTTTCATCTTTATTGTGGACATTTAATCAATTGTGGTCACATTTTGATCTTCATTTCCTTACTTTCTTTCATGATCTCAATCGAAATTTCTATCTTAAACAGTTGATTGATTTTTGGAGCATTTTCTTTTCTTATTTCTATTTCTTTCCATATCTTTCAAACTTCTATCTTCCATTTTCTTTTTCCCCACTTCTTTTCTTCTAAATCACCTTTGGGGCATAATATTTCATGCTTGATGATCTACCTTGGTTCTATGATTCTTATATCTTTCATCTTACATCAAGAACCTTATCTTTTGTTCAATTTGATCAAATTTATCAATTTGTTGTTTCTCCTCTATCTCATTTCGATTTCGATCATGAGGGGGCAATAATTATCAATTTCAATCCTTGATTCAGTTTTATCAATTTTATCCTTGACTTTTTCAAGTTAAAATTTATTTGTATTCTTTGTCCTGATGTGTTCCCGAGTCGACCACACATCTGGGTTGTTTTGTGATCCTAAATTGACCTCACACTTCAATTTCTTTCTTTGACTACATGTGTTCCCGAATCGATCACACATTAGTCAAAGAGGGGCAAATGTATGCACCCAAAATGGTCACCTAGACTATGGGCCCCCATTATTCAATTTATCAATTTATCAATTTTTCTGAATCAATGGTTTGTAATATTTTATTAAATCAATTCAAATCAATTTCCTTGATCAAATTCGATTTATTTCATTTCTAAGATTGATCATTTTATTCCAAGTCTTATTTAATTAAAAGAAAATCTTCTCTTTTAATTAAATAAAATAAAATCCCCATTTAATTAAAAGAAAACCTCTCTTTTAATTAAACAGTTCATCCACATTTAATTAATTAAGAGAAAAACCTCTCTTTTAATTTAATTAAATATCTTCTATTTAATTAAAAAGAACTTGCTCCCTTTTAATTAAATAAAAATCTCACTTAAATATCTCTTTTGATGAAAAAAGGAAATAAAATAAATTCTTTTTATTTAATTTCTCTACACTTAAAAATGTGATCTAAGTGGGATTTATCTTTCCACTTTCTCCTCAACCACTCCTCTTTTCTAATTGGTGGAATATTGTCTCACATGGATCACCACTTTCTTCTCAACCACTCCTCTATTCTCATTGGTGGAATTTTGTCTCACATGGATCAAGCTCTATTATCCCATATTGGTTGTGAGAAGCCTCTCACCTCCATAATTTTCTTTATAAGGGAGAGCCCTCTCCTTATGTTAGACACCCATGATTATGCTATCGTTATGCTACAGGT
The DNA here is from genome assembly GCA_028749045.1 of Cupressus sempervirens. Lineage (NCBI taxonomy): Eukaryota > Viridiplantae > Streptophyta > Pinopsida > Cupressales > Cupressaceae > Cupressus > Cupressus sempervirens. Next base: position 392,823,574 of record CM053788.1, on the reverse strand, counting down.
TTGAAGACCAATTTTTGAAGGAGTTTGAATACAAAAGCTTTTTGTGGAGAACTTCTATTTTCTTGTCTTTTTCTCTCTTGCACCCATCATGGGCTTTTAGCTTAGATCTTACATTTATAGATTAGATTTTGCTTTCATAGATTAGATCTTATTTTCATGCATATTTGAAGATCATGGAGACTAGCATTCTTGCTTTTCCTCTTTGAATCTCTCATCTCATGGTGTACTTGCATGGGCACAAAAATAGGTCAAACTGAGGGCCTCCATTGCAAACCCTTGCACTCTATGAGTAGAGAGCTATGGATCGATTTGTGAGGGCTCATTCTTGAGTTTTCTTACATGTAATGATTCATAGAAGTGTGACAACATTTTAGCACACAAGTGCAACTATGTGCACATCAAAATATCACAATAAGGTTGAAGGAAAATGTGTAAGATAACTCATAATCCAATCAGAATTAAGATAAATGCAAAGATTCAAGGATGATTAATGAAAAAATAAACAAAATACGTATATCACGTATAAAAATCCATTAAGGGTAAACATGAGTACTTAATTCATTTTGTGGGGTATATATCAATTTTTGAATCATTATAGTCATAAAATTATATATTTATCTAGGTATATATGTGTGCACCCATATATACTTAAATAAATATATGTAAATGATAAGTCACAATATTGAGAGGATCCTTCTAAAAAGATATATATCAAGTAGAATGAACATTTTGAATAAAGACAAATTCTCTTAAATAGCAATTTTTGATAAATTGAAATAACAAAATCTAATCACAATTATTAGGAATGACTGCCAAAATAGAGTACTTTAAAAAAAAAAAAAAATAACATAACCAAATTTTTAGAATGATGAAAGCCAAAAAAGCATCTTACATGAACAACTAAAAAACTCTTAATTTTGTGCATACATGTATAGAGACGTTAAAGCAATGATACAAAAGAATATAACTAGAATAGATAGTTGCAAGTAAGCCAAAAAAGAATCCACTAACATGCATTGGGCAGTCAACAGTGTAATCGAATAGAAAAGGAAAAAAAAACTTCTATAAGTTGCAAACAAAGAGAATGAAGTTGAGAGAAGCATTTAGAGTTTTACTCAAAAAACTTCAGTCGAGCTGATTCTAGGTGAAGGTAAAGCATATGAAAGTAGAGTATGCAAAAGTATCTTTTGTCATGAAAAAAAACTTATATTTCTTATGTATTTTGAATGCAGGTTACAAAGAGGAAATGGATCACAAAGTGTTGAATCTCTAAGTGATGATTCCCATTTTAACATGGGAATTTCCACCGGAGTCAACATACCTGAGGAGAGATTTTGATGAACTATTTTAAGCAATGCCTGGAGAGGTGGAGCATGCAATAAGGAGCATAATAGGAGATGGGGTGTTGAGGCCAAGGGCACCATGACCTATCTATCAGACTCAAGTATTGTCCATCATACTCAAACATATATGATATGTTACTTGAGTACAAGACATTGATGAAGATTCAAGAGATCTCTATTAATCCATCTTTTGTGAATGCAACAGTATTCGATGAAGTAATCACTGGTTATATGTTACATGGTTCAAAGGCATGGGTGGGAAGAATTATTCCCATCAAGAAGTTTGATGAGGATATGGTATGAATGAACATTTTGGATACTATGAGGATAGGGTTGCGGCTAAGGAATCACATGTATTTTGAAAGGGAAATGATTCATATTGCAGGGCTACTGCCAACAGATATGGTGGCTAGGGCGTATGCATTATTTGATGCAATCTTAGTGGTGGTCTGATACTATGAAAGTCAAAGGGTTCATCCTCAAATGAGGGCCTCTTCAAGGGATGACAACATAGGGGTTATAGTGGAGTCAGTAGGTTCTACAAACCAAGTGTAGGGGGTCTAGAGGAAAGGGTTAAAGAAAGGTTAGGCATGCAATAGGTTTAGGTTTTAATTATGATAGAAGGAGAGAGAAAGAAAAGAAACATTTATGTACTTATTTTTATTTGAAATAGACTAATGAAAAGATGAAGAGTACTGTATTAATTGCCTACATGAATTCATTTAAAAATAGAAAAAGATGTTTTAACTTTATTAATTAGCAACAACTTCTCTTATTAGCAGTGATTTCTCTTCATGTAAGGCAACATTGCAAATGAAAGCATTGATAATGATGCAAATCTAATATGAAATAATTATACTTTCCTCATGAGACTATGAATAATATTCTAAAAAAAATTAATCTCGATTTAAAATAACTTGACAGAGAATAACTTAAAATAGATGTTGTTACAGGTAAACAATAATGCAGACCTGCAAAAAAATGTTAGAGGAATAATTCTTTTGCAACAAAAGGAATCAAAACTGATGCAGAACCATTATTTAATTATTAAGGAATCTAAAAAACCTTAATTAGAAACTTAACAAGGTGATTTATAGACATATTTAACTAATACAAATTCTGATTAAACAAAACTAGGTAACTAACAATAAGAATGCCAAACGTACATAATGTAATAACTTAAAAAAATTGAATTTAAACTTATAAGTTATAAATTAATTTTATAACTTATAATGGAATTGTATGACTTATAACTTTGAAAAAAATATGAAATATAAGAATGTCAAACGTAACGTTATAAATTAATTTTATAACTTACATTATGACCATTCTAAACTTTAAAAAAGACAAGTTTGTTAAAAAAAACTTTATTGATAAAATCAATAGTTAAACAAAATCAAAGTTCTATATATATTACAACTTAATACTAGAATTTAATTAATATTAAAAAAAACTTTCTTTATTTTCACCTACATGTTTCTATAAACATGCTCTATTCATTTTAATATGCCACTTCAAAAAGAAAAAAAGAATCTACTCATTAAAAAAAAAACTCTAACTTCTCTTTTCTTCATCATATACTACGATTCCCAATAAAAGAAAAAACAATGACCACAGTAAAAATACATAAATGATTTGATGATGAAAAAAGCAAGGGTTTGAAAAAGGCTTTATTAATAAAACAAGAAAAATAAACAACTCAAACCATTCTAATAAAATAAAAACTTAAAACTTTATAATAGACCTAGCTATTGTTAAAAAACTTTATAAATAAAACAATAAAAAGAAAAACTCAAAAAACTCTATTAATGAAACATTAATAAAAACTTTTATTGTTTAACTTTAAAAAAAACTTTATAAAGCTAAAGGAGGGCACCATGGAAACAATGGATTACCTTCACATAGGAGATGAATCGAATCTGACTTCAATGAATCCTTGTCTTGCAGCATGACTAGCAAGAAGGGCAGAGGAAGCAACCTCAAGGAGAGAAGGCATGAGAGAGGAATGGGAAAAAAAAAGAGAAGGGGAGGCTCACAGTTGTTCACGTGAGCTGCAAGGAGAGAGCAACATCTTAGAAGGAAGCAGCTGCAACAAAGAGAGTTCATGGCATGGCTCAGGTGAAAGGTTTCAACTACATGCATGAATCTCTATTAATGATCTATTTTTGTTGTGGTTTCCTTTGCCTAGCTCAATAAAATAAAAATCTATTAATAAAACAAAACATTAAAACTTGTAGATGCTAGATCACTTTGAATCAAAGATCTGCTCTTACGGGCTGGTTGAGACATGCAGATCATTAACGTTATTTGAAAAGTAGAGCCGCTACAGAGGGATTGATGAAGGAGACCTTCAAACTAAATGTCATGGTAGGAAGACAAAAAATATCATCTTTAAATCCACAATAAATGAAGTCACAACAAAGGAAAAAATGCCATAATGAAATGCAAAGCCAATGCCAAAAACCTCATGGATGAATCAACAAAGACTACAAAGCGCATAACAAGCCAAAGTTTTAAAAAAATTGGGCTTGAGATTTTAAAGAAATGCATAACACAAGGCAAGCTTATGAATCCAAACTCAATACAGCCCACAAAATAGGAGCTTTAAGAAGCCGAGAGAGGAGAGAAAAAGGAACAAAAGTTGGAAAAAAATAGAAAGAAATCACAACAAAGGAAAAATTACTAAAAATGTAATAGATATCAAGAAGGCGATGAATTGTAAAGAATAGAAATTCATAGAGTTCCTAAAGAAATAGATATGAATTAAAAGAATATAAAAAAGTTAAAAATTATATATATATATATATATATATATATATATATATATATAGAAAAATAATATGAATAGGTTTAAAATAATTAGTATTTGTTAAAAATATAATTACATTTAGAATTATTAAAGTGTTACTTTCAAGAAAATTAAAATTAGAGAAATAATAAATTTTGATTTTAAATATTAAAATTTAATCAAAAAATAATAATAATATAGTGTGTTAGAGAAATTTTTTTATTTTAAATATTAAAAAACAAAAAAAGGAAAGTTCTAAAAAAACATTATTTTAGAACTAGATCAGAATTTATAAAAAATAATAAGTAAGAATTAAATAATTAAAAAAGAGATAATAAAATATTTTTATAAAAATGTGAAAAGGTTTTGTTAATTTAAATAGAATCATAACTAGGTTTTATATAAATAGGTTTTATTAATGAAATCATAAATAAGATTTTAAAATAATAGAAATTCATAGAATTTCTAAAAAAGGATATTAAATATTTTTTTTAAAAATATAGATGAAAGATTTTTACTTTTTTATTTTATTTTAAATATTTAATAGAAAAATATTAAACTCAAATTAATCAATGCTACTAAGAGCAAAAATAATGATTTATAAATAGAGTTACCTAGGTCGAAATAAGGTGAGCTCCAATCCATCATCACAGAACTCAAAACAAGAATTAGTTCAGCTCTGATACCATGTTAGAAATAATAAAAATGAAATGAACTAAAAATAAATAATTATAATTTAATCCAAGAGAGTTTGTGATGAACATAATTACCATACTTTATAAGAGCTCTTCAAGATCAACACAAAAGAGGAGACAAAGATTTTGAAAGGGGAAAGCAAAGAAAACCCTTTGTGAATTATATGAATGAGGCAAATGCCTAAGAATGAAGAGAGAGAGAGAGAGAGAGAGAGAGAGAGAGAGAGAGAGGCAGATAATGTGGAGCCATAGGGCTCATTACATAAACTACATCATAATTGTGTGTTAAGAATAAGAGAGAAGCATCTCTTATAAAGAGATGAGAGGAGGAGTTATTTGTAACTCCCATGTGAATGATTGCCACATTCATAAGTGTGTGCATAACAAGTGTCATAATCCTCTTAAGGAGGAATAACTATTTTCCTTAATAAAGGAATTACAAAATAGACTTGTCCTCACATGTGGACTAGAGGACAAACAACATAAGGGATACCTTGGTTTATCCCATTTAATAAATACAACCAAGGAAAGGTTACCAATTCTAATAGAAATGATAGCAAAATTGAAGTTGAAGGAAAAGGAAACGTGGAGATGGAAAATGGAGAGTTTTAAGAGGTTCTCTATGTTCCAAACCTAAGTTCTAGTCTCCTATGAATCTACCAAATCACTCACCTTGGAGATGGACATAGAGTTGAGTTCCTTCTAGATTCAATAAAGGTGCATAGTCTTCAAGATGATTCCTTGGTTGCAGTAGGGAAAGTGAATGATAACAAGAGGTTGTACTCTTTCTCTCATTTTTTGCCCAAGTCTCCTTCAAAGGCCTTTTTATCACAATCCAATTCAAACATGCAATTATGGCATGAGCGGTATGGTCATCTTGACTTTCGCTATCTTCAAAAACTTTGCACATACCAAATGGTGAAAGGTCTACCTCAAATCAACTTTTCTAAGGGTGAATGTTTAACATATTTAGTGGATATGCATCTAGATGGGAAGTTACAAAGAGGGAAGTCTTCTAGAGCAACAAGTGTTCTACAAATGGTTCACATGGTATTAGTAAGTCCTTTTGCATTTAGCCAGGGTCGCTACATACTCACTTTTGTTGATGACTTTTCAAGGCTCACTTGGGTCTACTTTCTGCATAGTAAGAATGAAGTGTTGGACATATTTCTAGCCTTCAAGGCTCATGGTGAATGGAAATCCAAGAAAGCCATCAAAGTACTCTGAATGGACAATGTAAGCATGTATGTAAACATAAGACTTATGGAATTTTGCAGACATGAGGGCATTGATCTTCAGACTCTACCTGCATTCAGTCTACATAAGACAAATGTTGCAGCATTGAGGATCCAAACTCTTAATTCTATGGCAAGTTGCATAATTCATGCCAAATCTCTAGATCCATCATTAGAAGTCAAAGCAATCTCTAGTGCCACTCACATTCGTAATCATTCTCCTCATCCAGCCTTAGATGGAAAAACTCCTTTTGAGGCATGGTGTGGCAGAAAACCTATTGTGATACACTTTAGAGTCTTCAGTTGTCCTGCATGGGCAAAGAGATCTTCTAGGGGATGCAAGGCACAGTCATCTCGACCTTGTACCTTCATTGGTTATGAAGATGGTGTGAAGGCATATAGACTTCTAAATCTTGAGACACATCATATATTTGTGGAGAAGGATGTACATTTTCAGGAAAGTTCACCCAGCTTGTCCTCTACTCCTCTTCACACATCATACAGTGTGGAAACTGATAGTGATTTCAGCAATAGTGTTTTAATAGATTCAGACATGTGGGGTTCTATCGACAGTTGCAGTGAGAGGTCACTTCATCAGTTTAGTCCACATGCATATATCACCATAGTGATAGGTCCAAAACATCAAGGTACATTTAGTCTTCCAGGTACAGGTTCAGTGACAGATTTGGGGGACAGTATTCATGATCTACCTCTTCTTCTTGATGCAGAATTACCTTCTTCAGTTGTCATGAGGGCTCCATCTGACTCTCTTGTTCATTCTCTACATGATCAATCCTCATAGGTTGAAGTGATTGTGGATACTTATGATCAGCAGTTGCAGCAATGTTCTTCATCTATTGCAGAGACAGACAGTTCTTTGGGACAGGTTCTTCATCCAGTTGAGTAGGTTCAAAGACATCACTTTTTCATGAGATTCTTTCCACACATAGCGGAAGTGTCTCATTTGTACCCTTGGCATTGTTTCTTCCTAAGGGGAGGAACACCATTCTACAGTCTTGGATTAGCTTCTTCATCGAAGCAGTCACTGGCTGGCATTCTTCTTGGGGGGGGGAGCCCATCCTGTCTCTCTTCCTCTTCTCATCATTCTCTTATGTATATACTAGATGTATGTCGTAATGGGGGAGTCTTCATTACTCCATCCATCCATGCATCCCTCTTTATCTCTCTTTTTGGGGGAGGATTTTTCCCATGAGATTTTCCCTCTTTCCCCGCTTTATGGGAGATTGCATATCATTATGTTCATGGGTACCTAACATGGCCTAGTAGTTGGGACCCATCTTGCATATCATCCTAGATTTCGTAAGCTTAAGGGCATTCCCCTAAGTTTCACTTAAGGGGGGGTGTTGGTGTAAATAAGTATTTACTTATTACACTTACTTAAGTTTACTTAGGTTAATGCAATATTTAATTATTTTGCATTATTTTATTATTATTTTAGGTGAGACACTTAGGAGTTTGTGTACTCTCACTGAGTTATGCAACTCTAATTGTGCACATGGTATCTACAACATAGGAGTAGGCATCATTCATTGAGTTTTCATGTTGACAACATAGTTATCCGCACTCCTCATTTAGCACATGTTGTCTACACCACTGATTTGTGTGCTACACCATTGAAGGCTTATCTTCACATCATCGCACTTAATCTCATGCTTAATGGAGGATAACACATATCTGGTGGACATGTGCCTGGTTGTATGATATATCATAACGTTGGCTTCTATGCATTCTAGAAGCTCTCCTAAGGCTTTTATATACAGGCACTCCTAGTGTACTATCAAGTTGGCTAAGCTGGCATATTGAATGAATATCGTCATTCTAATCATACTTTGTCTATTTTGGTCTACTGTGTGCTTGTGTTGAGTTCCTTAGTTCTTGGGTGAATTTTGGCCTAAGCCAAATTCTTACAAAATTTAATGGAAAATTATTATGATATTTTAATATTTAATTAATTGGGAAATTAATTAAATAAAAAGAATTAAATATGATGATAAAAGTTATAAGAATAATTTAGAATGTGATAATATTTATTTAATTTAATAATAATATATTTAGAGTTCATTTTTAAATAAATGCTAAATAATATTATTATCTAAGTTAATAAATGTTTTATCAACTAACTTTCAAAAATAAATTTAAAAGTGAAAATATATTAATTTATTAAAAGTTTTAAGTTCACATGATGTATGCATGAGATGAAAATATAAGACAATTAATTAAAAAGATAAAACAAGTAAATTTAATAAGAGTTGCATAATGTGTGCATGAGATTAAAATAAATAAATTAAAAGAGGAGTCAAGTGAAAATTAAATAAAGTAATTTAATAATTCAATAAACATGCATGGAAAAGATTAAGAAAAGTTAATATGGATTTAAAGTCTGGTGAGCAAGGAGTTCTCTTGGGTGAACGCATGATTAGTGCCCTGATTTTAGGGAGAGAACTCCATATCACAACTTGGGGGTTCATTTTCGAATCACTACACTTTTTGGAGAAGGAAGGAATTTTCAGAAAGGAGAAGGTTCTGAGAGGAGGAATTTTCTCTACAGTTTTTTGGGGCATAGCAATTAGCATCAATGTCCAGGTAGGCACTAGTGATCTTCACATATTTTAATACGCTCTTTCTCTTTCCTATCTTCATCGTGTCTATTAATGGTTGTCTAAATAATTCTCTCTGACGAATCTTTCAATCTTGTAATTTGGAATTTTGGCATGCATGTTGTTTTCGTCTAGTTATGGGAGATTAAAATATCATTGCAATCCTCCCTTAGTAGAATCAAAATTTGGAAATTAAATCAAGATTTGTGTTTGAATTAAAATGGAATTGAGAAAAGGGTGAGTGAGTAGCCGAGTTGGTGTGAAGGCGAGTCGTGAGGCGTAGTGTTAGGCTAATGATCCCGGTGCTACGCATCAACTCCGGTTCGAGTCACACTAGGTTTACCACAAACCCTTTTGCCAATAGTGGCATGTTGTGATGGTTATGTTGTTGCATTGTTATCCTTGCCATCAAGGTTCAAATTTTATGGGGATGAGGTCCCCCGTTTGTGGCTTCACTGGTTCATAGCTCCAGGTCAAAGCGTTTACCCCTCTTTTAAAAAAAAAAAAAAAAAAATGGAATTGAGAAATTAAATCTAGCTAGGGTTTGAAAGAGAAGAAAATTCTAAAATGGGAAATTCGAATGGTTGATAGTATCTATTCTATTAGACTATTTAATAAAACAATAACTCCCTCTAATGAAATTTTATATATATATATATATATATATATATATATATATATATATATATATATATATATATATATATATATATATATATATATATATATATATATATATATATATATATATATATATATATATATATATATATATATATATATATATATATATATATATATATATAAAATTTCATTAGAGGGAGTTATTGTTTTATTAAATTTATAAAGAAATATATTTAAAAAAATACATAATGCTAAAATTTGTTTTATAAATTTTAATAATTTTAAATTGAAAAAAAATAATTTAATGGGGGGAGACGAGGACACCTCCCATTCTCCACCGTGGCCGCTCGCAGCTTTTCCAAGGTTGCGGCAATAGGCCTTGTTGCCTACTGCGACAACAATTAATATTGCTATCGGCGACAGCAGTAAGACCTACCGTCGCAAGCCAAGCTGCGCGGGCCTTGTAAAAATGAATTGGGATTTTGTTTTTCATTAATTATTTAAATTTAATTATTTTAAAATTATTAAAAAAATATATATTTTTTTTTATTAAAAGTTTATATTATTAATTGTTAAGTTATTAATTATTATTAGTTTTGTTAATAAATTTATTTATTTATTTAATAAACAATTAAATAATATTAATATAGTTTTATATTTAGAATTAATAATTAACTTAATTAAATTTAGTTTAATTAAGGTTAATTAGTAAAGAATGTTATAAAATTAAGTTTTTAAATTATTCAATTATTATTATCAATAATATTGAGTTTATTAAAAATGGTAAATTGATTTATTGGAAAACAATAAATGATTTAAATAAATAATTTTTATTGGAGTATTTTAGAAAATTGATTTAAAATTGAACAAGGGTAATTATGAAATCTTTTAAATATAAGAATGGGTTAATTGTAAGGGATAACTAGGAAACTTACTTACTCGAAACATATATTAAACTGGAAACTTACACCTTACTATTTAACTCTACTACATGATTTTCAAATCAAACCAAACTGTGACACTATTATGTTCTCTACACATTGTCTATGCTTTGGGGTTTTCAGATTGACCTAGCCTTGACCAGTTTTAGGATGTTACCAGAGGCTTAGGGTTATGTGACTGTGATGTTATGATGTTTTGATCTCGATCTTTTATTCCAACCATGGTAATGTGTATGGTATGCTTTATGATATGTTTGTATTTATTGTTCGTTATTGTTTTCCAATATTTTTGTGTGACACTAAGGTGAATGTATAACCTACTTGACTTAACCATTTTTTAGTCTTCGATCAGTTGTATTTGGATTGCTTTCCAGTCACCTTTATAGGACTGAGGTGTTTTGAATGATTATTTCTTGATGATGTCATGTTATGACATAATTGATTTGACCATTTTGGAGTCTTTGATCAATATTTTTGGGATGCTTTCCAGTTGCTCGTGGAGAACTGATGTGGTTATTATCATTTTTTTTTAATGCTTTCCAGTCACTCATGTATGACTGAGGTGATTTTTATATGATTATTGATTTATACTTTTATAAGCCTAGGGTAGGTTATCTACATGTAGTTTTGGGAAGTGGCTTGCAATGGGGGCTAGGGACCTAAGTGGTTCCTAGGGTAACCCATTGTAAGTTGTTTAATAAGTGAAAACATTACACTAAATGAGAGTAAAATGAACCTAATAAGAGTCTTTGTATGTTCTCGCCCATGCCTCGAGTGCTAGTACAAACTAGAATGGGAGTAGAGAGAACATTTGGTTGCAACTTTGCATTCTATAGTATGCCTTGTCAGTACAAGAGGATACTAGTGGCCGCATAGGGATCACTAGGGACCCAGGGTCCTAAGAGACTGCCAAGGTAACTCCAGCGTGATTCGTGCGATGACACTTGCCCGATTACATAGTAGGTTGCCTACGTGTCTTATGTGCCTCTGGGTATAGATGTCAATTTGTCTTGGAACCCTTCAGTTAGAATGCTTTTAGGATTTCCTACACTTAGAGAGTATTTTGATATTTGGTTTCATATCTTGTTTGGGACTTGAGACTATCTCCTCAACACGGTGGGAGTGGGCCATTTAGGTTCCACATGGTTAGGTGGTAGTACTTTTTCACTCTTACCATTGAGATCTATCCATACTCACCATGGCTGGAGCTTCCTTGTCTGCATTTCCTTTCATTCTATCTCTATGTATTATGATGGACAGTTATATCTTATGATGGATGTTTATATCTTTTATGATGGATGGTTTCATTTATTTTATTGTACTTTGTATCATGGATCTGAGGAGGATGATGTATTTCTATTTCTACATATGTATATTCTTTTAGCCTTTCATACCCTGTGACATGTACAGTGGATGATTGAGCATTCTGAATTTCATTTGCCAAGAGGCATTCAAAAAAAATGTATATTATTTAAATGGACATTGGACTTTATAATTATTCTTTTATATGGATGTGGTATTTGATGGGGTTGGTAGTAATTAAATTTAAATGTGATTCAACGTCATGGGATCCTTAAGGAATGTAAATTGTTGTATATGTTTTTAATTGATTGTATGTTATTGCTTCCGCTACTATGTGTTTGATGTTTATGTTATTCTTCTTGTTCAAAAAAAAATTTGCTGGCGTACATTAAAGCTTTAGGTTATTTCTTTTGGATCCCTTGGCGGGGCGTTACATCTGGTATCAGAGCCTGAGTTTCTACATTGGGAGCTCTGGGTATATTGGAACGCTACTAGTTGTTAACTAGTTGAACAAAAATAAAACTTAAAACTATTATGTATATCTATTTCAAACTAAAACTTGAACTAGTTGAACTGAAACAAAACTTAAACCTTTAGTTTTATATTTTTCATACTTCAACACTTAGACTTCAGAACTGAAATTATATGTAAACCTAAATATAGGCAAACTTTAAAAAAATGAATCTTATTTTGTTTTCAAAACATGTGTCTTCTATCTATGCTTTACAGTAGTATGGTTTATGGTTATTATAGCATCTTGTATGTTTTCCAATGGATTAGGGATGTTAATCTTTTTTTTAGAGTGCTTAGGGGATCTATTTCAGTATCTGTTAAAATAATGAATGTTGGATCGATATGGTTTTTGGTTTACTATTAAACTAGAATCATATTACTCTAAGTGACTGAAAGTAGTATGTTTTATGATTATCATAGTACCCTATTATCTCAGATACTATTGTTGTAGTGTACTCAGTAGAGTCATATCCTTTTATAGGGGGGAGGGATCCAATGGGATCCGCACAATGACTTCCTTAGTTTTACTTTCTTATAGGCTTCCAAGAGTAAGCCTAAGTCTAGGGGGGTGGATGTAGTGCCTGCCCCTAGTTTACATTTTGTTGGCATTGCCAAACTCTTTTAGGCTAGTTTTATGCTTGATTACTAGTAGTATTGTTTTGAGATTATCAGATATTGTTTTACATTCAGTTGATTATATGATGAGATTACTTGGTACTCTATATTTCATGTATGCATGATGATTATTATAGTTTTTTCAGTTATTGATGATGATTAGTTAGATGGACTATTATTTGTTTTCTTATGGATACTTACCCCATACTGCATTGGTATGGTGTGCATGTTTGTTTTCTTTATGTATGGCATTTTTGATGTGGTTAAGGGAGTCGTAGTCACCTGCTAGTTAGGATCTACACAATGCACCACTTCCTGCCATTACCTGTTTAGCTTAGAATATTGTGTTTCTACATGCATGAATTTTATGTAAGTTATAGGTATCATGTATCGACTTCCTTGAATTGCCAGGATGAGTGTACCCTATCACATTATCTCAATGGTAAGAGAGGGGAGATAAATTCTTAAGTCCAAATCCCAAACATTTAAGCCATTTGTCCTAGATAATTAGGACATGTATCTGAGTTGAGTACCCTTTGAATGCATCGAATGACATTAATTCGTGATTATAACCCAGTTTGATTTTGTGTGTTTTTCTTTGATGGGTTTTCGTATTTTACTTTATGAGTCTTTGGTAAATTTTCTATTAATTAAGTCTAATTAAAAGATTAAATTATTAATTTAATTTAATGAAAAATTATTATGATATTTTAATATTTAATTATATTTAATTAATTGGGAACTTCATTAAATAAAAAGAATTAAATCTGAAGATAAAAGTTATAAGAATAATTTAGAACATGATAATATTTATTTAATTTGATAATAATATATGTAGAGTTCATTTTTAAATAAATGCTAAATAATATTATTATCTAAGTTAATAAATATTTTATCAACTAAGTTTCAAAAATAAATTTAAAAGTGAAAATATATTAATTCATTAAAAGTATTAAGTTTGTATGATGTATGCATGAGATGAAAATATAAGACAATTAATTAAAAAGATAAAAACAAGTAAATTTAATAAGAGTTGCATAATGCGTGCATGAGATTAAAATAAATTAATTAAAAGAGGAGTCAAGTGAAAATTAAATAAAGTAATTTAATAATTAAATAAACATGTATGGAAAAGATTAAGAAAAGTTAATGAGTTAAAGTCTGGTGAGCAAAGAGTTCTCTCGGGTGAATGCATGATTAGTGCCCCAATTTTAGGGAGAGAACTCCATATCACAACTTGGGGGTTCATTTTCAAATCACCACGATTTTTGGAGAAGGAAGGAATTTTCAAAAAGGAGCAGGTTCTAAGAGGAGGAATTTTCTCTATAGTTTTTTTGGGGTGTAGCAATTAGCATCAGTGTCCAGGTAGGTGCTAGTGATCTTCTCATATTTTAATACACTCTCTCTCTTTCCTATCTTCATGTGTCTATTAATGGTTGTCTAAATAATTCTCTATGAAAAATCTTCCAATCTTGTAATTTGGAATTCATGCATCCATGTTGTTTTCGTCTGGTTATGAGAGATTAAAATATCATTGCAATCCTCCCTCAGTATAATCAAAATTTGGAAATTAAATCGGGATTTGGGTTTGAATTAAAATGAAATTGAGAAATTAAATCTGGGTAGGGTTTGAAAGAGAAGAAAATTCTAAAATGGGAAATTTGAATGGTTGATATTATTTATTCTATCAGACTATATTTGCAAATTATAATAAAAAATAATAATATAAAAATATATATATTAAATTTCATTAGAGGGGGTTATTGTTTTATTAAATTTATTAAAAAAAATATTTCAAAAAAAAATACATAATGCTAAAATTCATTTTATAAATTTTAATAATTTTAAATTGAAAAAAAATAATTTAATGGGGGGAGGCGGGGCCACCACCCCCCACCTCTCATTCTCCACCATGGTTGCTTGTGGCTTTTCCAAGGATGTGGCAACATGCCTTACTGCCTATCGCAGTAGCAATTAATATTGTTGTCAGCATCGGTAGTAAGACCTACCGTCGCAGGCCAAGCCGCGCAGGCCTTATAAAAATGCATTGGGATTTTATTTTTATTAATTATTTAAATTTAATTATTTTAAAATTATTAAATAAAAATATATATTTTATTAAAAGTTTATATTATTAATTGTTAAATTATTGATTATTATTATTTTTGTTAATAAATTTATTTATTTATTATTAATTTAATAAATAATTAAATAATATTAATATAGTTTTATATTTAGAATTAATAATTAACTTAATTAAATTTAGTTTAATTAAGGTTAACTAATAAAGAATGTTATAAAATGAAGTTTTTAAATTATTCAATTATTGCTATCGATAATATAGAGTTTATTAAAAATGGCAAATTGATTTATTGGAAAATAATAAATGATTTAAATAAATAATTTTTCTTGGAGTATTTTAGAAAATTGGTTTAAAATCGAATAAAGGTAATTATGCAATCTGTTAAATATAAGAATGGGTTAATTGTAAAAGATAACTGGGAAACTTACTTACTCGAAACATATATTAAATTGGAAACTTAAACCTTACTATTTAACTCTACTACGTGATTTTCAAATCAAACCAAACTATGACACTATTATGTTTTCTACATATTGTCTATGCTTTGGGGTTTTCAGATTGACCTAGCCTTGACCAGTTTTAGGATGTTGCCAGAGGCTCGGGGTTATGTGATTGTGATGTTATGATGTTTTGATCTCGATCTTTTAACCCAACCATGGTAATGTGTATCGTATGCTCTATGATATGTTTGTATTTACTATTTGATATTGCTTTCTAGTGTTTTTGTGTGACACTGAGGTGAATGAATAACCTACTTGACTTAAACATTTTTGAGGCTTCGATCATTTGTATTTGGATTGCTTTTTAGTTGCTTTTATAGGATTGAGGTGTTTTGAATGATTTGTTCTTGATGATGTCATGTAATGACATAATTGACTTGACCATTTTGGAGTCTTTGATCAGTATTTTTGGGATGCTTTCCAGTTGCTCATGGAGATCTGATGTGGTTATTATGATTTATTTTATATGCTTTACAGTCACTTGTGTATGACTGAGATGATTTTTATATGATTATTGATTTATACTTTTATGAGCCTAGGGTAGGTTATCTACATGTAGTGTCAGGAAGTGGCTTGCAATGGGGGTCGGGGCCCTAAGCGGTTCCCAAGGTAACCCATTTTAAGTTGTTTAATAAGTGAAAACATTACACTAAATGAGAGTAAAATGAATCTAATAAGAGTCTTTGTATTTTCTTGCTCATGCCTCGAGTGCTAGTACAGACTAGGATGGGAGTAGAGAGAATGCTTGGTTGTGACTTTACATTCCATAGTATGCCTTGTCAATACAAGAGGATAATAGTGGCCGCATAGGGACCACTAGGGACCCAGGGTCCTAAGAGACTGCCAGGGTAACTCCAGCGTGATTCATGCAATGACACTTTCCCACTTACATAGTAGGTTTCTTATGTGTCTTATGTGTCTCTAGGTATAGATGTCAATTTGTCTTGTAACCCTTGTGTTAGAATGCTTTTAGGATTTCCTAGACTTAGAGAGTATTTTGATATTTTGTTTGATATCCTATTTGGGACTTGAGACTATCTCCTCAGCATGGTGGGAGTGGGCCATTTAGGTTCCACGTGGTCGGGTGGTAGTGCTTTTCCACTCTTACCATTGAGATCCATCTATAGTCACCGTAGTTGGAGCTTCCTTGTTTGCATTTCCTTTCATTCTATCTCTATGTATTACAATGGATGGTTATATCTTATCATGGATGTTTATATCTTTTATGATGAATGGTTTCATTTATTTTATTGTACTTTGCATCATGGATCCGAGGAGGATGATGTATTTCTATTTCTACATATGTATATTCTTTTAGCCTTTCATACCCTTTGACATGTACACTAGATGATTGAGCATTCCAAATTTCATTTGCCCAGAGGCATTCGAAACAAATGTATATTATTTAAATGGACATTGGACTTTATTATTATTCTTTTATATGGATGTGGTATTTGATGGGGTTAATAGTAATAAAATTTAAATGTGATTCAACATCATAGGATCCTTAAGGAATATAACCTATTGTATATGTTTTTAATTAATTGTATGTTATTGCTTCTGCTACTATGTGTTTCTTGTGTATGTTATTCTTCTTGTTCAAAAAAAATGTTGGCAAACTTAGTAAAACTTTAGGTTATTTCTTTTGGATCTCTTGGTGGGCATTACATCTGGTATTAGAGCCTGAGTTCTACACTGGGAACTCTGGGTATATTGGAACGCCACTAGTTGTTAACTAGTTGAACAAAAATGAAACTTAAAACTAATATGTATATCTATTTCAAACTGAAACCTGAACAAGTTGAACTGAAACTAAACTTAAACCTTTAGTTTTATATTTTTCATACTTCAACACTTAGACTTCAAAACTGGAATTATACGTAAACCTAAATATAGGCAAACTAAAAAATAAATGAAACTTATTTTGTTTTCAAAACATGTGTCTTTATCTACGCTTTACAATAGTATCATTTATGGTTATTATAGCATCTTGTATGTTTTCCAATGGATTAGGGATGTTAATCTTTTTTTTTAGTGTTTAGGAGGTCTATTGCAGTATCTGTTAAAAGAATGAATGTTGGATCAATATGGTTTTTAGTTTATTGTTAAACCAGAATCATATTGCTCTAAGTGACTGAAAGTAGTATGTTTTATGATTATCATAGTACCCTATAATCTAAGATACTATTGTTGTATTGTACTTAGTAGAATCATATCCTCCTATAGGGGGAAGGGGTCCAATGGGATCCACACAATGACTTCCTTAGTTTTATTTTCTTGTAGGCTTCCAGGAGTAAGCCTAAGTCTAGGGGGGTTAGATGTAGTGCCTAGCCCTAGTTTACATTTTGTTGTCATTGCCAAACTCTTTTAGGCCAATTTTATGCTTGATTACTAGTAGTATTGTTTTGAGATTATCAGATATTGTTTTACATTTAGTTGATTATATGATGAGATTACTTGGTACTTTATATTTCATGTATACATGATGATTATTACAATGTTTTCAGTTCTTGACGATGATTAGTTAGATGGATTATTATGTGTTTTCTTATGGATACTTACCCCATACTAAATGTGTATGGTGTGTGTGTTTGTTTTCTTTATGTATGGCATTTCTGATGTGGTTAAGGAAGGGAGTTGTAGTCACCTGCTAGTCAAGAACTACATGATGCACCATTTCTTGCCATTGCCTATTTAGCTTAGAATATTGTGTTTGTACATGTGTGGATTTTATGCAAGTTGCAGGTACCGAGTATTAACTTCTCTGAATTACCAAGATGAGCGTACCCTATCACATTATCTCAATGGTAACAGAGGGGAGATAAATTCTTAAGTCCAAATCCTAAACCTTTAAGCCATTTGTCCTAGATAATTAGGATAAGTGTCCAAGTTGAGTACCCTCTGAATGTGTCGAATGATGTTAATTCATGATTATAACCATTTAGTTTGAATTTGTATGTGTCTTTCTTTGATGGGTTTTCGTATTTTACTTTATGAGTCTTTGGTAAATTTTCTGTTAATTAAGTCTAATTAAAAGATTAAATTAATAGAAAATTATTATGATATTTTAATATTTAATTAATTGGGAATTTTATGAAATAAAAAGAATTAAATCTGAAGATAAAAGTTATAAGAATAATTTAGAATGTGATAATATTTTTAATAATTTAATAATAATATATTTAGAGTTTATTTTTAAATAAATGCTAAATAATATTATTATCTAAGTTAATAAATATTTTATCAACTAAGTTTCAAAAATAAATTTAAAAGTAAAAATTTATTAATTTATTAAAAGTTTTAAGTTCACATGATGTATGCATGAGATGAAAATATAAGACAATTAATTAAAAAGATAAAACAAGTAAATTTAATAAGAGTTGCATAATGCGTGTATGAGATTAAAATAAATTAATTAAAAGAGTCAAGTGAAAATTAAATAAAGTAATTTAATAATTCAATAAAGGTGCATGGAAAAGATTAAGAAAAGTTAATGAGGAGTTAAAGTATGGTGAGCAAGGAGTTCTCTCGGGTGAATGCACGATTAGTGCCCCCATTTTAGGGAGAGAACTTCATTCACAACTTGGGGATTCATTTTTAAATCACCGCGATTTTTGGAGAAGGAATTTTTGGAAAGGAGAAGGTTCTAAGAGGATTGATTTTCTCTACAGTTTTTTGGGGCGTAGCAATTAGTATCAATGTCCAGGTAGGCACTAGTGATCTTTGCATATTTTAATATGCTCTTTCTCTTTCCTGTCTTCGTCGTGTCTGTTAATGGTTGTCTAAATAATTCTCTATGACGAATCTTTCAATCTTGTAATTTGAAATTTGGGCATGCATGTTGTTTTCATCTTGTTATGAGAGATTAAAATATCATTACAATCCTCCCTTGGTAGAATCAAAATTTGGAAATTAAATCAGGATTTGGGTTTGAATTAAAATGGAATTGAGAAATTAAATGTGGGTAGGGTTTGAAAGAGAAGAAAATTCTAAAATGGTAAATTCGAATGGTTGATAGTATTTATTCTATTAGACTATATTTACAAATTATAATTAAAAAATAATAATATTAAAAAATATATCTTAAATTTCATTAGAGGGGGTTATTGTTTTATTAAATTTAAAAAGAAATATATTAAAAAAAATACATAAAGCTAAAATTCGTTTTCTAAATTTTAATAATTTTAAATTGAAAAAAAATTAATGGGGGGAGGTGGGACCACCACCCCCCGCCTCCCATTCTCCACCATGGCCGCTCACGAGTTTTCCAAGGCTGCGGCAACAGGCCTTGCTGTCTGCTACGGCAACAGTTAATACTACTACTAGCGATGACAGTAAGACCTGTCGTCGCAAGCTAGGTCGCACAGGCCTTATTAAAATGCATTGAGATTTTGTTTTTATTAATTATTTAAATTTAATTATTTTAAAATTATTAAATAAAAATATATATTATTAAAAGTTTATATTACTAATTGTTAAATTATTAATTATTATTAGTTTTGTTAATAAATTTACTTATTTATTATTAATTTAATAAATAATTAAATAATATTAATATAGTTTTATATTTAGAATTAATAATTAACCTAATTAATTTTAGTTTAATTAAGGTTAATTAATAAAGAATGTCATAAAATGAAGTTTTTAAATTATTCAATTGTTGTTATCGATAATATTGAGTTTATTAAAAATGGTAAATTGATTTATTGGAAAACAATAAATTATTTAAATAAATATTTTTTCTTGGAGTATTTTAGAAAATTGATTTAAAATCGAATAAGGGTAATTATGCAATCTTTTAAATATAAGAATGGGTTAATTGTAAGGGATAATTGGGAAACTTACTTACTCGAAACATATATTAAACTGGAAACTTAAACCTTACTATTTAACTCTACTACATGATTTTTAAAACAAATCGAACTATGACACTATTATGTTTTCTATGTATTGTCTATGTTTTGGGGTTTTCGGATTGACTTAGCCTTGACCAATTTTAGGATGTTACCAGAGTTTCAGGATTATAAGATTGTGATGTTATGATGTTATTATCTTGATCTTTTAACCCAACCATGGTAATGTGTCTAGTATGCTCTATGATATGTTTGTATTTATTGTTTGTTATTGGTTTTCAGTGTTTTTGTGTGACATTGAGGTGAATGTATAACCTACTTGACTTAACCATTTTTTAGTCTTCGATCAGTTGTATTTGGATTGCTTTCTAGTAGATTTTATAGGACTAAGGTGTTTTGAATGATTTTTTCTTGATGATGTCATGTTATGACATAATTGACTTGATCATTTTGGAGTCTTTGATCAATATTTTTGGGATGATTTCTAGTTGCTTGTGGAGAACTAATGTGGTTATTATGATTTATTTTTTATGCTTTCTAGTCACTTGTGTATGACTAAGATGATTTTTATATGATTATTGATTTATAATTTTATGAGTCTAGGGTAGGTTATCTACATGTAGTGTTGGGAAGTGGCTTGCAATGGGGGTCAGGGCCGTAAGTGGTTCCCAAGGTAACCCATTGTAAGTTGTTTAATAAGTGAAAACATTACACTAAATGAGAGTAAAATGAACCTAATAAGAGTCTTTGTATGTTCTCACCCATGCCTCGAGTGCTAGTATAGACTAGGATGGGAATAGAGAGAACGCTTAGTTACGACCTTGCATTCCATAGTATGCCTTGTCAATAGGAGAGGATACTAGGGACCCAGGGTCCTAAGAGACTACCAGGGTAACTCCAACATGATTCGTGCGATCACACTTGCCCACTTACATGGTAGGTTTCCTATGTGTCTTGTGTGCCTATGGGTATACATGTCAATCTATCTTGGAACCCTTGAGTTAGAATGCTTTTAGGATTCCCTGGACTTAGAGAGTATTTTGATATTTGGTTTCATATCATGTTTGGGACTTAATAATATCTCCTCAATGCAGTGGGAGTGGGCCATTTAGGTTCCACACGGTCAGGTGGTAGTGCTTTTTCACTCTTACCATTGAGATTCATCTGTAGTCATCGTGGTTGGAGCTTTCTTGTCTGCATTTCTTTTCATTCTATCACTATGTATTATGAATGATGGTCATATCTTATGATGGATGTTTATATCTTTTATGATGGATGGTTTCATTTATTTTATTTTACTTTGTATCATGGATTCGAGGAGAAGGATGCATTTCTATTTCTACATATGTATATTCTTTTAGCCTTTCATACCCTATGAGATGTACAGTGGATGATTGAGCATTCCAAATTTCATTTGCCAAGAGGCATACGGAACAAATGTATATTATTTAAATAGACATTGGACTTTATAATTATTCTTTTATATGGATGTGGTATTTGATGGGGTTGGTAGTAATTAAATTTAAATGTGATTCAACATCATGGGATCCTTAAGGAATGTAACCTATTGTATATGCTTTTAATTGATTGTATATTATTGCTTCCGCTACTATGTGTTCGATGTGTATGTTATTCTTCTTGTTCAAAAAAAAATTTGTTGGCAAAATTAGTAAAACTTTAGGTTATTTCTTTTGGATCCTTTGGCGGGGCATTACACAATAGAACCCATTACTCGAGGCAAGCACACACTACTTCCACTAATTATAACTTGGGCCATCACTATCCATAAATTGCAAGGAGTTACCCTAGATAGAGCCACCATTGACATAGGTAAAACTAAAAGGTAGGGCCTCACCTTTATAGTTGTCTCTAGAGTCAATTTCCTACAATGCCTTTGCATTGAATAGTCCTTCTATTTTGAATGCTACATGCAAAATGGAAAAGAATTTGTCATCCCATGTCAAAAATAACTTGTATTTCCTTTTGGCCTCTTCGATATTTAGAAGTTCACAAATCACAATCTCAATTTTATAAATCAAAGCATTGATTGAGATGATTTTATCATTAAATTTTTAATCATTATTATTGCCATATATTCTATATAGTTTGGGTAGGGACTAGAAACATTAATACATAGTGGGAAACCTTTCTCGACTTTCAAAACACCTTTCTTGATATTACAATACCATATTAAATATATGGTTGTATTTATTTGCATCTATTTAATATTATAGTTGTAATATTGGTGAATATGGTTATATTCTATAATATCACCTCCCTTTTGGTTTTCTATATAACGGATGTAATATCTCTCATTTATTTAAGGCAAATTGGGGGATTTGTATATTTTTTTCTTTTGTGATTAGAAGATCACTAATTGTTGATTAAGTTGCCTTCATTCAATATCAAATCCAATTTGAATTAAAAAAAGTATTTCATTGTGGATGATTTAAAAGAGGTGACATAGATAGTGAAAGATAAGAAAAGATCCTAAAGAGCTTGGACAACAACAAGAATCTAATGTTGAAGAAAGGCGTGGAAAAAAGAGAAAAAGAGTAAAGAGTTTATTGTGTAATTAAAATTCTCTTTCTTTTTTGAATTTTCTCTACATGCGAATGTAGAAAACTAATGAATGTGAAGGTAAATATTAAAAAGAGTAGTAAATAAGCATCCTTAGAGAACTCATTGTGTGTTATTGTAAGCAAGCCATTACAATTGATTCATAACTAATCCTCATTGATATTTTCTCCTTCAATGCTCACAACTTCAATGGAAGACATTGAAGGCATTATAAATTTCTTATAGAACAAATAATTAGGGTTTCAAATTATTCAGTTCTAAAAACCCTAGTTTTCTCCCATGGAAGCCCAAAAAAACCTAGCAATGACAGGGAGATTATAACATATATGCTATCAAGAAAATCCCTTGTGGCATCAAATTACCTCTGGACAACCTATTTCATCATACAATACATATTATAGGGACATACATAGTTGATATGCAGGACTCTCATCATTCTGGACAAGCCTAATATGACATACTCCAGTATTGACTTTGGCATCAACATCAAACATAACGGATTTGAAGACATTCAAATTGTGATTCCTACAATAAAAATTGGGAAGAGATGATATTATTTGTGCCATATCATAGAAATAAAAATATATGAACTCATAGTTGATGACTCCAAAATTTGATTGAAATGATGAATATTCTTGCTCTACGTGTGAATAATAATATAAGAAATTTCCAAAATGAAAATAAATTTTCTAATTAATTAGTTTTTTTTCTCCAAAACGAAATATGGGAAGAAACAATACAACCTAGGGCACACTAAACCCTCACTGTTACAATGCAACAATAAGTTTGAGATTCTCTCCTGGTATCAAGATTACAAAATTTAGAATACAAAGCGATTCAAAGACAAGGTGAAGAAAAAGGACATGGATGGCACAACCAAAACAAACCCTCCACTATGGAAAGATCCTATTAAATCTTTAGCAAGCAATGCACAAATGGTAACAAAGTTTTAGATTTATTTTAATTGCAAGAAGAAAGGGAAGCTTCCTCAACACTCCCATGGTTTAAAAAATCACAACAATCATTGGAATACAAGCAAAATGACCTCTCTAGGAATTAATTTTGCCATGAAAAAGAACAAAGCTTCCCAAAAATGTGTATCTATTACAGCAAACGATATTAGAGAAAGCATGGGATATTCTAAATTAGCGCTTCAAAAGATCAACAAGCACAAGAAGGAAGATTATTTAGATTGAAGAAAGTTGTTAAATAAAACAAAGCAAATAGAAAATGATCACCATGTCTGTTAAAGAAAATCCAAGGAAAGAAAAGAAAAATCCATGATCATAAGCAATCATTTCTCAGAAAATAGGTGGTGAGAGTGGAAAGCCTTATGGATATTTACAATCTGGAATAACCCAAATCCAACAAGTTTACTTTCACAGAATGGTTAAATGTAGATTGTGAGGGTCAGGTAAGTATCTTGTCCTTCTCTAATTTTTTAGTATACTTACATTGTAATAATACACACATCAAAGATGAACTACTTATTGATTCTAAATATTTTTTTGCAGGATATAGCATAAATTTATGTAATTGGTCTCCTAGCTTTGGTGAAACCCACATTAGTAGAATGCATAAACCAACTTAGATAATAATAAAACAATTTCTGGTGGAACTTAACCATATTCAGATACTTAAAAGAATTGGAAACTCTATAGGTGAGTTTATATGATTGGAAATTAAATCTACAAGCTCCACTGATATCAAAATCCTATTTTGTATGACAACTACATTTCAAGTTTTAGATCTAATCAAAATCATTACTAATAGATCAATTTAAAAACTACAACCTAGTTTATACCAAAAAATAATTCAATAATGTATGTTGTTTGATGTAGAGTCTAGACATAATGATTATAATTTTTATTCAATTGTTCAACCAACATTAGACTTGAGGAGTCTGTGTTAAAATATTAAAAAGAAAATAGAGCTAGGGGTTATCTGTAAAGATACAAGGTAAGATAGTTTTCAAATTTTAGGAACCAAAGAGTATATGAAAGTGCCTAGTTATCATGATCCAATCACCAGAATTAGATATCGGAGAAGGAGAGATAGTAGAGACAGAAATAAACCTAAGCTCTAAAATTAATCCAGGTCAATATTATTCAAGCACAAGTAGACAAAAATAGGATTATTCAATAGAAAGGAGTTGAAATGGAAACATCCAAGATAAAAAAATATGTGTCATAATAGAGAAGAGAAAAGATACCATTGAGAATTATAGATGTTGCCTAGATAGTTTAGTCATAGCATGTAACGCCCCACCAAGGGATCCAAATAATTAACCTAAAGTTTCACTAAGTTTGGTAGCATTTTTTTTTTAAAATATGAAAGTTAAACTATTCACAACATACACATAGTAACAGAAGCAATAATAAACATTCAACTGAAAGTAAACATAAACATAAATAATAGGTTACATTCCTTAAGAATCCCTTAACGTTGAATCACATCAAAATTAACTAATATTAATTTCATCTAGTACTACATCCACATAAAATAATAATGAAAAGTCCAATGTTCTTAAAACAATATACTTTGGTTCCAAATGTCCTTTAATAGATTACATCACAAAAAGCTCAATCATCCACTGTACATGTCACAGGGTATGAAAGACATAAAAAAATATACATGTGTGAATTAAAGTACATCATCCTATTCTAATCCATGATGCAAATGCAACAAAGTAAATGAAACCACATGTCATACATGATACACCATCATAGAAGATATATACATCCATCGTAATAGATAACCAATAATCACAACACATAATTATCTAAGTGCACAGTTCCTCCCAACTGTAAATAGCATCATTAGACCATCGTGGGCCCTAGCCATCCCTCCATGTGTAACATCCCAAATCATCGAAGAGATCATCGTTATTATCATAGTAGGAATGTCACTCCTAAAACATACTACATCATTTGTAGAAAGAAATCTAACATGCCACAACATATGCATAAGAAATCGTAATCATGCAAAGTAAAGCATGAGACAAGTAAATAACATCATCTATCATATGCTAATCATCAATATAAGGATACATGTCCACCATCATAATTCATGAACAGAATGAAGATAGATGCCAACAAAGAATGCATCAGCCACGGTGTCTCAAACGGTTCTCAAATGGTAAGAGTGAAAAAGCACTACCACCCAACCGCGTGGAACCTAAATGGTCCACTCCCACTGCACTGAGGAGATAATCTCAAGTCTGAAATAGGCTATCAAAACACATAGCACCAATACTCTCTAAGTCCAGGAATACTAAAAGTATACTACCTCAAAGGTTACAATCACAAAATGACATCTAATCCTAGAGGCACACAAAGACATGTAGGGAACCTACTTTGCAAGTGAGAAAGTGTCATCACATGGATCACACTAGAGTTACCCTGGTAGTCTCTCAATAGACCCCGGCACCCTAGTGATCCCTATGAGGCCACTAGTATCCTCTCATACTAACGAGGAATACTACAAAATGCAAGGTCGCAACCAAGAGTTCTCTCTACTCCCATCCTAGACTGTACTAGCACTCGAGTCATGGGCGAGAACAAACAATTATCTTATTAGGTTCATTTAAGTCAGTATTAGGTGTAATGTTTCAACTTATTAAACAACTTACAATAAGTTACCGTGGCAGCCACTTAGGGCCCCAGCCCCCATTGCAAGCCACTTCCCGACACTACATGTAGATAACCTACCCTATGCTCATGGAATCATAAATCACAAAATCACCACAGCCCTATACAAGCGACTAGAAAAATACCAAAAGATAATCCACAATAAGAGCATCAAATCTCCATGAGAAACTAAAAAGCATAAATTGATAATCATGACCACAACAGTTCTCTATTGGCAACTGAAGGTATCACTGATAATTACAATATTCATTGGTTCTCAAAAAGCAACCAAAAGTATCTCAAAGTAATACTAATCGAAGACTCCAAAATGGTCGAGTCAAAAGATGTCACATCATGACATCATCAAGATCAAATAAACACTTTAGTCTCATCAAGGCAACTGGAAAGTAATCAAATACAACTGATCGATGACTCATAAATGGTTACATATATCATAGCCTACACAAAAGATTGGAAAACAATATCAATCAGTAAACCACACACACCATAGAGCATGCCATCACATAACCATGGTTGGGTTTAAAAAGATCGAGATCAAATAACATCAGCATGACATCACATCTCATAACCCCCAAGCCTCTAGTAGATGTCCTATAATTGGTCAAAAAACTAGTCAACCCAAAAACCCCAAACAGATAGCATAGAGAAAGACATAGAACGCAAGCACATGTTTTGGTTTGTCTAAAATAACTTAGTTACGATAAATATGGGGTTCCAGTTTTTTGTTTCAAATTTTGTTTTAAGTATATTTCAAGAATATAAGATTTATCATTTGATCTACAAACCAACCCGTTTAATCCCTCGATATAAAACATAGAACTATATCTTCATTATTTAAAACAATGCTCTAGGAGATAATCACTTACTTATCTGCATTATTGAACTAGTATCTATTGACTTTAATCAAAACATTTGCATGACTTAACTAAAATCAATTAAATTAAGCTTCCCTAATTTTAAGAAGTGTCTTCCATTATTCTATTCATTAGAACAACACTTGTCATTTTCAATGTAAATAACTTACAATTTCCTTAAGGTCGATATAATGATATATTGTATATATAAACATTATTTGAAAATGACCCCCATCGTGTTCCAATAGGACACATTGTAAAATTTAACAAGAATGATTAGCAATTTCTCCTTATTATTTTCTAATTTTCATCCTAGAACATTTACATTCAATTGAATTAAATTTATATTAATAAACTAAATGTTACACGATGAATAATTATTAAAAGAAGTAAAACTATTAATAAAAATTTATTTATAATAAATATGATAATAAATAATTTTAAAATTATTAATATTTAATAATATATATATATAATATTTAATAATTACTAATGTTTAATATTAATACCATAAAAATCGAATTACAAATTTGATTCATAACATAAACTTAAACCAACAACGATATTAAAAAGAAACAAGTATATAATACTTGTACCCACTATTTACAATATTATCGTCATCGTATTAAGTGATATTGTTGCAATTTTTGGCACATGGTAGTGTCATGCGGTTTGTTGACTATACCACCCACGCGCACAATACCACGACTGGTAAGCAGCAGGAAATATAAAGGAAGGAAAAGGTGGGCGTAGGGGGTGGGTAAACCCGCCCCTCCCCAATAAATTTTAACTTGTTTATAATCGTTGCAAATTTATAATGTGTGCGACCTTCATTTAAATAGGGTCTGCTGATCGCAGGTACCCTGCGATGATGTAGGTACTCTGCAACCACGCAGACCTGCGCTAAATGTTGCCGACAATAAAGAGGATGGGGGGTGCAGTGGGTATAAACCTCACCCACCCCAAATATTATGTTTTTAAAATTAATTTTTTTATATAACAGTTTTCAAAAATGTTTTTATCATGTGTGATTCAGATTTTATTATAATGTTTTTCTCCTGCGATTTAATGAGCAGCGTTTTAACAAATATATATACATATATACATATATATATATATATGTATGTATATATATATATATGTATGTATATATGTATATGTATATATGTATATATGTATATATATATGTATATGTATATGTATATATATACATATATATATAGATATATATGTATATGTATATATGTATATATATATATACATATATATATATAGATATATATGTATATGTATATATGTATATATATATAGATATATATGTATATGTATATATGTATATATATATATATAGATATATATGTATATGTATATATGTATATATATATATGTATATGTATATATGTCTATATATATATGCATATGTATATATGTATATATGTATATATATATGTATATGTGTATATGTATAAATGTATATATATATGTCTATGTATATATGTATATATGTATATGTATATATATATGTATATATATATACACGCAGATTATTACTAAGCATTACAACATTTTTTTTTAATACATATTTTTAATATAAATGTTTTTAATAACGTTTTCAGGTTTTTCCAATGTATTTTTTTTTTCTAAAACATTTTCAACATCAATTTAAAATAAATAATTGGGGATCTCAGTCTATAGACAAATATATCTATCGGTTCCTAAAAGTACATATATCGAGTTCAAGACCAATTCTGAGGTATGCATGTAACGTATCCCTTCTGAATTCACCTATTCAATTCTTCTAATAGGTTTGTCTAAGCATTTAAACCCTAGTTTCATAAATTCATCAGATCTACGCATGTGGGGGTTTTCTCACATAGAAAATTAGATATCCATGACCAAAATTAAAACATTAGAACATTCACATGTAGTGCCTACCCTTGTTCACATCTTTTCTGGACATTGTTGTTATTATCAGACTGTGATAGACTAGTTTTATGTTGATGGATTAGTGGTATTGTTTTGACACTATCAGACATTATGCTATGGATTCAGTGGTTATATGATGAGATCATTTAGATTTTACATTTCATGCATACATGATGATCATTATACTGTTTTCAGTTATTATTGATGATTAGATGGATGGTTTGTTATCTGATGTGTTTTATTATGGATACTTACCCCATACTTGCATGTGT
The DNA here is from genome assembly GCA_028749045.1 of Cupressus sempervirens. Classification (NCBI taxonomy): domain Eukaryota; kingdom Viridiplantae; phylum Streptophyta; class Pinopsida; order Cupressales; family Cupressaceae; genus Cupressus; species Cupressus sempervirens. Next base: position 392,794,182 of record CM053788.1, on the reverse strand, counting down.
ATGGTGTGCATGTTTTCTTATTGTATGGCGTTTCTGATGTGGTTAAGGAAAGGAGTCATAGTCACCTGCTTAGTCGGGATCTACACGATGCACCACTTCCTGCCATTATCTATTTAGCTTAGCATTATATATTGTATGTACATGCATGGTTTTTCTGCAGGTTGCAGGTACCGGGTATCGACTTCCCTGAATTGCCAGGATGAGCGTACCCTATTATACTATCTCAATGATAAGAGAAGGGAGATAAATTCTCAAGTCCAAATCCCAAACCTTTAAACCAATTTTCCTAGTGAGGTAGGACAAGTATCTAGATATTTTACCCGCCGAATGTGTCGGATGACATAATTCGTGATTTTTAACCCTTTAGACTGATTTTGAGTGATTTGCTCTATGATGGGTTTTCATATTTTATCTTGGAAGTCTATGGTGAATTTTCTATTAATTAAGTCTTAATAAATAGATTTAATTAATAAATTAATTATTTGAGAAAATTAATATAAAATATCATGTTATTTGATATTTTGATTATAGTTAATTAAATGTGAATTATTGAGGAAAAATGAATTAAATAAAAGAAAATTAGAAATTAAAATTAATAATAATAATAAAATAATAATAAAGTAATAAATAAATAATAATAATGAAATTTATAAAGATTAAAATGAAAGTTATAAATATTTAAATAGAAATTATATAAAAAGTAAATTGGAGTTATAAGCTTGCATGGGAATTAATGCACTTCTCTATTTCTCATGTGTCAACAACACGGGGGTTAGTGCATCAATTAAGCACATGGTGTCTACAACCCTATGGCTCATCTTGAAGGTTGGAAAAGACCCATGCTTAGTTGGTGACACCTTCCAGCTGTTTCTAGAAGCATTCTAGATGTTTCCTGAAAGCTCTTTATATTCAGGCATTCATAGAAGCTTAGACATAGCGTTGGGAGAGCAATTGGAGCATTGGAGGACTCGAGAATTCTGAAGAAGGGAGGAGCTTGCTCTGCGGATTTTTTGAGGAAGAGCGATTTAGCATCAGAATTCAGGTAGATTCTTGTGATTTTATTTATGCTAATTTCGCATCATGCATTCCCTGTCTTCTTCATGTCTTCCATATGTCTTCTGAGAAGTTCCATATTTATATGCATTCTCAATATGGGTAGATTAATTGTGTTGGAGAATTTTATATGCATTTTATAATGCAAATATTTTGTAGATATAATCTTGTGGAAAAAAAAAAACAAACATACATGGTTATATATTCAGATCAGCATACATACACATATATATATATATATGCATATTTATACATTTATTATGAATCTATAATAAAATTTGAATATATATATAAATACTGATACATATATATATACCTATGTATATTTATATATAATGCACCGAATTGAGCGATTGATAAATCGCAGTGGGAGATTTAATAAATCGCAATACTATTCATATCGCATGAAACAAGTATATATTATATGCCGTGGGCACGATTCGTACCCTGCGCCTGCGGAAGGCAGAAACCTGCCGTCGCAGGTCTGCAACGATAGGGGTACCACGTGCCCGCTGTTGGCGCAGTGCCTGCGACTGCAGGTACTGCGTACCGCAGCAAGTGTTGTGGGGGTTATTAATGTTAATGTGATGCAAGGAAAAAACATTTATGTTAAAACATTTATATACAATCGATTTCTCATTGCTATATAATATGATGTCAATCGAAATTGTTAAATCAATTTTATGAAAACATATTAATATATTTACATATGTATGTATGTATATATATATATATATATATATATATATATATTTATATTTATATATATATATGTATGTATATATGTAATATGTAAATATGTTATTTATAAATTTAAGTTATTATTATTTGATAAATGATTTATATTGAAGGTTTATTTTCATAAGGTGACTCTTTAATAACTTTCAACTATTTAATAATTTAAATATTTTAAATTATTAAATAAGGAATTGATAGTTGGGTGGGGGATGTATCAAACAAATAATTGGAAAATGGATATTTTTAGTTCTGTAAGGAAAACTTATATCCAAAAACAATATATGTGTTCCTCCATTCATTCATCAGACTTGGAAACTTAAACTGAGATCTCTACATTTAAATTCAAGTTGTAAACTTGGTAAAACCAAAACATGTGTTTACATTGTGTATTCTTTATGCTATTGTTTTGGATTTTGGGTTGACTAGTGTTGACCAGTATAGGACGTTTACCAGAGGCTTGGGGGTTATGTGATTGTGGTGACATGATGATGTTTTAATCTTGATCTTTATAAACCCAACCATGGTTATGTGATGGAATGCTCTATGTATTGGTTGTGATTACTTATTGTTATAGTTGAGATTCTTATGTATGCGACACTTGACTTAACCATTATTTTGGTCATCGATCAGTTATCCTTGGTTATTTTCTAGTCGCCATGATGGGACTATAATGTGGATTTATTTTGATGATGTCATGTTGTGACATGTTTGACTCAACCATTTTTGGAGTCTTTGATCGGTATGATTGAGATATATATTTTTTGTTATTGAGAACCATTGGATACTTTGATTATCAGTGATACTTCAGTTGCCAATAGAGAGCTGTTGTGTTCATGATTTTCTATGGATGTTAGCTCATGGAGATTTGATGCTTTTATGCATATTTGATGATTTTATTGATTATCTTTTGTGATTTTGATATTTATGAGTCCATGAGCATTAGGGTAGGATATCTGCATGTAGTGACGGGAAGTGGCTTGCAATGGGGGCCGAGGCCCTAAGAGGCTGCCAGGGTAACTCATTATAAGTTGGATTAATAAGTGATAACATTCACACCTAATACTAACTGAATGAACCTAAAAAGATAAGTGTTTTGTTCTCGCCCATGCCTTGAGTGCTTGTACAACCTAGGATGGGAGTAGTGAGACGCATGGTTGCGACCTTGCATTTCGTAGTATGCCTCGTCAATATGAGAGGATACTAGTGGCCGCATGAAATTAGTATGGACCCGTGGAGTTTAGCTAACTGCCAGGGTAACTTGTACGTGATAATTGTGATGACACTTTCCCGCTTGCATGGTAGGTTCCTACATGTCATTGTGTGCCTCTGGGATTAGATGTCAGATTTTGTGTTTGGAACCTTTGAGTTAGTATACTTTTAGGATTCTTGGACTTATAGAGATTTGTGTTATGAGATTTTGATAGCCTGTTTGGGACTTGAGATTATCTCCTTAGCACGGTGGGAGTGGACAACTTAGGTACCATGCAGTAGGGTGGTAGTGTATTTTCCACTCTTATCATTTTGAGATTCATTGAGACATCATAGATGATGCGTCCTTCATGATGGTGGATATGTATCCTTTTTCATTGATGATTAGCATATGTTAGATGATGTTATCTTATGCTTTTATTTGCATGTTAGATTACTTCTACATATGATGTTGTATTTATTAGGAGTGACATTCCTACTATGTAATACTGATGATCCCTTCGGTGATTTGGAATGTTATGCACGGAGGGATGGCTAGGATCCACGATGGTCTAATGATGCTATTGACAGTTGGGAGGAACCGTGCACTTAGTTTATTATTTTTTATCTTTATGATGGTGTATATGTTTTCTATGATGATGTATCATGTGTATCATGTGATTATCTCTACTTTGTTGTATCATGGATTAGAATAGGATGATGTACCTTATTCTATGTATGTATATTCTTTTGAGCTTGTCATACCCTGTGACATGTACAGTGGATGATTGAGTATTTGAAATGTAATGTATAAACATTGGACTTATCATTATTATTTCATGTGGATGTTGTACTAGATGGATTCATGTATGTAATTCAACATTAAGGGATTTTAAAGAATGTATGTAATTTCAGAAGGACATTGCTATTGCTTCAGTTATTGTGCATGAGTTATATATATGGTATTTATTTTCAAAAAAAAAAAATGCTACTAAACTTAGTGAAATTTTGGGTTAATTCTTTGGATCCCTTGGCGGGGCATTACATCACACATGGAATCCTTAGAAAGTATTCAGAAGACACGAAGAAGACAGGAAGAGCAAGAAGTGAAATATCATATGCAAAAATCATGAGTGTCTACCTGGACACTGATGCTAAATCACTTCTCAGAATCTGCAGAGCAAGCTTCTCCCTTCTCCTATGTTCTCGGGTCCTCCAAACATGCTCCCTGAGCTTCTAGGAGTGCCTGAATATAAAGAACTCTCAAGAAGCACCTAGAATGTCTCTAGAAACAACCAGAAGATGAGATAAGCATTGACAACTAAGCACAAGCCTATTCCAACCTTCTAGATGAGTCACAAGGTTGTAGACACCATGTGCTTAATTTGTGCACTAACTCCTGTGTTGTAGACATATGTGGAATCAAGAGGTGCATTTACTCCTCGATAGACTTATAACTTTTATTTTAATTCTTTTATCATTATTAGTATTATTTATTTTTATTATTATTATTATTTTTAATTTCTTTTATTTAATTCTTTTTCTCAATTAATTCCCATTTAATTAATTAAAATCAAAATATCTAAAGATCATGATATTATATTAATTTTCTCCAAAATAATTAAATTATTAATTAAATATTTTAATTTTAGAATTAATTAATAGAAAATTCACCATAGACCTCCAAGATAAAATATGAAAACCCATCAAAGAACAATCCACATAAAATCAGTCTAAAGGGTTAAAATCATGAATTATGTCATTTGACACATTCGAAAGGTAAAATATCTCAAATACTTGTCCTAACTCTCTAGGAAAAATGGTTGTAAGGGTTTAGGATTTGGACTTGAGAATTTATCTCCCCTCTCTTACCATTGAGATAGTGCGATAGGGTACGCTCATCCTAGCAATTCAGGGAAGTCGATACCTGGTACCTGCAACCTACATAAAATACCATGCATGTACATACAATATATATATATATGCTAAGCTAAACAAGCAATGGCAGGAAGTGGTGCATCGTGTAGATCCCAACTAGCAGGTGACTACGACTCCCTTCCTTAACCACATCAAAAATGCCATACAATAAGAAAACAAACACGCACACCATACACATGCAAGTATGGGGTAAGTATCCATAAGAAAACACATGTGATAATAAACCATCTAACTAATCATCATCAATAACTAGAAATAATGTGATAATCATCATGCATATATGAAATGTAGAGTCTATTAATCACATCATATAACAACTGAATCTGTAACTCAATATCTAATAGTCTTAAAACAATGCTACTAACCATCAACATAAAACTAGTCTAACAGAGTTCGACCATGATAGCAACAATGTATCTAGAAAAATGTAGACGAAGGTAGGCACTACATAGAAAATAAGATAAAGATGTTGGAACAATGTGAAAAATGTAAAAAATAAAATCTATTTATTGAAGACATAAGAGAAAACATAGGATTTCACAAGAAGTTGATAAAGGACATAATGTTGATTCATAATGATATTTTCAATCAATTCATCCTATCGGAAAAGGCTTATAACCCCCACATAGACTTGAAGGGACAACTCTTGGATAATGAGATGAGGTTAAATATAGAAATTTCACCAATGGGATGTAAGGTCTATGAAAGCCAAAAGATAGAAGATGTTCGAAAATTCACAATTCCAAATCCTAGGACAGATAACCACATTCAATTCTCAAATAACCAAATGTATAGAAAGAATTTGTTAGAGCCTCTAAAAGAAGAATTGAATAAAAACTTTGAAACCAATATTAAGCCAAGAAGGGACAAAAATTTAGCAACACCAAATCAACTTTTATAGAAAAGTCCACTAGAACAAGAGGAAGGTATAAACAAAGATATCATAAATATGAAGCACCTAGGAGATCAAGAAGGTACAAAAGAAAATGAATAAAAGGAGGGTAAAATAGAAATTATGGAAAGAGGGGAAACAATAAGATACATAAGGCCAAAAAAGAGAAAACAACCTATGATGAAAGAGCAGGAGATTAGTACATATGACATCAATCTAATGTTAAAAAATATAGTAGAGAATGCAAGAAAGGAAAATGCGGTTAATTTGGAAGAAAATAATAGGCCTATTAGAAATAAGAATGAAATTCATTCATCAAATTCTAATAGTATTAAAATGGACACATCAAAAGAAAATATAAAAGAATTAAAGAAACAAAATAGTCAAATAACTCGAGAAATAGAAAGATGGCCAGATAGTGCGGCTACTAATCTGAAAAAGGAAAAATCAAAAAAGAATCAAAAACTATATATTTTTTGGAAAATGCCAATTAGAGGTAGTAATCTCCTTAAAGAAGATAATATGATTAATAACCAGAAAGAAATAGATATGAGAGAGTAGAAAAAGTCTACTCCTAATCTTGAACTTGTAGAGGATGAAATCCAAAAAAAAAAAAAAAAAAAATGTTCACAATCAATTGGTAGAAGTTAAGGAAATAAATTGTTTGTCATCTACATTGAATATAGTAAGAATTACTAATTTCTTTGAGCCTCCATGTCAAACACAAAGTCATTGAGTGAGAAAATAACAATATAGTTCTGCCAAATATATCCATCAAATCATAGGATAAGTGCAAATATTCAAATTTAAAGTTTTTTGCTACTCCATTTGCATATCCATCTTCCAGCCAAGAAATTTTTATACTTGCTAAGGAAATTATAGAGTATGTTAACCATAATAAATTGAGAAATAAGAAATTAATAGTAGATCCACAATTAGATTCATTTCCCAGACCTAATTCTAAAATGGTTAATGTCAACATGACCATGTCCAAATTGTCAAAAGAACTAAATAAATGCTAAGAAAATAATCAAGTTTAAATTAGGAGTGATGTCAATTTTAGAACCAAAATATCAAGTGACCGAGCTAGGGTTGATAAAATAGATAAGATTATTGTATTAACTTTTGAACACAACTTTGTTATGGTTTCAAAATCTCATTTGGATGAAGTTGACTAAGTTGAAGAAGACTTCTTTGAGGACCCTGATTATGAATTAGAAGATGACGAAAGTGAAGAAGAAATAAAGAAAAAAAGTTGGTTAATTGAAAGAATCATGGAAATGGATAAGGAGGAATTTTGAAGATGAGGATTTAGAGGATAATAAAGAAAAACACAATTCAATAGACACCAAGGAATATAGTGTATCAATGTCAGATGAAAAATAATTCTTAGACATTCCTCTAGGACCAAGGGAAGATAAACATTTGGATATTATAACAATAAAAGAGTAGAATAAAGTTTTTTTTTAAAGGAAATGGAATCTATTCCACCCTTTAGAGAAAAAAATAGAAAAAAGAGAAGGAACTTGAAGATATATTCCTATTGAGGTAAAGACATTTTTAAGGGAATCTAAATTGATAAATTAAGACTAGATACTAGAAAATTATAATTTGGATAATCTAGATAGGAATAAAGTAGGAAAAGTCCAAAATTGGGAGGAGTTTGATATCTAGGAAATAGAATAATTTTATAAAGATATGGACAAAATAAATGGAGTAAATAATCAAATTAAGAAAATAGTAGGTAGAGATATGAATGGGGATGATAGAGGAATTAGTAACAGAATTTTGAAAGAATTTTGAAAAATAAAATTGGATAAAAAGGAAGATGAATCTATTGCTACAAGTGTGCAAAACACTAGTAAAAATCTAGACAAACTTGGTATCATAGAAAATTTTCAAGGCTTAGGACATTCTAAATGTGGAAAACAAAGCAGAAAAAGAGGAAGAAAATCCTGAGTTGAACTTAGAGTAGCTATAGGTATGGCTAGTAACCAGAAAAAGATTAATGATTTTTTGAATATAGGGAAGGGGATGTTCCTTACCACAAAGCCATGAAGCTTAAAAATGGAATATTAGGGGTTTAAATGCCCCTAACAAAAATGATTACTCAAGCACAATTTAACATTATTTGAATCAAATATAGTATTAATACAAGAAACAACATAAAGAAGAAGGAGAAAAACTTAGAAGAAAATTGGGGTCTTGGAAAATGAAACTAGTTGATTGAGTTGGGACCTTTGGAGGGATTGGTATTATATGGGATCTAAGGAGAGTAGATTATACACCACTTGTATCTAAAGTAATTGGATGGGGGGGTGGGGGGAGTTAAAAGCTTCAGAAGAAAAACTCAATTCCTACTTATTAATGTGGACCAACACCAACAACAAATAAGAAAGAAATATGGAATGAGATTAGTAATTATCTAGAATTAAATCCACTAGAAAACATTTTTATTGGGGGTAATTTTAATGCAATCCTAGATTCAAGAGAAAATGCAGGTGGATCCATGACCATCACATAGGTTATGCTAGACTTCAAAGAATGGTTTGCAAAAGATACCCTTATAGATATTCCATCATCTAATAGGGTCTTCAAATGGAATAATAGACGAGCTGGTTTCTGTAATATAGCAAAAAGATTGGATATATTTATATTTAAAGGAAATTTAATATCATTTAATCATCCTTTTAGTACAGTCATCCTCCCTAATATAGGATTTGATCACTGTCTAGTTAGGCTAGAAATAGGTGAACCACAAAAACCATCAAGAAATCCATTAAGTATGAAAAAATGTGGTTTCTAGATAAAGATTTTCTTTAAAATATAAATCAATGGTGGTATGAAGAGAAATTTGAAGTATCAAGGGTGTTTTGTTTTATAGCAAAACTAGAATCATTAAAAGAAAAAATTAATAAATAGAATATACATAATTTTAATGACGTTTTTAAAGAAAAATTAGAGAACAAATAAAATTTGAATTTAACTTAAATGAAGAAATCATCAAGGTAGGAATGGATAATGATAAATATATCAAAGAAAAAGAAATTTTGGCTAAACAAGAAAATATCCTAGAAAAATGAGAAATATTCTAGAAACAAAAATCAAGAGAAACATGATTGTTAGGAGATATAAATAATAATAATAATCATAATATTACTATCAAGAAAATAAATATAAGATTAAAAAATATTCTTAATAGTACTACTGACTAAAATTAACAATATATTCTTAGCTTTAATTATAAAGAAATATGAACATGAGGATCCAGGGGACTTTAGGCCCATATATTTACGTAATACAATCTACAAAATTCTATCAAAAGCTTTAGCTAATAGACTTTAAAAAGTACTACCAAAGCTCATTTCAAAGGAAGAGACAGGTTTTGTTTCTAGTAGGTTAATTTTTTATGGTATTACCATAATCCAAGTATTAATTCATTTTGTACAACTAATAAGGAATATTGTATGCTAATGAAGTTAGATATCTAAAAATCATGTGATAAAGTGGATTGGAGATTCTTATGCAAGACACTCGAAGCTTTTGAATTCTTGCACCAATGGATCAACTTAATATATAACTCCATCTTGACACCCAAAATCTCTCTTCTCATAAGTGAAACCCCTAAAGGATTCTTTAGCATATCTAGAGGAATCAAACAAGGGGATTTTATATCACCTTTCCTCTTCATTATCATGGCAAAAGCTTTTGTAAAATCCATAATAAAAGTCCAAACTAAAAGGAAAATTAGAGGAATCACAATAACCGAGCAGGTCCCTATAATAATTCATCAATAAGTTTTGGATGTTACTATTCTACCAAGAGAAATTACTTTGGAAGAAGCTCAAAATTTTAAGCAAATAATAAATAATTATATGGAAGCATTAGGTCAAAAGCTAAATGCTAAAAAATTAGAGATCTTTGTCATTAATATGAAAGAGGAAGTGGAGAAGATATTTGTAGAAGAATGAGATATAGAAAAGGAACCTTCTCATGCAAATACCTTGTAATTAAACTTGAAAAATGAATTAGAGAAGGCAAAGCTTGGGACATGATTTTAGAAAAAAATGGATTAAAAAATGGGAAGTTGTAAAGGGAAATGGTTAACTAAAGCAGGTAGGATGAGTATAATCAAAGCAATACTTTCAATCATTCCCATTTATCATTTTTCATGTCTTCCCTTACCCAAAGGTGTTAAAAGGAATTTAGACTCTAAACTAAAAAAGTTATTTTGGCAAGGAACCTAAGATAAGAAAAAACAAGCTTTGAGAAATGGGGAAATATTTGTAGGCCTAAAGAATATGGAGGCTTGGGCATAAGATATTGGTGTTGGTAAAATGAGGCTCTAGGGGAAAATCTTATTTGGAGAACGTTTAAAGAACATGGTAGTAAATGGGCCAAATAAAATTTATCATAATACTTAAACAATAATAACCCTTTGTCTTTGTTTAGAACTTAAAATCCAACAAAAGGTTCAAGAATTTGGAACTTTATGTTGAACTATCATCCATTAATAGCTAAAAAATTAACTTGGGATATAGGTTTAAGATAGGATGCTTTGTTTCAGAAAAAACCATGGGATGGGCTTCCTTCTCTAGATAGTGCCAATCTACCAACTAATATCAAATAAACACTATTTCCACTATGTGAGATAAGAAAGTGAGTGATTATCATATTAAAATTAATGATAAATAGTACAGAGGATAGCAATGGAAAACCTAGATGAAACTCCACTTTCATTAGATGAAAATTACATTTTTAAACATTTCTTAAATAGTAGATAGGCAAATTGCAAAGACATGAAAGATAGACTAATATGGGGAGCTTTGAAGAATGGAAACTATAAAGTCAAACTAGGGTATGAAAATATTACAAATTCTCATAAATGGGATAATATTGGCATTCCTCTTAAGTTATGTTGGGATCCATCATGTCTTATAGAAGCAAGTATTTTCATTTGGGTTGCTCTTCAAAAGAGAATCCTAACAATAGACAGTTTTATGAAAATGAGTTTTGAGGGACCATCAAGATGTCTCCTTTGCAAAAAAAGATTTTGAAACATATGAACACTTGCTTTATGATTATCCCTTTGCTAAGAATTTTTGGTATTGGTTATGTAAGAAATTAAACTAGCAAACAACTTTCCCTGATAATCTTTCTTTATTTAAGAAGTTGGTCTAAACATGGTTTGTCTAAGGTTTATAGTAATTTATTGTAATTTTTGGTAATGAAAGGATGGATCTAATATCCTTTCTTACCAAATTAGAGGTGTGTATTATTGAGGTAGCTAATAATAATCTTAGAAACTCATATGAGGAGCAAGGTTCTTTTTTTGTTGGGATGCATAAATGCGTAAAAAAATATTTTACCTAATTAATCCACTAATGACCTGCACAAAATCCAACAAGATTGCGAAGAAAGAATGTAAATGGGAACCTCCTCTTGCAGGATGGTCAAAGTTAAATTTTGATGGGGCCTCTATGGGAAATGCAAGACCAACAAGCTTTGGATGTATTATTTGTTTAGGTAATGGGTCATTCTTAATAAAATGTATCAAACCCTTAGAAGTGATGTCTAATAACTTAGCAAAATTAGAGGCCCTAATTGAAGCCTTATCTCTAAGTAGAGAGATGGGTATTAAAAAATTAGTTATCTAGGGTGATTCACAAATTATCCTAAATGCACTAAGAAAAATAGTAACCCCTAACTAGATTCTTAATTCTAAACTTGAATATACTCTAACCATAGTTGATAAATTTAAAGAGACAATCATAAAACATATTTATAGGAAAGCTAATAAAGGAGATGGTGGAGAAAAGATTCTAATAAGATAATTCAATATGATAAGTTAAAGTTAGATATTTTTTCTTGGTAAAATGTAGTCCTTAGAATGAAACTGGTTCGAAATCTTCTCAAATTCATAAAGTAGAAGTGGGTTCCCATTATAAGTGATTTCATTTGGATTATGAAATTTTCAAAATACTTCCTAGGTAATGTTATATCTATGATTCTTTCACATATTTTTCTTTAGCTAAGATTCTTGATTAGTAAAATTTAAGTTGCTCAACTAATAATTTTATACTTTATAATACAAGTATTTTTTCTTAAAACACTCGAACAACTCAATCTTAGCAAGATTTTGATTTTTCAGGTTTAATATAAATGGATGTCTTAAAGAAGATAGACACTTATGAAGGAATAAAAAGTAGGCTTTCAAAATAAGAAAGATACTATAAGGTCTAAACCAAGGGTGCCTGCCCATCTCTTATCTGTGGTGTCCTATTAAGATGGGCTTTTCAAGAACCTTTCAATTTTGGCCTTTAGGCCTATTACATATATATATACATACATATATATATATATATATATATATATATATATATATATATATATATATATATATATATATATATATATATATATATATATATATATATATATATATATATATATGTGTGTGTGTGTGTGTGTGTGTGTGTATATATATATATATACATATGTGTATACATATGTATATACATATGTATGTATGTATATATATATATATATACATACATATGTATACACGTGTATATATATTCATAAAACATATTTATAGGAAAGCTAATAAAGGAGATGGTGGAGAAAAGATTCTAATAAGATAATTCAATATGATAAGTTAAAGTTAGATATTTTTTCTTGGTAAAATGTAGTCCTTAGAATGAAACTGGTTCGAAATCTTCTCA